>CAKAOJ020000025.1:1740000-2340000 GCA_916701645.2 Sebastolobus alascanus | reverse complement strand
TACGTGGCTGTGGACTGTTAGTCTCATTCATATGCACATATTTTTACAGTATTTATTTGATAATCACCATGTTCTCTCCTCATCCATTATGCAGGTTTATGGGCACTGGGCAGGATCACTAAAAAACTCAAGAAATGCATTGCAGATGTTTTTTTTGCTGGCTTGTATTTGCTCAGGTGCACACTTGAATAGCAAAATCTAACACTTTAACTTATGGACTCTTTTCAGTACCATTCTAAATAGTTATACTTGTTGTCTACAGACTTAAAGGTGCTTTATATGATATCCAGAGCATTAATATCGCAGCAAACAACTATTTGCTATGTAAAGATATAGAGGAGTAATGTCTACCTGAGCAGAGAACAAAGTCGCTCTCCCTCGGCGTGTGTTGTAATGAGAGCTTCTCCTTGCTTTGTTTACATAGCCGGGTCGGCCGCTCGGGCTTTTAGTGCATGTTTGTGCATGTGAGCGTGTCCCACTGGCCAGCTCACGGCCGCCGCTCTGCACTGCGCTCATACGGCGGTTACAGCTGATATCGCCGTTCCGACTGACGGTGCCCTTGCAGAAGCGTAGTGTACTGTTAGCGCTGTTAGCATCATTAGCTACGAGGCGCCGGCTCAGCCGTCGCCATGTTGAGAGCCATGCGGAGGCAATAGAAATGCTCCCAATCTCGCATTTAGCACCTTTAAGACTAGATTGTTTGTTGTTATTTTGATAAAGAAACAAGTTATCCTCTGTGCTATCCTTCATAATTTTGAAATATGAATCAAAATGTTAACATTTTCAGGTGTACACAGAGAATATAAGGCCTTTGCAGTCTATATTAGCACCAGACCTCACTATTACATGGTACAGTGGACGTGCTAATGACCACACTTAAATTCTCTGCATAGAGAACATTATGTCGCCTGGCACTGGCAGGCTGTTTACACCCATCTAAAACATCCGAGAGGCACACACACACACACACACACACACACACACACACACACCGACACACACACACACACACACATAGACTAGACCCCGTATTCAGTTACCAGCTGACGATGCCATCAAGAGGTGGGCTCTGTTTGCTCAAAGGAAAGTTACCTCAAACACATTCAGAGGAGCTGCGTTTCCCTTGGCAGTGTGTCACTGGGCCGAGCAGATGTGGAAACCACCTGGCGGTGGGTGGGTGAGAACCTTTGATGTTCTCCTCCTGGCACGAGTTGAAATGCTAAGAACTTAAAAATTCTATTTGTTTTCCACCTGAGTGGCTCAGGTAGCGAGGATGAAGAAGAACCTTCTCCGTCGGGGAACACGCGCCGCTTTGTGTTGTGAGGTTCGAAGTACATGAAGTAGAATTTGAATGCAGGAGACGACGCTGAGCTGAACATGCGGCACTTCCTCTCTCTCAGTAGGCCCCGGCTTCTGCACGGCCTGCACTTAAACAGGCATACGTGTAAAAATAATAACAACAAGCTCCAACTCCAGAGAAGTAGGTCATTCCATCAAAAAGAAAGCATGGCAAGTCTTCAGAAACACGGTTCGATATGCAGAGGAACGGAGCAGACTTACTACTCTCTTTTGTGCCTCTATGTTGTTATATAACTGGACTTTACATGCCTAACCTAATCCGAAAGTACGTTTCATATGTCGTAAACAAGCTCCTAACCTTAACCACCATGCAGTCAGGATTGGTCGAGGCACAAGCCTTAGATGGCCGCATACTTTACATCAGTCAGTTCTGTCTGAACTGGTAGAAATGAAAGTGGTGTTTTGACGCGCACCGAGTCCCGAGTTGAACCCTCATTCTTTGTCATTGGGTTTGTAGCATGTAGAGTAAACACTAGTAGCTGGGTCAGTCATAAATTGGCAGATGTTTCCGTGAGAGGTGAAGTGACATTTGCTCTCAGCATGTAACTCAAAACTTGTGGCAGCAGTGCAGGCCAGTGGGAACTGGGAAACATCTCTGGTTTGACACAGTGGACGTAAAGGAAACGTTCTGCACGGGCCAGTAATCACACAGAGGGAGCCAGCGGTGCAGATTGTCAGATATGAAATGGATCTGTTATGACATTAAGAATAGGTCGGGATTTCATAAATGAAGACAATAGGGGATTTATTATAAGGAAATGGCTGATAGTGCCAGCGTCATCACTGCATTCCCCTTCATATCTGAAACACCTTCCTTTGTCTTTCCGGCCACAACCTTACGAGTAGTTTTAGGTTTGAATTTCTGCTGCAGCTTTTCATCCAGCATTAAAAAAATGCACAGTCGCACCCAGTATAATATGGTCATTTGTAAAAGTGGGTCACCAACCACGCCTCTATCAGGTTTTATTGACTATTGCTCTTGGCTACAGCCACACTAGAAAAGGGACATTTGCAAAAGAAAGCCAATAAAACCTGATACAGTAGAAAGAATTGTTTGTGAAAATGTTTTTGGCAGAACGTTTAAAGACACGTCTGAATCTGTCTGACATATACATAAATATTTTTTTTTGAAAAACGGTGATATCTACTTGTTTAAAAGGACTGTAAATGCCCTACATACCAGGGGCGTTTTATTGAAACAGTAAAACATAAATATACAACAGATTAGGCAAATCCAAAATCCACAGTCTTCAATGAATCCACTAAGCCTTTTTTTTTTTTTTAGTTTTCTATTTTCCTCTGACATTGGCTCTACATGTCACCGCCCACTGCAAAATCCATATTTTGTTGGAAATTTCTCAACAAGAGATTAATGCAGTTCTGTGTGGTATTACGGATACATTTCGGATTAGTGTGACAACAGAAAATGTTCTCAGGTTTTCACATTTTCGAAGAGCTTAACGTCTCTGCGGCGTTTCCGTGTTTTCTTTTCTCTTTAGAAATATATCATAATACCACAAGCTTATCCACCTTTTCCCAGACATGACTAATAGATTTCCTGTTTGTGCTTCGACTACATGTCACTGGGTCAGGGCAGAGCATTGGTGCAGAGGCTTTGACCTGACTCGTT
Organism: Sebastolobus alascanus; assembly: GCA_916701645.2. Taxonomy (NCBI): domain Eukaryota; kingdom Metazoa; phylum Chordata; class Actinopteri; order Perciformes; family Sebastidae; genus Sebastolobus; species Sebastolobus alascanus. Next base: position 2,337,011 of record CAKAOJ020000025.1, on the reverse strand, counting down.
TGGCCCTGTTTGTGGCTACATGTGCATGCGTGTGAATCTGTGTCAGTTGTTAATTGATCTCGTACATGTGTCATTGTTCTCAGGTTGCGGCGTGTCCCAATTACAGACTTTTTTCGTTTCGCTTCCTTGTATCTTCAAGTTCAACTATTCTCTCTGAGGCTACTTGTTGTGTTGTTGTTGTTATCCAGCCTACGATGATACTGGAGTTGTGCATGGCTGACTGACATCACAGCACTCTTCCTCATAAGTCTCTCCCTCCCTGCTGTCGGCGGTGTCCTTGGAGTATGTTTAATGGCAGTGCTGCATGAGAGCAAATAAAAAAACAAGAGATAAGAGGAGAAAGGGAGAAGCATTCTCTCCCGGAAGGTCACGAAAAGACAGAGAGGTGAAGTCTGACTAATCAACAGCTGCTGTACTTTGCAGACTTTATAATCACAGTCCAGTGGAGCTTGTCCTTTCTCATCAACATACAGACTCTCTTTGTACCACACAGACTGCACAACTCTCCCTTCCTTAGTCTGACGGTGAAAAATGACGCGTTGACCTTTCAGAGTACGATTCACCTGGGGTGCTGGAGAAGTGAGGGCTAAGGTCACGGCAGGTATTCGCTCCCCACAGGTCACAAGGTAGCACTTTTTGTTGCCCTGTCATCTGAAACCTCTGAGGTCAGATTGTTTCAAGACGGCAGGTTTACTGATTTATCTTGATAACTTTGCTGAGTAAAACCAAGAACGAGGTCTCATGTGAATGTGCGTATTGGAACGGATGCCTGATATGAGTGTATAGGTGTCATGAGGGAAATGACCAGTTAGTCTATGTATAGTTCCCAACATCTTTTGACTGGTTGCTCCTTTAAGCTCCTCATCAAAAGGTCGTGGCCTTAGTGGACATGATTTGGGAGCAGTTCAAGCAACCGAAGAGCTATTTTTTAATTTTATAGTATTTTAAGGATTTTCTGAGTTTTAAAGGCCCTGACCTGACACACCAATGAATGAATCGGCGGCGGAGCTCATCGGTGAGAGAAATCACTCTGATTGGCTGTTCAGCTTATAGACATAGTACAATGACAATAAAGCTTTCTATTCTATTCTATAGGCGAATCGGTGCACGAGAAGAGAAACGGAAGTGAGGAAAGCAAGCCAATGAGTAAAGTCAAGAGGGCAAACACAGAGGGCTCTTCTCATTTTTCATCTTCATCTCATCTGATCATTCCAATACACAGATATTTTCACAACGACACGGCCGTCTGGAATGAAACTAAGTGGTGAGTGAGAGTGGTGTGAAAACGGTCGGCAAACGCCGCTTTGTTTCATGTACGTACTGTATCATAACAACGGCTTGTATATCCGCAGTCCTCATTCTTCCGGTTTCCCTTTTTGAATGACAAATACAGACTACCGCCGCCTGCTGGTGTGGAGAGTTATTTAATCTCATGCAGGCGCAGAACGCACCTGCTAACTGGCCGTCAGCTGTAGTCTTTCCGGTGTGTTCAAGTGCAACTAGTCAGCCAAAACAAAGGCGACGCAACAGGCGGCCTTCATCGCCGCTAGTTCTCTGATGTCGGGTTGGTGTGTCCCCAGCTTTGGAGGTGTAAGAAAATATCGAGTATCGATTTTTAATTAACAGTTTAAATGCAAAGATTAACTCAGTCAATACTTAATAGCATTTCGAAGAGATGTGCCCTCTCAAAGTAGTGCTATGATGTTGGATGTTACAGGGATTGTGATAAATGCAAATGCAGATACCACTGTTCTGATTGCATACATTTTTTTTACTTTTTTTGCCCAGATTTTATGCATATGGTGGTGTGTTCCACCATATGCATAAAAACCCTGTATCATGAAACGTATCGTAAGATTCTAGTATACAATACACATCCTTAGTTCCTATTGAAATCATTAGTGCACCTTAACAACATTATGTTCAATCCAACATACAGTACAGTCTAGTATGCATTATAATTCCTGAAATTAGTTCAATTTTTGGTTTTACTGGTGTCTTACTTGTCCGTAATAGGCTGTCGGATGTAACACACAAAACTGTAACAAATGTCCCAGAAATCCACAGTGTGTTTTTAAAAAACAACTTTATTAATACTTTCTCTTTAGTTAAAAACAGAATATATAAAAAAGGATTTAATTCTGAGTTATTTTACAGAGAATAGTGGCTTTTGCTTCAGAAAACAGAAACAAATCGCTACTTGTACAATGTGAAAAATAAAAGTCCTTCCCCTGCAGCGACTGAGCTTAATCGAGTCAGCATTAAAGAAATAAAAGTTTTCCTTTTCTTACCAGAAAAAAAGTCTGTGGAAAGTTTATAATAAACACGGTGGTGCTGCTACATTAAGGCCAAACCCCCTACAGACACGTGGAAAACTTCCTTGGTAAAGTGACAATGTCGTTTTTTTTTTCCTTAAATATAGTCTTTGAAATTAAATAAAACTTGAAAATGAAAAGCTTTTCAAAAAGCAAGCAAGTATTGCACAGACAGATCTCCTAGTACCCTTTAAAAAAATATCAAAAGGAACTCACTAGTACACTCCAGAGGAGCCATTTATAGCTGAGGTTTTCAGAGGAAGCAGCTGCTGCTGGACCAATTCCTATTTTTCTTTGTATATAACCTTGTGGTACTAGAAGAGCATTTTGTGCTCATGATTTCTAACTTTCTGTTATCATGGAGATAAAAAATGAAAAAGGTGCATCAGTCAATGAAACCGGGCTTGTTGTTTTGGACAAGTGGCAGTTAATCAACAAGATCCGCTTCAAGGTGAAGGAGGCCGTGGGAGTGTTGGCGAGACGCTGCGTTTCACGTTCAAATTCACAGTTGTGGTGAACCGTCAAGAACCCCGTTTAACCCACGGAGCACAAGAACGGGGCCACGGTGCCTGGTGGGTCTTATTAGTATGCAATGCTACACCCAGAGCAGCGCTGCTTTGCCTCTAAATACCCCCTAGTTGGCATGGAAAACATTGAACATGAAAAACAAGAAATAAAATATAAAAAAATGCATTTCACTCTCTTAACACCATAAAATTCAGTTCTCAAATCAAAAAACATGAGCTTTAAAATGTCAGGAAACATTAAAAATGAAAAAAAAAAAAAATTATGTAGAGTGTTTAGCTATTGTAAAACACATCCGTTCATCATATGGTTTGGGTTCTGGGGCTAGGAGCCTGATATGGAGCTAAGAAAAAAAAAAAACTGACTCACAAATTCAAAAAGAATGTTTCTATTCTGTATCAGGTCAACTGATGCAATAATTTAAGTGCCTAATCTAAAATCATCTTGTGGCAGGGGGGTGTGGTGTTTAAAACAAACAAGATTTGGACAGAATGACACGCAAACCAAAGAACCAACCAGACAAACTGACAGTCCAAAGGGATATAACAATAAAACACACACACACACACACACACACACTAGCTGAGGGAGTGGTTTGACTGTGTCGATCTTTGAATATGCTCAGGAGTTTTTTTTATACGTTTGGTAGTTCGTGGAGTCCAGGCAGGAAACACAGACGGACGAGAAATGTTCCTTCTTCGTGAAACCTTAAACTGGCTGGTTTTATAAATGGAGTTTGGTGGAGTTTGTCTTTATGTGTGGTAGCTCTTGTGGTCGTACTCTGTCGCGGAGCAGCTGTGAGGAGAGGCCATTTCTCTGTGGATGGGCGCCGGGATGCTGCTGCTGCGGTGTTGGTGGTTGTCGGTCAGCGCCAGGTTCAGCAGGCTGGTGCAGGTGGGCAGGTAGACGTGCTGCACGTGCTCCACGTCGGACCGGCACACCGGACACAACTGAGGGAAAAGGACAGAAAAGTATTAAGTATCAGAGTGTTTGAGGTCACTTGTGCTTTGAGCCAACTCTGAAGTGGTTTAACTAATGCATTAAAGTTGTGAACCCTTTAGTAGCCCTGTTTGGAAATATATTTTGGCATGCTCTGGGAATCTTGGGTGTAATCTTTCTTTTTATGAACTCATAAAGTAAGACCTCATCACACACCTATATTTCATGGCCACAAAAACAGACCTGAGCAAAACTACACCAAGTCGATTTATTGATTATACGGATATTCAGATTTCACGAGACTTCTCCTTGAGCGGGATTTGTACTCAATAACAAACACCGTATCAAATGAAAGGTAAGAAATAAGTCTTATTTCTCTGTAGGGTCCTTTCCATAATGTTGTCCGACACTTATAGTAACAATCTGAGTCCGTCAGTGGCACAAACAAGCACTTTTAGTGGACGTAACGTTACATTGACGCTGCCCACTTGCCCTCGCAGCTGCCGGTTACAGCGTTATCCCTCAATACTGGACCGATTTCAGAAATTGTTGTCCCCATTTTTCACTTATGAAAAATGTACCAGTCTTGTAATGTATGATACATTGGTTAAGGCCACATGTTGCCAGCAGACACGTGACTTAAAAGCAAGAGGTGTCAGCAAAAGAAAGGTGCGAGCTGTAACCATGATCACACAGTACCAAGGGCACTCATCATTATGAGCTGTGGAGAGTACTGCTGACGGCCATCAAGGCAACTAATTAGTCACCCCTCAGGTCATCTGATCAATGTTAATGTTAAGACTGAAGGACACTATGACAAATAGCTCACAGTAGCCGAGCCTAATCATATAAAGGTGTAATGGATTGCTATAACGGTTTCCACAATCATGCTAAAAGCAGTGGAACTTTCCTTCTCTCCTCTTGAGTTTCTCCTGACTCATTCTCGCGTCCATTAGCTGGGTCACGTTTCTTGAGTTGAGTTAATGGAAGTAAGATTTGCCTGGCTGCTATAATCCCTTCATAAGACAAATTCACACACACACACACCATCTGCTTCCATAAGGAGGGGCAACATTTAGCTGATTAAGTTGTGGGGGACAATCAGGTCAGCAAAGTGCAAGCAAAGCTTTGGATGGTTGTTTAAAAAGGACCATAAAAAAGGATGAGAAGTTAGAACTGAAGTGTAATTAAAGAGCTTTCTGTATAGCTGGAAACTCAAAGTAGGCTGAGGTGCCTTGAGGCGAGGAGCAAACGGAAAACAAAGCAAAATGTCTTTGGTTTTCAAGCTCTTGATGGCTTTTATAAAAGTGCCGCTTCTAAGGTTTTGCTGACATCAGCATTTTCAGTACAGCAAATGTCAGCAGTGTTGTCATTTCTCAGCGTATACGAAAATACTAACCACACATGAATAGCCCCCCCCGCTATGTGAAAGACATTTTTGCGAGTGAAGAAATGTCTCACCTGCAGCTGATTTGCGCACGTCTGGCAACACACCATGTGGCCGCAGGGGCAGAACGCGGCGTCGATCTCCTCCTCGCAACAGAGCATGCACAGCAGAGCCTCCCGGAGCTTCTGCAGCCGCTCCTGCAGGGCCCGGCTCTGCTGGCAGCTGCCGCAGTCCAGCCCCTCGTCCTGCTGGTCGTCTCGGCTCGGGGAGCGCGACGGGGAGGAGCGCTCGCCGCCGTTGCCGGACACCAGGTCCACGACGCCGGAGTTGTAGAGGGCGCGGCGGGCGTGGTCGTACACTTCCTTGGAGGTGCGTCGGATGTCGAAGACGTACTTCTTGCCCAGGTTGATGTTTTCGTTGAGGAAAAGCGAAGCGAGGTGGCCCTTGAAGTCTCTGCTGTACTGCATCATCACCGCGTTAGTGACCGTGTCACACCTGGAAATGAAAGTAAGACGTGATTACTACCATTAGCGAAACCAAAGCATTTGACCAGACAAACCACCAGTCTGCAGTATAACTCACGTCTGCCTCACAATCTTCCCTTCACTGTTGTGGAGGGTATGTCTGTTTATCCCCTTCCACTGTTTATTTAGGCAACACCTAATGTTCATCCTGTACTGATGCCACATTCACCGCTGTGAGATAAACACTAGTTTCAAGCAGGACGAAGACATGCCCGCCAAAAAAAAAATCTGCAGACTCTGAGCTAAAACCCATCCCTGAAACAAAAGGACAGGGCCGTCTTTTGTACCTTTGTACTATTGTGACTGACAATTTCATAGCTCAGCCATTTGAATTGTCCGCACTGCAAATTTCAGACACACACACACACACACACGTGCACAGACTATGGAAAGGGAAAAACCCACTGAAGATTGTCCTGTGCAATCTACATTTCCATCCACACTCATTCAGGCCTATTACTGTACATGTTTTATGTGTCCCACTTTGCATATATAAAAAGGGTTAAAAAGGGAGCACACTTAGTCAATGTGTACAAATGTGTGAGAATGCACACTCGGGAAGCACTGCATGCCAAATAGAGCAGAACGAATGTTTACAGAACACATTTTAGGTCGGGTTTTTCCCCCCACCTCCTCTTTTATAATTTACTAGTCTTAAGTGAAGGATAGTGAACAAGTAACTGCTTCTGTATCATCAAAACGTGCTACAGTGTAAAGGAAGATTGCTGTAAAGCAGGTCAGATTTGTGAATGACTAACAGCCTTCCGTAAGCCTTTTGCTCTCACCTGTAGAAGGCATGGGTCTCTGTAATGGCCCGGTACAGACCGCTGGCTGCCCGGTTACTGATCAGCTTGAACAAAAGCACCACGCTGTCGCTCGTGTCCTTGGTGACCGTCAAGTATACGCTCTTCCCCGACTGGGTGGCGATCTGGATGAGTGGATAGCTAATTCTGAGATGAGGGCGAAAAGAGAAGAAGCTGTTACATGAAACCGTACCGTCACTATAAGAACACGCAGAGCTGTTCGCAGATGGTCGAGGTGGAGCGTACCTGTTGACTAAGCTGAAGTCCTCCTTGCAAATGGCGATGCCCTCGGGGCCGACTCCTATGGCCAGCCGCTGGCCGTTTGCGTCGCGGGCCCAGTGCCACTCCACGCCGTAATGCTCCAGAGAGGAGATCAGCTGCAGGGCCTGGTACTCCACCGAGCCCTGGCTCGAACCTTCCAGAGCTTTATGTCTGGATACGATGCTGCAGAGGGGAAGAAAGACAATTATTTATTTAGCTCTAAAGCTCAGATTGGAAATGACAATTTTCTGACACAAGCTTTTATCATACAGATAATCTTTTTATCAAGGAACACCCACTGTGACAGGTGTATTATACAAGGAAGGGTAGTGTGTGTTTTTAGCTGTCAAATTGAACACATCCTCAGGCAGAAAGCTCAGATGCTAAACTGGTTCTTATCTGACAACTATTTATGAGATCAATGCTTGGGCAGCATAGCTGAATGCTTCTTTTAGCCAGTGAGGCCTGAAAAAGCCCAATGGCCAGGGGTGGAAGTAACAAATTGCATTTACTGTTGTTACTGTAACAAATACATTTTTTGTACTTTTTTTTAGTATTAATAAAAATCAGTAAAGTATTTTTTATCTCAATGTGAAAATTCTTTAAAAGTAGTTTTATTTGAGTACAATATTGTAGTTCCCATCCCTGCTAATATATACCATATTGATCCGCAGTAGGGCGATCGTTCTATGAAACGTATAGCCAATAGGCTGGAGGTTGAGTGTAGGTGGAGCAGGGAGCAGCGGTGCCTGCTGGTTCAATGCAGCACAAGTTTAATGCAGCAGGTTTGGCAGATGGGGCTCGATAATTTTTAATTTAAGAGTCTCTGCGTGTGAGGAACAGCGTGCCATGTGCACCACAAATGGTTCCAGTAGGCTCGCCAGAGGCTACGACTACAAAATGGAGACACTGCTGCAGTGATTCTTGGATAAATTCCCAACAGTTGTAGGGGGGGGGCACAGGCATCGCTGTGGAAAGTGCGGTGCGGTGTTGTTTGCACAGTGCAATGGGATCCACGATTTCCGACTCCCAAAACCACTGCAGTAGTGAAGGTTTGTCACCCTCTTCTTGTTTACAGAGAAAACACTGTAGATGTACAGTGGGAGGATCTGTCAGTGGAACTCTGCAAAAACACATGCTATCTGATTTCCTGTCAGCTGCCGTTTGGTTGATCTCTACTGTGTGTGTGTATCAGCTGGAAACAACCTACACACACACTGTGTGGCTGTGTGAGATGTACTCCTGCAGTGTCTGTCTTTATTTATCTGAGGTGAAAGACTTTAGATAACAATGCTGCAAAATATAAAAGCCAGCACAATCAGTTTGACTCAGCGTAGCATTTTGGTGTTTTTTTTTTTTTTTGCTTAAGATGGCATTTTGATTTCCTTCATTTCATTTCCTTGAACGCCATCTGCCACATTATACTATCCATGACCCGTTATTTACTTTTCATCGTGTCATGGACTGTCTCCCTCAGAGATAGTGAGAGGAGCTGACACAGAGAGAGAACAGGATTCAATGATTAAGCCAGAGCTTGTTAACTTGTATGTATAGGGGCTGTTCAAATGTAGTTCAAATTCCAGTTGTCTCGTGTAAACGACCCCGAAACCCCAATTTCATCAGTGGTCAGGGTCGGGTTTTATTTACAGTAAGACGTGGAGGGAACAGAAGGATTCTGCTTATGTATTCACTATCAAAAACATTTCACCTTCCTGCTCCCCTTGAGGCCCGTGTCGTGTAGCTTAAAATAAGAGTCGTACCTGTTGACGGTGGCGGTGCTGGGCTCCTCTCCGCACAGCTCCGAGTACCAGTACTTGGCTGTGTTTTGGTTGTAGTCGCCGAACTCGGCCTGCGCCAGGAGTGCGCTCAGCTCCTCCGCTTGTTCCGAGCCCATACGTAGGTGGCCGTTATGGAGGTCCTCCTTCACGTGCGTGAAGAAGACGTGTCTGGTGAGACGGGAAGAAAACAGAACGGTGGTCAAAAGGGGAAACTCTCAATTGCTGACTTGAACTCTTTACTTGTTGTTTAGCCATCATAAACAGTGCCCACTTTCACTGTTCAACTGGCTTTCATGTGTGAGGAGTCAGGACGTCTGGAGCACACACACAGGCCAGAGCAGGTGGTCATTGCACGGCTTGAGTTTCACCACAGACGCCAGGTGTTTGTGTGTGCGTGTGCAGCAGAAGGAAAAGCAACTGTGACATTTGTTCACAATGACTCACTTTCTCTTTTTCAATCTCTTCCTCAGAACACACTACTATAACTTCCTTTTTAAGTGCGAATTCAGTCGAGGCTCTAAAAGCGGAAGTTCAGAGGAGTTACGGGATCGAGTGGTTTTCTCCACCAGTAGAGGGAAGTACTTGGACTTTTAACCTGGTGACTCAGTGAGCAACTGTGCTTGTACTGTATCTGCTGGGCCAATGTGTGACCACGATACGTCTGAATGTTATGGGACTTAAAATGGAGCTACAATGGCCGGCATCCTGTCTGTGTCTCGGTGTCAAAAAATGTTGTTCAATAACCCCGTAATCGTGCAATATATATGCCCATTTAAAGACGAGCCTAGTGGTTTTTTTGCTCGACTTGGGGGAATTCATTTATTAAGTGACAGTTGAGAACATAGTTCAAAGATTAATGGCAGTCAAAAACAACAATTGTTATTGTTTGGGCTGTATGATTAAACTGAGAACACCGGGTTCTGGTGCGGCCAAGGAAAACAGCTAAATTCACAAAAAAATAAGCCACGGCGGGTCCTTTCCATTGTTTTGACCGCAAGATGTGAGGAATTCTTTCCTTCTAGCAGCAGGAGACAAAACGTCAAAAGGAGCAACACCCTGACTGACTGGATCCTTGCATCATGAGGAGCGTTGAACTAGAGTAACCTCTAGTGAACTGATCCTTCCTTGAGATTAACTGTGACACACTAACCTTTAAGGAGATTGTATAGTCAAAAGGGCCTGCTTCCAGGCACCATGCTTCTGTGACCACAAACCAGTTTGGACAGCTCGGCTAATGCTGTTGACTACCTGGGATCCTGTTGGTGTGCTTGCTCAGCTCTTTCATTTTAACATCGGTCATTACTTCTCCCCGCATCTCTCACCAAGACATAGTCAAAACAACAGTGCCCATGCGTGCATTGACCTAATGCAGAACTCAATGACAATGTCGGAAATTAAAGTGTGGCTTCCTGTGCCGACAAGAGTTCCAGCAGTAGAACAGTTTCATATGAATATTCGGCCCACCGCATCCTCATGTGGTAGACTAAAAGCAGACCGCCAGAAACTGCCTGTTATTTCCGAAAAAAAAAAAAAACTCCCTCGGGCTACATTTCTCTTTGAAGCATGATGCAAAGAGAGACATTTTTCATTTGTGCAAATCAGGTCACGCCGTGACTTGAGGATATTTGAGAGGGGTTTAGAGGGACACTGAGTGGAGGGGGAAGGTAGCACTCATTGCCCCTTTTATTAAGTTTATATAAACCCTTTGTGTTTCCTTGGTTAGAAAAATGCCTCGTGGGAACTGCAGGGGACTCGGGGAAGGAGCTGGAGGTGACGCTTCCTCTGTCATCTTATGGGACTTAAAAACTCTTGAGGGAGCAGCGCACTAGTAGAATACACACACACACACTTGTGTATTGCTTCAGTACGCAATAACAGAGGCACACCTTCGTCCAACGCCGATTCGCGGTGCTTCCGAGGAGTAACAACGGTAGCGAGAGCAGCTGTGTGAGCCACACAAACAAAAGTCGGTCTACGCCGCCCCTGATAAAGCCAGACCATAACAACGAAGCCCCGTAGCTGACTAGCCTCAGGCATAACAAACATGGCTTTGATATGGTGTTAAACATCCCATTTCCTCCAACGCACACACACACACAAACACTGCTCTCTATTGTTGTCAGGCCCAGCAGGCGTCATGTGATGGGAGCGCTGCTAGTTAGCTACCTGCCTGATGCAAACAATAGGGCTGACTGGAGTTTACTACAGGGTGCCGACGAAGGGTTACTATAGGGCATGCTGCGGAGGCTACTGTAGTTCAGGCGGGGATTGGCACGGAGGTACGTCACCATGCCGCCGAGCAAGGCATTTAATATCTTAAATCCTTCAGCACAGGTCCCAGCCTGTTAGTTTGGTCTTACACACTTACAGAGCGTGTAACAAGATGAGTTTTAACCTCGGCGTTGTTTCACTTAACCAACCTTCTGTGACAATGCGGACGACTTGGCAACCGGGCAACGCATCCGACTCCTGCATTCCCGGTGTTGTGGGCGCACACGTGTGTATACAAGCGCGCGTGTGTTTTGCTGAGCTCGGGCCAAAATTCCAATTATCACTCGGAAGAAAACAACTGTTTTAATCCGTACAGCAGAACGGGTTGACAGGCCCTGCAAACAGAGGTAACTACAGTTCAACGATAGCTGCTCCTGCCTGACTGACTTCCCCGAGGCTGAATGAGAGCCGTCAGATAATGCGCTCTGCCAAACAACACAAAGACATGAGTGAAATCCACAACACACAGCTGCTTCGCACTCAGAAGGTAACAATTTCTCCCACTGAGGCCCCTGTGAAGATGTACTGCTACTGTAATCTGCTCTAAATACCAGCTGTGTGCAGCATTGAAAACTCACTACATAACTCTTGTTATGATAACAACAAGGGCAAAAGTTTTGTACAGATTACCCTACTACCCTCTACGTTAAGTTCTCAGACAGCTGCCCCAGGATCGGTCAGGTAGTTTAGTGCTGCCTCGGCACCTGTCAAGGTCCATCCTACATCCAGGGCACGGGAGAGACGACGGTGCATAAATCCATCGTCTCCCGACATGGCGTTTGAGGCCGATTGGTTGAGACAAAACTCAAAAAGTCTTTACTATTTTTGAAATGTTTCCCGAGTGGGCACAGCATTTGAGACCCGAAGTGACTGGATTTGTCTGTACACTTTCAAAAAAAAAAGAAGATGTTATCCCTGTACAAACCCATCAGGTTTACACAGGCCCGTAACCAAGGTGACAAGACAAGAGACAGCAGAACGGATAAATGCTCAACCACACGGGCATCTTAGTCACTGCGACTCTCTTGAGAGTAACACGGCTCGACAGAATCACAGGACTTCAAATCTGTCTCTTTTTATTGGGACGTGAGGATGTCATGCTGCATCAGCTGTATAGCAGCCGGTTTGATTCACCGTGGCGATGACTAAAGCACATTACTATTTAGACACATTTGCACGTGAATCATGACGGAGTCATCCGTGAACACTGCAGCGATCATCACAGCGTCGCCTCCTCCTTTAGACTGAATGCACCCTCTGTGCCGAGTGTCTCCTGGCCTACTTTTAGTGTATTACACTGTGTACATCTCATCGTTGCTTTGTCCTTCACGGGTAGATAACCCACAATCAAAGTCTTAAGAGGCTTTACTTATTTACAGTCATAAGACATGTGAATGCTACAAGATAGGAGAAGACAGGAGGAATAAATGCTATTCAAAACAGTAGTTGTGACGGAGGGAGAGGTCATGTGGGGTGCAGCAGGGATGTTTAAATACTTGATTGCCTGGCTGCAATAATTCAATTAAAGCAGGCCTGAACCCTGAGACAGAATATTTGAATATAGGTCACTGGCTACAGAGCTGAGCTAAGGGGATGAGGATGAGATAATTCAAGTTTTTCAGCTGATTTCTGCTGCCCAGTCATTGAACCGTTCTAAATCAGAACACCAAAATGTCCCAAAACGCAGCGTCTGGGCATTTCAATGTTGAGTTATTTGGAACTTTTTATACAAGTGTTTACATGTACTCTGGTGCCAGAGAAACCAAGTCAACTAAGCCTCCTCTGGTCTGTTCCACCCGTCTATAAAACCATTGTCTCATTTTTATGTCTTCTGCCCCAACCCACCCAGTGTCTATTCCCCCCAGTAGGCAGACTGTCAGCCGCTCCACTTCACAGAAGAACAAAACGTCCCCACGAACTGAAACCTAACACCTCTGCCTGGAGACTGCACCTCATCCGGCCAATCACCAGTGGAGTTTCAGACCTCATCGGTTGGGCTCTCAACAATGCGGTTTGTGAGCTAGTCAAATGACACACTGCCAGGAGCAGTGTGTGCTGCGAGGTTACTAGCGGTCAATGAACTATAGTAAACCCTGCTGCTAAAACATCATCTCCCAAGGTGTGGGCTGAATGGAAAGTCAGATTATGAAGCGCTTATCGAAGTTTTAACCAGAAGAAGTTTGCGAAACAATCTTATCAAGCACTGAATGTAAACACATGGGGCCTTCCCTTCGCTCTGTGCCGAGTTGAAAGCTATACAGCAATAAAACAAAGAAGCTGTTTGTATGCTAAATGCCTCGCAGGCTGGTGCTCTGTACTGGATGGTATAACGGTGATTAAAAAGCTCAGCAACAATCCGAAGATCAGGCGCCAAACAAATAAAACAATTCTGTCGTTCTTGGGCGAGGGGTAAAGTTATGACTTCAAACGAGATGGATCAGGGCTAGGTTACTCGAGTGCGCAACACACGAGGGAGGAAAGAAACTCATAGGGCTGATGGAGCATGCAGATAAAAAAAAAAATGTGGGTGTAGTTTTTGAACGCTTGGAAGACCCAGGGGCGTCTTGTGGGATCTGTGGCTTGATCCTGTCACAGTGAGCTAAACATTAGAACTTGTGTGTGACCTGAATAAATTACCTCAAATTGTTTTTGCAGAGCATTCAGTTGAAGAGGCAGTGTAGAGCTCTCCTCTTCTCAGTTTTCATGGGTGAACTAATGTAGCATAAAACTGCAATTTAATGTTGGAAAAACAAAGCTGAATCATGCAGAATATAAAGTATGGTCTCAGTTGATCCGTTCTACAAACGCTACATAGGCTTGGAACCTATCCCACCATGCACTGGGGGAGAGGCAGGGAAACACCCCGGTCAGATCGATAGTCTGTCGCAAGGTTAACTCACACTTTCACCTCCGCAGATCTATCATCCGGTAGTGCCCCTGACCAGCGTGTCTTTGAACTGCCTGGGATTATGTAAGAAGGAGCAATAGAGCAAAGTCCTTAAAGTCGGATTTAAATATTGTTAGTCTGGAATTATTCCCGGTGCTGTGCTGAATCACTGAACAGACTGTTTAGTAAAAATCTGACATGTTTGACTTTGAGGATATCTATGTCTTTCCTCACTGTCTCCCAGTGTTGGCTGCTCTCAAAGAATAGTTTGATGACACTGACCCATCTGCTTTTATAAATATTTGAATTTGTGACACAAAGGAACTCTACTTTGGAAAAAAAAAAAAAAACAGTAAACTTGCATGCAAATATATTGAGATGAATTCCTTCTTGGTTAAAACCCTTCTGGTTTGGATTGAAGTTAAAGATAAGCTTAACGCCGGAGGAGGTAAACAGGTTGACAAAGCCTGTTCTAATAGCTGTGCCCTTTCAGGACATCCAGTGTTTGCCTGATCAGAATGCTAAGTACGACGGCTAATGATGGGAAAACATTCACGTATTTAAACCAGAAACACCCTGTAGCAAGTGGTGTTTAATGATGCAGATAACACAGGCTGTTGTTGAGGCCCTTGGGTCAGCATCACTTTAACCAATGACGCAAAGTGTTATTTCATTCAGTTGATGCGTCACGGAAATACAGATGAAGGCAAAATCTGATGTTTTTAAGAGGGAACTGTGTTTGTTTTTTCACCGGCATGAAATCGAATGAGGTTAAACCGAGAAATTGTTGGAAACATCCTTCAGTGCAACTCCATCTCCAACCGCTGGAAGAAGCTTCAGTCTTTTGTTCAATGTGGCACCTTCAGCTGCCCAAATAGCAGCTGGGAGCTTTATGCATTTGTAAAAAGTGTCTTATTTGGAGACAAGCTGGGAAATACTAGATTTATAAAACAAGCTTGGGAGGGTTGGGCGAGTGGAGAATCTTAAAAGCATTGAGATTAAAAGGAAAGGGGTTTTAGAAGCAGGGGATACGGCTGCCACAGAAAGATAACATGTTAACACAAATTCGTTCTAACGCCACTAATTTCTTTAACGCAACTTGTGATTTTTAGGTTGTAACGGGCTCAGTTTTAAAAGCTGGAGTGAAGATACTGGCATCATAGGAAACTAGAAAAAACCTAAGGAATTAATTGATACCATGTCATAATAGCTTGTCGGGAAGGAGGTTAAATAACGCTCCAAACTTGCATACATTTTGGCCATTTTTTAAAAGGGGTCCCTTGACCTCTGACCTCAAGATATGTGAGTGAAAATGGGTTCTATGGGTACCCACGAGTCTCCCCTTTCCAGACATGCCCACTTCATGATAATCACATGCAGAGAAATTAATTAAACACAAAGCACCCAAATAGTCAGCTGCATGTGAGCAAGAACACGCGAGTGACCTGCTAAGGCTTTACGTGGCAGCCGAGCACACAGCAGCTTACATAAGCAGCTCTGGCGCGCTCAGTCCAGTGCAGGTTATGTAATAAAGGCCTATAAGAAGAGGGGCGTTGAAAGAGAGGCCCATCCCTCAGCTCAACTGAGAGTCACGGTTACATACAGTCCCCTTTTGCTTTGTCCGTACGCTGCTGAGAACATTTGCTCCGGCTCACATACACTTGTGAAACATGCAGCGTGGTTATAAAGTGGGTGTGTCGAGAGAGAGGCTTGTGTTGGGTTTCGACTTCTGAAACTTGTTTAAGACATGGACCGACATTGTTTTTGCTGCATTTACAGTCAAATGCAGTCAAACATGTTGTGTGGCCCACAGAAATGTATGCAAGACAAGAATTGGGCATGTTTCTATAGGCATGATGAGGCGAGCATGCTTGCAGTCAGAGCAAGTTGTGTGGAGGCTGGGGGAAGCCTTAAGTAGGTCAAAGGTGACAGCACAAGAAATGAGTGAAATGGGAGCCTATAGGTCCTCAAAGCGCTAATTTAATCACATTATGAACGTATTCCCTACAAGTCGAGTTATATTTTATAATGCACTGAAATGGCATGTGTAATTCCATGACCCTACCTGTGTTTCTCACCAAAATGCCACTGCTGTGTACTGTCAACACTGTCGCCCTCATATCTAAAGTTGATTCCAGCGTTTACTTCCCCAACACTTTAATTAAATCACATCTGAGGAGCAGATGGATGGCATGAAGGCCAAAATTAAACACACAACTTGACAGCATGTTGGCATGTGCCCCGTGCGAGTATTTATTAGCAGCAACCCCACATACCCTCGCCTGCCATCACACATCTTTATCTCACCTTTTTTTTTTTTAACAACCCCGTGACCCCCACCCGACGCCAGCCATCTGTTGATAACCCCTGCTAATCTAGTGGAGGTCAGAGCGCAGGCAGCCAAGAGTCTTCCACGCTTGCTCTCTGCCCCCGCTGCATTTCACTTTTTTTTTTTTCTTCAAAAGGTTGCCAAATATTGGCCAGAGTGTGGGGGGGGGGGGAGGCCGGAAGGTGACGACAGAGAGGATGTGACAGCAATAATAAAAATGTAGAGAACAAAGTTGATATCTTTATATTTGATGGAGCGCATGTGGAGGGAGAAACAGCTGAAGATGGGGCAGTGGGTGAACTGGGGGGAGCAGCGGAGAGCTTACTGGAATGCTGGGCAAATCCTGGCCAAGGCAGATAGATGTCAGTTTAATGAACAGCTCTAGTGGCATGCTGTGTGTGTGTGAGAGATAGAGAGAGAGGGCAAGAGCAGCGTGGCAGAGCTTTAAAAACACACCAAACAAATTTCCCCCTCAAGTCTGCCCTCCCTCCAAATCCATGCTTCCAACACCACGGTATCAAACACTCGTGGCACCGCCTGAGGTGAATATAACATCCACAATATCACACCAGACACTGTGTGTAAAACTAGTTTTTTTTGGACAGGTTCCGAGGGCTGCGATTGCTATTAATAACTTCAAACGAAACCGGGGCAGGGGAATACTGAGTCAGGATCTAGACTTGTCAAGGCTCGTTACTTTGTTCCGAGTAGTGTTTTTTTTTTTTCCTTAAACCAATCTGGTAGAGAGGAGAGGTGTGACTCGAATGTGTTATCTGCTATAGCAAGTTTTTTGCTAGCTACTGCATTTCTAATAAAGCTGCAAATATTAATAAAGTAGTTGTCAACTATTAAATTAATCGCCAACTATTTTAATAATCGATTAATCGGTTGGAGTCGTTTTTTAAGAAAAAGAAAGGCAATTCTCTGATTCCAGCTTCTTAAATGTGAATATTTTCTGGTTTCTTTACTCCTCTATGACAGTTAAGTGAATATCTTTGCGTTGTGGACAAAAAAAGACATTTGAGGACGTCATCTTGGGCGTTGGGAAACACTGATCGGCATTTTTCGCCATTTTCTGACATTTTATAGACCAAACAACTAATCGAGAAAATAATTGACAGATAAATCGACATTGAAAATAAACGTTAGTTGCAGCCCTGGTTTCTAAAATGAAAATAGAACTGTGGCATTTCCGGAACCTGTGATTCAAAATCTCAAAAAGTCCACGACATTTATATCCTGATGCTTGTAACACTATGAAAACCAGCTGCACCGGTAACTCATGCTGACATATTCCTGTGAAAACAAAACCTATGGAGGAAACAACCCTACACAGTTTCCAAACACCATCTGCAAAAAAAAAACCCGAATGGAGGAGCGTTGCTTTTGTTCAAACAAAAATGGCCACAAACAATTGAAACAAAAAAAACAGCACAACAAAAGTTATTCTGAGTTGAATGAGGGCAGTGGCAGAGGTCCTGGCTGTCGCACACACAGGGTCCCTGGGGGCAGGCGCAGAGCGACACATATACCCCCCCAGGGCTGCTGGATCACATTTCCTGCCCGGAGCTCAGCCAGAACGACCTTTAGTAACCCCGGAAGTGCCGGGGAAGAGGTTACTACAGGGCATTCTGCTGTGTAGTGTAAACAAAGTGATCACATCATGCTCTAGGAACTCACTAATGATGGCTTCGTTATTTCCGGGATGTGCTCATCATTGCATGTCATATGCAGCCATAAAAGTATGTTGAATGCCCTGACGAAGACCTACAGTGGTCGAAACATGTTGGCTTTTTTTTTAAATTTACTGAGCTTTTTCAGAGTAGGTGACGGGCTGATTCTCACGCACTTTGGCAGAGAACGTGTCATAAAGGAAGTGGTATCTGTTCATATGCCCACAGACAAATGAGGTGTTTGAAGTGGCAGATTTGCAGACAATGTCTATGCAAGCACGAGAGTTGGTAAACATACCTCGTCTGTTCCTGCAGAATGAGATGAGGCTCCACAAAAAACTTCACCCGCAGCCTCAGCCGACACGGCGTCACGTTATCCATCTGCTGGCAGATGCGGTTCCTCAGATTCAGCCACAGGTTCTCGCCTTTGCCGCCCGTGAACTGCAGCCCAAAGTAGTCCACTTCAATTATGCCCAACTTTCTGCAAACCTGGAAAGACATGAAAGAAATGGTGTCACACAAAAGTGGATTTTGAACAAGTCAATTCAAAAAGGATGCTATAACTGTGTGGGATATAAAGAGTATGGGACTTTGTTTAGACAGAGGGAGCTTTACTGTTTCTATAAAAGTGCGTCTTTTCACAACAGAATAGTACAATGCGTACAGACAGGTCTTGAGTTTTGAGTTGTGACAGCAGGCTAAAATGTCCTTGAACAAGACAATCCATACTGGCTTTGGTCAGTCAGGAGAATCAAGAGAATCCCTCAACAGGAATCAATAAAACATTTAAAGCAGCAGTAGGCGAGATTGGAGCAATTATGATTAACAAAATATTTGTTTAAAACAGTCACTATATCCTGACAGTATAGTGCATGAGACAGGTAATCTGAAAAAAAAAAAAAATCAGGTGCCTCTGTGTCCTCCGGTGCTCCTAATGGCATCTGCAAGATTTCACAGACCGGAGGAAAACAACCAATCAGAGCCGAGCTGGAGCCTGCTGTCTCTGAGCAGCTGTCTATCACTGGCAAACTCCGATCAGACGGTCAAACTAGGCAGCGCTGATCAAATATTAATCAATATTCTGTTACTGTAATGCCTATTTCTCGCGTAAAATGTTTTCGGAAACATCTTGTAGTGTACTGTTTAGCTGTAAAATGAGAAAGTTTGTGACCCGGCAGCCATGTTGAGATCAGTTGAGGAAACACCAAGCACCGCCCAGCAGCTGGAGAAAACTTTCTCATTTTACAGCTAAACAGTACACTACAAGATGTTTCCGAAAACATTTTACGCGACAAATAGGCATTACAGTAACAGAATATAATTCATATTTTTTATCGGCGCTGCCTAGTTTGACTGTGTGATCGGAGTTCGCGAGTGATTGACAGCTGCCTCCGTTGAATCACCAGCCAATAGGAACGCTCTCTCTCTGAAATGACCTGTGATAGGTCAAAGTCTCCCGGATTTTTTAAAGCCTGAAAACAGAGCCACAGGAGGTGCAGGAGTCTCTCAGGGCACTTGAATTACAATATGCTGAAAGGTTATTAAGGAACTTTTGCCCAATGATGCCAAAAATACTCTGCCTACCCCCACTTAGGAGGCAAGACAATATGGCTGCTTCTATCACTTTGCTCATTAGGATTACTGCTAGACTACACTCACACAGATAAAAACCCATCAATATTCTAAAGCTCTCGATAGGGTGGAAGTGAACTTGGAGGCTCTCCCGGGGTAAAAGGGGCTTGATCAAACCCACAATCCCACGCCCCCTCAGAGGCAGCAGCGGCGGAGGCCATGGGGTTATTACATAACTGCTGGTGAAAGTCTGCAGGGAGCCCGGCTGAGATCAAACTCATTCATACCCACGGCAAGTTGCCATGCATTTGAAGTAGCTTTACATTTTATTGGTGGAAAAAAAAAAACTTGAGGCTATACTGATGGAACATGCAGAATTTTCTTTTCATGTCCACTTTGGAGGGAAAAGAGGTGTAAACAACTTAGCTGAAAGTTTCAGTCTGAGTGGAGGAAGCTGAGTGCTGAAGAATGAACTCAAGTAACCTTGACAAAGCCATCTGCCTCTGACTAACTATTATTATAAGCCATGCAGGTAGAGGCCACCATTTACCCCCGATGTATTAAACTTTCCTTCATGTACATCAAGTCGCATAAATAGATTACAAATCGGCATTTTAAAGGTTTCATTGTTACAAAACAGATGTTTTTTTTTTCTCTGCACGTTGCGCGCAGCAGAACATTTTGTTTCCGTCGTCCCTATGTGTGCAAGCATCCCTAGTTTTGTTTACAGATGAAGTTCACATTGAATATTATGTTAAGCAAGCAGCGGGTGCATCTTATCTTTAAGTATTTCTCATCGTGCAGAAACTGAGCTCAATTCCTCTTATT
Source organism: Sebastolobus alascanus (assembly GCA_916701645.2). Taxonomy (NCBI): domain Eukaryota; kingdom Metazoa; phylum Chordata; class Actinopteri; order Perciformes; family Sebastidae; genus Sebastolobus; species Sebastolobus alascanus. The sequence goes on along the minus strand of CAKAOJ020000025.1, from coordinate 2,316,919 downwards.
TATAGGAGACATAAACAAGCGATCGAGCCGAAGTTTAGGAAAAAATCTTAAGTTTCGCGACACAACCGTGCAGAATACTGTAGCACCTGCCTGACAACCACATGCTGTTTTATAAATAAAGGGCATCATAATAACAATGTGTATTCCACCACAGCCTACCTTATTCAGACAGTCTTCACCGTTCGCCTTCGCATCAACTTCCACTTCCATCACCACCGAATCCGGACGAGTAACGTGGCAGAGCATTTTGGCTGTGTTATTTTTACTAAATCTTTGGTGTGCCACTCTTTAAAACAATAAAACACTTCACGAGCCTTCTTGTTGAACATCCCCCCCTACATCAAGCCGTCGTCACTTTCATAGCCCTTCTTCTTCTCCTCACTCCGTGTGGCGAATCTGTAGCCACCAGCTGTAGGCTATATCAATGAAATGCCATGCACGGCTCCGCCTACTTACAGCGGACCAATCGCGTCCTGTTTCGCGTAGCCCCGCTGCAACGCAGTCAACCAATCAGAAGTCGCGTTACATCCCGCACGCTGTTCTCCGGCTCCAGCTCCCCTCCTCCCGTTCTCTGGAAGTGTGAGCTGCGCCCTCATCTGGCTCGCCTGTTGCATGGTAACAGCTAAAGTGGCTTTTCAGCTCACCTGCTCCTAATGAATTAGACACTTGAGCGAACTTCAGCAGACCTCGGGTGAGTTTAATGGCTTGTATACGTCGGTTTGAGTGAATAATATATGGGAACGCAGTCCAGAAATAGCTGCAATAACGGGGGAAAATATCCCGCCCAGCTAGCTTGCAGCTTGCTTTCCAAAGCTTTTATGCATTTTTCATGATGGCGTTGTGTTTCCAACTTCAGTTCCACCTTCTCCAACTGCATTCATGCTTGTGTAACACCACGTGTTGTCCCTGGAAACGACGACACGTTTGCTGAAATGACGGTGTACACTTTTTTATTGAAGTTTATCCAGTTGATTCAGATTCAGATTCAGACAACTTTACTGATCCCAAGAAGGGCAATTCACTTCACAGCTTACCCCATCACAAACAAACACACACAGACACATCCAGACAAACATCCGAAATATTCGAAATGTTGTGTCAATCACAGGCCAGTAAAACTGACAAACAGAGGTCGGTAAGGACAGCAGATAAGTTAATACAAATATAATAAATAGCAATAGAATAGATAAAGAGAAAACAAATAGATAATAAATAAGTAGACATTGTTACATGATTTATCATGTAAGGGAACTGTCAATAAAAAATCTCAAATGAAATGACTACTATCTGAGTTTAGTAACCTGATAGCAGAAGGAATAAAAGAGTTGGAGTAACGGTTAGTTCTCCTCAGAGGTGCCTGATAACGGCGGCCTGAAGGCATCAATATTGTTCCTGATGAACAAAGGGCTAAGATAAAAGAGACTACCCTCTCTTTAGTGTTGATATGAAGTGTAATCGAATCACAATGAGATTGTGTTGACACGTTAGTTGACCTTCTGACCTTACTTTAAAACCCTTTCACCCAGACTACTGAAATACTGCAGTGTTGTTTGGTTCCTGCCTTGGTGGCCACTTCACTGACTTATAGAGAGCAATTTAATAATGCAATGTTTACTCGGCCTCCTCTCTTCCACAATGCCTACTCTTTTTTATGATATATTATTCATCAAGTGTAGTAATTCCCACAGTGGGAGACAGCCTCAGCCGGAAGACGCTGCAGAAAACTGCAGCCACACACACTAATGTTTGCACTAGGGAGGCATAGTGTTCAGCCAAGCCCAGTGTCTGTCTGCCAGGGGACATTTTAGGGTAGAGGCATCGTGCCTGTCCATATTTTTGGTCTCTCCCACCACTGCATTCCTTTCCTGACGTAGCATCAGTGACTCTCATACAGCAGGACCCAGAAGGAGCTCCTAAACACAATCACTTCAAAAACAAAACGAGTGCTGATAGTGATGGAAGGCAGTCTTTTTTTCTTTTCTGTTTATCAGCCTCTTAAATGCCACTCAAGTGTGAGACTTTAAGTAACTTTGATTGGTCCATGGAGGAGCATTCATTTATCACATACAAATCTCAAAAACATTAATGATTTGATTTTGTATGAGGTACTTATCCACAGTCAGTGTATGACCTACAGTTAGATGATGGTCGGCGTGCCCCCGGCTTGGACAAACAGACGGGAGTACCGACACCGAAGTAAAGCAAAATAGTTCTGTGGACCGGGACGCCAGAAAAATATATTTTAGCCACTTAAAAGAATGGATATCCGTTTAAGTGAACACTATATTTAGAATATTTCCACCGCTTTATCTTGCCGTCAGACAGCCCTTTCCTTCTACTCTCCGATGGGGGAACTGAACTGAAAGTGGAGCTTATCTATGCTCTCTTCAAAGCCAACAGGCTCAGATGACAAAAACATTATAGATACGTTTCAGTTCAGTTCGCCTTCGCAAAATATTCTGAACCAGTGAAAATATTCTAGCATACACTTAAAGTGATATTGATTTTTTTAGGTGCGCCTTTCTTTTAGGTGGCTAAAATATGTTTTGCTGCCAGCCCTGTCCACAGCAGTACATTGCTTTGCTTCCCTGCAGTAACTCCTGTCTGCTTGGGGACAGCTGGGGACATGCAGTCATCTACTGTAGATAATACACTGACTATGGATAAATACCTCACTACAACCCCACTTCAAAACACCTGAACTATCCCTTTAAAAGGCCACACCATGTTTACTGTGGAAACAAATGCATAGTAAATGTTTTCCTCAAGATTTGAGGGCATGCTATCCATAGTACCATGAGGGTTTATGATACTAGGCTTATTGGGTCATCATGCAACAGTGGTTTGCATCTGATATAATTGATCACCACTAGTATTAGTATGTGAAATGTAACTGTTCAGGAAGGCGTTCTCCTATCACCTAATAATCTGTGATCATTCCAGTGATTTCACTCTCTGCCTCAATGATATGCAGCCCCCTAGAGACAAAAATCGACTGGCCAGACGTTATCAGCTGTAACATGTGTGTCTTTCTGTGTGCGTTAAGGTCAGTCGGTCTGGAGTCGGCGGTGGCTAGTGTCCTTTTGCCCCGAGGTGATGCAAGATGGTGTACGACCAACGGAGGGACGTGCAGTCTGAGCAGCCGTCCAAACCATAAATGGAAAAGAAAGGAAGATAACGAGTGACCCGACATCCACTGTAGACGTGGTACAGGAGGTACATACAGCCACACACACACACACACACACACACACACACACACACATACCCTCTCTGCGCCTCTCTCTGTCCCACAGCCCTCCAAAATCCAATAACACACATGCATGCAACAGTAAATAGATAAATAGATTCATAAATCAATTATTATCTGTGATTTAATGAAAAAAAATCTGTTGTGGATAACAATTTTAATGGTTGCTATATTTAGTATATTTCGCTATATTTTATTTGCTATACTATCTTCTATATGTTTGTGTACACTTACAGACAGTAGAAACGCTGCTTTTTCTAGACTCGCATCCGGATCTCCCAAATTTAGGTATCAGTACACTTACCTTGGTGCACCATTATACTTTAAGACAAAGTGATAAAATAGAAATATAAATAATAAAAAGAAAATGTAAAACTATTATTTGGAATTGAATACCAATGGCTGCAAGAAGAACTGGAGTAAGATGAATAGGGATAAACAACAACAACAACATTTATCTATTAAGACCCCCCTTTTGCACATCGAGGTCAATTTTGGGGGTAGTGCATCTTTTTTTACCATCTGGGCTCTCGCACAAAAACAGGCCGTTGCTCACTCCTTGTTCGCGGCTAGGTATGACATCATGCAATGTGACATCACTTCCCTCTGAGGCAAGTCACCGCTCACTCGACTGGAGCGTGAACACATAGCCATGCAGGGGTTTCTGTGTGTGTGTGTGTGTGCATGTGGGCACATGACATCACCGCGTCATCGCTGCCCATCTCCATAGCCAGAGCTGTGCCTCTTGAAGCAGAGATTATGTCAGAAAGTGCCATGCTAGCAGAGCTGCTGCGGCTGTTGTTGTTGTGGTTGTGGTTGTGGTAGTGGTAGCCTTGATTACATTCCTTTTCAATCTATCTCTCGTAAGCCGAAAGAAGAGCAGCGAAAGGCAGTTGACATATTGGTGGAAAAGGAGGGACTGCCCAAATATGAAGAAAGGCCAGAGGGCGAGCAGCTCCTCTGAGTCAGAAGAGAATCAACGGCCACGGTCAATGGATCCTAAAGATCAGTCGTCGTCGCCACGTGGATGCTCATCAGATGAAGGTTCATCGTCGGATTCAGATGTGGAGGCTAAAAGTGCGATGAAGAGGAGCCAGAGGTTCAGCAGCTCTTTCAGCTTCGGAGACGATCATCGGCTACATTCAAAGAACGAGGACAGAGAAGAAGAACCGTCGCCAAAGAACTCTAATGGAGTAACGGAGCTGGTGGAGGCAGAACTAGCGGCAGAGTGCACGCGACTGGAGCACCGAGATGCCCTTTGTGACACAAATCAACCTCCGAGGTCTGGTTTGTTCAGGCCTCAGGAATTATGGTTAGCGATGACGAGATGCCTCTCCATCCGATGGCCTCCTTGTCTGTCCATCAACAGACAAAGTAACAGGAAACTAGCCTACCAACTGGACCTCGACCAATCGGAGGACACACGGTCGTCCGTCAGTTCGGAATCGACCAATGAGAGCTCTTCGAGTACGTTCACCTCGGATGATAGAGAAGTGACATTGGTGAAACGCGAGGAGGAGGAAGTCCGAAGCAGAGGGGTCAAAAGCGGTCCGCCCCGTTGTCGCGGGATTTCTCGTTCCTCCCCCAGGCTGCCAAGAGCCAGACAAGCTGCAGACTCTGTGTTGGCTTCATTGATCTTGGAGAAAGAAATGTTCCTGAGGATTGAGCTGCTAGATTCAGGCGCTGAGAGAGATGATTTACGCTACCGGGCCGAGTGGAAGCTGTCCGAGAGAACAAAGGAAGTGGCGGAGGGAGTCTGGCTCTCTCGAAACCAAAATATTGACAGATTGACCTGTTAAGTTAGAGGTTTGGTTGCCTTTGACGGGGTAGTCTTCATATCATTCACCCATTAAGTTAGATTGGTTATTATAATCATCTAATCTTAGTTTGTGTGACTGACTGCTGATTAGAAGTGGCCTAGATTTCAATGAATAATCAGTAAGATTGGTTTTGCATGATGGCTGTGTGTTAAACCGCTGCGTGCTCTGATACAAACTGTGCTCATACAAATGCCGTGACTGTAGCTAACTAATTAGAAATGCTATTTTCAGAAGCACAGCACAGTCGGTGTTAATGTTTATTTTTTCCGCCTTTCTGGGTCTCCGAGAGAACATTTTATACATGGCTGGTTCCATGCGTGGGAGGCGAGGGAGATCTAATAGAATATGTCATGTATTTATGAATAAAAGCCTTTTTTTGTTATATGGGTTTTTTTAAGAATTTATTTGATAACAAATACAGGTGAAAAGTATACAGCGATGTTGGAAAGGGGCACCCTCGTTGCCGGATCATGCTCAAATGTCCCACAAAAAAATGTATGCGACGATAAGTTGGGACATTGATTTTATTTCTCGTGGTCTGTCTGTGTGCTTAGAACAAATTCATGAACATGCTTGAATTTTTACAGCAAAATAGGATTTATAGTCATTGTGCATCGGAAACAATAACAGAAAAGCAATGTGTTTTTGTACAGATACCAAAAGAAATTCAACACAGATTACATTCCAAGTCCAAATAAAAATTTCATGGTCAGTGTGTGCCAGCAGTCTTTAGTAAATCCCACTGACTTGTCACTCATGTGGTGGCTTTAAAAGTCTCAGACAGCATGTTTAATATCTTGGGGGGTTGTGTGAGTAGGAACATGTTGGGAATTATTTAAATGTAGTTCATGTCTGACAGAGTAACTACATATCCACAGTGCTTTAACAGTCTCTCAGCTGAAGAGAATTATGAGTAGGTTTCTTTTTTTTTTTAATCAAAGCTCAAATCTAACAGCCTCTCATTACAACATTATGAGACAAAAGAAATGGAAATAATGTAATTTCCTCAAATTCTGACAGTCAAGCTGTTAGGCACCTTTTTAAAGCCTTGACATGCAATATGATGTGAGGCTGCATAATTATGATTTTTAAGAAACGAGTGCTATTATTATTGCTGCTTTTCCAGACAGGAGCATCCCTCAGTGTTTCTATGAACAGCTGTAACCTATTTTCAACATGCATGCACATGCACAGCTAATTTTTACATAACGGAGCTATGCGTTGGCCAGGGTTACAAATAGGTATGTACAGTATGTGTGCAGTGTAGCTTCTTAAGCAGTAGTATTTCATTCAACTATGCTACTATATATGAATATAACGACATCGCACAATGCAATACATGTTTTAATTAGGGCTGTCAATCGAATAAAATATTTAATCGCATGATTGTCCATGATTAATGCGATTAATTAATTGGTCTTTATTAATCACACATTTTTTATCTGTTCAAAATGTACCTTAAAGGGAAATTTGTCAAGTATTTAATACTCTAATCAACATGGGAGTGGGCAAATATGCTGCTTTATACAAATGTATGTTTATTTTTATTATTGGAAATCAATTAACAAGTACTGCATTTAGCATTAAAAAATATGCTCAAATCATAACATGGCAAACTGAAGCCGAACAGGCAACAACAGCTGTCAGTGTGTCAGTGTGCTGACTTGACTATGACTTGCCCCAGACTGCATGTGATTATCATAAAGCGGGCACGTCTGTAAAGGGGAGACTCGTGGGTACCCATAGAACCCATTTTCATTCACATATCTTGAGGTCAGAGGTCAAAGGACCCCTTTTGAATATGGCCATGCCAGTTTTTCCTTCGGAGTTCGGAGTGTTATTTAACGACAAGCTAGTATGACATGGTTGGTGCCAATGGATTCCTTAGGTTTTCTAGTCTCATATGATACCATTATCTTCTAGCTTTAAAACTGAGCCCACGACAACCTCCGAAAGATCGACTGCGTTAAAGAAATTAGCGGCGTTCAAACGAATTTGCGTTAATGCGTTATCGCGTTAACTTTGACAGCCCTAGTTTTAATGCTTTCCCAAATGCAAACTGTACATTTGTATGTGTTGTTTTCTTCAAGAGTCAGTAGTAGTCTCACTGTCATTCATTTTATGGCTTGCTTGTCATGTTCTCATTTCAGCTTCATTTGCATCCTGTTTCCTTACGCACATCCATAGCTGGCAGTACATCATGCAAATGATATCTTGCAACAAATTGCTCTATTGCTGGAACATTTTTTCTATTTTCTCAGCCATGTGACTGATTATTGTAACCGTACGAAAATGGAGCATATTTGCATTGAGGAGGCATAGAGAGAGAGTAGCTTGGCTCGACTGCCGGTTACCCTCATCACTGTAATGAGGAGTGCTGGAGAAATGGGAAGACGAGAATGCGGGGAGACGGGAGGGTATGAACAACATTGTTTAGATTATTATTTTTTTTTTTTTAGAAATGTGTGGTGAGTGGTCTATGCATTCGTTTTGTGTGCACTTTAAAACTGTATATATCAACACGTGGAAGATGAAAAAACAGGAGGAGAGAATGGAGAAGTGTCTGTAAAGGCAAAGTGTGCATAATGTGAAAAGGATGTGAAAAGGAAAGAAATTAGTCTCATCTGTTGTGAGCCAGGAGTTTCATCCCTAAAGCCACAAAACTGGCAACCCATCATCCCTAATGACTGCCTCATTAGGCAAATGATACATGTACCGCAGACGATGACACAGTCTCCTAGCGAGTATTCAATGATAACTCGATTCCTCTCGGGTAAATTATGATTAAATACTGACTGTGTGACTCCTCATCTCTGAGTCATTTAAAGAGTATTGAAATGAGGAAAAATAGCAACTAGACGACTAATAAGTAAGTATGACTTCTTAAGATCAATTTAACAACTTTAGACGATTTATAGATTTGACACGTGAATTCATTCAGGCAATTATTTTCTCAAGTTTTGTCAGATCCATTGTTAATAGGTAATTAGCTTTGAGTTATATACAGTTTAAGTGATACTTTATTAATCCCTTTGGAGAAATCCATCTGCATTTGAGCCATTACAAAAATGAAGGAAGAAACTCTTGGCTTTGAGCCTAGTTTTATTTTTTTTATTTTTTATGAAACCCCAACAAGCGAGCCAAGCTCCTAAACATTTAACAACTTAAAATAATCTAATCTTCTTAGTGTAGGAGGACTAAAATTGAGTTGGACAGCACCCTAGATGAGAAAGTTTAATGAAATTAGATTTTATATTTAAAGTTTTGTTCCTTTTTGGTTTGGCAGGGCTGCAAAAGTCAAAGTCACTTAGATATGTGTAGTTCACATTCTTAAGTAATCAGTTTATATCAGATAGGATAACACAAATTGCTTAGATGTTCCAATACCATTTTTTTCCTTCCTGATTCCGATACCTGAACTTGCGTATCGGCCGATACAGAGTACAGATCTGATACCAGCGCGATAAAAACATTTCCCCGTTTCACTGGTGGGATTTTGCAGTGTAAAATATTGCCAAGTTGCTGACATTTTGCGAGCTCTGATTAACATTACACTCTCCGCTAGCACCTGCCCGATCGGTCAGGATGTATGGATCGAGTAGCGAGTGACCTCTTGTTGTTGTTGTTGTTGTTGTTCATGTGTAGCGTGAATGAGGTGATATTTGATATGATAATGTGATATTGGATCGATGCATAGACATGCATACTCGCTGATACCCGGCATTTTAGGCTGCATCAGAGGCATTTCCAATACTGGTATCAGAACAACTCTAGTTTTCTAGCTTCATATCAAAAGTAAAGATATGATAATTTTTGAATCAATTGTTGTTGCAATATGTTGTGACACTGAAGTATGACACAAGTTAAATCAATGCGCAAAAATGAGATCTACTGTAAATGTATACCTAATGATCTCAATAGAGTGCTACAGGAATGAGTCCTAAAACACGGCAATGAGTAAGCCTTTTAGCTAGTTGTTATTTTCTAATCTTTAACGTTTTTATGACTGTTTTAATTATGTCTTAATGTTCTTTTGCACTTTGTCGCAATGTTCTTGAATATTTGTGTAAAGCACTTTGAATTGCCCTGTTGCTGAAATGTGCCATACAAATAAAGCTGCCTTGCCTTAGCACTTCCCTCGTCTGGAAGTCAGTGGGTTTTTTGAATGAGTTTTTAGTTAGATGCCTGAAATAAGGTCTGTGGTTAACACGAGCTTTTTTTTTTTCTTCGAGATTTTAATCTTCTATGTTGTTCTACGATGTAAAATGTGTCGGTAAATATCCCAATCATGGATTTTGAAGCTTTTACGTGTCTTTAAAAACGGCGGTTGCTAACAAATGAAACTACTAAATGTCATCACGCCGAATCGTCCGCCTTTACAGCCTCGTTGTTCTCGTGCGATCGTGGTGTAGTTCGTTGATAGGATAGCGTTAGCTTTTTACTTCTGGCGATCATAAAAGTGGTGTTCATTTGTGGGGTTTACCATGCTGAACAAAATGTGCAATAATCCAAAACCCAATGGAAAAATCCCATTAACGTTCTATAACATCACCATCTAACAGGTGGTTGCTTTAAACTGTAAGGTCACCTGTCATAAGCAGAGGAGTTTTTAGTGTCAAATATTTTCCTTTTGTCAGCACTCACCAACTGTTAGTTTTACTTATTAACATAGAGTCTTTCATGACTTTGTCTTTGGCTGGCTATTCCAGAAACTATCAACAGCAACTGACCTCCTCTGTCAGGAAGCACTCACAAGATTGTAATGACACCATCATACCCTTGCAATCGTCAAGACTGCAAGAGTGTACTGTAAGTGTTCATTTGTCTTGAAGAGAGGGACAAAGCGTAGAACGGCATGTTCCTCTTACTCTGTTCATCCTCTCAGTCAAAGAAGTGCGTTTGTAAACTGTGCTGGAAGGAACCGTCCCCAAAGATAGTTACATAACGTGGTGATGGGCCGCAAATCCCAGCAGAGGACACACGTTCCAGCCGTCAAAGGACAAATGTGACTTCATGGAATTTTGAGGCCTTAGGAGGTTCGCCAGACAGTAATTGCTTTATCTCCTCGGCCTTTTAGTTATATTCCATTAGATTTTAAGCTTTTTAGAAAAGCAATATAGCTCTTCCCCCCGAATGCAAGCCCACTACTGCTTTACAAATGCACTTAGACACACTTCATACCCTCTCTCAGATTATCTAATGACCAAAGTCCTAATATAGGTTCGGAAAAGCGGTCTTGCATACTTACATAATGCAAATATTTGCCTGGGCCTGCTGAAATCTTAGGAATGCATGAGAGCTGAGGGTCTCTGTCCCTCTTGACAGGCTTCAAATAAATTAGGATTACAGTATATTGAGGAGGTGATTCTTTGCTCGCAGCCAATAGGTCCCAAGTTCAATGCCCAGCAAAAAGCACAAATATATTGCCAATCATAGGCGTGTTGTTGAGAGCAAATGATTAAAAAGATTTCCTTCCAGTGCCATTAGAAGGTTCATTTTCACATCTACTGCATTTTCAAACAATGTTAACAGCTTGCAAGAAGGAAGGAAACAAAAAATATTAACTAACAGAATATTTGAACACAAATCTTTGAACTGGGAAAACACACATACTCGCATGTATATAGATGTAGGCTATATGTGCAAAGCCCAGGTATACCATACATGTGTGTATTCTGCAGATTCAGTTGTATAGATTTAGCTAGGTACAAAGGTGGTAGATAATTCCCTAGTTGCACCTGTGTATACATTTTTAACCAAGGAAAAGTATTTCATTTGTGTCAGTAAAGGGAGTTTAATCCCTTTGTCCCGGCTCACTTTGCTTCCTTCATGTATTATGGATGCATCTTATCATTTGTGTGTGTGTGGTACATAGCAGGCAGATGGGAGCTTGCTGAAGTAAAATAACACCACGGTGGCACAGAGGGGCAAAGGGGACACTTTGCAAGTTGAACGCTTTGACTCATGATGATGAATTGGAGTCGGGAGTCGATTGTGTGGGTGTGTGTGTTGGTGTGGGTGTGTGTGTGGGTGATGTGTTTACCTGTGTGTCTGTTGAGGACAAAACAGTGTGATGGATGATTCCAGCGGGGCATTCGCGATGACGGCCAAGATTAGTCAGCCCTGGACAAACGCACGTGCACGTGCTCACCAACAGGCTTTGCAGATGGCCTAAAGTACTCTGGATGTTTGGGATTCTTATGAGACGTGTTCGTCCTTGTGGGCTCACAGTCTCCTGCCTGCTTGTGCATGGAATACCAAGGTGGCGTTACGCTACAGCACGGGGCTGGTTGACTGATGGATTACTATCGTGAGACTCCTCAGTATTCCCGCCTGTTGTCACCTGCAAACACACATGCACACACCCTCCTGTGACGCATAGTGTAGACTGCACACAGCCATAAATGACAGTGGCGCAGTTGATATTTTTCTGTTTTCCATATAGTTTTGAAGGATGCACAGTATTGGTAACATTACCGAGCTGCCGTCATCATCACCTGGGCTTTACTCACATTGTCAGAGAAAGCTTCAGCTGGGGATTGTGTGCCTCAAAGCCGTACTGGACATTGCTGCTGAGTGGGATGGGCATGACTGATTTTCACTAATAATTCCCATTAAGATCGCCCTTCTTCCATACTCACCCATAAAATCCAGTAAGCCCGAAGCAACTGGATTTGCTGTGTAGTAGAAATTGTCCTCTCATCTATGAGACTTCATCATACTTTTTCCATCAAAACTAATGAAGCCTTTTAAAAATGAGTGGCAATATATTCCATCCATGACCTAGATGACAAAGACCCTTGTAATTTTCAATAGGGTTAAATGGAATTTGCTTAAAACCTGTCTGCTTGTATGATTTGCCAAAACTGTTATACAATGACCAAATCATACAGAGATCATACATTCTTTTAATATGCAGTATGGCAAGTTTCATGGACTTTTATACAGTATACCTTCACATAGATGTTAATCTTTTTAAGTATGTTAAAGTTAAATAAGTTAAATAACGCGTTAACGCAAATTTGTTTTAATGCCACTAATTTCTTTAACGCATTAACACAACTTGCGTTTACGAGCTTGTTGCGAAGGAGGTTAAATAGCGCTCCAAACTTACGCTAAATTTTGGCGAGGAAAAACTGGCATGGCCATTTTCAAAGGGGGCCCTTGACCTCTGACCTCAAGATACAGTATGTGAATGAAAATGGGTTCTATGGGTACCCACGAGTCTCCCCTTTACAGAAATGCCCACTTTATGATAATCACATGCAGTTTGGGGCAAGTCATAGTCAAGTCAGCACACTGACACACTGACAGCTGTTCGTGCCTGTTGACCTTGAGTTTGCCATGTTGTGATTTGAGCATATCTTTTTATGCTAAATGCAGTACCTGTGAGGGTTTCTGGACAATATTTGTCATTGTTTTGTGTTGTTAATTGATTTCCAATTATAAATGTATACATACATTTGCATAAAGCAGCATATTTGTCCACTCCCATGTTGATAAGAGTATTAAATACTTGACAAATCCTCCCTTTAAGGTATATTTTGAACAGATAAAAGATGCGCAATTAATTTGCGATTAGTCGCAATTAACTATGGACAATCATGCGATCGATCGCGATTCAATATTTTAATCGATTAAAAGCCCTATTTTTACGAGAATCAAACTGTGATGTAATGGAAACAGTGAACGCAGTCAGCCATTTCTAATTGAATGGCCAAAAAATCCCTGTAGGAATCTTATTTTATGGTTCAGTGTGACCCGAGTCGAGCCATGATGATCGATTCTGGTTAGCGGCTCAAAGAAAGCCTTTTTGCAAGACACTGCGCACCATTTACATTGATGTGCTTGGGTGATCATTTACAGAAGGTGCTATCAGGCAGGAACCACAGTTTTCTTAGAAACGCCCTGAGATGTTTTCCAGTTTCACAAGAAGCGCTAGTGAAAAATCAGCCGTGTTACACTGTGATGTTACACATGTTGGGGGGGAAATAGACTACATTGCAAGACATTACTGAACTTTTGGAAAAAATGTTTCAAAATGCATGAAACATAAAAAAAGGTTGTTTTAAGGTTCAACTAATCTGTATTTAATTGGCTTGGACAGAATAGTATTAACATGATGAGCATATAGGAGAAGTTTTTGCTGTCAGAACTAATCAGATGGAAAGTTGCTGTCACAGCAAGCCTTCAGCGGTGAGTTAGGTGTCTGTCATGTTCTTTGATGCAACATTAACACACCCTTGTTGAGCTGACTACAGTCTCTCCTTTCGCATGTGTCTATATTCTCTCTCAGTTTTCCTCGCATAAACCACACTTAATCATACCATAAAATGCTGTCCGGTCAAGATGAATAAATAGGTCAATAAAGAATAGATCATTTGTAAAGTAGATGGTTACAGATTATACGAAAACATAAAAAAGTAATCGCATGTTTACAGCAAATGCAGATATTGGGTCAATTGTCTGTACTGTATGTTTTCTTGATTTTCATTGCAAGTTTTGACAGTATCAGTGTGCTGCGTTAAATGTAGGCCTGTCTTGGAGAAAGCAGAAAGCTTTTTGTAAGCCAGTGGATCATTTTTAACTCCCAGATAGAAACTCCATTTTAGTTTCCCAGCATGCAATAATTCAAACTTTTGTCAGCACTGCAGCAGTCATTATTTCATTAATAGATATTTACTCCTCATGTAACTTGCACGTTATGTAACAGCCACAGAAGTAGTTGTAGCAATAAATTAGAGATAGAGGGGAGGGGGGTGGTGCAGTGGTTAGCACTGTCGCCTCTCCGCAAGAATGAGTTTGCATGTTCTCCCTGTGTTCGCGTTGGTTTCCTCTGGGTTCATGTATCCCACCTTAGCAATTTGAATAGGGGGGGGTTGCGTCAGGAAGGGAATCCGAATCAAATGCCAAATCAAATATGCAGATCATAAAATCAGATCTCAGATGATCCGCTGTGGCGACCCCTTACGGGAGCAGCCGAAAGACAAACAACAACCAAATAGAGGATGAGATATTAAGAATTTATATGTTCTTTTGGTTTTGTATATGTATTTCTGGAAGAATGTTTTATAAAATAGCTGTGTCTAACTAACTAACCTATACGATACAATAAATAGGATATAAACTAAGCTGATGTCCCTTCCAAGGTGCTGTCTTTGTCTCCAGTAAACATGCTAACAAGGCTCTATTGTGCACAACAACAGAGCTGTCTTGTGATGGCAGAGAAAAGAAAACTGACTGAAAGCAAATATTTGTTTTTAAGTATCTACAGGCCTTAGGGTTATTCAGTTATTTCGTCTCCGTTTCAAGCGTCGTCTATGTAGCTTTCAGTGAACTGCGACCTCTGTGGTATTTACAGGATAATAGCACATTGAATGCATCCAAATTTACATCAGCTAACGTTAGTCACTGGACGTACAGTACTTGACCATATGAGACTACAGCATTAAAACCCCCGAGTTTGTTGAACTGAGGACTCAACTCATTAATTCATCAACTTCATTAGTATGAGAAATAATGCTAATTGTTTTTTAACTCAAAGTTACACAGGCGCACTCTAATGAATGAAGTTTAGCAGAACAGAAGACGCACACGAAAGTTTTAAAAAAATGAGGCGTAGTATATCCTAAAAAAATGTCCTTAATTATCTCCTTGTATGGAGTTTCAAGAGTTCTCCGGCTGCCTTTATTGCCGCAGGGCTAACTGGTCATACAGGAGGCTACAGTGGATTATATGTGCGAGAATCACAAGGTCTATAAGCTGCAGACATGTTTCATCTTAACCCTCCCCGTTCCGAACAAGATGTTCATAGACGTCTATAGGTTCCCGTCACATCTGCATGTCTCTGCTTTTACTCGCCTCTTCGTGCTCATGCTTGCTCCTGTGCGCCTCCATCCCTATTGAATTCAGCTGGGGCCTGTTTAGACACATTCACATCTGCCCCACTGTTCCCATTCCACACGCCTCAGTGAACATTGCACAGCTCAGAGTAACTTACTACCCGAGGGAGATTCTGGCATCCAAGCTGAACACTTTCAATAGCAGCTTTAAATACAACCCAACAATGAGATACATTCTTTTTTAGCACTAATGAAATAATGTTCTTGTCAATTCACCCAATACCACTTTATGGAACGATAATTATTCTGTTTTACAAGCGTTAAAAACCACACGTTTCATCCGATTACATAAGGAGAAACATGACTGTTACTTTGAAATTGTGCAAGAGGGGAGGGGGTGCTGGATATTATTTTTGGGCAGAGTTGTGTAATGCCTTGTCTTTGTCATTAGGACACTGGGGATCAAATGGCTGCGGAGGGCTGGAGTGATGGAACATGTGGATGTCCTCGAGTGAAGAGAGGAAAAAGCCCAGATGGGGCCAAACGTCCCGGCAGACGTAATGAGGACATGGTCCGACAGAGATGTGGTCTTCAGAGAACCGGACAGGGCTAGACAAGTAGGTTTAACCTGCACCTCACAGTATGTACCTCCCAAATAAGGCTGTCTACATAGGATTCACTGTAGCATCACCAAGAGGAAAAACTAGGCTTTCTGAATTTTTATGATACCAAATGGCACTTCAACACAGGATGACCAGCCTGTAAACAATGCACTGGGTTAATGACAGATTAACATTGCAACCTTAGAACTGCAGCTTATTTTTTGTCTTTTGAAAAAAATTTTAAACATGATATCAGACTAAGAATGTTGCTGATGGATGTAATAACATACAACATATTTACTCTTTTCTATGTAATTTTATTGAAACAAAATGGCCATCTCTATTCTTCGTCAAGTCATACTGAGATGAATGTTACAGCCGCACACTGTGCATCTTCCATTTGGGAAAAGTTCCCTGTAAATATCAATAGAGCGAGATCCTGCGCTTTGGTCGAACTGACCCTTTTGCAATCATTTAAATGAAGAAACTGGACGTATTATTATGCCTCTGTGCCGGCGACAGTCTATGTTTTCGGGTTGTCCGTCCGTCCGTCCGCAATTTCTTCAAATTTGGCACAAACGTCCACTTGGACTCAAGGATGAACTGATTTAGATTTTGGTGGTCAAAGGTCACTGTGACCTCACAAAACACGTTTTTGGCCATAACTCAAGAATCTATATGCTAATTATGACAATTTCACACTAATATCTAAGAGGATAAAATTATATAGTGATGACATTTTGGACAGACATGGATGTAAACTGCGACTTGACTGAGTGGGGGAGGCATACAACTCAGTGTCTGAAATTAATTTTTTTTACTGCCTGCCACTGTGGCAGGCAAGTATTTTTTTTTTGTCTATCACTCAGAAATTTGATCTGCCACTTTTGAAAACACTTTATGCACGGTAAATTCCAGAGTTCGAATTACACTGTAGCTTCTGGGGGAGCCCTATTTTTCGGGGGGTGGCAGGGTACTGTACACAGTACTGTATTGTACTTTGCTATTGTCATCTATAGTGGTTATTTGCATAAAAACACACAATTCAAATGATTATGATTATTTAAATATTTTCTATTTAATATGTATCTTTGCATTTGTAGTTTTAATGATGTATCAGAAGCTGCTTAGAGCTGGTGTCAGGAAGTTAAACAGGTCATACTTCCCTCTCTATTATCTATTTTATATTGCTGTGAAAAAATCTCCTTCAAACATCTGTATTTATTCAAGTTTCTCACCAAAACTGCATTTTACGAGATTACATTTGAACACATCGTGATAATGTTGTAATTTACCTTCAGCATGTACGTAGCAAAGAGATTCAAGGCTAGAACCATGAAAATACTGATTCATACACAACACATTTCTTGCTCAACGGTTGCTCTGATGTCAAGGTGACAAAAAAGTAAGTTAGTTTATGAAGGATTAAAAGGATTAATAGATACCAAATGTGTCATATTTCATAGTTCTGTTCAGCACAGTTGCCACCCACCAATTCAGTTGTAACTTTTATCTCCAGTTTCAGCAGCGACAGCGTCATCATTTGCACACACGATTACACAATCAGCACAAACACTTTCTTGCTGATGCAGTCTATTAGGAGAGATGTTCCCTCACCCAGGTGTGCAGTTGAAAATGTGTAGCATACGTTCACTATCTGAAAAATACCTGTGTGCCACCAGAATAAATGGGCTGTCATCACACCAGGTTGGATACTGTCAGCTATAAGCAACGTTATGTGCAAGGCTGAGAAATGCAGGAGTTTGATAAATCCATCCATATTTTGAGTTGTTCCCTCCGTATTTTTTATCCACATTTAAAACCCACACATGTACGGTAATTTGAAAGCTTTGCTAAAACTTTTAGAAAAGCGGCAATCTGGCTGTTAGGTAAGAAGGTAAGAATGAACTTTGTGAACTACAAAGATAGATTTAAACATCCAAGCAAAAGTAAGGCACACTTAATGCTGACTTCAAAAAACGCGTGCGGCAGCTTTCATGGAACTTATGAGAAAGTGAAATCTCCAAGAGATAGCAGAGTGGTTTATCTCTAAAGGCAGCAACGGTCCGGGCCCGGAGGCTCCGGGGGAAATCAGTCACTAGTGTGAATGTGTGTGTGTGTATGTGTGTCACAAAGTCCTTGTCAGAAGTTTTTCTCCCTGCTATCTCTCCCACTCCGACGTGCTTTTCCTCTCTGCCTCTCTCTTGCTTCAATCAGACTAATCATTTTCCTTCTTAATTGCTTCTTTACCCCGCAGAACTGTCATGTCTCAGACAGACTGTGAGGAGAATAGTGAGTTTTAAGATCTGACGTGTTCTGTGCTACACCTGCTCCAATATGTCAGTGTGTATCCTGATGTATTGTTCACATTTAAAGAGGACCTATCATGCTCATTTTCAGATATTTTGGGTTTCTACTAGAACATGTTTACATGATTTGCTGTTCAAAAAGCGCTTTACTTTTCTCATACCAGCTGTGCTGCAGCACCTCTTTTCCCCCTCATATGAAACGCCCCTTTTGAACTCCTGCTGCCCTGCACTCCTGCTGACTCCTGCAATAGGTCCTGTTTAACATTAACCAATCTGGAACAGTGGCTCATATTTCGGCACGGTCCTTGGCATGAAAAAAAACGTTTCATGTTTAGGTTTTTAACATAGCACACAAGAAAAATGTTGGTCACTGGCATAGTAATCATTATAAATCCTTTTGTTATGTGACTATCCCACTCATGTGCGTCCACGTGCAGTTACCCCTGGATAGATAAAGTGCTATCAGTGACACATTGGCAACTTCCATGTCATCATTGACTTATGTAAGAATATCTGGGGCCCAGGCACAGTCTCTGATATTTGTTAAATCCTGCTAAACGGAACATGTTAATGAGTTTGCATCTCAATATCCTGATTATACACGTGACCTAGTATATACCTAAACTCATCGCTCGAGCAAGAGACTGCTCATTATCTAGCATGCAATAAATAATCATAATGATTTCTAGTCTAATATCTGCCTATAACGCAGGCGGCTCACCAGCCAACAGTGTATGAGTTTTTTGGAAGTGAAACATTGTTCATTTGAAATGGTTCAAATGCTGCATCAATCTCTGCGTTGGTGGGTGTTTTGCACCAGTTTTTATCTCGTTCCATCTCCAGACAGAAATCCCTTTAAACTGCTTTTCAAAAGAGGTTTATTGATAAACAGAAATCCATAGAGGCACATTATCTAAAGCTGGGATAGCGCGGACCAAATGTGGATTATTACGACAGTTTGAATCGTGGAACAAACTTATCACTGCCAAAATAGCTCATTTCTAAAAATCCAGAGACGGCAGTGTTGCAGAGGCCAAAATTTCAGCTCTATCTGTGTGTGTTTTAGACAATCCCCATTTCCACTGCTATTTTAAGGACAGCCAGCATATAATGGGGGTGGGAGGGGAATCAATACAGCAGAGTATCGTGATATTTTGCGTGGCAATATTGTATCGATACACGGACGTCAAGTATCAGTCTTTTATTTTATAAACTGTTTACCTCTTAACAGTCCGACGGCCGCTATTCTGTCTTTCAGAGGTGGTGGCGGACTCAGTCTTAAAGCTAGAGTGAAGGAATCGATTGGTACCAACCATATCATTTTAGCTTGTTGGGAAGAACGCTAAATAATGCTCCAAAGTGATGCTAGATTTTGACAGGGAAAAACTGGCATGGCCATTTACAGAGGGATCCCTTGACCTCTGACCTCAAGATATGTGAATGAAAACTCTGAGATGAAACCTGTATCTTATTAGATAAAACAGATGTTGACAAACTGCATAATTTTCAGTTGAAAAAAGGTAATAAATCACAATATATCTTATCGCAATACTCAGCATATCGCAAAATGTTTAAAATCGCAATAAGATCATATCGTGACTTCAGTATCGTGATAATATCGTATCGTTGGGCCTCTGGTGATTCCCACCCCGAACATATATATCACTACCTATTCATTCAGACACATACTGGGACTGTAAAATATGATGAACATAGGCCTTGACAGTTCTGAAATTCTTAGTAAAAAACAGTGGTAATCTGATATGAATCTGTTGCTAAAGCACACTCTTGCAAAAACAAGAAACCTTCGAATTTCACATTTACACTTTAGCCATTTAGCTGACGCTGTTAGTTCAGTGTGTGAGCAGGTAACAGGTCAGCGTATTGCTCAAGGACCCTGTCGTATCACATTAGTCGATGTCGGGATAAAGCCTGAGACCGTTCAGTCACAGCTCTCAAACCAAAGCATCACTTGCTTTTCCAGCGGCCCGGATCAGGAGACGGGCACACATCTGCATAAGCACGCTGGGGAAGGTGTAAAGACACATGGGGGGGGGGGAAATCCATGATGTGAACCTCCGCCCTGCAGCTAAACAAGACATCACTGTCACATCTCACCCATTTTATCTGCCGCCACTCTCTTGCCTTCTTCTCGCATGCCCTAAGTACTTCTCAAGTCCGCTGTCAGCCCTCGCTTTGGTGTCTGCGCCCTTCCTCAAAGATCTCTGGTGCGCAGATTCAATTTAGTAAAAGAGTTCTGTAGCGCCGGCTGATGGGCAAAGAAAAGATGGTCAGACAAGTATAGTTCAAAGCTGACAAGCTGCGTCTGGATACACATTAAAGCTTATTCAGTGCTTTCTACGTCACCTTGCCTTAGGACACAGAGAGAGAGAGAGCGAGGGAGAAATATTCATGACTGGATGAGCATCAGGGGGAAATGGAGCGGGAATTAGACATGGGTGATAGAGGTCGCACATAGCCTCCACACTCCTGTAAGACATGTTTTTATCTATGACTAATGAGCATTAATGCAATTTTGTTATGCTTGCGTGCATTCGTTTTATGTTTTTAAACCAGGAAACCATATCAATCTTGATCAGTTACCCTACATGTGCTTTTGGTGGTCAAAACAACAACAACAATTATATTTTGACTATAAGCTCAAGATCAAGATGGGTTCAAATTGGCCAGTGGTGTGAATTTGTGTGTCAAAAAAATTCATCAAAGTTTAACTCTACGCAAAAGCACTATGCAAATTTACTCACCTCAACAAGCAAATAAATTGAAATGAATAAATTTCAGTCCAAATTTGACTGTTTATAAATGCTGGTATGACCAAGCTGTTATGTGTCTTGTGTTATGTCTTAAAATAGAGATCATCAGGATTTTGTCTCTTGCTTTTAGGGTTCAATATGCAGTTTTGCGGTGACGTCCTTGTGTTTTGCTTGTCGTCTTTGGCATTAAAGGTGCAGTGTGTAGGATATGAAGCTTCTCCCATGTTGCCGAGCGTGTAGGAGAACTAAAATGGCCGACGCGAAAAGTTCAAAACATGAATGGACCTATCTAGAGCCAGTGTTTGGTTTGTCCGTTCTGGGCTACTGTAGAAACACGGCGGCTGGCTCCCTGAAGAGGACCCGCTCCCTATGTAGATGTAAACGGCTCATTCTAAGCTAAATGAAAACACAACGATATTTATTTTCCAGTCATATCATACTAAAGAAAACATACTTATTAATATTATACTCCATTTCTGCCAATAGATCCCCTTTAAATGTTACACACTGGCCCTTTTAATGTCATAAACACAAAGGGTCTACTTGTACCCAGTTGTGTCTCTGTCTTTGTTTCCTGAGGAATCTGAAAGTATTCAGTGCATTGAAACAAGGTACAGACAAGATTTTGTTTTGTAAATTAGTAGTGAGGGGAATCAATAATAAAATAAATGGAAATTAACAGGAAACAGGATGAAGGATTAGTATCTAAGGAAGTCCATTTCAGATCTTTTTTATGTAACTGTGTAGGACTGCGTCACCGTGCTTAACGCTGTGCAGTGATAAGAAGTATTGACATTTATAATAATGAACTCAAAAAGTGCTGGATAGATACTACAAACTATTGCTATATGTAATCTGCCAATCCCCATGAAGTGCGAGTTGACAGCAGTTAAATAACAAAATAATCTTATCTGCGTGCGCAAAGATTGAGCTCTACTATCTTTCTCTTTATCCTGGAAAGTGTTTTGAACAATAAAGACAACTAGAGCCCAGGTCAGCAGCAGCATTACCAGCTCTCTGAAATGAGGGGAAAAAGCCTGATATTCCTGATTATGCACTCAAAGCAAATAAATTATGCTGCTGGATAGAGAAATGATTTATGAGCCTATATTCCATATGCGCACCACCGGGTGTATTGCGGATATTCGTACATAACGACTTGGTCACCTTGTGTTCGGAGGGAGGGACGGTCGCTGCGCTGTGCCTGTCTGACGTGTTGTGTTGGCTCGGGTCCAAACTGGCACACTTCCTGCTGACTGTGACGGCTGCCAACGCTGCTGTGGGGGTATGTGATCTGCAATGAGGACTTCCAACAAAGCACAAGGCCACATATCAATCTTTTCACATTGTGTTGAAGTCCCAAAGCACGTCTCCCCTACGGGCCACCATTGTATGGGATATCACAGCTACAAATTACAGTGGAAAGGCTTTGCTAATTCGCTGGCAATTAAAGAATGAATGAAAGAAATATAAAGGCCACAGGTTGATTGATGGATTTTCAGACTGACAGCTGTATGTTTAGAAAGTGTTTAGACTTAACTGACTTGTATGAGCCTCGCATTGGACTGGTGACCTGAATTTATTTGCCATTCCCCAGTGCATGCTGGGATAGGATATAGAAAATCAAAGGATGAATAGACCATGGAGTATTAAATATAAGATGAAGAATGTGTGATGGAGACGCTAGCCAACCAGAGTTTTATAGCTGCCGTATCTACAGTGTATATAATTTCAATTTCTTGTATCAATCTGCTAAAATGTGCCTTATCTGTAAGATAATGAGCTATTCATTCGTCTATCTAATCTAATCACCACATTTTGTAAAATAAATAAATAAATGGAAAAACATGTTCTCAGAACACTCTGCCTGTGATTCTTCTCCGAGTCACTGGAGCCCACAGTCTATCCTTAAATGCAGTGGGCACAAAGGCAGGAAACATTCTTGATGGGTCAGTCCATCACCAATCTAACACAGAAACACAACTCATTGTAAGTTCACACTATGAATAACTTCAACAGGTCACCAGTTTGATATTTAGTACACAATATAGAGCAAGGCAACTGTAGAAATGTGGCAAAGTCTTTGGCTCAAAAACATAAACAGTCACTTGCCAAGTCAATTTGCACTTGTCCAACTTTCCGTACTTATGAGATTTCATTTAATGAACAGTGTCTCCAGCTGGCAGGGGCAAATTCTGTGCAATCCCGGAACCCATTGGCTATCGGTCTGACGACAGGTCAAGACTTCCTTTTCCGTGCGCTGCTCGTTGTTTACAGTCCGACCAGCAACTTGAAATGCGAGACTGGAGTTGGAGTTGAGAGACGACGTGTACGATCGAATTGTTTCACTAGTAGCCAGTTTACAAGTTAATTTTAAACCAATAAAAATCGAAATCATTGTCAGACGATAGCCAGTTGCAGTCATTCTGTTTTGCTCTCCAGACAGACTGTGTACCTGCATTCAATCGAAGCCTGCTCGAACGGGATTGGTCAATACTACTCGGACTACAAATGGAAACCAGAACGCTTTCGGTACCAAAATCTTGTCCCCTTGCCTACATATTCTACATGTGAATGCAGAATCTGTTTATAGAGATTAAATTCAGTGCGACAACCTAGTTTTCTTTCAACTTTTACATCAATGAATACATAAATTAGAATCTCAACAATGTTGTTTGTGTCCATCATATAAATGAGATGCTTGAAAGTGCATTCTTTTTCCTGACTAATTTCAAGTAACTGCATTATTAACACTTGCCACCTAACTTGATAAAGGAACAGTGTGTAGCATTTAGGGGGATCTATTGGCAGAAATGGAATATAATATTAATAAATATGTAGAAAAGCAACCAGCTGTTGTGATGTTTGTATCCACGCCAAACATTTATGTCACACAAGTTGAAACCTTTCACTTATTTGACAGACTGGACTGAACCAGTCAAATCCAAAAATACTTGTCCCATTCATACGTAACGTTATTTAGAGTCCACTAGGAATCAAACCTCAGTCCTTCTTACTGTGAGTCTACAGTGTTTACCAAGCTGTGCTGCCTTGGGAAATTATCATGGCTGACTCGTAGAGCCATGATATTTAATTCATGCATGTGATGTGTAACTAGGAAATTAAATTAAAAATTCAACTTGGTGAAGCAGTTACATTTTTTTGACATGCAGAACGTCCCAAAAATTCATCAAGAGGCAACTTCTAACATTAACGCGTCACTGAATTTGTAGCCACAACTGGAATTTAGGTCGCTCCTTGTCATGATGAATAATTTCGACCTGATAAATATTCTTTTTTGAATGTATTAGGAGCAAAGGTGAAAAAACAACACCTCTGTCTCACCGTCTCTGTTTACACATTGTGCAGAGAGTATCGTTCTGACAGCCGAACAGAGGCAGCAGTTCAGATGTCGTAACCATGAAGTCATGTGTGGGTCAAAGAGTGAAAATGTCACATCTACTGGGCCGCTCCACTAGCATCTTCATGGAAAAGTTTCCTTTTCAAAATGTGAGTAATTGCAGTGGAGTAGATACACCTGCCCCACATTCCCCAGAATGAGCACCAAACCACAAGTCCTTTCCGACAGATACGGAGTATACACTTCACTTTGGATCTGAGTTCACTGAGTCGGGAGGATATTTCTAGGTCAGTGAAACAGACAAGTAGTAGTAGTGTACATTTCACCCATCTCTCAGAGGTGGAGAGAGTGTGTAATGCTTTATTTAGCTAGGTTATCTGTTGGCTCGCTGGAGCCATCCCGTCCTTTTTTCATGTCTTACCAACATGCTAGTGGTAAATGTTTAATTCTATAAATGAGGAATTCAGAATGAACTCTATTTTTAGCAACAATTAACAGATGAAACACTGTTCTTCAAAATCAGCTCATGCATACATACATGAATATGTTTCCTGTAGTGAAAAGAGTATTTTTGTGGATTTAAAATGTTGCAGATCACGACACTTTAACTTTTTTAAATGGTTTTAAACATTTCACGGCTGTATTAACACACATTATACACCCAAAACCTACAGATGCTAGTACATTTTATGCAAATAGTAAATATATGTCAGTCCAGTGCTCCCACAGAAACTGAATTCAGAAATTGGAGGCATGTTGATTACTTGTTTTTATTTCCCAGGGCCAAACCACTGCACCCATCAGCCTATCATTACTGACTTCTGTCAGCCGACAACTAACCATAATTGATCCAGGCTGAGGCATGATTATTCTGAATAATAGAGCTGTATTATGGAAGCAAGAGGGAGCAGAGCTGAGCTGATGGTCTGATAGAGGAGAACAGTTTTCACTAAGCTATTCTGCTTTCATCAGGGATTCAGAGCGAAGACCTGATTCTCTCGTATTTGGAAGAGGCTTCTTCATCCTGCAGACCAGACAGACTGTGAACAGTATTTAAAAAGTGTTTGATTGATAGAGCTTGTTGGGCAACAGTACGCAGCCAAAGTGCTGTATGAAATGCTTTGTTCAGGGCAACAACATCTCCGAAGCTCTTCGTGTATCGAGGGGGAGTGGCATTAAGTGGGCATGTTTGCTTGATACTGAGCTTGATGTGCTTGACTATGTGGCCCATAGAAAGGTTGAGAGTCACCCTCTGCTGGTACAGTTGTTACCTCAGAGAGAAATGTTTTTCAGAATCAATGAGGCCCAACAAATGTGATGATTGGATTTTTCCTACCTCATAAATCATTTGCAAAAACCGATTTTTTTTTTTTATTATTTTTTTTTTTTTCAAACATTTTGATCATTTACATCCATGTTTACTTTGCTGGCAGTCTTTGCTGGAGCATTGCTGCGCTCCTTGGTGCTTAACCGGTACATGTAGATCAGTGGAATAGTGTGAAACCTTGGTTGGACGGTGTAACGCATCATGCGTGTGTGAACAAACAAAACGGGAACGCACTCATAAAAACATACCAATGCTGGCGGTCATAAACTCACAACCTTGAGGTCAACCTTTGATGAATCTGAATAGTTTTTTGCACATACAGATCAAACTTAAAGGTGCTCTATTCAATATCCAGAGCATTAATACAGCATCAAACAACTATTTGCTGTGTAAAGATATAGAGGAGTAATGTCTACCTGAGCAGAGAATGAAGTCTCTCTCCCTCTGTGTGTGTTGTAATCTGAGCTTCTTCTCGCTTTGTTGACATAGCCGGGCCGGCCGCACGTGCTTTTAGTGCATGTGAGCGTGCCCCACTGGCTAGCTCGTTGCTCTGCACTGCTCTCATACGGCGGTTACAGCTGATAACGCCGTCCCAACCGACGCCACCGTCGCGGAAGCTTAGCACCCACCCTCCGGTTCCCACTCAGAATAACAGTCAGCATTGTTGCCATTGTTTTCACTGTTAGCACCGTTAGCTGCGAGCCGCAGGCTCAGCCGACGCCATGTGGAGACAATAGAAATGCCCCCAATCCCCCATTTAGCACCTTTAACAAACTTATGTAACTTTTTTGTAATTCATTTATGTTCCTGTGATTTCTATGAGCCTGTGATTGAGTAACTAGTGGTATGAATTTTCTAAAAATTTGCCATTAGATATAAAGACTCCTTTCTAAAAGCCAACAAATCACTACAGGACGAAGGACAACACAGCAAGCTACAATAGGTGGACCCACTGCCCACTGTACATTTCCTGTACTTTCTTTTGTCTTTAGATTTAGTTGTATGTTGTCCATCTTTTAAATAGGTCAGGGAGTTATGGCATCCTGTCATTTTTTCTTTAATTTATTTTTACAATAGCCACTATATTTGTCTCCAAATTGTTGCTGAATACATAAGACACACACTGCTTTTGTGTCACCACTTCTACGAGTCTAGACAAGTGTTAGAAAGGCCTGGACTGTAATAGGACTATGATAATGGGAAGTTTAGAATTCGGTTGTATGGAAGTCCTTACTGTTTATTAGGTATAATAATTGTATGGCTTAATTCTCACCTTTCTATGAGTATGTAGTGACAGTCAAAATACGCCCCCTGCTGGCTGACTGAGGTAATACCCTAGTAAGCAACGGAGGCTCAGCAGTCGGCATTTGGCTGAGTAGAGGGAGCTAATTCATGTGTTGTTGTGCGTTCATGACATACAGTAAGTTGTTTCTTATTTGCTCTCCTTTGACTTCTATGTAGATACTGTCGATTCATTCCTTTCTGTACTTGTTTATCTCGTACTTCAAAGTACCGTGCTGTGCTTACCGCATATGCTAATTAGCATGCTATTGGAATGATATCAGGCCCTTCATAGTCTATATTCACGTGCATTGGTATTTGACTATATTGCTACATTTCTGTTATGGTATTGCCTACTGTATAGAGTGGTTATATGTGTCTAGTTACACTTTGCATTGTGTTTAGCTCATGTCCAGCTCATGTTCAGTCCGTGGGTAATTAAGTGTCGTCAATTAAGGCTGCGCGGTATTTGTTCCGCGGCCGTGCCTGTTTCGGCCACCACATGACACTGCTTATTCATTACGTTGATTCAGCTATATAGTATTGTGATAATCAGTATATATATTGTACTGAAAGAAACAGTTTTACAGTATCTAGTTGCTGTCCGGTTTAATGTAAATGTACAGTATATATTGAGTTCACCGTGGCTATATCATTAACACAAGAAATACTGCTGTTTAAGTTGCTTATATTATTTGGGTAAATTGTAAGTCAATTGTAATCAAGTAAGCTGATATTGTATTTCTCTGTCTGTTTCTGTAGGACCACAGACTACACATATAAACAACACACATACATATCCTACATCCCTGTAACTACAACCATCAATAAAGAAGACAGGAATTAACAGTTAACAGAGAGTGGAGTTTTGTGTCCTGACCGACACCCAGTGGCGAGCGTCATATATCCACCAGTCTAAGACAGATCCCTCAGTTACAATTTGGTCCTTCGAGCCGGATAAGGACACTTACCACTGATTCACCATGCAGTCCAGAGAGGGACATACATCACCAGCAGTCAGGCCAAAGCGGCAGATCCGCCCACCGATTCGATTTGAGGATTACGACACAAGCTATGTACAGTGGAGGAGACATGCTCCACCACCCTCCAGTGCAGCACAGCAAAGTCTTGGTAATGAAGAGGAGTGGTATTCTAATATGGAGGCGGCTGCCAAGATGACACCCCTCACCTCTCCACTAGACCCACACAGTGGACGTCCTGCTCAATGGCAGACATTAGATGAGTGGACTCCCTCTCATGATCAAACCAGCTGGGCGGAGACTGGCTTCGGACCACAAACCCATCAACGGTACAGAGACCCTCTGGACAGCCATGTAGGTCACTCTACACCTTTCATTCACCACAGAGAGACTGCTGGACCACACCGGCAGTATCTTTCAGAGCTAGAGGAGATCCGTAAGGAAAAGTGTCAGCTGCAGCAGTCTCAACAAACATTGCACACGGAACTGAGTGAACTTAGAGACTTCAAAGAAGAGATGAGAAGTCTGATGGGATCAGTCCAGCACCGTCAAGTACCCCATCAGCCCATCACACCTAGCCGACCTGATGCTGTTATGCTGGATGAGAACAGGCCACCCTTTCAACCACGGCCAAGAACTGGTCCTCCACAGTACCTCCCGCCTCCACCTCCATCAGAAGAGTTGGAAGGAGACGACGGTGAGGTTTGGCCTGACCCCCCTCCATGGCCAGGAGCTGAGGAGCAACAGCCTCCTTCAGTCACAGAGCCAGTGTTAAGCATGCTGGAGAAGCTGATGACTGAACTTCTAGATATAAAGAACCAAGCAAAAGCCTCTGCCCACCAAAGCATCTCGCCAGTAGTTAAGGCACCTACGCACAGTGAGGATCCCACAATACAGATTCCCTTTAAAACAATGGAGAATCTGAAAGCTAGGCCGCAGTCAGCATCACAGCCCTTTGATCCTGGACAGGCTCCATTTGGACAGAGCATGAAGTATATTCAGCCCTCTCCCCAGCGAATAACCAGCCATGCTACCGCTCACGAGCCACATGAGCTGAAGTGGTCAGCATCAACACCAACACCTCAACCCTCCTATAACGTGGCTTCTGAGCCAACATACAGAGGGCCAAGACCAAGCATCCCCTACTTCAGTCATCGGGACCCCAGTGACTTTGCACGGCTACGGATAGCTCTGACTAGCCTTTTACCTCCAGATTGCAGTGAACTGTTCAAATACCAGATCTTGGTAGACCACCTCAAGCTGGAAGATGCCAGACTTGTTGCAGATTCTTACCTCAATTCTACTACTCCATACACCGACACCATGACAGCCCTCAATGAGAAGTTTGGTCAGCCACACCAGATTGCTCTGAAGAGGATTTCCAGTGTTATGGATTCGCCAGATGTTCGCAGAGGGGACACTGCAGCGTTTGAGAAGTTTTCTCTTCAGGTACGCTCCTTAGTAGGGATGCTTGAGACTCTGGGCCCAGAAGGTGAAGCAGAGCTGAAGTGCGGGTCTCATGTGGCTCGCCTGCTGAGTAAGCTCCCACCAGAGCAGAGAGCAGACTTCAGACGAGCCATGTTTTGCAACCCAAACAAGGTCTACACTCTGGTAGATTTCTCTGACTGGCTACAATATGAGGCCTGGTGTCATGACTACGATGGACATCTCCCCAGTGCAGGAGC
The DNA here is from genome assembly GCA_916701645.2 of Sebastolobus alascanus. NCBI lineage: Eukaryota > Metazoa > Chordata > Actinopteri > Perciformes > Sebastidae > Sebastolobus > Sebastolobus alascanus. Next base: position 2,287,688 of record CAKAOJ020000025.1, on the reverse strand, counting down.
CAAAGACAAGGCAGGCCATCAGAAAAGGCGAGCCACCATGATTTTACATGGAGCTAAGGACAGTCCGGCGCCCCAGAGTTTCCAGAGTAAGAAGCAAGGTAAAGCGAAGCCATATTGCCCTTACTGCGAAAACACTCAGCACTATCTCAGTCAGTGTTCTGCCGTACAGGAGCTGTCCAAAGATCAGCTGTCCAACTGGATAAAGACTCACAACAAATGCTGGCGTTGTGCAAGATCTCACCAGGCAGCCAATTGTGACCTCCGGAAACCTTGTGGGCTCTGTCAGGGCAAACACCTACAGGTTCTCCATGAAGTGAACACTAGAGAATGGAAGGGACCGGCTAAAGAGGAGAGCTGTCTGGTCAGTACCACCACCGAAGTGCTGTACTTAGACCGACCACCTGACTGTAACAGGGTTTTGCTTAAAGTCATCAGAGTAACCCTGTACCACCGAAATCACAGCCTAGACACATACGCTCTACTAGACGATGGGTCCGAGCGTACGATGCTCCTTCCAGTTGCTGCCCAGAAGCTTGGTCTGCAAGGAACCCCAGAAACTCTAGACCTAAGAACAATAAGGCAAGACATTCAGACCCTGGATGGCGCATCAGTGTCATTTTACATCTCTCCTGCCTCCAATAGCAAGAGCCGCTTCGCAATTAATGGAGCTTTCACGGCCGACCGCCTTGGATTAGCAGAACACTCCTACAGGGTCAACAGTCTACAGAAACGATACAGGCACCTCGCTGGCCTCCCACTGCAGTCCTTTGAGAATGCACAGCCCTTGTTGCTCATAGGCACGGACCATCCTCACCTCATCACGCCCATCGAGCCAGTGAGGATGGGTCCGTCAGGTGGTCCTGCAGCAGTCCGAACCACGCTGGGCTGGACTCTTCAGGGTCCTATAAAGTCAGCAGAACGACATCTTCGACCTCAACAGTGCCTGTTCACAGTGTGTGCCCCCCAGAGCTCAGAGCTACTAACAAATGTGGAGAAGCTCTGGCAGGTAGATATCCTCCCGTACAGGAATGAAAAGACTGTAACCCGCTCCAGACAGGACAAAGACGCAATTGACCTTCTGGAGACTAAGACAACCCGTGTGGAGGTCGATGGGGTCTCCCGTTACGCAACCCCGCTCCTACGGAAGAAGGACATGCCTGTTCTCCAAGCCTTTCAAGAGTCTGTCATGCCCAACCTGCGAAGCACCGAGAAGCGACTCAGTAAGGACCCTGACCGTGCTGCAGCCTATTGTGAGGAGATCCAGAAACTGATTCAGGCCGGCGCTGTGGCAAAGTTGGATCCCACAACTCTCACTCAGGAAGGAGAATCATGGTTCATCCCCCACCATATGGTGAGCCATAACAACAAGAACCGTATTGTGTTTAATTGTTCTCACCTGTACCAAGGTCTCAACCTGAATGACCATCTACTCCCAGGGCCAACCCTTGGTGCTTCATTGTTGGGGGTGCTGTTGCGGTTCCGTGAACATGCCATCGCCATCAGTGGAGACATCAAGGGCATGTTTCATCAAGTCCGCCTACTCCCAGAGGACAGACCCCTGCTGAGATTTGTGTGGCGCGATCTAACTCGAGACCAGCCCCCAGACGTCTATGAGTGGCAGGTGCTTCCATTCGGCACCACGTGTAGCCCCTGCTGTGCTACGTTCGCACTGCAACGCCATGTCGTAGATCACAGCAAGCCTGAAGAAGATGTGCTGTTCTCCGTAGAGCAGTGTTTCTACGTGGATAACTGTCTGCAGAGTCTACCCACTAAAGAAGAGGCTAAACAACTGGTCGACAAGTTACGGACACTTCTCTCCTCGGCAGGTTTTGACCTTCGTCAGTGGGCGAGTAATGACCCAAGTGTCATAGGTCACCTACCAAAGGAAGCCCGATCCAACAACGGCGAGCTCTGGCTAGCACAGGACAAAGCAGAGACCCCTGAAAGCACACTTGGACTCAGCTGGAACACCCACGAGGACACATTGGGCTACAAACACCGACCGTTCGAGTATGGGATGCTAACCATGCGCAACATCTACAAAGTGCTAGCATCGCAATACGATCCTCTTGGATACATCTTACCATACACCACACGTGCCAAGGTGCTACTTCGCCACTTCTGGGATAAACAGCGTGACTGGGATGATCCACTTCTTCCGCAGGATTTAATGCAAGCATGGAAAGAGTGGGAGAATGAGCTACACACCCTGCCTCAGATCGTTCTGCCAAGACCCTATACCTCTGCTAATGCCGATCTTCCAAATGTCACCGTACAGATACACGTTTTCTGTGATGCATCAGAGCAGGCCTACGGGTCAGTTGCCTACCTCAGAATGGTTGATGGCCAAGGTAAAGTCCACCTCTCCTTTCTTCTGGCTCGCTCTCGAGTAGCACCACGGCGTCAGACGTCAATACCCCGACTGGAGCTTTGCGCCGCAGTTACTGGAGCCCAGCTTGCAAAACTCTTGAAAGCAGAGCTCACCCTGAAGGTTGACAGCATAATCTTGTGGACTGACTCTACCACAGTCTTGATGTGGCTACAATCAGAGTCATGCCGCTTCAAGGTTTTTGTGGGCAACCGTGTGGCGGAGGTTCAAGAGTTAACAGACCCTCTGTCATGGCGGTACGTCGATTCAGCCAGTAATCCGGCTGACGACATCACAAGGGGCAAGACCTTGATGGATCTTGCAAAGCCAAATAGGTGGAGCCAGGGACCTCCCTTCCTTTTCCAGGACCCAGAGAGTTGGCCGGTTAAGCCAAACACGCACCAGGAAGAGGAGACCTCAGAGCTACGGAAGTCCTCTTTCTGTGGTACAGCTTCAACACTGATTGGAAGTCCCACCTCAGTTGATACTCACCACAACAGCTGGAAGGAGCTGCTCGAGACTACTGCGGAGAATCTCCATGGGGCGGCAGGAACCGGAGGCAATATAATGGCTGAAGACTACCGCAAAGCTGAGTGCCATATTGTCAACAGGATACAGCAAGAGAGCTTCCCTAATGAGCTGCGGCTTCTTAAGGCAGGAAAGCCTGTTCCTCCCAGCAGCAGACTACGTGCCTTGTCTCCAGAACTTGATGAGTCAGGAGAGCTCATTCTAGTTGGTGGGAGGCTTCGACGCTCTGCAGACTTAGATCTGACTGCTATGCATCCCATAGTTTTGGACCCAGACCACACTTTCACCAAGTTGCTGATTCAAGATTATGACAGACGCTTATGTCATCCTGGGCCAGAGAGGTTGTTTGCTGAAATTCGACGGGCATTCTGGATACTACGAGGAAGGGAAGCCATTCGTCGTTACCAGCATAACTGCCCCGAATGCAAACGATGGAAAGCCAAGCCTACAGTCCCCAAGATGGCTGACCTGCCTGTTGCACGGCTTCGTCTCTTCAAGCCAGCCTTTTATTCTACCGGGACTGACTGTTTTGGACCATTCCATGTAAAAATAGGACGACGCACTGAAAAGAGATGGGGCATTATTTTCAAGTGCCTAACAACTAGAGCGGTGCATCTAGACATCCTGACTCACATTGACACTGATTCCTACCTCATGGCATTGAGGAGATTCATTGGCCACCGTGGTACACCTGCTGAAATTATCTCTGACCAGGGAACCAACTTTCGAGGGGCAGAGAAAGAGCTACAGAAAGCTACTGCTGAAATGTCTCCCGACTTGCAACAGATCCTCGCCAAGCAAAGGATTGCATTTAAGTTTAACCCTCCGGGTGCCCCCCACTTTGGCGGAGTGTGGGAAAGAGAGATCCGCTCTGTCAAGACAGCTCTCTACACCACAGTTGGTGCCCAGCCGGTGACTGAGGAGGTTCTCAGGACTGTACTTGTTGAAGTGGAGGGTATCCTGAACTCGAAGCCCTTGGGCTACGTATCCTCCAGCGTCGCGGACCTTGATCCGGTGACACCCAACCACCTGCTGATGGGGCGGCCGGATGGATCATTGCCCCAGGTTGTCTACCCTGAGACTGAGCTTCTCAGCCGACGGCGCTGGCGTCACTCTCAGGTTCTAGCTGACCATTTCTGGTCCCGATTCATTCGTGAGTACCTCCCCAGTCTCCAAGTCAGGCAGAAGTGGCAGGTTACCAATGCAGACCTTGATGAAGGTGCAGTGGTCATGCTAATGGACCCACAACTTCCACGAGCCCTTTGGCCCGTTGGTCGTGTAACCCAGGTGCACCCAAGTGCAGATGGACACATCAGATCTGCCGACGTGCAGATCAAAGATAAGGTCTACACCAGACCAGTGGCACGGATAGTAGTCCTCCCTGCCTTTCCTGAAGGAACAGAAGACAGTAATCCAGCTACAGACACGCCAACCTAGAAGCCTTTCTAGGAAGCAAATGTACTTCGTACATCTGGGGGCGGCTGTTAGAAAGGCCTGGACTGTAATAGGACTATGATAATGGGAAGTTTAGAATTCGGTTGTATGGAAGTCCTTACTGTTTATTAGGTATAATAATTGTATGGCTTAATTCTCACCTTTCTATGAGTATGTAGTGACAGTCAAAATACGCCCCCTGCTGGCTGACTGAGGTAATACCCTAGTAAGCAACGGAGGCTCAGCAGTCGGCATTTGGCTGAGTAGAGGGAGCTAATTCATGTGTTGTTGTGCGTTCATGACATACAGTAAGTTGTTTCTTATTTGCTCTCCTTTGACTTCTATGTAGATACTGTCGATTCATTCCTTTCTGTACTTGTTTATCTCGTACTTCAAAGTACCGTGCTGTGCTTACCGCATATGCTAATTAGCATGCTATTGGAATGATATCAGGCCCTTCATAGTCTATATTCACGTGCATTGGTATTTGACTATATTGCTACATTTCTGTTATGGTATTGCCTACTGTATAGAGTGGTTATATGTGTCTAGTTACACTTTGCATTGTGTTTAGCTCATGTCCAGCTCATGTTCAGTCCGTGGGTAATTAAGTGTCGTCAATTAAGGCTGCGCGGTATTTGTTCCGCGGCCGTGCCTGTTTCGGCCACCACATGACACTGCTTATTCATTACGTTGATTCAGCTATATAGTATTGTGATAATCAGTATATATATTGTACTGAAAGAAACAGTTTTACAGTATCTAGTTGCTGTCCGGTTTAATGTAAATGTACAGTATATATTGAGTTCACCGTGGCTATATCATTAACACAAGAAATACTGCTGTTTAAGTTGCTTATATTATTTGGGTAAATTGTAAGTCAATTGTAATCAAGTAAGCTGATATTGTATTTCTCTGTCTGTTTCTGTAGGACCACAGACTACACATATAAACAACACACATACATATCCTACATCCCTGTAACTACAACCATCAATAAAGAAGACAGGAATTAACAGTTAACAGAGAGTGGAGTTTTGTGTCCTGACCGACACCCAGTGGCGAGCGTCATATATCCACCAGTCTAAGACAGATCCCTCAGTTACAACAAGATTTATAAGACAAGATAAAGTATTCCATAATAGATGAGATAAACCCTCAGCCTGTTCAAACAAATGGTAAGGCTATAGTACACCTTACACTACACTACAGCTGAAATCTTACACTAATAAAACCACCTCCTATTACAACATCAAACCACTAGATGGAGACATTGATCTATTTAAATCCAGTGATCCAACATCCTCTCTTTTCAGTGTGACCTGTTGGTTCTACTTTCAGAGTTAAAATTCAATCATATTTAAGAGACAGTTCATAGAGGGGGTGTCACAAATGTTGACATATGTGCTGCCTTGTTTTATTTTCCCTTTGAGCAGTTGAAATGGAAATGCATGTAATTGATAAAATGATGTAAAATGTCTGTCTTTCTAAATTAAGTGCAAGTCTTAGAACTTTAGCTGACACTTTTAATGCATCTCCCTTAAACATGTTTTAAGTTCAGACAGAGAAATCTAGTCTAAATATTACTTATTTAGTTTAATAAAGATAGGGAAGCTAACGCCACATTCACATCAGAGCAGCGGCGAAGTGCGGCCTGCAGCGAGCTGCCTTACAATATCCATGAAAAGCTGCAGCGGGCGCTCCCGAGCTCAGCGAGCTGCGGCCGTTTGATTCTGCGGCAAAGTGCGGTTAAACAGATGTTGGGAAAAGTTCAACTTTTACCGGCGAGTAAACAGACCCTGTGACTCCTGGGACATGTTGACCTATGTTACAAATTTCTTCCCGCCTGAAACACATAAACACGCCTCCCAGCCGCAGAAAAATGAAATGGTGCTGCCTGGTGTGAATTTGGCGTAATAGCTTAATGAAGAAGACTAGTGACGACAGGAATCAAGTTTGACATGAAAGGATATTAGACAACGTTAGAATATAACCAAGTAGCATTTTCCCTGCAAGAACGTAACTTTCTGTCATATCTAATGCTGATATTGCATTGTGCCAATTAAAATGTCACATTAGAAAAGATTTCTCAAGAGTGCTGAGTGAATTATGGATTGTATTAACTCTCTTCCACTGCTGGAGATGTGTGAGTGTCAAAATCCCACTTGGTATAATTAGCGGGAGCATGTCTAATGCAAAAAAATGTAAATGGAAAAAAGATTTAAATGGGATCAGATAAAAAACCCGTCGCGACCAGATTGAAGTGTCACCATAACATAACTCCGTTTCCACCTTCCTGATCTGTACATCACAACATAGATGAACAACAATCATGCTACGTGTGGTTATATATCCTCAAACTCCTCCTTCTTTTTATCTTCTCTTGTCTCTTAGCATATGTGTGAGTGCATGATACCCTGTGGAATAGACACGTAGGGCTTTTGATTCTTTCGGTTGCAGGCCAGTCTCAGAGGAATTCACTGTGACAGACCCTCTCTGGCTGAAGAAAAGATGGAGTCTGCTCGCAGCCCGATGGGACAATCTTTCCCGGCTCACTCCACTTTTTTTCCCCTCCGTTTTCTTTTTTTTGCTTCGTCATATTGCCCACACACTCAGCTGGAGTCCGTTGAATAACAACGTTCTCTCCTCTCCTAATAAGAGAGCATGCACGGACACATGCACGTGTACACGGACATAGACGCACACTCCTTTATCCTAATCTCTCCTGCTTTGAACACTGACTCTATCCCATCTGACTGAGTGGCTCTTTATACAGGCTCTCTTCACACTCAGTCTATGGAGATGGTAATAGGAAAGAGTTGACTTCCCTATGAGCTCTCTGCAGCAGTAGGAGGAGTGATTGGGGAATATGCTGCCTGTGGGTGTAATGCTTCAATAAGCCAAAGACATGAATATGTGGATCTGATTCTATTCCTCTAACGTGCTGCTTTTTTTTCCATTTCCGCTGCTCCTTTTTTCTGCTCGCATTTTGACTTTGCCAACTGTGTTCATACATTTAAAGAGCATCTTCAAGAGGAACTGTTTCTCAGTCATGTTATATTAACTTGTTTGATATTGTACTAACTTTCCATAGTGAGATTTAAACCGCCGGCCTTTGAATTTACACCAGTAAATTTCAGGCCAGTGTGTACCTGTCTAACTACAATTAGGGCTGTCCTCGACCAAAAAAAACCTTGGTTGACTAATGTTACGGTCAAACTACGAGCGACAAAAGCAACAAAATGGCCAGCGTGGCCAGCTACATAGTCGGCGAGTCGCTGTTGAAGTGTTGCTCAAACGCTCGTTGGCGTAGTCATGTTGTTAATTAGCACTAGGAACTAATGGCATTTTTTTTAGATGGAACAGAACAGGGTGAATCATGTCATGTCACCGGCTTTCATTGAAAATGACTTGTAGACTATTGCTGTGTCGCTCGCAGTGTGAACACAGCATGACACAATGATTTTGCGACTAATCGATCAGTTGATTTAATCGACAGATTTGTAAAACTTAGTTTCTCCACGAAGAATCACACAAAAGCACGACTTTAAATCTTCTATTTACCAGAGATGTGCTCATAAGTTTCTTGAAAATAAGTCAATCAGTGTGAAAAACCATTAAAAACAAATAATCAACCAAAGAAACCTAGTCATTAGTCGACTCTTGGTCTTTGTCTACTGACAAAGACAACCCTATGTCTCAAAGTGCTTACTATTTCTTTCTTTTAAAGGCAGGGTTGGGGACCTTGAGAAACTAACAAGAGTTCACTAGATTTTTAAAAATGATCCAACCGAAAAACCGAGCCTAGTGTTGCCAACTGTTTTCCAGTGAAAGTAGCTAGCAGCTCCAAAAGTCCCTAAATCTAGCGAGCAAGTCGGCAACAGTGACAGTCCGTCACTCCCAAAGCCCCTCCCCCAAAATTATCATAATAAACGTAAACAGCGAGCATGGCTATTGTTAGTACTCACAGTTGTCAAGCTAGCAGCTTGTGGAAGACTCTGGTGACGTGCAATGAGTGCACGGGCAGAGTGCGTGCAAGAGGGCAGGTAGATAGACAGGCAGGTAGATAGACAGGGAGGTAGATAGACAGGGAGGTAGATAGACAGGCAGGTAGATAGACAGGCAGGTAGATAGACAGGGAGGTAGCCCATCCAATCATTACATTCGAGTCGATTTAAATGATTGGATGGGCTTATTACAGTCCTGCGACAGCCGCTGATACCAGATTTCTATCTTTTTTTTTTTTTGTCAGAGCAGTTGATTTATTGATTGCTGTCGGGATGTAATGAGAATTTCAACTAATATAATGAAAAATGTTTCTAAAATCTTTACCAACTCTGCCTGGTAGAAGTGAAGAAGAAAGTAAGAAGTGAAATAAAAACCATTCAGTCTAAAGATATGTCGGATATGTCACAGATGTGAGAGAAATGATCATTATATATCATTAGCATATAGCAATAAAACACTAGAAGAAACACAAATTGCATCGACTATCAAAGCACCCAGAGGAAATGAAGTGCAACTGTCATTGTTTGTGGCGGAGGCACGCAGCTTCTCCAGTTTAAATGAACCTACTTTTCAGATAAAAGTAATGTTGCATAATACTGAATCTCTTCAGGGGAGAATATCTGTATCTTGGATTTGTGTAGTACAGTGCCGTCCATGCTTTCTGGAAGAGCAAACACACGTGTACTGTATGTCTCAACGGTCTCTTGATTCTCTACAGAATGAATGAATATGAACACATTGTTAAAAAAACGAACCCACAATGCAGTAAAGTTGCTCTGAGGCCAGAAAAGCCAGCCATTACCTAATCCTCTTTCTGACTGAGCTACTGGCAACTTCGCCTTGAATGACAATGCTGCATTTCAAGACAACAGCAGGGAAAGCCAATCATTGGCTCTGCTTTGTATTCATGCCACATCCTCCCACAATTCTCTCTGGCTGTCGGCATCTTCTGTCAAGTGATGTTCTGTTCTCATCACAGTCTCATTTAACAATCTCAGGGTAAATTGTTGAAATTCATTGATTTTCTTCATTTTAGAACAAACGCCCCTGCAGTCTGTTTTGGTACTGTTGAGCTTGTGGAAAATTTGAATTAGCAATCGTTATGTAGAATTTGTGATTTGTCAAAAGGATACAGTTTATATCCAGTTTATATGTTATTCTCATGTCAGTCAGTGTGACATGTCCTCCTACTGTATATTGATGGACAGTATTTTGGCATAAAATACTACATTTTTCCTTGACCAAAATTTACTTCAGACAGCATGTTTTTTATATACAATGGATATCATAGCATGTGGAACCTTTTTACAATACTGTATTTGAGGCCCATTTAGGCCTACAATACGATACAGAGCCTTTCATTAATGTTGAAGTAATTTGTTTTTCTCACACTAGATGGGGCTATCCTATGACTGAAAGTGTCACAGGATAGTCAGGCAACATGCTAGTTTTTGTTACTACCTTTAAGCCGATTCACCCAATAATGTTTTGCATGGCTGGCCTATCAAATGAAAATTGTGTATGCTTGACATCAATGACCTTTTACAAAGTATACCAGATTTTTTGGCTGTTTTGACTCATTTACTGTTCATGCAGCTTAGGGTTTCATTTCATTATGGTTTGAAAATCAGCTTGCATGAACTTTACATGTGCATGAACATTCTTGTCTGCTTCTATTTTTTTAATCAAAGTTATAATTGTGGTCCTGCAGCTAGAATTGATGCCTGATTTGAATACTCTGCACTGCATTATTATTACAATGATTACATAATCTCTGACCATAATAAAAGTGGACATGATGGGCTCTGTTATGGATTATCTTTCTTGAGCAAGCTTCAAGTCACGCTGCGCTGTTATACTATATGTTACCATATTTGCTTTCTGAGACGACCTCATAGCGTTGTAGGTACAAGGAAAACACCTGCTCCAGTTGTTCAAATCCCTGATGCCATCATCTTCCCAGCATGACGCTTTCCCATTTTACTTACAGGATACACACACACACACACAAACACACACACACACACACACACACACACACACACACACACACACACACACACACACACACACACACACACACACACAGCTTGTTCTCTGTTGTGTGTGGGTCCAGAGACTGAACCTGATAGGAAAAGCAAAATACAACACCTTGCCTACCAATTCAGTGCCATTAATTCAGAGCTTTCTGTACAAGTCACCCGGAACTGATGACATTAACTTGTAATTAAACCTGTTCAGTGGCTGTGCAAAGTCAGACAAGTAATATATTAAAAGACAGAAGGAGAGAGCCAAGATCAGATTGAGCAAACCAGTTTCCTTATTAGATGTGTGCTGGAGGTCAGAATATTGTTTTGGTATGGCATCACAGCAGCATCAGGTAGAGAACGAGTGGAGTAATTAAGTGAGATAATCCTCACACTCAGTTTTTCAGTGGAAACCTTAAAATTTGCAGTAGACCCCCAGGGCTCATTTTCACACAGCGCAGTGAGCTGTGCAATAAGAGTAATTACCAAATCCCTTTTTTTCTCTCCTCGTTCTTTCCTGAGGAGACCTGGGACCTGCGTTAAAGAGCAACTTTTATGGTACCGCACAACACTGTTTGGATTGTGATATTGATTTAATTTGCCTATTCAGGTTTTATCAGCGGTTGGGACAAAGAATAAAATGCAGCTCATGCATTTTACATGAGCTATTATCATTTTGAGTTGCATTTTTCTCTACTTTCTGTATATCCTTGAAATGAATTCAGGGGGAACTATAGATAGCATTTTGTGTTTTGATCTGCATTACTTCTAGATAAGGCACTGGGCTAAGTTGCAGCTCTGTGTTGAAAGTCACCTTTCTATGCTGAGCTAACAGGACAATTTTTTTAATGCTATGATCTATTGTTGGTCCCTGTTGACCTTGTTCGGAAGGAAAAGATAATTTGTGTGTTATTTCTAATTGGTTCTTTTGATAATTGTAAATGTGATTATGATACTGTCAGGGTCACCCAAGCCTTTCCATGATAACTGAACTGGTTTCACTCAGATTTGATCAAATTTGTATATTCTTAGTTATTATAGTAGATACTTATTATCCCAGTGGTGGCAGTAGGGCTGTGCATTTAATCGAATTTCAATTACAATCACGATTTTGCCTTCCAACGATTATGAAAACAAGATGTTCAACATAAAACAATGATTGTGCCACATTCTGTTTCGCAATGATAACGCTCTTGTTTTATCTTGTGTTATAAATTCAGTGCACCCCTTTCACCCTGCTCGTCGGGTCAGGGACGGTCGCTCGGTGTTGGAGGATCCCCTCGTGGGAAGGAGCTGGTGACGTGACCGGCTCTAGGTTGGCTTGGAAAGGCCCGGGGTGAAGGTGGCGCTTTACAGCAACCCTTGTCTGGACCTCGCTGCTGCTTAGTGCTCGCTATGCCCTCGCTCCCTGCTATCAACCGGGTCGGACTGTCCTCAGTGCGCCGATGTCGGCAAACCACCCAATCCATCTAAAGCCACAGACCCAGTCTCGTTTACTATGCTTTGTTGGTGTGACCTTTTTGCCGCATCATCACTATTCATATCTATATAAACAATGTGTTTTTCACAAGAACACAAGTTATTTATAGCCTTCTAGCTTCTTAATTTTGCCTTCGAAGTGCACCAGATTTATACATTTAACTTTAAAATGTAGGCTACAAAATTTTCCTTCTAAATGCATGATGTTTCCAAAGTCAATGAGTAATCTTGTTGAATAATCGTGACCTTAATATTGACCAAAATAATCGTGCTTATGATTTTTGCCATAATCGAGCAGCCCTAGGTGGCAGCACTATGCCATCTAACATTATTCCCACCAAAATAGAAGAGTCTTTACTTGGGGAGGAGCCATTAACCATGGCAGCTCCTGGGAGAGTGGCGACATGAGAGGAAAATCATGTCAGTTCTAAAAGGCCGGCTTTTTTATGGACTAATGTAGTCTATCAAAAAGGCTCCCTGTGGCGTGAAATTGGGCAAATTCAAAGTGATAACAAGGGTAGTGGCACAGGTCAGTCATTGCCTGTAGCAGTTGTGGTAGGTAGCAGAACAGAGAGATGGGAGGTGTACTTTAAAAACATGAGAGGAAGAAATTGGATGCGTAGGATTGAGTTTAGGATGTGGTTTTGCAGTGACCCGGCAGCAGGCTTGTGTATGGAGGTGTGGAGTGGGAGCAACCAACATGTGAAAAGAAGAAGGCACTGCACATATCATGTTCATAGGACAACAGAATTCAAGTTTTCTTCTACACTTGTGTGATCTCCCCGGCGTTGTTTCTGGTTAAAAGACTTACAAAGCAGGAATTCCATAACCGTTTTCTGCATTTCAAGCTTTTACCAAAGCTTCTTTTCCAGACATACAATGCTTATGTAACTGAATGAGCTCAAATCCATCAATCAAAGGCAGCCAGCAGTGCTTAAAATAAGGCCCAAATTATAGCACCCAGACAAAGGAAATGATAAATATGCATCTCCACATCTTGAAGAGTTTCTGATAAAGAAATAGCCTTATCCTTTAACACACATTTATGTGTATTTTTATCAGTTGACACTGTATTTCTGCGCAACTCTAATGGAAATCAAATGTCAGATCCTTTATGAAAAACTATAGCGCGGTAGAAGTGGGGCTAATGATAATATTACAGTGTTGTAGTTTAGTATTTATGATCACTAATCTTGTTTGTCAATTGTAGCTTCTTTATATTCTATTAATGTTTGTAAAAGCCTGCTCACAGTCTCTCCCACTGCTCTGAAAGAGGCCTATAAAACGTTGCTTTCTTGAGCAGATTGTGAATAACAAACTGTCCCCACTTCCCCGTTGCCCAGTGGCTCATTTTCAATGGAAATGACGACGGCTTGTGATTAACATGGGAGCCATATTGCATCCTTAATGATTCCTGAGTTTATGTCTCCTCGAATTGGCGAACGCAAGAACAGATGGCCCCACGGGTGGAATCCAGACACACTCACTGTGCCTGTGACAACTTTGAAAACTAAGTGTGTGTGTGTGTGTTAGTCAGTGTATGTCTGAACAGTTGTGTATATGTGAATGTGTGTTCATGTGTGTGATGATGTATTTCTTTTCCAACATTTGCTCCCACAGGCTATTGCTCTCAATAAGAATGCGCTCTTAGTCAGCCAGTGTGGTTACATAAGAATAAGAAAAACCAGTGTGTTTGCATGTTTGAAGAGTTTTTTTTTTTTATTTGTATGCCTGTATGCCTTGCCACTGTTAAAACATGTCCGTGGAGTTCACCTCGGGTCTTGGGAGGATGTGTACACTTCCTGTCAGTATATTTTTTTCGCATCTACAGGAAACAGGTACAGGGGTCTCTAGCTATACCACTTCCTCCAGTTGTTTGCTCGCAGTCTGCTAGTCGACCTCCTGTGTTTGAAAGAACTGTGAGTGGTAGAAACCGTCACAGGTGTTGTACAATGTGTCTTTCTAGCCTCTAGGTCATACCCCCAACTCAAAAGAGACTTGTTGACATGAGAGATGCCAGACAAGATTATGACCAGGGTCTGAAATTAGCACCATGAACCGTGAACTCATCAGGACACCCGCCACTTTGGCAGGCAGGGAAAACGCTAGAGATGGGAATAGAGAACCGTAGTTAGCATCTCATGCCTCCATGACTATCGATTCCTCTTATTGATGCTCTCCGACATTTACGCGTGCACAATGACGCATACGCACGCCGTATCCCTAGTTCCGAGATTGCCCTACATTAGATAATTATGTAACAAGACAAAAAAAAAAATCACATGCAACTCATCCAGAAGTGTAGGTATGTTTTTATATGTAATCTGAAGCCAAAAAAACACAGTAGTGCAAACCCAAGGCATATGGACAATAGTTTGATAAGAAAATAGATGCAAAAGTGAATAACAGACCTTTCAGAGGAGAAGAGAGGGCTTGCGTTGTATAAAAAAAGCAGAACTTGGGAGTTTTAATAGGATTGGTGTTAACATTCAGAGTAGATACTAACTGACTCATTAGTTACAAAGTCAAACTCGAGAAAGATGTTAAAATTTGAAAAATTAAATCAAACACGACTTTGGTATTCACATGCACTGTTTCAATGGAATGGTAATATTTTGTAACCCAAATGTGATCCGAATGGTAATACGAAAATTCTCACATCTTTGTTTTATTTGAACACTTTTTAAAGAGTCTATCAAGGTTATCTCCTTGACTTTTCCGTCTATCATTCACTTTTCCATCTCTTCTTTTATCTACTGTATCCCCAGTCCTTGTCTTCAGTCCCTCGTTCCACCCACCTTTCACAGGTTCCAATCCTCGCTGTCCTTTCAACCTTCCAGGCATCCTGTAAATCCTCTGTCTTTTTTTATGTTTGACTTCACGGGCAATAATATACTCTGGGACTATGGACCAGCATAAAACTGCTCTTATTTTGTGGTGATGTCAAAGAAAGTGTGATCCAACAGGGGAAAAAGGAAAATAAAGAGAAGAGCCTGAGGTTTAGAGTTGCCTGGCAACAATTTCCCACCTTTTGTGCGAGTTGGCCTTCATCAGATTGCAGGGTAGACATTTAGAAACACTCACAGCATAACAGTTGGTTTTTCCACAACACCGGTGAGAGGCAGGACCAAGAGAAAAAGAGAGGGAGAAAAGAAAAAAACTGCTGAGGAATAACGTGGTACCATATGGGGTGACAAACTTTGAAGGTCATGTTTGGGCACACAGCACAAAGCCTACAATGGCCCTTCTACATCTTCAATTTCTCTAGTTTATTTTTTCATTCATATGACTGGACCCCATCCTCTGGGTTCTGACCATCCCTGGAGTAGGGTAATTTCCCCATAAGAGTCTCTTCCATCCACCTTATATCTGCTCATGGAGATTAGGTACCCCTCCAAGCCACTGTGCCCCCCCAAGCATCCAGCATGGGGCCATCCTACATGGTCATGTAATCTGGCCTCCATGTACTAGTGCCTTCCTTCTGGCATTTTCGTACCCTCGTTTTGGGGTATGTTGGGGTATGTTGGGGCCTTGGCTACCAGCTTTCCCTCCCAATAGGTCAATTCTTCAAACCCGGGATGAGTTCCTCCTCCTCCTCCTCTGACTCCAGGTCACGGTAGTCTTGTTACCACTTGGGCCAATCCACCTCTGCCACCACTCTCCCGTCCTCTGTTCTTCCCTTGTATTCCCCTTCCTCATAGGGGTTTCTTGTGTGGTCAGGGGCAAAGGGTTGATATCCCCTAGAGGTCAGGTGACTACCTTGTACCCAGAGATACCTTCCGTGGGTTGTTTTTCTCTGACTAAGTCCTCTTTTGGCTGATTCCTCACTCCCTTCTTGGAATTCCTATTTAAAGGCGAGAAACGGACCCTGGGGATGGGATGATCAGGACGGAGCAGCATGGTAGGCTGAGAGGGTGTGTTAGTTATATCTTTTTTTCCTCTCCTTTATATAGAGGAGCTTATGCTTGATTTATACTCCTGCAGCTGTGTGCCTATGCATTCTATGCGGGCACCTCTCGTGTTCGCCAGGCACACGTAGTACTCTGGCGCATTATGCGTAGCATGCGATTCCTTTTGGATTTGGACCTGTGGGTTTTCAAGTCCTTTGTCAGGCAGTCTTTGATTTATTTGATAGACATGATAGTTCTTTCAAAAAAATATGAAAGAGTTGGATGATGAGGAGGACCTTCTGTGCCTAGAATTACTAAGGCTGTTGTTGTAACAGATTTAAGATACTTGTCTGGAAAACCCACCTCCCGGCTCAGATGTCCAATCAAAACTTCAGCGGCGTCCGGGGTGCCTGGTGCATAGTCACATTTTTCAGGAGGTGCGCGGCTCACCTCTCTGCGGCTCTCTGCGAGCTCCGCCAACCGTCTCTGTGGCTCTGCGGCAGCTCTGCGCAACCTTTTCTGCAGAAGTATAAATGAGGCATGTGGCTGTACAACCCGCTGGGTTCCCGTTAAGCGGGCTCTGTTTGCAGAACAAATACATATAGGGTTATACATCGCAACACAGAGAGCAATTGTATATGTGGTCATTCATCTAAATGTTTAAAGCTAGTGCATATATGGGTATACGTCTCAATGTGTTTGTGTAAGTAACCTTTGGTCCCTTTTCTCCCTCAAGCGCAGCCTTTTCTGTTCTCTCTATGCAGCTCGTCATACCATAAAGAATTCTTTTCTAGCTTGGTTAAGGGTTAGAAGTCCCAGGCCTGCCAACACAAGGCCACTGGGCACTGAACACTGCGGACACAATATCCGAAACAATTGAATGGTCTGTGATAAAAGTTGATTCTCACATTTACAAAAGTAGTGATCACGCCAAAGGGATGCACTAAACTGTTAACTCACTTATCTACATTTCAAAATACCCAATCTCATGCACCATTGACACACTTTTGACAAAACTAATGAAACTGAAAGTATGCACTTCATTACAGTATCCAGTCATTGGCCCAAGCTCAAAAAAGTGACACATTTTGTACCAGAATGTGACTCCATATAATTATGGGGGATGACTTGTTTGCTGTCTTTTATCTGCATATCCTTAAACAACAAACATCCCCATCATTCTATTGGCTCAAGGTGACGTTAATGTTTGGCAGACTAAAAGTATTTTAGCAGTTTATTTGCCGTACCTTTCAGTACATTTAGATGGTACAAAGATACCTGCAATTTCAAGCATGAAGCATTCCTCCTGTAATTATTATGATCCTTTTTTCAAGCTGGTTCCAACAACATCCACACAAGCGGCTGCAAAAACCAATTATTAATGAACTGCTTGAAAATACCGGAGAAGAGATTTGTATTTGCCCCTGTAATGAAAAAATCACTGGCTGGTACCTTACTACACTGTCAGCCAACAAGAATTGTATTAGTCCATCCATCCAATTTCAAGTCACATATCCAGGTCAGGGTCATGGTAGCAACAGATCAAGCTGAGCAGCCAAGATGTACTTTTTCACAGTGATGTCCCCCAGCTCCTTCTGACATTCTCAGGGCAGCTGGGAGATGTAATCCCTCCGGCTCTGCTCCAGGGGGCTCTTCTAGTTTAGTCATGCTGGAACACTGAAAAGGAAGCACCTGGGGGGGCACCAGGTGGTTGAACCACATCAATCTGCGTCCCCTCAGTGGGAAAAAGCAGTGGCTTGACACGAAAGTCCTCCCAGGTTGCTGGACATCTGACAAAAAGTGAGTACAGCTACCCTGTGGATCATCGTCTTGCATGAGTAAGCTAAAATAATGGCCTCTGACCTCATTATAAAGCTGGATACTGCCATCAGCTGCCATTCACATGCTGGTGATAGTTTGTAACTTTAGTCTAGATTATGCTGCATTCACGTCCTATCGTTCAGATTGAATTACGATCAACTGAGTTGAAGAAAACTCTTCATGTCAGAGATATCAGGAATTTCTGACAGCTACAATAGCTCCCACTTGGTGAGAAGAACTACAAACATCTCAACAGACAGCTGGCAAAAATAGCTGCAAAGCCGGCATCACTGGCAGTTACATCTATAGCTACACATAATCCAATATTAACACTTAGCACAACCGATTTGGCTGATTTAAGAGAAGCTATACATTGTTTGTATCTTGTCTCACCCGTTAACAAACATCAACAGTTTTCTAAAAGCATATACACTCTCTGTCAGTACTGCCCTGTTTCACATTCATACAGACATTAACATTCACACTGGGTGTCCAGTATAGTCAATGATTCCACAGTTTCTATGTTTTTAGTAGGCAAATTCGCAGGGGCAATTAAAAGTTGTTGGATGCCTTGTTCAAGGGCACCTAAGCGATAGTTGACGAAGGGGTGAATGGTGTTGTTCATTCACTTTTTGCACCCACAATTTCCCAGCAGTCTATAAAATCAAAGCAGTGGCTTTCTGGTCATAACTCACCTTTGGCTTTCAGGCTGCCACTGCTGATTGTCAGTTATTATATTATTTAAAGCCAGGACCTCCAGCTGTACCATTAGCCTGATTGTATTTAGATCATGTTTAGATTACAGGTCTGTAGTGTAGGTCTGGGGCCGTATTCACAAAACGTCCTAAGGGTAAAAGTAGCTCCTAACTGGCTGAGTTAGGAGAATAGGAGAAACATTTTAACGTTAAATACTAGCTCCTAAAACTGGGAGACGTGTGAGGCAGAGGACGCCTAACTAAGACCTGCTTACAATCAGTCAATTGCTGCAGCAGGTAATGCACCTCGTCACGTCTGTGTTTTTTTGTAAAAACACAATGGTAATACACTTTTAAAAGCATATTTTGATGGTGGTAAAGGTTCCAGTCAAATCACCAACACATTCTGACAATCCAATAACAGCAGAGGTGATTGTTTGCACACACCTGCAGTACTTGGACACCGCAAACATTCAGTTTGCAGCGCTGATGAACTTGAAATATCTCAGACTGTCAGTTATTCACCAAACCAAAAAATGTGCCTTTCAGGCTCCAATTTGTTGAGACAGTTTATTAAATGTACGATAACACCTAATAAATTGAATAAATAAACATTGTTTCATGGCCATGGCTGAATTAGCAGGAAAAATTGGCATTATACAAATTACCCCATCAAATCTCTCTATCTCTGTCTATTACTTTGTGCCTCCCATTCTTTTGTATTGATTATTGATTTTATTTCCCATTCATTGACACAAACTGGTACTGAGTAAGTTCATTTAAAAAAACATGTCATCCATAGCAATGGGGTCAACCCCACCCCTTCCCTTAGCTTGGGAAGTGTTTGGAGAAAAAGAGGAAACTCTTTAGGAGGACTCCTAGTTGTGAATACGGCCCCTGATCAGTACCAAGGGAAGATATTGAGATTGGGTAGAAATTTAATCAGTCTCAAAATGTTAGTAGGGAACCAATAAAAGTGCTGATTAATCACACATGTTTTAGTAACTATACTTACTTGGCTAAAGTATTTGGCGAGATGAGTATTCATATTTTGGATATTCAGTTTCCTATAGAGAGAGCAGTTTAGGCGAGCTCCCCGGGCAATTATGTGACATCAATAATACGGCAAAAGAGAACAGCACTGTTTCTTTTGGGACTTTTAGACAAAAGAGTTGAAAAGTTAATGGATGGCCTGGAGAATTTGGCGTGTCTCCTCATAGATTACATAAAACTGGATTGCTGAATGTCAGTTTCCAAGGCAACTGTATTTTTGTGTCTTTGCTCTCATTCTCATCTGTCAGTTCTCTCGGTACTCTTGGCATTTTTTTTTTTTGTCAATAGAGGCCTCAGTGTGTTTGTAAGCTTTAGTAATGGTTGGTTAAAGTGTCGGATAGGAAGTGTTTAACAAAAGCTGTGATTTGCACAGGAAGACATGACGAAGTGAAGAAGCTGAGATGATGAAGTGTTCTCTGGGTGTGTTAACATAAAAGATTGATGGACGGAAAAGGAGAGGGAGGAGGAAAACATGTTTAATTGCCTTCCTGTCTTGGTATATATTTCTCAGTGTGTGTGTGTGCATCTTCCCTATAGACAGTATGAGTTGTTAGCAGGCTGCTCGAAACAATGCTGCTTAATAACTTGTCCGTTACAACTGTGTCACTCAGAGATTTAAGAAAAACAACTATTGTTCAGCAACACTGTGCAATGTTTACTGTGAACACTGAAAACTCGCCAGTAGTGGTTGCTGCTATACAGCCACATTTGTAGTTAATTTCATTGCACTTTGTACTGTAAACACAATATAGTTACATATTCTTCAAGTTAAAATGCAGCGACGTTCATTTTCTCTCTACACCCACACGTTCTCACACCACCAAGTGTGCTGTCTAGTTGCAAACATTGAACACAGCCTCCTTACACTTTCAGATGAAAGTGAAAAATGTGAATGGTTGAGGAATGTTTGCAACTAGCAGAGCAACTGAACCATTTCGATTGGCTTGATGGGTGTTTTTAGCAAAGCATCAGCGCAGGTGCTGTGAGTCCATGTGTCATCGGTTCTTTCTCCCCACTAGCTGCATTGTAAACTGTGAGATATGGTAGAAGATGCTACTGGATGTTACTGTCAATCTCAGACCACTTGGCAAGCTAATACAAAAGGGCAATTAGCTTCTCTCCCCTCATAATTGTCAGAAAGCTTAAAATGATTACTATAATGTATGCACACTTCACCTCTGCTGTCAAGTCTAAAAGTGTCTTCTTATATACATTTCTCTTTTTGCATTTTGATGTGAGAAACACAAATGTTTGAATCTTTTTGTTAGACTTGCAAAAGTGCTTTGTGGGCCAAACCCATGGCCGATGAATCATACATTTGCCACCCACTTCCTCGCTGGATGATCATGGTTAATGTATTGGTTAACATTTTCATACTTGTCAGCCCAAGGCATTATCATTAGTCAATGGTTAGGAGCGCTGCGGATCAAGGGACTTGGATGTATGCTGCCATCTCTCACATGCCAGTGTTATGCAGTATTTTCTGTCCAGTTACGTCCACTAAAAGTACTTGTTTTTGCCACTGACAGGCTCCGATTCTTGTGTCTGACAACATTATGGAAGGGATCCTACAGAGAAATAAAACATTTTTCTGACCTTTCGCTTGTTCTGGTCTGTTTGTTATTGTGTCCAAGTCCCGCTCAAGGTGAAATCTCTTGGTGAAATCTGAATATCCGTATACTCTGGCTCAAATAAATGCGGGCGTCCATCGAATTCAAAGACCTCATCCACATTGTCGAAATCATCAAAATATTCAGCCATGACATTGAAAATCTTTTACATAACACTAAGCTACGCTTTCTGTGGTCCAACATAACAAACTCTGCCCGGCTGGCACTCGCGTTTCCACCATGGATGTATTCCAATAATCCTGCAACATGTCACCAGATTTCCGAACAAGTCTTCTCCTTCAGTGAGACTCTTTCCACAATGCTGTCAGACGCTTATAATAACAATCGGAGCCTGTCATGGCAAAAACAAGCGCTTTTAGTGGACGTAAATGACGGTGCCAGCTTGCCCCAATAGGATTACATTGTAGCCTGTGAGCAGCTGCTGTCTACACCGCTCTCCCTCAACACTGGACCAATTTCAGAAATTGTCCTCATAAGTCACTTAGACACAAAAACATGGGAAAATAGGGTCCAGGTTGAAAAATACCGAGGTTGCCCTTTAATGTACAGAAATTATATTTTTGTGAAATAACGACTTCTTGAACAGCAGCTTAACAAATTAGTTGCTAAGCAACAGATACTTGTTGAAGTATTGTTTGATTAGTGCAGTTATTTATGAATTAACTGCTGTTAACTGTTATATCTATATTAACTGTTTAAGTATTTTCTCAGGTTCTTAATGTGAATTGAGAGCTCCAGTTATCTTATTTAGAATTTCTCTTCTTGCACTTGTCATGTTCCAAGAGTCCATCCTAGTGTCCAGCCCGTGCACTTTTCACCCCTCCCAGCTCATTCTGTGGCGCAGTTATAATCACCCATAGCTAATTAAGAAGCTTATGATATTTCCGACGAGTTCCCCGCAGTGTGACTTTTGCAGCAGTATCCAAATGCTATTGATTGTGGCTGCTGGTGTTTGTGTCTTATTTTTCCTGCACTACGGCTCCTGAAGGCATTGAAGGGCTATGATGTGTCGTGAAGACGAAGGCTAGGGTTGACATTATGTGGATTTGGTGTGTGCGTGTGTGTGTGTTCGCTGAAGCTTGAGGGTTTAATTTCTGTTCAGAGTGACTCGCTACCCTTTTTTGACTCTTAAGTCCTATGTTGTTTTATTGTAGCTATGCATTATTCAGGTCTATTTGCAGTTGATATTTCTCCACTGTGCTGATTTTAACATTTGCAAAATTGATACAGCAATGATGTGTCTTAAGTGGTTCCCATCAGTTGCACTTAACATGCATATAGTGCTCCAGGGAAGACGTAATTTTGTATGCCAACTAGGAAGTTAACATCACCCTGGTTTTCCTTCGACAAAAAGCCAATGGGATTTTTCCATTGGGTTTTGGATTACTGCAGAAATTAAGCTCTGTGGCAAACACACGTTTATGATACTTAGGTGTTTTGTTCCGTAAGATTATCTTCACATATGAACACCTCTTTTATGATTTTGAAGCGTAAATGCAATCGCCAGAAGTAAAAAGCTAACATTAGGCTGTAAATGAACAACACCACAGTCGCATGAGCGCGAGTATACACAACGAGGCTGTAAAGGCGGACGAGTCGGCGTGATGCCTTTTTAGTAGTCTCATTTAGCCACTTGTTAAAGCACATAAAGGCTTCAACATTCACGAGTGGGGTATTTATTGATGTATTTTATGTTGTAGAACAAAACGTGAAAGTCTCTTCAGCCTGTGTTAACCACAGACCTTATTTCAGGGATCTAACTAAAAACCCATTGACTTCCAGACGAGGGAACCGGAAGTGCTAAAATGCTAACTCATTTCTGGGTTTTAGGACTCATTCCTGTAGCACTCTATTGGAAAAGAGGGGGCTTCTCCGAGGAGGAAAGAGGGGGGAGGAGTTAGTGAAGGACATAAGAGAAGGAGACAGCTAGGTGGGACTGATGCTCTTCACAGCATCATGCTAATGAGGAGGATTATTATGTCCCCCCCTCAGGCAGTGGAGGCAGACAGAGTGGGTGTGGGCGCAAGTGTGTTTCACTTCTGACCGTGTGATTTGTGTATGAGGCTGTTTGTGTGCTACATGATAAAAGCAGAAAAGAGAAACCTAACCTTTGATAAGTGATTCTGTTTTGCTGCTTTGACATCTTTACTCCGTTTCCACTTTATTAGGTACTCATCCCTATTTATGAAAATAGCTTGCTCCTCCAGCCACTGAGTCATGTCAACAAATAAGGTGTATAAAGTATGCAGACTTTAAGAGGCATTAGTGTGTGTTCAAAGGTCAGAAGCGAATGTGTTCACGGGTTATAGAAACATGCGCAGCCACACGCACGGACTCGTAATCATCTGTGCTCCTTATTTCCCTTCCTCCCTAAGCACACACCCTCTCTCCCACCCCCCCTCTCTTCATCCTCTCTTCATCCTCCGGTCCCCCTCCTCCCTCGCTCAGCAGCAGCCAGTGGTATGCTCCACTTGTCTTCGCTCCCCTCTCTCTCTCTCTCTCCACTGTCAGCCTCAGCAGTCTCCACACCGGAGCTAGACACTGGTGCAGCGCCGATCCATACATACATGCACGTGTGTGTTCCGCGGGTGCCGGGCTCTTGAGAACGCTCACCGTTCGAGTGCGTGTTGAGTGTGCGAGCTGATCTGCATGAGAATGTGCATGTGAGCCCTTCTGGAGCATCTTTTGTATGGAGGGGCATGTGTGCAGAGCGAGAGACAGCGTGAGGATGCGTGGTGGGCAGGTGTTTCTGTGATCGGTGGAGTTTTCGGTGTACTATCGTCGTGCTGTCTGCCTCACCCCTCCCTCCCATTTGGTTATCTTGTGAGGGCAAAAAGCATCCTGCTGGGATGTCCACCTCGCCTGGTGAAACAGACGGGAGCCAAAGGAACTCTTGTGAGTGACTTTTTTTTTTTCTTCTTGTGTAATTAGGAGCGGTGATCTGTGTGTGTTTCAGTGTGTCAGATATCTGCGTGGCAAACCAGCCTTGTACATTCAAATAGTGGATCTTTATTTTGAAAGGATACCTGACCAAGCCAGAAGGAGGAAATATAGTTCAACAAATACTTTTTTATTATAGTTAATATAGTCATTACAAGTGAAATAGATTGCACTTCATATTGGCAGAATGTGAAGTGTGTGTGTGACAGCAGAAAGATAGTGAGTGGGAGTGAAGAGCCAAGAGTTTGATTGTGTAACACAGCGTGTATAAGGGAAGATGATATCTACTGTAGTGGAAGTAAAGGGGGATAATGTGCGCTTGTGTGTGCATACTTGTACATGTTTACATGTTGGAAAGAGAGCTCAGGGAGGCGTGTAACGTGGGAGTGTGTAGGAGCATGCGTGAGTCTGTTTACATATTCCCTGGAGCGCTTCCAGCTGTCGATCTATTGGAAAGGAGCTGTGCATCGATTGACAACCAGGCCAGCTGTATCTTTTCAGTGAGAGGAAAAGACTTGCTGATGTTATTCACTACTGGCAACCTGATGAGTATTTCATTTAGATCCTGGAAAGACGGCGCAGTTTGTGTTTGGTTTAACCATGACCAAGAACAGAAAAATGGTTATTATTGGGATTTAGTCCTTCGTCTTTATTTCAGTTTGCGTGTTTTGTTTAGCTAAATTAATAATTGAGTAAGAGTGAAATTCTGCACTGGCTGCCTTTGTGTTGTGTGGACAACGTATCCTCATACAATGGTTCGTATGATATCTTACGAAAAGTTATTCCTCATTTTTCGTGCGGTTTCATACGAATGTCCTGCAACACGTGACGCACGTGTCAATTTCTGCTCATTACATGCATACAGTCTTTTCAAAATAAACTTCCGTCTTCACAGGAAACAACGTGGTTAGGTTTAGGCAACAGAACTACTTAGTTAAGGTTAGGAAAAGATCGACTTGGTTTGGGTTAGAATAACTCTGGAAGTGGCGTTACATAAGTAGTTACGTGAAAAGTAAATCAATGTTGACTTCTGGTTTCACACGGGGTACGAACAGCGGTCTCCTAGGCGAAAGTCCGGTGTTTTTTGACCCACCCATCCCCCATGACCTCCTTCCTATGCGGCACTTGTCACTCTAATTTGGAACTTCCTGGTTCCCAATTACGTGGATTAAATATGAATTGATTTCGTTGGATATACAAATTACAGCGCATTACATTTCGTGGGTATAGCAGCCAATTGTGTATGAGAACAGCCTGGTGTGGATCTACTTTGTTTGCACTGAGTCTAGCAGTAACTTTTGCAGGGCAGAGCAGGGATTAAGATAAAGGAATATAATGTTATAGTGTGGAGTGTATCAGTTATTCTGTGGGCGAAAGTGTGTGGGACCGCTCTGCGGTTTTAATGTTTGACTTCATTCTGGCCTCAAGCAACACACACACACACACACACACACACACACACACACACACACACACACACACACGAGCACACACAAAACCGAAGGATAGCTGTACTGTAAGTGGGTGATTGATAAAATGATGTGACTCATTTTGACTCATCTGAGAGCTCAGTGGGAACATACACACAGAAAATCTCTCTCTCACACACACATAGAGACATACACATTGACTGCCTTGACTGAGGCACAGATCACATCTGGGGAAATGGGTCTCCTTTTTATTGCTTTCATTATTATTGCACCATCCCCCCCCTCGTCTCGCTTTCATTCCCCTTCTCCCCTCTGTTATTTTCAGGATGTTATTTACTGCCCATCCTTGCATATAACTCGCCTGGAAACCTTGCGTGTGTCTGGGGTGATGAGTTAATGATCACACACTGACGCACCCACCCCCAGTAGATACCTATTGTGTGTGTTAATGACTGTGGGCTTTTTGAAAAATAATTACATCATTGTTTGTTCAATTATTTGTCTCAAGTAATATGATATCTTATTGTTGTATAACACCCGTTTCACTCTCACATGTTTAGCTGTAGTTCTCAGCTGCTTTGCTTTGCACTTGACCAGCTTGTTCCTTGTCAAGACACATCCATCACATTACCTTCTTATAGAACAGCGCCTTCAAATGGAAATATCAAGTGGCCGCAGGCTGCGATCGCTGATTTACTAACCGTAATGTTACATAACCAACTGAGGAAACGAGTCAATAGTCTCAACAGCTTTTAAGATAATAAAAATCGAGATCAGAGTGGGTTGAAGATTGAACAAATAAAGAAATGAATGAGAACATTTATTTGTCACATTTCCATTTCATGAGTTGTGATTAGCACTTCGGTGTCAGTATCAAAGAAACGTGCCCAAACAATGCCAGATTAGCAAGAATAATTCATGATTATAAACTCATTAAAACATCAAATAAAAGGCTTACGGTGCTCTTTCTGCTGATCTAAAAATGGCAACAAATAAGATATTGTAATTACATAATGCGACACCGATTGATACAAAAATAGAGCATAGTTATGAACTATTTATGGACTTGCGTTTAAAGCCTTTTATTCGTAAGGCAGTAATATTTTTAGATAAGACACTCGTTTTTTTAATCTCTGTTCCAGCAGCTTGGCTCAGTGTGGTATTATCACGGTGTAACGCTGCTGCAGAGCTCTCTCCCCCCGTTAGTTTGTGTCCTCTGTAAAGGAGCAACAGCAGGCCGCTGCCACGGAGATGGATGTGCTGTGTCATCACTTCTGCCAAATGATGGCTTGCTTCACCTCCCTTCTCCTCTCCGCTCTTCTCCTTGTCTACTCCCCCCCCTCCCCCTCCCCCTCCCATCCTCCCTACTGTCCCCACCTTTCTCTCTTTTTTGCACCTGGTTGCTGTTCACATCTGCTCTCTTCTCTGCTGGTGTCTCATCTGTTCGTTAATCTCCTTTCCTCTCTATCCTACAGCACTCCTCCTCTCCTCCTCCTCCTCTTCCTCTCTTCTCCTTCTCCTCTCTGCTCTCCTCCTGTCTGGTTTATACGGGTTCATATGAAACTTTAATTGCATGTAAATCAAAGCGCTGCAGATATGATTAGTCTTTTGTGCTGCTTTAATGAGGGGGGTCTGGACTATTGAAATATGGTACAGTAGCTGGCTCCTGCACTGTCTCTGAAAGCCACGAGCAAACTCAGCTTTCAATGCTGCCAGAAGAAACCCTTCTTTTTCTAGTACAGAAGTACAGAAAAATCTGAAGTACAGAAGTACAGAAGTACAGAAAAATCTGCGCTTATTTTTAAAGGTTCATGTTGTCTTGCAGTTCTACTCGCGACATAATCTGTATGAATATTCAGCTCTATATTCGTGAAACGGTATTCAATGGGTTTCAAAGGTGCTCATTACAACAATATCAACAAAGTATATAGGTGCATTGTGGCAGGCTGATGATAAGAGATATGTGTTTGGCTGACATTTAAAGATGGTAATTAGCATGCAGTCTACTCATTCTGATGAGAAATTGGCAAGTAATGGAGTAATACAAAAAGGTAGCAGTTTCTGAGATGTGACATTTAGCAGGCGGCGGCACAGAGGTTGCATGTTCAACCAAATATTTACTTGTGCTGAAAAGTTTAAACACTTCCTGTAAGTGACACGGTTGCTGCCAAGTGACGACGTTTGAAGCCTGTGTTGACTTTTTATCCGGCGTCTCCTGTGACTGAGAGACAAACACATTCGTCTGTGCATGCATACATTTCTCCACGCACACATAACCATAATGCAGTTAGCTTGCTAATTAGCGTATTCAGACATCACTCGCACAGCATGTAAACACAGACGTTGTGTACATAGGCAGACTTAATATGTCTGTTCATTTTCAAGGAGGTCACGCTCCCTTTGAAGCCTCTGAAGGAGGTTAAGACTGGGATTTATGGAATTAATTGTCTTTTAAGATGGATTTTATTCTAGAGATGAAAGAATCTGTGCTGTCAAAGGATGAAGTCAAGGACAGAGCTCGGCTTGATGTTCATAAGACATAATAATCACATTTTAACTCCACTTGTTTCTTTCATTTTATTCCTCCGCGCCGGCGACAGCTGTGGCCGGAGGCATTATGTTTTCTGTCCTTCCCTCCGTCTGTATGTACGTCCTCCCGGACCATTCTCGTGAACGCGATATCTCAGGAACACCTTGAGGGAATTTCTTCAAATTTGGCATAAACTTCCACTTGGACTCAAGGTTGACCTGATTAGATTTTGGTGGTCAAAGGTCACTGTGACCTCTCAGAACATGTTTTGGGCCATAACTCAAGAATTCACATAGTAAATATGACAATTTCACACAAATGTCTAACAGGATAAAATGATGAAGTGATGACATTTTGGACAGACATGGATGTAAACTGCAACTTGACTGGTTGGCGAAGGCATACAACTGCAAGGCGGTAATTCTAGTTGTTTGTGAGTGATATGAAATTGTAATTTGGTCTGCGGGCTGAGGGGTCAATATTTCAGTTGCTCCCATTGTTTCATAACTGATGCATGTGTGCACATGGCCACAGATATTGTGGAGTGCAGACAGTTGCACACACAGAACACACAAGTAGGGCTGTGAAATTAATCAAATTTCAATTAGGATTTTGGCTTTCAACAATTCTGAAAACAAGATAATCGCCATAAAACATTTATTGTGCCGCATTCCGTTTCGCAATGACTCTCTCGTTTTGTCTTGTGTTCAGCACACCCCTTTACTTTACAGCGCATTTGCCCCGCTCGGCAGGTCAGGGGCGGCCACTCGGTGTGGGAGGATCCCCTCGTGGGAACTCTCCCTGCCACTGACTGGCTTATTCCTCCGGGCTTATTTCCTCAGTGGTGGTGCGCCGCAACTGGCTCTAGGTCAGCTTGGAAAGGCCTGGGGTGAAGGTGGAGCTTTACAGCATCCCTCGCCCGGACCTTGGCGCTTATTAGTGCTCGCTGTGCCCTCTCTTCCTGCGGGGAGGGACCGAGCTCCCTGCTCCCGGGGCGACTGTCAACCGGGGCCTCGGTGGGGCGACGTCGGTAACCCCTGACCCGTCTTGAAACACGGACCCCGTCTCGTTTAACGTGCTTTGTGGGTGTGAGCACAAAGTTCCTCATAGATCTAGCTTTCTTAATTTTGCTCTCAAAGTGCACCAGATTGATGCATTTAACTTTAAAATGTAGCCCACAAAACTTTCTTTCTAAATGTATGATTTTTCCAAAGTCTATGAGTAATGGTGTTAAATAATTGTGATCTCACTAATGACCAATATAATAGGGATTATGATTTTTGCCATAATCCAGCAGCCCTACACACAAGTACATAAGACATAACTACAATGTTTTTCCGAGCAGTGATATGGATTACAATCGTCATTTTAATAGTCCATCTATCCACATTTTAGTTTTCCCACTTATCCTTCAGGGTTGCAGGAATATCTGCCATGGATCAGGAATTTACAGATTTACAGTTTTTGGATGGATGACACATTATCTTTCACTTTATTTCTCCCACCTTGCTTATTGTCCTTTCCCACCACCTCTCCTCGCCTCCTACTCTCTCTCTAACTTGTTCCCACCTTTTCCTTCCACTTTGTGTTGCAAGCAGTGTCCACCTGGCATAACAGGTGTTGTTGGCAAACCCTGACTATGCTGTCTCCCCTCTCAACACTCACATTGTTAACTCAACTGTACTACTGCCAGGGTTTCCCAGCAATCTTTACACTAAGATCATCCTTGCTCAGTTAGATTAGGAGGAACAGTCTCACAGTAAAGATGCTTTGGGGATTCAGCATGTTACAAAGAGTGCCACAGAAGGAGAAAGAGAGTAGCAGACAAAGGGAGGAAGAGGAGCGATAAAAGACTGAAAGAGGGGGAGCGACAGAGGAGGGGGGGAGGGTGGAAGAAAGAGAGAGAGAGAGAAGTAAAAGAGGGCACAACAATGAGGAGATGAGATGAACAATGAACAGGCAAAGAGGACGACAGAGCGAAGAAAAGACAGCAGAGAAGAAGAGAGAGCAGTGCATTAGAGGAGGGGGTAAAACAGAGAAGGCAGAGATAGCAGGTGGAGGATGAAGGAGAGTGGGTGAGACAGAGAAGAGATTGACTCGAGAATAATAGAAAGAGAATATTGGTAAAGAGGAGGAATTAAAAAGACTGAGTCAAACCAAAAAGCACATTACAGATAATGAAAAAGAATAATAAAAAGACGGAGGAGAGTAAGACGGGCCTCCACACTATCTGGGAGTCGGCTAATTGGTGGCGGTTGATACGGAGGTTGCACAGAGATCAGGGAGAATCTCTAGCCTCTTCTATCTGGAAGACAGGACGTTTCATTCTTTCTAAAAAATTAATGACAGAGGAAAACTAAAAATACTAGGACCTTGTCACATACAATAAGTGCTGTATTTATTTCAGCTGTAACATATTGTTTGAGGTTTTGGCTCTATGTGCTCATTGAGGTTGAAGTGCAGATTAACACATTTAATGTAGTGGGATTTTCAGTTACACAACCCCATGTTTGTTGGCAAGTTTGCAACATATTACTTACTTATTGTTTTAATAATAATGGCGCTACATTTTTAATCACGTATCATCAATCAGACATGTAGACAGATGCAGTTGCAGTCAGAAGACAGATAGATAAGGCTCATCTACCTGTACACAACCAATTGATGATTCGATCTTAACCTATAAGAACTGACCATTCTCTAAACACCTCCCCTGAACAGCTCATCGTCCAATCACAGCTTAGCAACCATACAATAAGTAAGCTCGGCAGGCCTGTGAGAGGCGAAAATGTACTGTTGTACTGACAAGTATGAAAAGCGCTGGTAGGGATGCTGATTGTTAACCTGTTAGCTTTAGCCTCAGTATTTTAGCAAGATACCATGCATGTAGTTGTGAAGTAGCCTACATATAGACCCTTTTAGTGCCGACGTCATGATTACGTCACGGTGTTAGCTGGAGGCAAAACAAAGGAAAGACTGGAGACGAACACGAATCACCTCAGAGTAGCAGGCTAAAGTTAACCATTGAAAATGTCATCTTGCTGTGTTGTTGGGTGCCAGAATCGATATGGCATACATTTGAGATGACAAACTGGGATTCAAGGCTTTAGCGAGCTACAATATCGGCGAAGTGTTTCAGAGATGGAGAGAAAAAGTTGCTAATAGCTTAGCTTAGCCTTCTGCTAATCGTAAAAAACTGTCCTTTTCCTGACTATCATAATCAGAATAAGGTCAGGTCCACATAACTTGGAACACCAGGATTCCTGCTCAGTCATTAGAAATATTGATGCTTTCAAACTCCTCAGTGAGATTTATGTTGTTGTTTGTTCAAAATGCACATGTCAAAGATCACTTTCATCCAGCCATACACACATCAATTAATATCACCATAATGAAACCTTTAAAAAAAAGAACGTTTTTTTTCAGTATCACAGCTAGAAATAAGCTCCCACGGCTCATCATGCTGAGAAATTATGCTCTGAGCTGTGCAGCATGATCGAGGAATAAATACTTAGACAGATCCACAAGGAGCGTAATGATTGTAATTAAAGGGACAATAGTGACTGGTATATAATTTTACACACAGAGTTATGGCAGTTGTTTTGTTTTAAGGGTGTGCCCCAGTTGCTTCAGTGATGAAGTAAGAGTGAGGGGGATGAAAACTGAACTTAAGCCTGTCAGATGATTTCAAACACCCTCTCAAATGTGCCCAGGGATGATGTAAAACTGGAAAACCAAGATGACAGACTGTCTTAAAGTATACTGCACACAAAGACATGCAAAAATACACTCACTAATGCAAGCAAACACGCACACACACACAGATGAACAAAGACCTGCATGCATTCTCATACAGACATCTATCTATCGAAAAGCGAAATCTATTTTCTAGTCGAAAAAGAAGCAGATATAACCAGTGTTTTCGTCTCAAATCCTGGTCACAGATGGTTTAGAAATTGCATTTTCCATCCCTGTGTGATGCACCTCAGCAGGTGGGTTATCGCTTCTTTCTCTCCTCTCCTCCCACTCCTCTGGGAAATGGAGAAAAGAAGTAATAGTGTGGTCAGACAGCCAGAGAGTTGCTCTAATTAGGTCCATGGTTGAACAGACAGTATTTACAGACTCAGACAGAGAGGGAGTCTGTTACAGAGTTGAACTGGCGGGTCCTGTGAGTTTGTTTTTGTATGTATACACCTCTTTGCATTTGTGTTTGTCACCTTCATACTTAAGCAAGTCTTTGTGCGTCTGTTTGTATTTCCGTACTGTAAAGTGAGTTTTTCTGGGATCGTCTACATGCTGAGGCCGTCAGTACTTCTGTGCCTGCTGCTCAGCCTCCTATAGCCTTCTCTCCAAGGCTTTCTTCTGCCTGTTCTCTCCCGCTGTCCTCCAACCTCCTGCTGTCTTATGTAAGGGTAAATAAGTCGGGTCAGGCAGAGACAGATAAACCCCCCCCAAGGACCTATCATTGGGACCGGGGTCATAGAACACCTCTCTCCCTCCCTGTTTCTGTTTCTCTGCAGAAAAGAAAGTGTTGTGACCGTGTGCACATCTGTGTGAGTGTGAATGAACATGAGGATACCGGTGAATGTGTCTGGTCTTGGTTCTTTGCATGTATTGTGTATTCACAGATTTTTTAAGTGGTGTGTGAATGTATGTGTGTGCGCAAAACAACAAAAGGCGACAGCAGGACAGGTTGCTGTGGGGGAGGGAAGGTTTTCCCGCTGTGTGCCAGGTGACTGTGTGTGGCCCAACTAGAAGTCCCATAAAACAAAAACAACAGATGGATTTACAATACAGCATCATCAATGGGCCACTAGTCAAGTGTTTCATCCCGAGGTGTGATGCTTTTGCTAAAACCCAATCGTGTTGAGGACAGAAAACACATACACTACCTCACATTGACTGCTAAATATTTAAAATATTGTATGAAGATTGCCTCTATAGTATGTGAAAAATATTAAGATAAATATTAAAAACTTTTACGATAGCCTTTGTCCATACTGTATCTTTAACGGTCCCATATTGTAGAAAGTTAGATTTCCATATTTTTGATTATAAAGCAGGTCTAGGTGCTATATAAATACTGTGAAAGTATCAAAACGCTCTATCGACGGAGTAATGCACACAGCCCGTATTCAGAAACTGTGCCTTTTAAAGGAACAGTGTCCAGCATTTAGGGGGATCTATCGGCAGAAATGGAATATGATATTCATCACTATGTTTTCATTAGTGTATAATAACCTGAAACCAGGAATCGTTGTGTTTTCATTACCTTAGAATGAGTCCTTCTGATCTACATAGGGAGCGGCTCCTCTTCACGGAGTCCGCCATGTTGCTACACCATGTTTCTACAGTAGCCCAGAACGGACAAACCAAACACTGGCTCTAGAGAGAGCCTTTCACGTTTCTACGTTACCTGAAGGCCACCGTAGTTCTCCGACATGCTTGTGAAACTGCGGTAACGTGAGCCGCAGAGTTCAAAACCTTGGTACCGAAAGCCGCCGTCTGACTTCCGTTGCTCTTAAAGTAGTGTTATTATGGTAAGGATGGCCTCTGAGCGAGGCGAACGGCGTTACCACGTTTTTGCACTAAGCACTCTCGCTACTGCAGTCTTGGAAAGGGAAGAGTGAGCGGAGGGGTATTCAGGTGGTTGCAATCTGCAACCACACCACTAGAGCATGCCGAATCCTACACACTGACCCTTTTAAACGATCTCTCGGGACTTCCGTAAGGTTGTGATGTCACAACTATACAGTCACCGTTAGATGTGCCGCTAAACTCCGTGTAGTTGACACGCACAGTGAGTCCCCGGCTGCAGTGACGCTGTGAAGACGGCGACGGCACAGATGCGGAAGGTCGGAAACGCTGACCAATCAGAGCAGACCGGGCTTTTACAGGAAGGGGGCTTAAAGAGACAGGCGTGAAAACGGAGCATTTCAGACGGAGGGTGAATACAGGTATATTCAGACAGACAGTATGAGAAAAATCAAGTTTTTGGAACATTAAGCTTGTAAACATGTTCTAGTAGAAACCCAAAATACAAATATGACCCTGAAAATGAGCACAATAGGTCTCCTTTAAATAATGAATACATTAGTCTATTTGCCACATTTCTTTCTTGAATACTGGCTCCGGGGCTTTAACTGTGCAAAATGTTGTGCAGTGAAAAGCTGTGAAATATTGCTTTTGATTTAGAGGTGAGAATGCACGCAACATGGAGCTACAAGGGCACAGTATATATATTCGGACAGCAGTATTGTACCACATGATCATGATGCAGTCGTTGTACTCTAATGCCCCAGGACATACAGTGCTGAGTATGCCCGATGGCATTAGAGAAAGAAAGAGAAGCAGTGAAATAATACAGGGAAGATGAGATAATATTAAAAGAAAGGAGTGCAGTATGGAATAACACAAGCCCATGGGGGTTCTCTTTGTGTGTTAGCATGCATGTGCGCTCCTGTGTGATGTTGTCTCATCTCTGTGCGAATGCTCGTTGTAACATTCACTCCCCCGGCCAAGATCAGGGCTTTTTACAATTCATGCTGGGGCTAACAAGAGGGCACACTTTGACTGCAGATAAATGAGGGGGTGAGAGAGAGAGAGAGAGAGAGAGAGAGAGAGAGAGAGAGAGAGAGAGAGAGAGAGAGAGAGAGAGAGAGAGAGAGAGAGAGAGAGAGAGAGAGAGAGAGAGAGAGAGAGAGAGAGAGAGAGAGAGAGAGAAAAAAAAGCAACCAAAGAGGGATGAGGAGAATATGTGAGAAATACGCAGTGACAGAGAAGAGAAGTGGAGCTTGGCCAAACAAAGATGTGTTACTGATAGCTTTTGATATCTCTCTCAGTGTCTCACAAAAACACCCTTGAAATATTTAGTGGAAGACTTCAGTGCAGATGAGAAGAACAAGCTCTCTGCCCGGTAGTTCACCCAGAGAGCTGAAAGTGATGAGCTTACAGAGAGAGAATCATCTTGGCAGTACGACTCCTGTTTATTTTCACATCATTACCATGACACCTTAAAATCAATAACTGCTAAAGTATGCTATAACTTTTTCAAGAATAACAGTCCTTCAGGTTGAACAGGAAATGTTCTGTGTAGGAACACAGCCCTTTTTTATTTTTGCTGATATTCTGCTTACATGGCCCGGCTGTTTGCAGCGATATGATCAAAATGCCATTGATATGGAAATTGCAGTGCAGTGCACAGAAGATGCACATCTAAACGTTCTCTACTGTACAACTAGAGTATAGCACTTAACCATGAAAACCTCAGTTTGGAGAGCAACACAACTCCACTACTTGATATCTGTATCTCACAAATCCTCCGCAGCATGTTATAGGTTTTTATTATGGCACCATTTT
Organism: Sebastolobus alascanus; assembly: GCA_916701645.2. Classification (NCBI taxonomy): domain Eukaryota; kingdom Metazoa; phylum Chordata; class Actinopteri; order Perciformes; family Sebastidae; genus Sebastolobus; species Sebastolobus alascanus. The sequence goes on along the minus strand of CAKAOJ020000025.1, from coordinate 2,252,495 downwards.
GGCTCTTGCTGTTGGAAATTACAGCCATATGGATAATGTTGTGAACATCATGTCAGCCTTACCTTTAGGCGATCTGTTGAATTGATATATTGGAACTGCAGTGCTTTGGAGGAACATAAAGTCATTCTCATGTTCTTTGAACCGCCTGGAAAATATATGAAAAAGAGGTAGCATTTTGAAAAAGAATAGGCTTAACCCATGAAGGGATCACCTTGTTAGTAACATTTAGCTTTACTGTGGCACTGAAATGATGCTGTGCTTTTGACACCAGGCTGATGGGTCCATGGGTACGGCTCTCACAGTGAAAGAATTTCCCCTGTGGTGATGATGATTAGCTCAAAAGTATGCTGTCAATATGTAGTGTTATTGCCTCTTTTTTTTTTTTTGCAAATTACTTCACTTATCCTGACTTCAGTGCTATATAAACAATCTTAATTGGTATCTTAATATCAGATATATTGTTGCTTTCTAAATGACAAAGATGAAACTAATTAAATACTTAGATACTTAACACAGAAGGGCAATGAGGCTCAGTGTTTTTTTGCTGAGACGCTTTATTTGCGTCTGGTTGCTATGATACAGAATATCCGCAGAGGTAAAAATGTTGGCACAAGGTAGAGTACTAGCTCTGGATGAAGGGAAGGTTGAAGCACGTAGGGAGAGAGGCATGACCTGCCGGTCTATGTGTATTCATTTCTCCTCCATTGTTGTTGTTCAGCACATAGCCTACATGTAGGATGTGACGGCTCGTCTTTGCAGTATTTGTCTCGCCCATCCTCTGTTGTGATTGGACAGCTGTGTAAAAAGTGACCGTGAGTTGAACATATTCATCTCTTGGCGACCAGAAAAAGACATCAAATGTGCAGCACTCAGCGCAGGACAGACGTTCAGCGCCTCCTCATGCTGCTGGCGTTTGTAGCATAGTGTAAATACGCAGCGCTCCCATTGCAAAGAATTAAAAAAAAGAAAAAATGTGAACATAGCGGTTGGCTTGTCAATAGTGCAATATTGCGGTTTTTGTGACCTATGGTCCATGGGTTTATGCTGTTTCTGGCCTTTCCCTTGACATGTTTTGAATTCAATCTGGTATAAATTCGAGGTAAAAACATTTTTCCAGACTTTGGGTATTCAATTTTGATAATTATGTACCCACTTAGCCTCATCTTTTTATTGTTAACTGTTGTGCTGAACCTTCACTGAACTTCTCTTAAACAGCTCTGTTTAGTATCCTTTGTCTCCTTAATTAGACATTTTCACCCACAAGCCTGCAACAGACTGGATGTGTTCAGCTGTTTTGCATAATATTTGTTAAACTGTCATATTTCAAAACACTTAAGATCCATGAACTTGCATCACACCGTGTAAAAAGAAGCTTAAATTAAGCCTTGGTTATACTTTGCGCAAAGATGGTCGCACGGCTAACGTGGAATCGTGACGAGGAAACGTTTGAATCTTTTGTACTGCGTGTGGGTTTCTCATTGCAGCAAAACAACATTCTAAAAGCTCCTCAAAGTTCTCAATTTTCTCTGCCTGTCCACGTTTGCGTAGTTAGAAAAATGTGGATGTACACTGACGGGCGAAAACCTGCCGCACGGACACTCGCGACCCTCGCGGATGTGGCAAGCATAAATCACGCTTTATGCAGCATGAGTACTGTAACGATTCCTTCAGCAGTAACTGAAGGAGGAGAAGAGGAGCTGTGTGCATTAACGCACATTTCTGAACTATGTAATAAAGTAGATTTATCAAGGTCATGGACTACAAGTTGGAGAAATGAATAACATACCAGTTGTAACTTCTTTGCTGCTGCCTCACTTACGCACACAGGATATCTCAGTCTCTCTCTCCCATTTACCCGGTCACCACAGGATGACAGTAGGCCGGCTCTTAGGGACGTGGAGGAATCACATTTATAGATTCATACAATAGTTCCATTATCCCACTTGGCTGCCTCTTAACCCAAGTCTATACACACACATTCCCACCACCCCCTGCAGCTGGAAGCGTCTCTATTGTTGCTGAGCCGTGCAAGTAGGAAATGAGGTTGCTAAATAAAGGCAAAGGTTAGGGATGGCATGGGTCAAAGAAGGAGACAAAATCGGATATTTTTTCCTGTGAGAGCAGAGCAGACACGAAGATGCCTCGACTCTTGACTCTCACAGTTCTCTACGTATTATATCCAGCTTTATTGTCCCATATACGCATTACTGTGTGCGTGTTTCCTGGCCTTCATAAGGAGACAGCAGCATCGGTAAATTTTTATTTACAAAGTCATAGGTAAACTCCCTTCATACCGTCGTAATCTCCCATCACTCACCAACAGCTGATGGCGCCTCTACCAGTTACCCAGGATTTGTTCAGAACTTGGTAGAACAGCTTTCTCCTATTTTGCGCCCTGTTTCTCTGGGAGAATTCAAAGCTCTGATAAAAAAAACTGTGTTATTGAAGAGCGCAATTGCTATTCCTAAACTACATTTTTTATTATGTATCTGTTGTCTCTTGTCAGTTTTTAACAAGCTCTATTTTATCATTTTTGTAACATTGTAATGGTGTGCTATTTTGGCCAGGTCTCCCTCGAAAAATAGATTTTAATCTCAATCTCTTTCTGGTTAAATAAAAGTTAAATAACTCGGCCAAAACCAACAAGTATATGGCTGGGCCGTGTTTTGACTAAATTGTTACACAAATAGTCAGTGGTCATGCCTATAATGTTAAATCCAGCGGTACATGTCCACCAGGTCCGGCAAGGACACTAGAGGACGCGCTGCTCCACTCAACTGGCCGCTCAAGCGGTGACGTTCCTGTCTTGGAATGCACGTGATTGGTCCCTGGTTTTCTTCTTGCCGTTTCAAACAGGAAAATAACGTGGCGGCCTGCTCGTAAACTTTCTGTTATTCCGTCTAAACAATCCACCAAAGTCTACTTCTGAAAACATTTTAAGCGAGAAATATGCTATGCCACTGCTGAATCTCAGTCACTTAGTGACAGACTTTTGCATTTGTAGGGCTAGCCCTCTGCGGTCCAGCCAAAAATTAATAGAGTGGTAATAGAGGAGAATTCTAGAGCAAGATGGCCTGAGAAATAAAAAGTGATCCATAGAATTAAAAATAGCACAACATTATAATCAATATCAGTAATTCTTAAAACAAAAAGGAAGAAGGAAGGTAGATAATGTAGGCTTTTAGTACACAAACTGATCAGGATATTAATTGAGTGTGTTGGAAATTAACTCCCCCAATTTTGCACCAGACAAGAAAGCTCTTGTTCCTTGGTTCCTTTCAAAACTCAACAAAGACACCGTCTCTTTGAGACTCTTTTGAATGTCCACTCTTTTGAGATTGCTATAAAATTCAAAAATGAACATGTCAAACCAAAATAATAGTCTTTTAAAAATCTAGTTCAGAAATTAATATTTAAGATTTTCACAGACAGTTTAACAGTTGGCAGAAATATGATTCTTTGTGGGTGGTGGGCCAAAATACAAAACTGCAAATGACAATAGATACAGATAGCTATATCAGCAGTAAGCATGGGTTTAACGTACGTGGAACCTCCGTTTAATGTGCGATCTATCTGTAGTTTGTCTTCTCCATCTACCGAACAGAAAGCACCATACTGTAACCACAGATTGCAGCGCTAATTCCCAACCGTCCTCAAAAGGCCTTTTAACTCATTCCAGGTGATCCCAGAAAAGTACATTTGTTGCCAACCAACCTACCTGATTAAATTAACTTTAAATAATGAAACAACCATGTTGTACATATGCCCGAACACCTGCTGGAGATTTTCACTTCAGCAAGACACCTTGCATGTTAACTAATCTATCATTTATCAGCTTCCCTAAATGAACAGACCTACATACTGTACTTGTAAACCCATTCTGGCTCTCGCTCTAACATGAGTACTGATGAAAAATTGATCAAAGGGAGCATGTGTGTGTCTGTTATGCACGCTGTGGTTACTGTACCATGTCTAAAAACACAACTTCTTTGCAGAGATGATGAGATATTCATGCACAAGGAGACTCAAAACTCTTCTTCTTTGGTAATGTTTCATAGATGAACACAAATATCATTAAATAAAGTGCCTCCTATCAAGTTTTATTAGCTGTAGACATTTGTTTAAAGAAAGGAAACTTATTTAACTTGGTCAAGGTTATTCAAATATGAACTGGCTCCACTTGAGATTTTGTACAGTTCTTTCCGAGGAGATTTTTACATTTTTATGCTTTTGTCATCCCACAATGTGCATACGCTTCACTGGACTTATGCTGTTTTGTAATGTCTTGGCTCTGCTTGTATAACCCCACAGTTCTCCACCGTCTCTCACTTGAATGTTATAAAACTTGGGTGTTTTTACCTTACACGGTATAACTAGGGGTGTAAGAATGCAGATCCTACTGTTCTGATGAAAATAATACAAAAAATAGTTAAAATAAAAATAAAGTAGTTTTTAGATTAAAGCTGGGGTCTGCGATTTATCCAGTATACACTTTTTGTTATATTGGTTGAAATGGTCTTTACACCCCGACAGCAATCCGTTTCTTATGAGCACTGAAAAAAGACCGGAAAAGATCCGTCATCTGTAGCTGCTGTAATCCTGTAAAAACGTCTACCAGTCAGTAAAAATGGTCCCGGTTGTAAGGAACCAATCAGAAGCCTCCCTGCCTCCCTGCTCGTACTCTAGCCTCAGCGTGCACCAGCGTGAACTCAAAGCGCGTGTCCGCCGCACGTTCACTGGAGAGAGGAAGAGAAAACTCAGCTCTTAAAACACCGGACAACGACAACGAACTCGTACCACTATTACCATATTATCGAAAAATACAACTTTGATTTAGTTGTTTATGTTCTGTTAGTTTACTTTATAAAATACTGCAGATTTAAACTATTTATTCTAACAGCTCAAAGTGAAGTCAGACAAACAGGATTATCAACGAGGGGAGACGGCGGATAGAAAACATTGCCGAACAAAATTTACGTTACTCAAACTGCTTTTTCAGTTACAGAAACAAACGAGTGGACTGATCTCCCTCCAGATATTAGAGTAATGTTAAAAAGGGTCGTGTTGTCTCAGCAGGTATCTCTCTCTGTCCCTCCCCTCTCTGCTGCTCTGTGGCCGGCTCTCCAGCGAGCTACCCCCCCCCCCCTCCCCTCTCCGTCAACCAGGAAATAAAAGCCCCTCGTCTACGAGACCGGTCTCTTGAGAGAGCTCCAGCTCATAGCGGGGTCTGTGTGAGTGAATGCCCGGGTGGAGAGGTGGCGATCCCGGCAGGAGCTAGCTAGCTGTGCCGGCAGTTTGTGGAGCTTCTAAACTCCGACAACAGTTGAGAAAATGTTTGATTCGCCATCTAACATCGTAAAACTGTCAATATTCTAAATCTACACCGTTGATTTCTCGCCTCAACATTTTTCAGAAGTGAATTTAGTGATGAAATAGCTACGAAAAATGTGAAGTAGTATTATTCGTAAATTAATCGCACAAGGTTTATCTGTTCAAAATGTACCTTAAAGGGAGATTTGTCAAGTATTTAATACTCTAATCAACATGGGAATGGGCAAATAAGATTGCTTTATGCAAATGTATGTTTAATTTATTACTGGAAATCAATCAACAACACAAAACAATGACAAATATTGCCCAGAAACCCTCACAGGTACTACATTTAGCATAAAATATATGCTCAAATCATAACATGGCAAACTGAAGCCCAACAGGCAACAACAGCTGTCAGTGTGTCAGTGTGCTGACTTGACTATGACTTGCCCCAAACTGTATGTGATTATCATAAAGTAGGTATATCTGTAAAGGGGAGACTCGTGGGTACCCTTAGAAGCCATTTTCATTCATGTATCTTGAGGTCAGAGGTCAAGGGACCCCTTTGAAAAGGGCCATGCCAGTTTTTCCTCGCCAAAATTTAGCATAAGCTTGGAGCGTTATTTAACCTCCTTCGTGACAAGCTAGTATGACATGGTTGGTACCAATGGATTCCTTGGGTTTTGATCGATTGCGTTAAAGAAATTAGTGGCGTTAAAACAAATTTGCGTTAACGTGTTATTATCGTGTTAACTTTGACAGCCCTAAAAAAAGAAAAAATTAAAAATTAAACTTTTTTTACTCAGATTTTATGCTTATGGCGGTGTGTTCATTATATTATGACAGTTTTCCTAAAATGAAAGGCCTTTATACACCGGGTGCAAGACAGATAAATTACATGAAAATGCCAGTACTCACCTGTGAATATTATATGTCTAGGGTTTTTATTGTGAAAGTTAAGAATGGAAGGAGTAGACCAGACCGATCTGGTCTGCGCTGCCTTTGTCAATGTTGAAAGGAGTAATAAAGTTTGCCGTCCTGTTCGACTACGGAGCCATGTTGTTGTTTCATTAATATAGGCGCAACTCAACCTGTTCCGCACAACGTGATTGGTTGATGCCTTTATTCGCGGCGTGAAAGCTCAGAAAATGTAACCTGGTGCGTCGCTTTTTAATTCTGTGAAAGTGTGAAAGTACTCATGACAAAAACAGTTCGGAAAAATATATTGAAGTGCGAATTAATCGTACCAAAAGGCCTTAAAGCTGCAGTATGCGATATTGGCACAAATATGATTTAAAAAAGTTATTTTTAAAAAACGGCCGCTATATCGTGACAGTAGTACATGAAACAGGTAACCTGAAAAAAAACATGTTCCTCTGTGTCCTACTGTGTCCTCCGGTGCTCCTAACGGCATCTGAAGGATTTCACTTACCGGAGGAAAACAAGGTCCGCTGCCCAGCTGCAGTCTATGAGAGCCGGCTGTCAATCACTCGCGATCTACGACCAAACGGTCAAACTAGGCAGCGCTGATCAAATATGAATCAATATTATGTTACGTTAATGCCTATTTCTCGCCTCAAATGTTTTCAGAATCATCTTGTAGTTACTGTTTAGCTGTAAAATGAGAAAGTTTGTGACGCGGCCGTCATTGTAAAAATCTGTTGAAGGAAGCCAAGTTCTGGTCACATGCACGGAGCACAGCCAATAGGAACGCTCTCTCTCTGAAATGACCTGTGATTGGTCAAAATCTGCCGTCACGGGCTAGATTTTTTCTAAAGCCTGAAAACAGAGACATGATGAGGAGCAGAAGTCTAGTTTTCTCTCAGAACACTTGAATTACAATATGCTTAAAGGTTATTATGGGATTTTTGCCAGATTATGCCAAAAAATTGTTACATACTGCCACTTTAACTAAATAAAAATCGCAACATATTGAATCGAGACTACTGTATCATGATACGTATCTTATCACCAGATTCTTGCCAATACACAGCCCTAATACTAACAAGGTGATTTGCAAGACCCCTTAAACCTGATCTTTAATAATTTGTTGGCTAGAGAGCACTGCAGAAGAGCTCAGTCATTATTTATCACATGCCGCATACTGTATACAGATACTTTGTGGTCAACTCGTGTCAGTGTTGAAGTGAGGGAGCTGAGTTTCTACAGTGTTGAAAGTTCAAGTTTTGGCTCACAGCCTCAGATGCATGTCTGCCCACGTCTCTGTCTCCTGTTCCCTCTCTCTCTCTCTCTCTCTCTCTCTCTCTCTATCTCCACTTTTCTCTGCTTAGCAAAGTAAAAAAAGATATATAGGAAAGAGTGAATAGGTCATTCTTGAGAGGCGTCTTCACTGTGGACTTGCAGTGGGTTTTGCTGATGTAAGGCTGTATTTGTTGCAGTATAGGGAGAAAAGAGGAGATTCCTGCATAATGCATCAAAGCCTCTGTGAACGTTCTAGAAATCTCAACGCTGTGTGTCCCTGAAAATAAAGTGTGCATGTCTCAAATACATGTGCATATTTGATGGGAATATCTACATTCATGCAGCTCCCCTTTGCAAACATGTTCGCTTACAAATAATGTTTTTCAAGACTTGAAGCTGACCATTTTAACCGAACTGCAGTGCCAACAGTATTATTCCATTGTGAAGAGCTGCTGCCTGTTCAGCATATCCCTGCTGCTCAGGTTAGATTGCACAGAAAAACACCTGAGGGCACCTGTGGACTCTGGTTTCCTTTTTTCTGATTGTTTTTGTTGTGTTTTTCAGTCACAGGAGTCTCCTAGAGATTTTACCTGCATCCTTGTTGTGAGGATCAGATTGGCCAGGTTGCCTTATTTAGAGGCTAACAGGCAGTCATTACCGCGTTACCCGTCGTTAAACAAGACATCGCCCTTATCGGTGTGAGTAAAGCTCCCTTCGAGGCAAGCAATTAACCTGTTAGAAAATGCCTCTCGTCCTCACTTCTTCTTCCCCTCCTCCTTTCACCTCCTCATTCAGCCTCTATTAACAGTTCACAGAGGTTTTGGTGATGTAAGCATTTTTAATTGTCTCCCGGGGAGCAGGGTAATTTTTTTTAATCTGTTTCCAGCTGTACGGCATGACATATCTGTACTATACGTGCATATGGGTAAAGCCTTTGTGAAGGTAATAAACTGCATCCGCCATAGTTTGATTCCTCATTGTCAGGTGCTTAGAGCCCATTGGCTGAACGTTGATTTATTTGGCAGCCCAAGGATTCTTTTTCTCCCATATTTATCTCTGAGAACAGGGAAGAGTATGGTGAATTTAATTTTTCATTATTCATTAAGACACATTTAATCCCCGTTTTGAAAGGATGGGTTTAGCAGCATTTGAATGGCAAATGAAGCAGGACTGGAACTGCAAAATTTTGATTAGCCCAAGAATTCAATTTCCTCATATTAGGTAACATCATTTATCACCCATGCCTCAAACATTAGTTACAGTGGGTTCTCAATAAAAAAGTGTGTGGTGTGTTCGGTATCCTTATAAGAATCGCCAAGTGCAGCCAGAAGCAGTGAGCTGAAACGGCATCAGTGAACATGAACAGGGTTCACGTGGGCAGGCCATTTTGTTGGCAAACGAGGAAGACGTTTTTGAGCAGATTGTGTAAGGTGGGCAGTTTGACAGGCTTGTGAAGAGCTGGGAGACCTCTGACAACATGTTCCCCTTTCCTCCTCGCTCTGCTTGATGGATGGACCCTCTATTTGACAATGTACTGTCAGGTTCTGTCAGATTAAACAACCTACTCTCTATCTTTCTGTCTTTCTCTGTCACCGGTTAGCAAGATCTCAGTTCAAGACCTCAGAACCATATCAGACATGAGCATTATGTTGAATAATTTGCATGTGACTTAATATCACAAGGCTACTACAGTACTTACATTTCATCTTGTTTTTTAATCCACAACAACACGCTTACTGGATAATTTATACAAAAGTCTGTATATAAAATTAAAATATTTAATTGCGATAAATCACATGATTGTCCATGATTAATCACACATTTTTTATCTGTTCAAATTGTACCTTAAAGGGAGATTTGTCAAGTGTTTAATACTCTTATCAACATGGGAGTGGGCAAATATGATTGCTTTATGCAAATGTATGTTTAATTTATTACTGGAAATCAACTAACAACACAAAACAATGACAAATATTGCCCAGAAACCCTCACAGGTACTGCATTTAGCATAAAAAATATGCTCAAATCATAACATGGCAAACTGAAGCCCAACAGGCAACAACGGCTGTCAGTGTGTCAGTGTGCTGACTCGACTATGACTTGCCCCAAACTGCATGTGATTGTCATAAAGTGGGCATGTCTGTAAAGGAGAGACTCGTGGGTACCCATAGAACCCATTTTCATTCACATATCCTCGCCAAAATTTAGCGAAAGTGTGGAGCGTTACTTAACCTCCTTGCGACAAGCTAGAATGACATAGTTGGTACCAATGGATTCCTTCGGTTATCTAGTTTCATATGATGCCAGTATCTTTACTCTAGTATTTAAAATTGAGCCTGCTACAATCTCGGAAATATTTATTGCATTAATGTGTTAAAGAAATTAGTGGCGTTTAAACGAATTTGCGCTAACACGTTATCACGTTAACTTTGACAGCCCTAACTTTTTTAACACTTAATAGGCCACTTTCTGTAAAGTCAAAAAGTCAAAATGCACTGAAAAAAAGAGAAGTGAAATTCCCGACGTGTTTATTTAACGAAATATTCTGCTTCAGTCGATATTTGTTGGCGTTTAGCCTTTCAAAAACATTTTCACTGCGGTCAAAAACCTATTTGCTCTCCCACACAAAGGGAGGCATGCACTGTATTACCGAGGTGGTTTAGCAGCTCTAATAACACCATAAATTACATTTATTTACCGCAATAAGAAAAAATCTATTTTGGCTTTAACACTATTATAGTAAATTTATTAAGTCGTTATAAAAAAATATCATATTGTATATCTGCATTCGCTTGGCGAATCCGTCAATACGTCATCACTTTATTTATGTTGATGAAACTGATGAGTTATATTCATTAAAGGAAGTTGATTTAATAAAAAAAAAGACTAACTTATTATACATTGAATCACTTTATTTAGAGTTTTGGTGTGCATATGCACTGATATTTCAGGAAGACTTCAGAACCACTTCCTAAACTAAAAGGTCCCTCCATCAGTCTCTGATGTAAATTCACAAAACTCTCTTACAGCTCCCTCTGCTTTAAGTTGTTTTGGTTGTACAAGGCCACCAACTATTCACTCTGATAAATCCAGAGTGGCTTTTTATCAAGCATAATATATTCCTTTTTCCTGTCCTAAATTTTACATTCATATAAACAGTCTACAGTAATGCATAGTCTGGATATGTTCCACACCCTTTATCTCCTCTGCTACTGACCTTTCTAACCATCTGGCCCCTGCTGGTGTAAACGTGTTTCTCCCAGCCTGTCTGCTGTGTGACTGCATGCTGCAACATACACATGTACTGTACGCTTGAATATACACATTTAAAAAGGCCAGATGCCTTGCAGCAATGGAAAGGTTTTGAGGTAAATGTCAGATGGCAGTGGGAAGCAAAAAGCAAAAATTATATATTTACAGTGTAATATATTCACATTGCCTCCATAGAGTACATTTGCGCACATTCCCCTCCATCGCCTCTGCTTCAGGCCTTTCTACCCACAATATTTAGATTTTGAACTCACTCACTTCAGAAAAAAGCAAGCAGGCAGACGTGGCCACACATCCCAGAGCTCAGAGCTGCTCACTCTGCAGCAACAAGACAGTTTTATATCTCACATCACTTGAAATCATAAGACACTTTGTCGTGCTTCACCGTTGTGTCAAATCGGATTAAAAGTGGCAAAAAAAAACAACAAGTGCTCCTTGAAATCCAGGATAGAGTCATCATAATGTGTCATATTATGTAACTGCGGCGGTATGTGGTAACGTGTGTGTTTGTTATACGGTACATCTTTGTTAGAGCAGCATTTACACCAGTGAATTTTGTTTCTAACTAGGGCTGTCAAAGTTAACGCGTTAACGCAAATTCCATATCACCGTGTCACACTAGCTTGTTGGGAAGGAGGTTAAATAACGCTCCAAACTTGCGCTAAATTGTGGCGAGGAAAAACTGTCATGGCCATTGTAAAAGGGGTAAAAATGGGTTCTCTGGGTACCCACGAGTCTCCCCTTTACAGACATGCCCACTCTAAGATAATCACATGTAGTTTGGGGCAAGTCATAGTCAAGTCAGCACACTGACACACTGACAGCTGTTGTTGCCTGTTGGGCTTCAGTTTGCCATGTTATGATTTGGGCATATTTTTTATGCTAAATGTAGTACCTGTGAGGGTTTCTGGACAATATTTTTCATTGTTTTGTGTTGTTAATTGATTTCTAATAATAAATATATACATATATTTGCATAAAGCAGCATATTTGCCCGCTCCCATGTTGATAAGAGTATTAAACACTTGACAAATCTCCCTTTAATGTACATTTTGAACAGATAAAAAATGTGCAATTAATTTGCGATTAATCATGGTCAATCGTGCGATTAATTGCTATTAAATATTTTAATCGATTGACAGCCCTATTTTTAACAAAATTATTTAAATAATCTGTCAGGTATGTCACAGGAGGGGTATTTGGTCTGATTGCATTTACTTTAAAGTTACTGTGGTCATTTAAGACTCAGGTCATGACTTTAGTTTTTCCTCACCTAAGCTGTATTTATTTTCTACCCAATAAACTGTTCATATTGCTGGTGCTTTGATTACTCTAGAGCTGAAATGCTCTGTTAGCCGCCTGAGTTTTATCAAATCTGGCTTTAAGCTCTTTAGATGATACAGACTGAGGCTGCACTTAAATCTCCCGCAGACGGTGCATTCCCTGTAAAATGGCCAGAATCTCCCCAGTACTCAAGCATCAGCAACATTAGAGCTGAGGAGAGACCAGGGCAATATAGACGACCACAAATGTTTTTATCACCGGGCTAATACACGAAGGTCTGATATGATGGTGAGTATGGGAACATTACGTTTTGGGGAAAGTTATTCAGTACCGATTTGTAATATAAATGCTTAATCAGAGAACATAATAGAATCACACAAAGTTTTCTGTTGTATAATAACACATAAGGGCATTTCCGAAGGATATTTTCCTCCACCCCTCTCACATCTAATTGGTACATTCCTAATCCCACTGTACAGCCTTCTACTGTGGATGGTTGTGCTGCTAGCTGACACCTCTGATTTGCTGCTAGGCCTTGTCGTGACCCATCCACTCTGTCTATTTATGTGTGTATGTGTGTGCGTGCGCGTTTCTGCGCTCTGTCTAAACAATTTGTATCTTTCGATCCTTCTATTATTTTTGTGTAACTAATTGCCAGACAGTGAACCAGGTAAATAACAGTGGCAGCTTGTTAAATGTGTTCATATGTGAACGTATATGTGTCACAAGGAATGAATCACATCATTCAGGGCCGTGTAAGGGGCTATTACATTTCGTATGGGGTCTCTGAAGCTGCATGGTATCTTTTAACATATATTAAGTCATAATTTGTAATGATAAATGCTCTATCCGGCGGTGGTGTGCAGGCTGTGAATGACTTAGCAGGAAGAAGCCCTCCCACTGAGCTTTGCCTCACATGTTGGTGTGCAGTTGCCTGGTTACATGTGAAGTTGGCAAAACTGGCTTAATGTGCGTTTTCACTCCCACTCAAATTAGATGATGGTTACTGACAGAGAAAGACAGAAACCTTGATGTACGCGGTCACGAATCATGTGGACCAAGCAAATATTTAACAAGCTCCTGACTGTTGCCCACATCTTTATCTTCAAAACACAGATTTGAGCATAAAGATTAAGTGTTTGAAGTGTAACTAAACATTGACACGCACTGTTTTTAACATAAGACACTGATCCAGGCAGATATACTCTGAACAGCCATAACATTATGACCACTGACAGGTGAAGTGAATAACATGGATTATCTCGTTACAATGGCACACGGCAGTGGGTGGGATATGATGATGATATGATGGTGGAAGCAGAAAAAATGGGCAAGCGTAAGGATGTGAGCGACTTTGACAAGGGCCAAATTGTGATGGCTGGACAACTGGGTCAGAGCATCTCCAAAACTGCAGCTCTTGTGGGATGTTCCCGGTCTGCAGTGGTCCAAGGAAGGATAACCGGTGAACAGGCGACAGGGTCATGGGCAGCTAAGGCTCATTGATGCACGTGGGGAGTGAAGGCTGACCCGTGTTGTCCGATCCAATAAAAGAGCTACTGTAGCTCAAATTGCTGAAAAAGTTAATGCTGGTTCCGATAGAAAGGTGTCAGAACACACAGTGCATCGCAGTTTGTTGCGTATGGAGCTGCGTAGCCGCAGACCGTTCAGGGTGCCCATGTTGACCCTTGTCCACCGCCAAAAGCGCCTACAATGGGCACGTGAGCATCAGAACTGGACCACGGAGCAATGGAAGAAGGTCGCCTGGTCTGATGAATCACATTTTCTTTGACATCATGTGGATGGCAACGAGTTCGAGGTGTTGACTTGGCCTCCAAATTCTCAAGATCTCAATCCAATCGAGCATCTGTGGGATGTGCTGGACAAACAAGTCCGATCCATGGAGGCCCCACCTCGCAACTTACAGGACTTAAGGATTTGCAGGACTTAGGATCTGCTACTGACGGCTTGGTGCCAGATACCATAGCATACCTTCAGAGGTCTAGTGGAGTCCATGCCTCGACGGTTCAGGGCTGTTTTGGCGGCAAAAGGGGGACCTACTCAATATTAGGCAGGTGGTCATAATGTTATGGCTGATCGGTGTATGACTCAATAATATTCTATAGTCCCTCATATAGATCAGCAGCAGCCACATTAAATCTAAATTCTGCAGCATTCTCAGTATGTTTTATTGTATTCATTTCCTCTCAACAAGGCCCCTCATTAGACACCCGTCATTGACTGCCGCATCACTGCAAACACTCATTTGATTACAAACCAGTGAAAACTAGTTTCTGGCGTGATTGCCAGCTGTGAATGCTTGGCACATGAAGGAACAATTGTGTTTGTACGCCACTCCATGGCCACCTTAGTGAGCATAAATTCACTGGAAATGTCTGAAATGTCTGTCCTGGAGACTTGTGTTCCAGTACGGGGAAGGAGACGACTGTAGTAGTGAGCTATTCCTGGGATTTTTATTTAACACTCACAGCTGACAAGTTTGCATAACGCCTCTAAGTCATGTGTATTGTGTGCACAGGCCAACATATATATACACACACACTTACACACACACATCTATATATCGATATTGATATATATATGGATATATAGATAGATATATCTCAAGACATGCATCATAAACATACTTGTAATGTGTCATAATCTGGTTATAGCACTGTATAATTATAGTTATAAGAACTCATAAATATCTATAATGCATTATAACAATAATCATAACACATTATAAAGCATTTTATAATGACTTATAAGGTCAAGTATCATAACAATTCAATTCCTGGTCAGTCACTGACATTTTTCTTCTTTTGTTTTTGCAAGGATCGTACTGAACTATAATTCCCATAGTTGTAATCACTGTTATAATTTATTATAATGTGATTATAAGTCACTCTAAGAGGTCATTGTTTGCTTTAAGTAAAGTGAAAAAATATCATTAAATCTATGCAAGAACTACACACAATACGTTGTCAAATTAATTTTTACTTTACTTAAAGGACCAGTGTGTAACAATTAGGGGATCTATTGGCAGGAATGGAATATAATATTAATAAGTGTGCTTTCTTTAGTGTATAATCACCTGATTATAAGAATCGTTGTGTTATCGTTACCTTAGAATGAGCTGTTTGTATCTACATAGGGAGCGGGTCCTCTTCGCAGAGTTTGCCATGTTGCACCGCCATGTTTCTACAGTATCCCAGAAGGGACAAATCAAACACTGTTAACTTTTCCTGCTTGGGCCGAAGTCGATAACATTACTCACTCCCGTCGCCGCCGCTCTCTCTCTCGCTTCACCAATCATTTCCCACGTATACATACACTCTACACACTGGCTCTGCTCCAAATGGCTCTAGAGAGGGACATTTGCATTTTTGCGTCGGCCATCGTAGCTCTCCAACACGCTTGGCACACGGGAGAGGCTTTAGCTGGTTGCAATCTCCTCACCTCACTCGATACCGCCAGATCCTACACACTGGACCTTATATAAGGCTTTATAATGTGTTATGATTATTGTTATAAATCATTTGATATTTTTGAGTGCTATAACCAGATTATAACACATTATAATATGATTATACTGCATTATTTACGTCATAGGAATTGTTACCAATATTTTTTCTGATGACAATGTTGAGATAATAATTAAATAAAAAACATAAACCACAAGGAAATCAATTGTCTTATGTTGTTGTAAGGTCAGGGAAAACATGAAGGAAACAAAAACTGTGTGGTAAACTCTGTTCGACACCCACACTGCATGTAGTATACGGTGTAGTCCACTCTGCAACACAGCCCTCTGCTGTAGCTTAAACGCTGCAGTCTCAAACACAACTGATAAACTATTGCAAAAGCAACAGTAATGTGTAGCTACATAGTTAGAATAAAAGTTGATGTGTCACAACAGTCACAAATACTGTTTTCTAAATCAACCAGTTTTCCCTGAGTGATACTGTAATGGGATGGCAGCCATAGTCCTCTGTCTTTTCTTGGTCTCTAGGCGCCTTCAGTTACCAGAAATGGCTCACTTAATTCACACAGGGTTTCAGTCTGGATGTGAATTTTATGAGAAAGCTCACATAGTTTTGTTGTTTCCAGGTAAATTA
Source organism: Sebastolobus alascanus (assembly GCA_916701645.2). Classification (NCBI taxonomy): domain Eukaryota; kingdom Metazoa; phylum Chordata; class Actinopteri; order Perciformes; family Sebastidae; genus Sebastolobus; species Sebastolobus alascanus. The sequence goes on along the minus strand of CAKAOJ020000025.1, from coordinate 2,236,308 downwards.
GAACAAAGTAAAGCCTGCAGCTAGTGTGGAACATTTTGAATAACATTTTCTTCAATATTGCAGAATGCCACTGTATAGGTTTTTGCTCTTGAAAATGTATTGTTGTAAGAATTGTAGTTGTAGTTTCAATCTCGGTCCCCCCAAGGCGAGAGTTCTTAAGAAAACCAACCTATGCTACAAAGTATAACAATAACACTGAAATGCTGGAAGGCTGTCGGAGGCTTGAAATTAGATCTAAAATGTGCTAGCGATGTGCTAGACAGCTAATATGTACAGTAACTTCATGATTTTGTCTTGCTTGAGCTAAATATTCCATGTTATTATTATTTTTTTTTTTTTTAAATAAACAGTACAAACACAGTCTTCCAGCTTCACAGGCGTCTGTGAGTGATTGTGTGAGTGCAGCTGATGTTTTACAGCTGGACAGAAACCTGATGAAACTGCCACTGCTGTTCAGCAGACACAGTGACAACAGACAGGTGTTATCGACAGGGAAGAAGAGATAGACCGTGAAACAAGGAAAGTAGGTACTGCTGGGTGTGTGTGGGGGCAGTTTGAGCTGCGATTGTGTACTGTATCTGGTGTGTGTGTGTTGGTGAGCCACAGGGCGGGACGATGATTGGTTTGATGATGAGTGTGAAGGCATTGTAAGGCCAGCAGGGTGCGTATGTATGTCAGTTTGAGTAGCTATGTGCACCTTTACTTTAGACCACCTGCAGCCAATAAAAGTCATTACATATTAGTACTCAGGTATACAGAAAAATGACTGGAGGGTTACACCGTTAAGTTACACTTCAACCAAAATAATGACTCCTCCTCTGTTATTGTGTGTAATTTCCCCTCGTCACCTGTGCGGCTTAAGTATGTTATATTTTGCACACGCACAAAGTTAATCCAGTCCCTCAGGAAAACACTCTTTCTGTATCATGCACATGTTGTCACTTAACATGCAAGTAATTTTGATGGGTGTGTGTGTGTGAGACCGAGAGAAAGGAGCGATTGTGTGTGTGTGTGTGTGTGTGTGTGTGTGTTATTTACAGCACGGGGGCTGCCTTCGGCGGAAACCTGAGCACTTGAGAGATATAGCGAGGCGGACAGAATCTAAAAATACCACGGCTGAGTGAGCAGAGCTTAAGAAGAAGAAGAAGCAGTGGCTGTCTCTCCTCTGTCAGGGCCTGCCTCTTGGTCTTCAGGCTGCGCGCTGCTGTCTCAGAATGAAATATTAGGGCCTTTATAAGCAAACAGAAACAAATCCATCCCAGACCAGACAGCTAATTTAAAGTGACGGGTAGAACAAGGGGGGTTTTATATCCGATATTGAACGTTTGATCTGTTTGGCGAGTCAGTGTGATGTAAAGTGTATGAAACGGCTATAATGAGATTGTGGATGGATTGTTTGAGCGTTAATCAAAATAGGGAAGAAAAAAATGGTAATTGGAGCTCCTAAGGAATAACAATCAGAGTTTCATCCACGCTTGAAAAATGCCACAGTTTTTAAACTAAATGCAGTCTCACACACAGACCTTGACATCACATTAGTTCTGCATTTCACAGTGTTTAACCTTTTCCACTCCACCCCTCTTTACCATAAACCCATTTTTGTCTTCTTCGGGGGGGGGGGGGGATAGCAGGTCAACAGTATATGTCACATAGTAGTGGTGTACATCATCTGAAAGCTGGGAAGCTGAAGATTCTGTGATGCTCTAGTTATAAATCAGAAATAAAAAAAATAATTGACTAATAAAAATACATTTTGAAAGTGTATAAGAGCTTAGAACATTATGATAGAAGTATACAGTAATTTTTGTGTTAATACCATTTGTTGCACAGATTTGGTGCGAAAATTAACCATTCAATCAATCGAGAATTGATAAAAATGATCATAAATCTCTCCAAAATATCACATTAAGACACCGAGACCATGAGGAACACCATAGAAATAGTTTTGCAGTTTTCGGCGATTGGATGGCGAGCACTTCTGTTCTGGAAACTGCTCAGAAACCCCCATATTGTCAATGAACCTAGGACAGCCATCCATCCACTGAATGCCTTAGGTCTCTAGTTTGTGGTTGTAAAGTTTCATGAGGCTGTGCTTATCCTAGAGGTCACCACAGGTCATTTTATACAGTGAGATCAAATTTCAAAAAATGTTCTCACTATATGAAATGGCTACTATGGGGACTGACATCGACACACATGAATGCAATCGGGCTCATTAGATACACAAGAGTCTCAGCTTTCCAGTCATACCCAATTTATGCAATTCCAAGACTGTTTAGGGAGTAAAGTATGCAGAAATATTCAAATACACCATTTTTAGAATAGGCAAAAATAACACATTTATACTGCATGCAAAAAAATGCATGTTTTTGGACCCAAACTGCATGTGATTATCATAAATTGGGCATGTCTGTAAAGGGGAGACTCCTGGGTACCCATAGAACCCATTTTCATTCACATATCTTGAGGTCAGAGGTCAAGGGACCCCTTTGAAAATTGCCATGCCAGTTTTCCCTCGCCAAAATTTAGCCTTACTTTGGAGCGTTATTCAGCCTCATTCCCAACATGCTAGTATGACATGGTCGGTACCAGTGGATTCCTTAGGTTTTCCAGCCTCTGTTGTGACCTCTTACTTAAAGGTCACACCCTGTGGCTATGTCCCTTTCCACTTGTCATCTCTTTCTCCAGGAATGACACATGGATGAAAACATTTACCCCCTACACATCCTGCATCTCACCGCCCATCCCTCTTTCTGTCTCACATGCACAGCCCACTTACACAAAACAGCCTCAGAGGACCATTACATGTCTAATACTGTCTGCACACAGAGGCACACAAAAGCTGGCTCTAGTCCCGGGCCTGTGGCGGGCATTAAAGGCAAACTGACACTTTCATCTGTCCGTCCATTCGTTTGTCCACCAAGGCTTCAACCGTAACCTTCTCTCTATTGGCACAGCCTCTCTCAGCACCTGATATGTGAAGTACACTACAAAGTGTAAATGGCTGTGGACCGGCTCAGCGGTGACTTGAATTGGATGTTGATGACTCCCAAATAGATATATTTCCATTTGAAAAGGGGGCTGTTAGTGCTACTTGTTATGTACGGTCACTTAAATGGATTCTGTCGGTGCTCTAACTCCATATTCTTTATGCCAAAGAAGTCTCGCTAAACAAAATTCTGAAAGAGCTGTAATTAAGATTAGTGCTTCAAACATCCTCTTGAAAAGGAGTCTCGAATGCCCCAGATGAAATGAAATTAGTTCCTGTTGCAAGTGAGCCCGAATTAGCATTTCCTGTACAAAAGAGATGTGGTGACCAAGCTTGCATGATGAACACTTAAAACCTAACGTGCATTTTTTCTTTGTGAGCCAAGCTGTGAGAAAATGACTCCATTTAGTCAAATCTGAAGCTCGAGTTGAATCCTAAAGATCTGAATTGCCTTTAATGGCGTGTTCCCTCTCTACCTTCCAGCTGTGGTTCTTAGTGACTTTTCCTCACTATACAATAGCTGCGAATAAAGAGCAGAGCTAGTGAGGTTTGGTCTCTGCACTTCTATATATGGACACATGTTTACATGATATACAAAAAGCATTCACAGTTCTGCTTCAGACACAAACTCGCAAATACAATACAGACTGCATGTGTATGAGCGTGAGTAAATAGCGAAGTTAAGCAGCAGGTAAATGGGTTTTCTGCTTGTTCATTATGTCTGTCTATGAAATGGGTATGCGCACACAGGTGCATGATCACCCACACATCTACAAGCGAACACTCACACACATGCACGCTGACAAACGCACACACCCTGACATACCAGCCTTTTTCCTGTGGCTTCTGCTTCCTGCGTTTGTAGAGCACATACCAGACGTTTCTCTGCCGCCGAAAACAGATATGAGTGTAATTACATTAAAAGTCTCATTTCATATCGATCCGTCTGCACAAATAGCCGTCTGAACGAGCAGAGCGAGATTATTTAATGTTGTTTATGTTTTATTTCCCCTGGGTTTTGGGTCACGCAGCAGTGGAGAGGTGAGAAGGAGAGCAGCTCTGTGAGTACCCGGTGTGTAGCTGTTGCTTTCTGAGCTTCCGAGCAAAAGAGGCAGCCTGTGAGGGGGGGACAGTATCACTCTTTTTGGCCTGCATGATGATTGCGGGAACACCAAGTAACACAGCGAATACAAACTCAGGTAGTACACCAGAATTCTTCACTTCATTTGTTTCTTGTAAATGATTTTCAGTTGAAAATGTTTTGTTTTCATTTGAAAGTAAAACTAATACAGGAAATTCATTGCTAGACTCATTCACGTGTTGATTTTGTCTTTTTCTCATGAAGGACATTCAGATTTAGACAGCAGCAGCTATTCCATGCGAGTGCCAAAACATATGTCTTTGTAATTGAATGAAATGATGTCATTTCATTCGACATCATGTGCTGTGACTAACGTAATGCAATTGCTTTAGCTCCTGTGAATCATCACCAGATGTGTACGTCTGTGTGAGCGCTCATTCACTATTGTACGCATGAATCATGTCCCATAAGTGTGTATTTGTGAGGCTGTGTGAGCATTTGTGTTGGTGTAGTGCCTTTACAACTCTACATGTGCATTCACATGAAACCTGCTGGTATGTCTATACAACTGTATGTGCAGCACAGCCAGTAAGGATAGTATTTGACTTGTGCTCCTACACTAAAGTCATCAGCGCAAACTTAATCCTGCGGGCTAAATATGAGCGAGAGCTAAAAATAGCCCCCGTAGCTACAGTAACATGCGTGGCAGGATATGGTTGTCTGGTAGATGATGATGAAGAAAAGACGGGGAGGAAGGAGAGATTAGTATGAAAAGACGTAGCATAACGAGAAATTTATACGACAGGTGGTTTTATGTTCCAAGGAAGCCTCATTAAATGTAGAAAAAGGACATAAACCATCACTATCTATGCTTAATGTCTTGCTTAGGTTAAGAAGCTTTTGGGTTTTACAATAATGTGGCATTTGGGATGCAGATATTTACGTTCTTTTTTTTAAATTATTTGAATAATTAGGGAGGCATGTGAGCTTCTTGGCAACTCTCAAAACTGATTGTATGTAGGTTTGATGGACAAAAGAAGAGCAGATTTAGACATTGAGACTGGGAGACAGACAGATGGGCACACGCACTCGGTAGGTACAAATATGGTCTAAATAAATAGACAGCTCGGGCTAATAATGGATTGAGAATTCGATTAGAGACAGAGAGATAAATGGACAGGATCGAGCTGCATCATTAATGCTGTCTGTCCGCAAACCCCTAATTATAACTAAACACACTGCCCTCCTTCTCCCTCGCTCTATCCTCTGTTACTAACCCCACACAATGCTCGACAATCTGAACAAAGCTTCCCTGAGGCCCCTAATCTAATAGAGCAGTCTCTACAAGACATCCACACACACACACCAGCCAACAGAGAGGGCAGGATGGAGTCCTGAGGGAAAGATGAGGGAGTGATGGAGAGAGAAGACGGGTAGTCGGATAAAGGAGATAGATTGGACACTGAGTGAGGAATGACATGAAGAGAGAGAGCTTTTCTTTTCCAAGTCTCCAAGGGCTGTTGGTGTGGTGTTCATCATGAGGAACCTCATTGTTCCCTTCTTTGTGTCTATGTGTGTGTGTGTGAGTCCATCTGCTGCGAGCCCCTTCGGGGCCCAGCCTGTTTTGTTTCTGGTCTCTGTGAGGGTGCCCACTCTGATCCTGCAGTACAGTTAACACTCCTGAAGCAGTGTATTGATTTTGGGGGGGCTGGTGGTGTACACAGAGGAAAGGCAGAGACCGGTGCAGAGCTGTGTAAGACAGGCAGCTGAATATGACCTGTGATGTAAATGCAAATAGTCATAAGGAGGTAATGTTTAAATGGCACCAGACAACTGACCAATCACTGACCTTTGTGCGTGTGACACTGTCAGTCTGCGATAATCTTTGGCCCCGTTTCAGTGATAACGGTGTAGCATCGCTGGTTGTATACGGATAAGTCACTGGTTTTTGTTGTACTGTGGGTTCCTGTCTGCATGCTGTCATGCTTTCATTATTGTTTTTATTATCAAGAAAGTAAGGAAATTTAGTTTATAGGGCTGTCAATGGATTAAAATATTTAATCGCAATTAATCGCATGATTGTCCATGATTAATCGCAAATTAATCGCACATTTTTTATCTGTTCAAAATGTACCTTAAAGGGAGATTTGTCAAGTATTTAATACTCTTATCAACATGGGAGTGTGCAAATATGATTGCTTTATGCAAATGTATGAATATTTATTACTGGAAATATATTAACAACACAAAACAACGACAAATATTGTCCAGAAGCCCTCACAGGTACTGCATTTACGCTCAAATCATAACATGACAAACTCAAGCCCAACAGACAACCACAGCTGTCAGTGTGTCAGTGTGCTGACTTGACTATGACTTGCCCCAAACTGCATGTGATTATCATAAAGTGGGCATGTCTGTAAAGGGGAGACTCGTGGGTACCCATAAAACCCATTTTCATTCACATATCTTGAGGTCAGAGGTCAAGGGACCCCTTTGAAAATGGCCGTGACAGTTTTCCTCTCCACAATTTAGCATAACTTTGTAGCGTTATTTAGCCTCCTCTGCGACAAACTAGTATGACATGGTTTGTACCAAAAGTAGCTTTAAAACTGAGCCCGGTACAACCTACGAAAGATCGATTGTGTTAATGCGTTCAAGAGATTAATGCCATTAAAACGATTTTGCGTTAACGTGTTATCGCGTTAACGTTGACAGCTGTAGTTTATTTTTTTCTTTTATTACTGCAGCCCGATCAATGTAAGAGAGAAAAGGTTCAGTGGTAACGATAGGAAGAAGAGCAGGTTATTACATTTATGTACAGTATGTAGCAGTATACAAGTAGTTGTTTACTTAAGCAAGATTTTAGTTATCACATATACTTCAACTATAATAACTAAAGTCTTGCTAATCACAGAAGTTAAAGAGAAGTTAAGAAAGATACATGCAACATTCTTGATTGAGGATAGTTGATGTCTAATAGAGAAAATGAACGGAAGTGAATTCAATTTGGCACGGCATCTTTTTAAACTCATCATTCCCTAAATTGGATGTTGTTTTTGTCCATATTTAACCCAGGATCAAAGATATGGGACACATAAGACGTTTTATATGTACTACCACAGTTGTTAGTGTCAGCGAGTGGTCTTATATAATGCTGCCATCTATCAGAGGGAGACAAGTGAACTAAAGAGACAGCCTTTCTGAGACTCCAGGCGTGTCCAAACACACACACACACACACACACACACACACACACACACACACACACACACACACACACACACACAGAATGTTTCTCTATCTGCAGGGTCATACTTTCCATCGCCCCGTCTCTTGAATATGCTCCTCCCTCTCCCGTCCTGTCCACATAGACGTCTTAAACTGCCACGACAGGGCCAAGTGCACTGTTCAGGCCAATCACAGAGTCCTGCATAGACCAATCAGAATCCAGTAAATTACTTGGGGCTCTTCTCATCTCTCTGTTTTGTGCATCTTCGTCTCCTCCTGCCTATGACCCGGAAATCGATCTCTGAGCTCCATCTTGAAGTCTGTTTCAATTCCTAAAATGCATCTTGAGGAGAGAGGAGGCTTGCCGGAGGAGCTTATGAGCGAGAACGCACATGTGCATCCTTTGTGGAAATCTTTTCGGCGACCCGTGACGTATAAAAAGAGGCATGACAATGGACAGATGATGCAGCTGTGCCACACGTCATATTTAATTGACGTCGCTTTGAAATGGCAGCTCTGTAGCACGTTTTTCTCATCTTGTTAAACGCCGGTTGCCTTGACTCCTCTCTCCTCGTGTCTCCTACTTGCCTCCTCTGCTCGCATCTAAGGTTGGAGGGACTAAGACACGAGGAGAGGGGGTGAGGAAAGGAATCGAGGATGTACAAACTGAGAAATGAGAAGAGGGGGTAGTCAAGGCCAGGCACATTTAAGAATCACTGTTCAGCATGTTATTTTTATATGCTACCAATGGATGTTTTGCAGATGTTTGTCAAAATAATTCCACGTTTTAGATAGGAGAAAATACAAGGCCATTTAACAATGCAATATATCTAACAGACCCTTTTAGCCTAACTCTTAATATAAGTCAAACTCGGTGACTAATAAAAACTAATTGACCTTGTAATCTTTAAATCCAAGAAAGAATACAGCAAACCTGGCAGTCCGTTGTTTTCCTAGGCAGCAGTGATACATGTTCATCCTGAACCTTGCCTTTAATGCCTCAGCATGACTGAGGATACAGACAGCAGGAGATGAGTGTTGGTTTTACTGAAGTGCGTGCAGCAGAGGGGGTTGCATGCAATGAGACTTCAGTGAGTGTGGTCCCTCCAGTGCAACCCACAGGAGGCAGAGTATTGAGTCACTGAGGGGCAGGGTGAATCGCAGAATATGTGAATGCTGTGGAGCGCTGAGCTCGACATCGTTCTGCTTCAGTAAAGATCGAGTTTGGCTGCTTTCTTTCTGCTATAGCGCTCATTAATTTCAGATGACCGAGTTTGGGTCACAGAAATTAGTTTGAAGTTTTGTAAGTAAGTTAAAAGTGGGGTTGGTTGTGTTGTTCAAATACATTTTTTGTTATATTTGTTGAAATTCTCATTACATCCCGACAGCAATCAATAATGCAAATGCTCTGACAAAAAGAGAAAAAAAATCTGGTATCTGTGGCTGTCGCGGAACTGTAGTAAACCTGTCCAATCATTTCATTTGGCCCAAATGTATTGATTGGACAGGCTACCTGTCTGCGTGCCTGCCTACGTGCACTACCCTAGGTACCTACCCACTGAAAACCTCCCGGCACTGCTAGTTTTCGCCTCATGTCCAGCACCTAACCCTATCTGCAAACTTTAAAAACTTTCTTCTCTCGTTTTTCCTAGTGGAGCTAGACGCGGAGCACGCACAGAGGGTCCCTGGGGCAGATCAGGGAGGGGCCCCAGCCCCCCAGGTCAAGCTGAAAGAGAGGCAAAAGTTCTTTGAGGAGGCCTTCCAGCAAGACATGGAGCAGTACCTGTCCACTGGCTACCTGCAGATCGCGGAGAGGAGAGGTGAGAAGGAGGGGCGGTGTGGTCAGAAGTTCTTCAGACATCATAGTCATGCTCTTTGATTATATTTTAACAGCTTGACATTTAGCCTTTCTTTTGGTCTGAGGCCTGCAATGGGAAAGAGGTTGTTGAGGTTTAGGCTGTGGTGTGTGTTACTTATTCAAGGGTGAATGCAAAGCCATTCAGAATTCAGATGAATTAATTCCAAAGTCCTGATACCATCAGCTGAAACCTTCGTACTTCAGCTGCATATCACAAGATTGAGCCATAATAGCTTTCTGCAGCGAGGCTCCACACTCCCGAGTGCCTGTCGCTAAACACACAAGTAGAGCCATTACTTTGAAAAATGCCACCGCCTCATATAAATGTAGTCTTCCACTGGGATTGTAATAGAATCCTGCTACAGTTTACCCCATGTATTACTGCCAAAAGCCTGTGCTAAAATACCCAAAGGACTTGCTGAAATGAGGGACTGCATGAGATATGCACCCTGCACTGAAAGATGTATTATACTCCACCAGCCCGGAGTTTGCAATGTGATTTTTCTTCTCCTTCTACTCATCTATCCTGCTCCCTTAATCCTCTGGAAATGACATATTAGAGAGGATTGCGGAGCAGTAAGGAAGGAGGGAGAGGTGGAGCGAAAGGAAAGAGAGAGGAGAGGGAGAGACTTATGTTTTCACTGTCACTCAAAACAGCTTTCTTTTTCTGTTTTTTTTTTTCATAATTTCCTTGACAAAAACAATCAACAAATCCAGGTTTGAGGTACGGTGAGTGATATATTCACAACTCATTAGCTCATACTCAGAATCCTTCGTGTCGCCTACATTCATTCACGGTAAAAAAGACAGAGGGGATGTTTACATTTAGGCTTCACACTTCAAATGATGCGATTCCCAGTACAAAGGCGAGCATGTGGGCTGCTCAACAAAAATCCACAACAGACCGATTCAAATCAACCAGTCATAATTGCTATAGGAGTATTTGTAATTAGTTACAGAGGAGGCCCACATAATAATTCTGGTGAAATACATCTATAACACACAGCGACTCATTATCTGTCACGCAGCTACAAATCCCTACAGCAGGGCGGCGCCACTGAAGAGCAAAGATGCAGCTGGAGATGAGAGGGGAGAGAGATACAGAGAATAAACTGAAAGGAGGTAGTCGAGAGAAAGAGGAAAATGGCTGCGGATGTCATAAGCCACTGAGCCATCAAAAGCCAGTCTCAAGGGTCTTATACACACACACACACACACACACACATATATATAAATACTCTCCACAATCTCACTGCAGGCAAAAACAGCCCTTCCCAGCAGGAGAAGCTTTTAGGCAAGGTCACAGAAGGGCTAAAAGAAGAACATGTTAGAGGCAGTCACATGGAAATGATGTTCTCAACTCAGTGCTTTCTGGACCAAGACTTTCACAACATAGCCACAGTGGCGGTTCAAGTGTGTGTGTTGGTTTTATTTTTTATTCGTTCGGTGGCTCCATTTGGGGCTGAAAACTGAATCAACATCCTCCATACTGTGTTTTATGGGCTGCTATGTGGTGGTAATTGCGTAGCTGACAGGCGAGATATGGAAACGCACTTGAGAAGAGGCTGCATACTTAGACGTTATTAGCGAGCATTAGACCCTTGTTCCTCTAAGATGTGTCACGGAAAACACCACTGCTGTCTCCACAGAGAGAAAGAGAAAAATGTTCACTCGACAATCCAGTAACGTGTGTGCAGGAGTGATTTTGTATGTGTGTAAGTTTGAATACAACATCTCCATTTGTGTGTGTATACGAATTATATACATCCAGGGTCGTGTTACATTATATACACATTAGAATCAGTTTAAGTGTGTGTTACGTACATTTGTGGACAATCTGATGAATTGCCAAAGTTGAGTGATCTGAAAATACGACACTAACTTCTGTGTCTGTGTGTGTGTGTGTGTGTGTGTGTGTGATCTTGTGCTGCTATTTAAATGACAGGGAGACTTTTGGGGCGGTCTCCATGGGAAATAACATTCCCCTTCTTTCTCTCTTTCTTCACTCTTTTATTCTGCTCTCCCTCCCTGTGCCGCCCTCCTCTGCTCTCCTCATTTCCTTGAGGTACGGTAGCCAATGGCATCTTCTCTCACTGCTGTGCGCCGACCAATCATCTCCCTTCTTCCTCTTGTGCTCGCAACTCTGCCTCCCCAACCCCCCACCCCCCTCAACCCCACTCCCTTTCATCCCCACAGTGCACTGGCTGGCTGTTTGTGACGCATGCAGCACATCATGACAGTGAACGGGGGGGGGGGGGGGGGGGTGTTGTGCCCCCTGCAAGGTGGTGAATCCAGGACTGTAGTAGTTAGCGTATTAGCTGGGGGTTTAGGAGGAGTTTCTAATGATTTTGTTGTGTACTACTTATTAAGATAGTTTACCATTCATATAGAACAAAAAAAAAAAACACATATCAGACTAAATAAGATACTGGTTAGCTATTATGTTTGGTAAAACCATACTGTATATAGGAGGAGTTTCTAATGATTTTGTTGTGTACTACTTATTAAGATAGTTTACCATTCATATAGAACAAAAAAAAAAAACACATATCAGACTAAATAAGATACTGGTTAGCTATTATGTTTGGTAAAACCATACTGTATATAGGAGGAGTTTCTAATGATTTTGTTGTGTACTACTTATTAAGATAGTTTACCATTCATATAGAACAAAAAAAAAAAACACATATCAGACTAAATAAGATACTGGTTAGCTATTATGTTTGGTAAAACCGTACTGTATATAGGAGGAGTTTCTAATGATTTTGTTGTGTACTACTTATTAAGATAGTTTACCATTCATATAGAACAAAAAAAAACAACACATATCAGACTAAATAAGATACTGGTTAGCTATTATGTTTGGTAAAACCATACTGTATATTTCCCCTTTGCATGTCATAACAATTATGTTCACAGTACAGGATTAACCACAGTACTATTACCATTATGTTGAATATATAGTTAATTTAAGTTAAGTCTGTATGGCTTTCATCTGTTGTATGTATTGTATTGTTTCTGATCTAACTCAATGTACCTCCAGTGGACTGGTGCTGGGTTCATTGCATTATGTGGACAGGTCGATCTTTCATTCGATCTACATTTGAATTCTCTTTCAGGAGAATTGTCACTGGAATCTGCCCACTTAAAGGATAGGTTCATGTTTTTGTTTTTCCAAGTCCGTCTTAAAATAATACTCACATGTACATTGAAAGTGATATCGTCTGCTGCTGCTGCTGCTGCTGCTGTTCATCTTCTCCAAACTGGCTGTGAAAATATGCCTTCCTAATGCAATATCAATGAAAGCAATGGGAAACAAAGACCACAGTCCTTGTTCAGTGCGAAAATGTATAAAAAAAGCTTAGCCAAAATTGATATGAAGCTTCATCAGTCTAAGTTAGTCAAATCAAGTAGTGATCTTTCAAAGTTAGTCTTTTTAGTATGTAATTCCCTCATTGTGTTAGAAGCAGCTCAGCAAGGAAACAGGGAAACAAAGTGAATGTTTTTTTTTTTACTGTTTTCATCACTGCTTTTATTTATTTGTTTTTTATTTGTAACTACATTGAGAGAAGCCTGCGAAAATTAAATTTTACCGGAGTATAATGACAATAAAGATCATTCTGATTCTTTTGTACTAAACTTTGTACAAAAACATTGGAGTCCATTTGACTATTTCAGGCTGCTGAAGCTTCATATTAGCTTCAGCTGGACTTTTGTTCCACATCTCTTAACCGTTAAAAGCCTGGCGTAGCATCGATACTACGCTAGACATGTTTCTACAAAACATTAAATAACTTTGCAAAGGTAATGCATGATGGTGACTTTCCACTGCACCAGAATGAAAGGGGTAGGTTCCCCTGAATCGTATGATGTATAACACTTGATACTGAATCAAAGAATAACCTCAGAATTGGCAAAAATAAAAAAACATGTCCAGGCGTTTCTTTTGTATATGTAGGCTCTAGAGGGTTAAACTGGGATTGCATCTTCTAATGGCCACTATGAATAGGAGGCAGGATTACAGCGACCTTTTTCGATGTACTTATGGGCCTGCGAGTATCGAGTAATATGAGTATTTAGAGAATTTGAACAAATGTGAACCTATCCTTTAATGATGCAGTAGGTGTTGCTTGTCGCCGTCATATACAGCTTCCTACATATATACTGACACCTGGCAATCCATTGTTTGTGGTAATGCTTTCATAAGGTAAATAAAATGTTTATGCACACAAGCTTACTCATTTCAAAAGCCATCCAGCCCGCTGGTCTTCCTGGACTCGGCCCCTTGCTGCTGCTGCTGCTGCTGCTTCCCTCCTCCAAATTCTAATATCGTGCTGTCTCGTGTTGTGTCCAGAGCCAATAGGAAGCATGTCGTCCATGGAGGTGAACGTGGACATGCTGGAGCAGATGGATCTGATGGACATGTCTGACCACGAAGCCCTGGATGTGTTTCTGCACTCTGGGGGAGAGGACAACAGCGCTGCCTCGCCTGTTGCAGGTAGGTGGTCGCACAAACACACACACACACCCAAAGTATGTGTACCTAAAATAAATTTAAGTTATAATAACTCATACAGCACTTAATTACTTGAGTGAAATAAATTTCTACAGCTAATCCATACTAAAGAATTCAATGAAGCAGAAATATGTGACTCAGAAGATTGACAGGAACAGTGTTTGGGCTCGATACACCAACACCATCTGTCCACATCTGCTTTCTTGTCACAGTGAAAAACCTACAGCATCTAACTGACAGCTCGGTCTTCTAAAAATAATTTGATGCAAGTAAATCTCTGCTACATTTTGTATGTCTGTAGGCGACTGAGCTTGATCAAATCCTAGCAAGTTGAAGCAAAACCTATGAAGTAATTCCAACAATTAGAACAGTGCCCTCCTTTTATCTGAAGCTGTTGGTCTTATATAGCAAATAAATAATTAGTTATAATAAATAATAGAATTATTTGTTTTTTATGCCTCCGCGCCGGCGAGAGTTGTGGCCAGAGGCATTGTGTTTTCGGGACGTCCGTCACTCCGTCCGTCCGTCAGCAGTACCATTCTATTGAACACGATATCTCAGGAACACCTGGAGGGAATTTCTTCTGTACTCAAGGATGACTTGATTCGATTTTGGAGGTCAAAGGTCACTGAATTCACATCCGTCCCATTCTCGTGAACGTGTTATCTCAGGAACGCCTTGAGCGAATTTGGTCAAATTTGGACTCAAGGATGTACTGATAAGATTTTGGAGGTCAAAATCTTCACTGTGACCTCACCTCCATCCCATTCTTGTGATATCTCAGGAATACCCGTAGGGAATTTCTTAGAATTTGGCACAAACATCCACTTGGACTCAAGGATGACCTGATTACATTTTGGAGGTCAAAGGTCACTGTGACCTCACATCCGTCCCATTCCCGTGAACGCGATATCTCAGGAAGGCCTGGAGCGAATTTCTTCAAATTTGGCACAAACAACAACTTGGACTCAAGGATGACTTGATTACATTGTGGAGGTCAAAGGTCAAGGTCACTCTGACCTCACGCCCGTCCCAATCTTGTGAAGCCGTTATCTCAGGAACGCCTTGGGCGAATTTCTACAAATTCGGCACAAACATCCACTTGGACTCAAGGATGACCTGATTACATTGTGGAGGTCAAAGGTCACTATGACCTCACGCCTGTGCCAATCTTGTGAACCCGTTATCTCAGGAACGTCTTGAGCGAATTTCTGCAAATTTGGCACAAATGTCCACTTGGACTCAAGGAGGGATGTATTAGATGTTGGAGGTCAAAGGTCGCTGTGACCTCATGTCCATACCATTCTCGTGATATCTCAGGAATGCCTTGAGTAAATTTCTTCAAATTGGGCACAAACATCCACTTGGACTCAAGGATGGACTGATTAGATATTGGAGGTCAAAGGTCGCTGTGACCTCATGTCCATCCCATTCTCGTGAACGCGATACCGCAGGAACGCCTTGAGCGAATTTCTTCAAATTCTGACTCAAGGATGTAGTGATTAGATTGTGGAGGTCAAAGGTCAAGGTCACTGTGGCCTCATGTCCCTCCCATTCTTGTGATATCTCAGAAACATCTAGAGGGAATTTCTTCAGATTGGGCACAAACATCCACTTGGACCACATTTATGCAAATTTGGACTTAAGGATGACCTGATAACATTTTAGAGGACAAAGGTCACTGTGACCTCACACATGTCCCAAGCTTGTGAACGCGTTATTATGAGAACGCCTTGAGCAAATTTCTACAAATTTGGCACAAACATCCACTTAGACTCAGGGATGGGGTGATTAGATTTTGGAGGTCAAAGGTCACTGTGACCTCATGGCCATCCCATTCTCGTGAATGCGATATCTCAGGAATGCCTTGAGCAAATTTCTTCAAATTTGGCACAAGAGTCCCCTTGGATTCGAGGATTACCTGATCAGATTTTGGATGTCAAAGGTCAATGTGCCCTCACATCCGTCCCATTCTCGTGATATCTCAGGAATGCCTGGAAGGAATTTCTTCAAATTGGGCACAAACATCAACTTGTACTCAAGGATGACCTGAGTAGATTTTGGAGGTCAAAGGTCACTCTGACCTCATGTCCGTCCCATTCTCGCGATATCTCAGGAACGCCTTGAGCGAATTTCTTCAAATTTGGCTCAAACGTCCACTTGGACTCAAGGATGGACTGATTGGAATTTGGAGGTCAAAGGTCAAGGGCACTGTGAATTCATGTCCATCCCATTCTTGTGATATCTCAGGAACGCCTGGAGGGAATTTCTTCAAATTGGGCAAAAACATCAACTTGTACTCAAGGATGACCTGAGTAGATTTTGGAGGTCAAAGGTCACTCGGACCTCATGGCCATCGCATTCTCGTGAATGCGATATTTCAGGAACGCCTTGAGCGAATTTCTCAAATTGGCACACATTTCCATTTTGACTCAAGGATGGACTGATTAGATTTTGGAGGTCAAAGGTCACTGTGACCTCACGTCCGTCCTATTCTCGTGAATGCGATATCTCAGGAATGCATTGAGCGAATTTATTCAAATTTGGCACAAATGTCCATTTGGACTCAATGATCAACTGATTAGATTTTGGTGTTCAAAGGTCAAGGCCACTGTGACTTCACGTCCATCCCATTCTCGTGATATCTCAGGAACACCTGCAGGGAATTTCTTCAAACTTGGCACAAACGTCCACTTGTAATCAAGGATGACCCAAGTAGTTTTTCGAGGTCAAAGATCACTGTGACCTTACACGGGTCCCATTCTCGTGAATGCGATATCTCAGGAACGCCTTGAGCAAATTTCTTCAAATTTGGCACAAATGTTGGCACACTTGTACTCAAGGATTGACTGATTCGATATTGGAGGTCAAAGGTCGCTGTGACCTCACGTCTGTCCCATTCTCATGAAAGTGATATCTCACTCGGACGAAATTTCATTACATCTGGCACAACCTCACAAAACACGTTTGTGGCCATAACTCAAGAATTCATATGCTAATTATGGACAGACATGGATGTAAACTGCAGCCTCACTGGCTGGCAGAGGCATACAACTGTGAGGCAGTAATTCTATTTTATTTCTAAGAGAAAAGGGTTAAATTCCCCAATGATTAGAGGAGTATATTCCTGCAGCTTTACTTATCCACCTACCTACCACTCTCCCAACCTATCCTCCTGGTATGTAACTTTTAAACAAAGTTACCTACAGTGACTCCTCTTTCTCCTAGGTCCAGATGTTGAGTCCTTCAACACAGAGATCAGTCTCCAGGTTCCCACCCAGGCTGAGCTACGCCACAAGCTTTCTTCCCTTTCATCCACCTGCACCGACTCAGCCAGCCAGGACACAGAGGCCGGGGAGGAGGACGACGATGAGGAAGAGGAGGAGGAGACTGAGCAAGGAGGAGGTGGGGGTGTTGGAGGATCAGGGGGAGGAGGAAGGAGGAGAAGGGCCCCCGTGGTGGTGACCCTGGATGAAGAAGAGGTGCACCCCGATACAGCGTTGGTAGACGGGGTGGACCAAGAGGACCAGACCAGCAAAGACAGTGAGGCGAGCAGGCCGAAGGTTTGAGGACACGTGGACTGGATTTAAACACAAACGCACAGAGCTGCAAAATCAAACTGCGATATATAACAATATTGGCTTCCTTCTCAAATTGTCATACCGAAGAAAAACATGTGAAAGAAAATACACTGAGGTTGCACTAACTGCCACATGACATTGCCTTAAAAGACCACTGATGTGAGTTTTCAATTCTAATTGAATCCTGTAAAATAGGTTTTGAGTTCCCTTTAGCATAATAGCATTGAATGGCTTAACATGCACATAAATAGTTTGAAATGATTCAGAGAATGCTCTAATATTCTGTTTCTGTGTTTGTGCATGTTGAGACCAACATGCCTGTTACTGATAAGTGATGGGGACAAAGAGAAATATACACTAAAATCATCCATGTGTCCCTCTTGCTGTTCTTTATTTTCATGCTCCATGCTAACACTTACATATTCGCTAAACTGCAGCTGTTAAGCATTAATATATGTGTCGGAGACTGGGGATTTTTTGCAGAGTATAAATTATATGATGTTTTTTTTTTTTAAACTTAGTGCAGGCCACATAAGTGAAATATGTTTTTTCACTAAAAGTAAGTATTCTTTGAACTGCATATTGTCACCCAAAGTATGGAAAAAAATCTCTCCATTACCTTTAGTGGTATCTAGCCATGCAGATAGTTTTACAGGTTTTGACATATCTGTCGTCAGAGATTTCTGCGGCTACCCCAGTGCAATGGAGGTGAAAATGTTTAATGCTTAAAGCGTTGACAAATAGCATTAAAAAACTTAAAAACAGCTCAAGACTTTTTGTAATTTGGGTGAATTGCCTCTTTTAATATAGCAGATGCTAAATAATTAGCGCAGAGCACTTGATGATCTGCAGAGGGCACATGGATGCATTTTTCATGACTTTATGGATAAGCTGAACCCCAAAGCTTGTTGAATCTCTTTAACTGGTTTATGAGCTAGATTCCGCAATATTTTAAATACAAACTACCAATTACAAATACTTTTATGCCATTGACTTTGATAAACAAGGCGTAATAACTGGCAGTCACCTGGCAGTGGGCTTCTACACCACATAGTACTTTATAGCTGACAGACCACAGATGGAGTTCAGGTACCAAGATATCAATGATTTAACACACACACACACATGCACGCACGCACACACACACACACACACACACACACACACACACACACACACGCACACACACGCACACACACACACACACACACGCAGACACACGCAGGAGAGTTACCCATTGCCATTCCTTTGACCAATAATATTTGGGTGAACTTCTCCCTTTGAACGAGGACCAAATCCCTGTTTGGACTGTGTGCTATGCACTGGACAACACCAAGAAGGTTCGACTGTATCCAGATTTTTTTTGTACAGAAATGTTGACATTTATGCGATGTGACAGAATTACTCCTTCCTTTCTTTTCCCATGTCTACAGTTTCTGACTTGTTGGTAATAAATGTTTCTCCCCCAGCATTGTTTAATTTTCATTGAAGCATTTCAGGGACAAATTAAAGAATGAAATGTGAGCAGGATTTAGGGTTTGAGCATGTTAACCGTCCCCGTGCGCTCACTCTTGATTTACAGTCCTGCCTGAGCTCTTTAGAAATGGAAAGCTGACACGGCGAGGGAATGGATAGAGTGGAAAGGGCTTTGAAATACAGGGGTTTTCTCTTGGGGAAGAATATTTTACCATGTATGTATTCATTATTACAGTTAAATATTTTTAAACTGAAAATAAGTAAAAGCAATACTAGTGTTATGATGAGAGTAAATGGCATTTGAAGGCTGAAGTGAATGTGTTGGTTCATTGTGAATAGTGAATTGCTGGTGTTGATGCGTGACAGTCATTCCTACAGGGCCCTCCAAAAGTTTTGCATATACAGTGTGTGGCGTGTGAATAGAGTGATAAGCTCTGTGGTAAATGAACATAATGGCATTTCTAGTAAATATCCCACACCTGCTCCTGCTTACTGTGGAACTTGATAATGTCACGGTATAGCCTGTTTGCACATATTGCCTACAGATAATGGTTTCTCTCTGTAGTGTTTTGACATTTGTATTGTAAATGGTCAATTCATCCAAATTTTAACAAAACATTTTCTCACTTACCTCTAGCGGTATCTATCTAGCAATGCAGATAGTTCGGGTTTTAATTGCCCACGTTTGAAAGGCCTCTTGGATTTCTGCCTTCACCTCAATACAATGAACGTGCTTGGAAATGTGTTCATGATGCTCACAGCATTGATAAATGAAAAGTTACGGTAATATGTCCTTCCAAAAATGTCACTGCTGTGCACTGCCTGTTGAGGCAGTGCACAGCAGATCGGTCTGGCTCACTCCTGTTCTTACCTTTCACAATAATAATTGTACACCTATAATATTCACAGGCGAGTATTTTGCGCTTTCCTGTTTTTATTTGTCACGATCCCGTTGTGTAAAAGGCCTTACCTATGACTTTTTTATGGCATACAATACTATAACTTTTTATTGCATACTATACTGTACTATTACTTTTTTGTGGAGAAAGTCATAGTGTAGTATGTCGAAAATTTTATGAAAATAGTCATAGTAAAGTATGTTGAAAGGTTTATGAAAAAAAAGACTTGTATAGTCATAGTATAGTGTGTCAAAAATTTCATGAAAAAAGTCATAGTATAGTATGTCGAAAATTTTGAAAAAAAGTCATAGTATAGTATGTCGAAAATGTTGTGAAAAAAAGTCATAGTATAGTATGTCGAAAATGTTGTAAAAAAAAAATCATAGTATCGTATATCGAAAATTTTATGAAAAAAAGGTCATAGTAAAGTATGTCGAAAATTTCTAGGAAAAAAAAGTCATACTATAGTATGTCGAAAATTTCATGAAAAAAAGTGATGGTATAGTATGTCGAAAATTTCTTGAAAAAAAAGTCATACTATAGTATGTCGAAAATTTTATGAAAATAGTCAGTAAAGTATCTTGAAAATTTCGTGAAAAAAAGTCATAGTATAGTAGGTCGAATATTTCGTGAAAAAAAAGTCATAGTATAGTATGTCGAAAATTTTATGAAAATAGTCAGTAAAGTATCTCGAAAATTTCGTGAAAAAAGTAAGAGTATATTATGTCGAAAATTTAGTGAAAAAAAGTCATAGTATAGTATGTCGAAAATTTCGTGGAAAAAAAGTCATAGTATAGTATGTCGAAATTTCGTGGAAAAAAAGTCATAGTATAGTATGTCAAAAATTTCGTGGAAAAAAAGTCATTGTATAGTATGTCAAAAATTTCGTGAAAAAAAAAATCATAGTATAGTATGTCGAAAATTTTATGAAAAAAAGTTCATAGCATAGTTTGTCGAAAATTTTATGAAAAAAAAGTCATACTATAGTTAGTCGAAAATTTTATGAAAAAAGGTCATAGTAAAGTATGTCGAAGATTTCGTGAAAAAAAGTCAGAGTATAGTATGTCGAAAATTTCGTGGACAAAAAAGTCATACTATAGTGTGTCGAAAATTTTATGAAAATAGTTATAGTAAAGTATCTCGAAAATTTCGTGAAAAAAAAGTCAGAAAATATTATGTCGAAAATTTAGTGAAAAAAAGTCATAGTATAGTATGTCGAAAATTTCGTGGAAAAAAAGTCATAGTATAGTGTGTCGAAAATTTTATGAAAATAGTCATAGTAAAGTATCTCGAAAATTTCGTGAAAAAAAAGTCAGAAAATATTATGTCGAAAATTTTGTGAAAAAAAGTCATAGTATAGTATGTCGAAGATTTCGTGATAAAAAAGTCATAGTATAGTATGTCGAAAAATTTCTTGAAAAAAAAGTCATAGTATAGTATGTCGAAAATTTCGTGGACAAAAAATTCATACTATAGTGTGTCGAAAATTTTATGAAAATAGTCATAGTAAAGTATCTCGAAAATTTCGTGAAAAAAAAATTATAGTATAGTATGTCAAATTTCATGAAAATAAGTCATAGTATAGTATGTCGAAAATTTCGTTGACAAAAAAAGTCATACTATAGTGTGTCGAAAATTTTATGAAAATAGTCATAATAAAGTATCGTGAAAAAAAAATCAGAATATATTATTTTGAAAATTTAGTGAAAAAAAGTCATAGTATAGTATGTCGAAAATTTCGTGGAAAAAAAGTCATAGTATAGTGTGTCGAAAATTTTATGAAAATAGTCATAGTAAAGTATCTCGAAAATTTCGTGAAAAAAAAGTCAGAAAATATTATGTCGAAAATTTTGTGAAAAAAAGTCATAGTATAGTATGTCGAAGATTTCGTGATAAAAAAGTCATAGTATAGTATGTCGAAAAATTTCTTGAAAAAAAAGTCATAGTATAGTATGTCGAAAATTTCGTGGACAAAAAATTCATACTATAGTGTGTCGAAAATTTTATGAAAATAGTCATAGTAAAGTATCTCGAAAATTTCGTGAAAAAAAAATTATAGTATAGTATGTCAAATTTCATGAAAATAAGTCATAGTATAGTATGTCGAAAATTTCGTTGACAAAAAAAGTCATACTATAGTGTGTCGAAAATTTTATGAAAATAGTCATAATAAAGTATCGTGAAAAAAAAATCAGAATATATTATTTTGAAAATTTAGTGAAAAAAAGTCATAGTATAGTATGTCGAAAATTTCGTGGAAAAAAGTCATAGTATAGTATGTGAAAAATTTCTTGAAAAAAAAGTCATAGTATAGTATGTCGAAAATTTCATGGACAAAAAATTCATACTATAGTGTGTCGAAAATTTTATGAAAATAGTCATAGTAAAGTATCTCGAAAATTTCGTGAAAAAAAAATTATAGTATAGTATGTCAAAAATTTCGTGAAAAAAAGTCATAGTATAGTATGTCGAAAATTTCGTTGACAAAAAAAGTCATACTATAGTGTGTCGAAAATTTTATGAAAATAGTCATAGTAAAGTATCGTGAAAAAAAAATCAGAATATATTATTTTGAAAATTTAGTGAAAAAAAGTCATAGTATAGTATGTCGAAAATTTCGTGGAAAAAAGTCATAGTATAGTATGTCAAAAATTTCGTAAAAAAAAAGTCATAGTATAGTATGTCGAAAATTTTATAAAAAAAAGTTTAGTATAGTTTGTAGAAAATTTTATGAAAAAAAAGTCATAATATAGTAAGTCGAAAATTTTATGAAAAAAAGGTCATAGTAAAGTATGTCGAAGATTTCGTGAAAAAAAGTCATAGTATAGTATGTCGAAAATTGCATGGAAAAAAGTCATAGTATAGTATGTCGAAAAATTTCGTGAAAAAAAAGTCATAGTATAGTATGTCGAAAATTTCGTGGCTAAAAAGTCATAATATAGTAAGTTGAAAATGTTATGAAAAAAAGGTCATAGTTAAGTATGTCGAAGATTTCGTGAAAAAAAGTCATAGTATAGTATGTCGAAAAAACGTCATAGTATAGTATGTCGAAAAAACGTCATAGTATAGTATGTAAAAAAAAACGTCATAGTATAGTATGTCGAAAAAACGTCATAGTAAAGTATGTCGAAAAAACGTCATAGTATAGTATGTCGAAAAAACGTCAGTATAGTATGTCAAAAAAAAAGTCATAGATTTCGTGATAAAAAAGTCATAGTATAGTAAGTCGAAAAATTTCTTGAAAAAAAAGTCATAGTATAGTATGTCGAAAATTTCGTGGACAAAAAATTCATACTATAGTGTGTCGAAAATTTTATGAAAATAGTCATAGTAAAGTATCTCGAAAATTTCGTGAAAAAAAAATTATAGTATAGTATGTCAAAAATTTCGTGAAAAAAAGTCATAGTATAGTATGTCGAAAATTTCGTGGACAACAAAAGTCATACTATAGTGTGTCGAAAATTTTATGAATATAGTCATAGTAAAGTATCGTGAAAAAAAAATCAGAATATATTATTTTGAAAATTTAGTGAAAAAAAGTCAGTATAGTATGTCGAAAATTTCGTGGAAAAAAAGTCATAGTATAGTATGTCGAAAATTTCGTGAAAAAAAGTCATAGTATAGTATGTCAAAAATTTCGTGAAAAAAAAGTCATAGTATAGTATGTCGAAAATTTTATAAAAAAAAGTTCATAGTATAGTTTGTAGAAAACAATGAAAAAAAAGTCATAATATAGTAAGTCGAAAATGTTATGAAAAAAAGGTCATATTAAAGTATGTCGAAGATTTCGTGAAAAAAAACTCATAGTATAGTATGTCGAAAATTGCATGAAAAAAAGTCATAGTATAGTATGTCGAAAAATTTCGTGAAAAAAAAGTCAGTATGTCGAAAATTTCGTGGTTAAAAAAAGTCATACTATAGTGTGTAGAAAATTTTATGAAAAAAAAGTCATAATATAGTAAGTCGAAAATGTTATGAAAAAAAGGTCATAGTAAAGTATGTCGAAGATTTCGTGAAAAAAAAGTCATAGTATAGTATGTCGAAAATTGCATGAAAAAAAATTATAGTATAGTATGTCAAAAATTTCGTGAAAAAAAAGTCATAGTATAGTATGTCGAAAACTTTATTAAAATAGTCATAGTAAGGTCTCTCGAAAAATTCGTGAAAAAAATTTTAGTATAGTATGTCAAATTTCGTGAAAAAAAAGTCATATTATAGTATGTAGAAAATTTCGTGGAAAAAAGTCATACTATAGCATGTCGAAAATTTTATGAAAATAGTCATGGTAAAGTATCTTGAAAATTTCGTGAAAAAAAGTCACAGTATAGTAGGTCGAAAATTTTGTGGAAAAAAAGTCATAGTATAGTATGTCGAAAATTTCGTGAAAAAAAGTCATAGTATAGTATGTCAAAAATTTCGTAAAAAAAAAGTCATAGTATAGTATGTCAAATTTCGTAAAAAAAAAGTCATAGTATAGTATGTCGAAAATTTTATAAAAAAAAGTTTAGTATAGTTTGTAGAAAATTTTATGAAAAAAAAGTCATAATATAGTAAGTCGAAAATGTTATGAAAAAAGGTCATAGTAAAGTATGTCGAAGATTTCGTGAAAAAAAAGTCATAGTATAGTATGTCGAAAATTGCATGAAAAAAAGTCATAGTATAGTATGTCGAAAAATTTCGTGAAAAAAAAGTCATAGTATAGTATGTCGAAAATTTCGTGGCTAAAAAATCATAATATAGTAAGTTGAAAATGTTATGAAAAAAAGGTCATAGTAAAGTATGTCGAAAAAACGTCATAGTATAGTATGTCAAAAAAAAAGTCATAGTATAGTATGTCGAAAAAACGTCATAGTATAGTATGTCAAAAAAAAAGTCATAGTATAGTATGTCAAAAATTTGTGTCGAAAAATTTTGTGAAAATACGTCAGTAAAGTATGTCGAAGATTTCGTGATAAAAAAGTCATAGTATAGTATGTCGAAAAATTTCTTGAAAAAAAAGTCATAGTATAGTATGTCGAAAATTTCGTGGACAAAAAATTCATACTATAGTGTGTCGAAAATTTTATGAAAATAGTCATAGTAAAGTATCTCGAAAATTTCGTGAAAAAAAAATTATAGTATAGTATGTCAAATTTCGTGAAAAAAAGACATAGTATAGTATGTCGAAAATTTCGTGGACAAAAAAAGTCATACTATAGTGTGTCGAAAATTTTATGAAAATAGTCATAGTAAAGTATTGTGAAAAAAAAATCAGAATATATTATTTCGAAAATTTAGTGAAAAAAAGTCATAGTATAGTATGTCGAAAATTTCGTGGAAAAAAAGTCATAGTATAGTATGTCGAAAATTTCGTGAAAAAAAGTCATAGTATAGTATGTCAAATTTCGGTGAAAAAAAAGTCATAGTATAGTATGTCGAAAATTTTATAAAAAAAAGTTCATAGTATAGTTTGTAGAAAACTTAATGACAAAAAAGTCATAATATAGTAAGTCGAAAATGTTATGAAAAAAAGGTCATAGTAAAGTATGTCGAAGATTTCGTGAAAAAAAACTCATAGTATAGTATGTCGAAAATTGCATGAAAAAAAGTCATAGTATAGTATGTCGAAAAATTTCGTGAAAAAAAAGTCAGTATGTCGAAAATTTCGTGGTTAAAAAAAGTCATACTATAGTGTGTCGAAAATTTTATGAAAATAGTCATAGTAAAGTATCTCGAAAATTTCGTGAAAAAAAAGTCATAGTATAGTATGTCGAAAATTTCGTGAAAAAAAAGGCATAGTATAGTATGTCGAAAATTTCGTGGAAAAAAAACTCAGTATAGTAAATCGAAAGTTTCGTTGAAAAAAAAATCATAGTATAGTATGTCGAAAATTTCGTGATAAAAAAGTCATACTATAGTATGTCGAAAACTTTATTAAAATAGTCATAGTAAGGTCTCTCGAAAAATTCGTGAAAAAAATTTTAGTATAGTATGTCAAAAATTTTGTGAAAAAAAAGTCATATTATAGTATGTAGAAAATTTCGTGGTAAAAAAGTCATACTATAGTATGTCGAAAATTTTATGAAAATAGTCATAGTAAAGTATCTTGAAAATTTCGTGAAAAAAAGTCATAGTATAGTAGGTCGAAAATTTTGTGGAAAAAAATAGTATAGTATGTCGAAAATTTCGTGGAAAAAAAGTCATAGTATAGTATGTCAAAAATTTCGTAAAAAAAAAGTCAGTATAGTATGTCGAAAATTTTATAAAAAAAAGTTTAGTATAGTTTGTAGAAAATTTTATGAAAAAAAAGTCATAATATAGTAAGTCGAAAATGTTATGAAAAAAAGGTCATAGTAAAGTATGTTGAAGATTTCGTGAAAAAACAAGTCATAGTATAGTATGTCGAAAATTGCATGAAAAAAGTCATAGTATAGTATGTCGAAAAATTTCGTGAAAAAAAAGTCATAGTATAGTATGTCGAAACTTTCGTGGCTAAAAAGTCATAATATAGTAAGTTGAAAATGTTATGAAAAAAAGGTCATAGTAAAGTATGTCGAAGATTTCGTGAAAAAAAGTCATAGTATAGTATGTTGAAAAAACGTCATAGTATAGTATGTCGAAAAAACTTCATAGTATAGTATGTCAAAAAAAACGTCATAGTATAGTATGTCGAAAAAACGTCATAGTAAAGTATGTCGAAAAAACGTCATAGTATAGTATGTCGAAAAAACTCATAGTATAGTATGTCGAAAATTGCATGAAAAAAAGTCATAGTATAGTATGTCGAAAAATTTCGTGAAAAAAAAGTCAGTATGTCGAAAATTTCATGGTTAAAAAAAGTCATACTATAGTGTGTCGAAAATTTTATGAAAATAGTCATAGTAAAGTATCTCGAAAATTTCGTGAAAAAAAAGTCATAGTATAGTATGTCGAAAATTTCGTGAAAAAAAAGGCATAGTATAGTATGTCGAAAATTTCGTGGAAAAAAAACTCAGTATAGTAAATCGAAAGTTTCGTTGAAAAAAAAATCATAGTATAGTATGTCGAAAATTTCGTGATAAAAAAGTCATACTATAGTATGTCGAAAACTTTATTAAAATAGTCATAGTAAGGTCTCTCGAAAAATTCGTGAAAAAAATTTTAGTATAGTATGTCAAAAATTTTGTGAAAAAAAAGTCATATTATAGTATGTAGAAAATTTCGTGGTAAAAAAGTCATACTATAGTATGTCGAAAATTTTATGAAAATAGTCATAGTAAAGTATCTTGAAAATTTCGTGAAAAAAAGTCATAGTATAGTAGGTCGAAAATTTTGTGGAAAAAAAGTCATAGTATAGTATGTCGAAAATTTCGTGGAAAAAAAGTCATAGTATAGTATGTCAAAAATTTCGTAAAAAAAAAGTCAGTATAGTATGTCGAAAATTTTATAAAAAAAAGTTTAGTATAGTTTGTAGAAAATTTTATGAAAAAAAAGTCATAATATAGTAAGTCGAAAATGTTATGAAAAAAAGGTCATAGTAAAGTATGTTGAAGATTTCGTGAAAAAACAAGTCATAGTATAGTATGTCGAAAATTGCATGAAAAAAGTCATAGTATAGTATGTCGAAAAATTTCGTGAAAAAAAAGTCATAGTATAGTATGTCGAAACTTTCGTGGCTAAAAAGTCATAATATAGTAAGTTGAAAATGTTATGAAAAAAAGGTCATAGTAAAGTATGTCGAAGATTTCGTGAAAAAAAGTCATAGTATAGTATGTTGAAAAAACGTCATAGTATAGTATGTCGAAAAAACTTCATAGTATAGTATGTCAAAAAAAACGTCATAGTATAGTATGTCGAAAAAACGTCATAGTAAAGTATGTCGAAAAAACGTCATAGTATAGTATGTCGAAAAAACGTCATAGTATAGTATGTCAAAAAAAAAGTCATAGTATAGTATGTCGAAAAATTTTGTGAAAATACGTCATAGTAAAGTATGTCGAAGATTTCGTGATAAAAAAGTCATAGTATAGTATGTCGAAAAATTTCTTGAAAAAAAAGTCATAGTATAGTATGTCGAAAATTTCGTGGACAAAAAATTCATACTATAGTGTGTCGAAAATGTTATGAATATAGTCATAGTAAAGTATCGTGAAAAAAAAATCAGAATATATTATTTTGAAAATTTAGTGAAAAAAAGTCATAGTATAGTATGTCGAAAATTTCGTGGAAAAAAAGTCATAGTATAGTATGTCGAAAATTTTATAAAAAAAAGTTCATAGTATAGTTTGTAGAAAACAATGAAAAAAAAGTCATAATATAGTAAGTCGAAAATGTTATGAAAAAAAGGTCATAGTAAAGTATGTCGAAGATTTCGTGAAAAAAAACTCATAGTATAGTATGTCGAAAATTGCATGAAAAAAAGTCATAGTATAGTATGTCGAAAAATTTCGTGAAAAAAAAGTCAGTATGTCGAAAATTTCGTGGTTAAAAAAAGTCATACTATAGTGTGTAGAAAATTTTATGAAAAAAAAGTCATAATATAGTAAGTCGAAAATGTTATGAAAAAAAAGTCATAGTAAAGTATGTCGAAGATTTCGTGAAAAAAAAGTCATAGTATAGTATGTCGAAAATTGCATGAAAAAAAGTCATAGTATAGTATCTCGAAAATTTCGTGAAAAAAAAGTCATAGTATAGTATGTCAAAAATTTCGTGAAAAAAAAGGCATAGTATAGTATGTCGAAAATTTCGTGGAAAAAAAAGTCATAGTATAGTAAATCGAAAGTTTCGTTGAAAAAAAAATCATAGTATAGTATGTCGAAAATTTCGTGATAAAAAAGTCATACTAAAGTATGTCGAAAACTTTATTAAAATAGTCATAGTAAGGTCTCTCGAAAAATTCGTGAAAAAAATTTTAGTATAGTATGTCAAATTTCGTGAAAAAAAAGTCATATTATAGTATGTAGAAAATTTCGTGGAAAAAAAGTCATACTATAGCATGTCGAAAATTTTATGAAAATAGTCATAGTAAAGTATCTTGAAAATTTCGTGAAAAAAAGTCACAGTATAGTAGGTCGAAAATTTTGTGGAAAAAAAGTCATAGTATAGTATGTCGAAAATTTCGTGAAAAAAAGTCATAGTATAGTATGTCAAAAATTTCGTAAAAAAAAAGTCATAGTATAGTATGTCAAAAATTTCGTAAAAAAAAAGTCATAGTATAGTATGTCGAAAATTTTATAAAAAAAAGTTTAGTATAGTTTGTAGAAAATTTTATGAAAAAAAAGTCATAATATAGTAAGTCGAAAATGTTATGAAAAAAGGTCATAGTAAAGTATGTCGAAGATTTCGTGAAAAAAAAGTCATAGTATAGTATGTCGAAAATTGCATGAAAAAAAGTCATAGTATAGTATGTCGAAAAATTTCGTGAAAAAAAAGTCATAGTATAGTATGTCGAAAATTTCGTGGCTAAAAAGTCATAATATAGTAAGTTGAAAATGTTATGAAAAAAAGGTCATAGTAAAGTATGTCGAAAAAAAGTCATAGTATAGTATGTCAAAAAAAAAGTCATAGTATAGTATGTCGAAAAAACGTCATAGTATAGTATGTCAAAAAAAAAGTCATAGTATAGTATGTCGAAAAATTTTGTGAAAATACGTCAGTAAAGTATGTCGAAGATTTCGTGATAGAAAAGTCATAGTATAGTATGTCGAAAAATTTCTTGAAAAAAAAGTCATAGTATAGTATGTCGAAAATTTCGTGGACAAAAAATTCATACTATAGTGTGTCGAAAATTTTATGAAAATAGTCATAGTAAAGTATCTCGAAAATTTCGTGAAAAAAAAATTATAGTATAGTATGTCAAAAATTTCGTGAAAAAAAGACATAGTATAGTATGTCGAAAATTTCGTGGACAAAAAAAGTCATACTATAGTGTGTCGAAAATTTTATGAAAATAGTCAGTAAAGTATCGTGAAAAAAAAAATCAGAATATATTATGTCGAAAATTTAGTGAAAAAAAGTCATAGTATAGTATGTCGAAAATTTCGTGGAAAAAAAGTCATAGTATAGTATGTCGAAAATTTCGTGAAAAAAAGTCATAGTATAGTATGTCAAAAATTTCGTGAAAAAAAAGTCATAGTATAGTTTGTCGAAAATTTTATAAAAAAAAGTTCATAGTATAGTTTGTAGAAAACTTAATGAAAAAAAAGTCATAATATAGTAAGTCGAAAATGTTATGAAAAAAAGGTCATAGTAAAGTATGTCGAAGATTTCGTGAAAAAAAACTCATAGTATAGTATGTCGAAAATTGCATGAAAAAAAGTCATAGTATAGTATGTCGAAAAATTTCGTGAAAAAAAAGTCAGTATGTCGAAAATTTCGTGGTTAAAAAAAGTCATACTATAGTGTGTCGAAAATTTTATGAAAATAGTCATAGTAAAGTATCTCGAAAATTTCGTGAAAAAAAAGTCATAGTATAGTATGTCGAAAATTTCGTGAAAAAAAAGGCATAGTATAGTATGTCGAAAATTTCGTGGAAAAAAAACTCAGTATAGTAAATCGAAAGTTTCGTTGAAAAAAAAATCATAGTATAGTATGTCGAAAATTTCGTGATAAAAAAGTCATACTATAGTATGTCGAAAACTTTATTAAAATAGTCATAGTAAGGTCTCTCGAAAAATTCGTGAAAAAAATTTTAGTATAGTATGTCAAAAATTTTGTGAAAAAAAAGTCATATTATAGTATGTAGAAAATTTCGTGGAAAAAAAGTCATACTATAGTATGTCGAAAATTTTATGAAAATAGTCATAGTAAAGTATCTTGAAAATTTCGTGAAAAAAAGTCATAGTATAGTAGGTCGAAAATTTTGTGGAAAAAAAGTCATAGTATAGTATGTCGAAAATTTCGTGGAAAAAAAGTCATAGTATAGTATGTCAAAAATTTCGTAAAAAAAAAGTCAGTATAGTATGTCGAAAATTTTATAAAAAAAAGTTTAGTATAGTTTGGAGAAAATTTTATGAAAAAAAAGTCAAAAATATAGTAAGTCGAAAATGTTATGAAAAAAAGGTCATAGTAAAGTATGTTGAAGATTTCGTGAAAAAACAAGTCATAGTATAGTATGTCGAAAATTGCATGAAAAAAAGTCATAGTATAGTATGTCGAAAAATTTCGTGAAAAAAAAGTCATAGTATAGTATGTCGAAACTTTCGTGGATAAAAAGTCATAATATAGTAAGTTGAAAATGTTATGAAAAAAAGGTCATAGTAAAGTATGTCGAAGATTTCGTGAAAAAAAGTCATAGTATAGTATGTTGAAAAAACGTCATAGTATAGTATGTCGAAAAAACGTCATAGTATAGTATGTCAAAAAAAACGTCATAGTATAGTATGTCGAAAATTTCGTGAAAAAAAGTCATAGTATAGTATGTCAAAAATTTCGTGAAAAAAAAGTCATAGTATAGTATGTAGAAAATTTTATAAAAAAAAGTTCATAGTATAGTTTGTAGAAAACTTAATGACAAAAAAGTCATAATATAGTAAGTCGAAAATGTTATGAAAAAAAGGTCATAGTAAAGTATGTCGAAGATTTCGTGAAAAAAAACTCATAGTATAGTATGTCGAAAATTGCATGAAAAAAAGTCATAGTATAGTATGTCGAAAAATTTCTTGAAAAAAAAGTCAGTATGTCGAAAATTTCGTGGTTAAAAAAAGTCATACTATAGTGTGTCGAAAATTTTATGAAAATAGTCATAGTAAAGTATCTCGAAAATTTCGTGAAAAAAAAGTCATAGTATAGTATGTCGAAAATTTCGTGAAAAAAAAGGCATAGTATAGTATGTCGAAAATTTCGTGGAAAAAAAACTCAGTATAGTAAATCGAAAGTTTCGTTGAAAAAAAAATCATAGTATAGTATGTCGAAAATTTCGTGATAAAAAAGTCATACTATAGTATGTCGAAAACTTTATTAAAATAGTCATAGTAAGGTCTCTCGAAAAATTCGTGAAAAAAAGTCATAGTATAGTATGTCAAAAATTTTGTGAAAAAAAAGTCATATTATAGTATGTAGAAAATTTCGTGGAAAAAAAGTCATACTATAGTATGTCGAAAATTTTATGAAAATAGTCATAGTAAAGTATCTTGAAAATTTCGTGAAAAAAAGTCATAGTATAGTAGGTCGAAAATTTTGTGGAAAAAAAGTCATAGTATAGTATGTCGAAAATTTCGTGGAAAAAAAGTCATAGTATAGTATGTCAAAAATTTCGTAAAAAAAAAGTCAGTATAGTATGTCGAAAATTTTATAAAAAAAAGTTTAGTATAGTTTGTAGAAAATTTTATGAAAAAAAAGTCATAATATAGTAAGTCGAAAATGTTATGAAAAAAAGGTCATAGTAAAGTATGTTGAAGATTTCGTGAAAAAACAAGTCATAGTATAGTATGTCGAAAATTGCATGAAAAAAAGTCATAGTATAGTATGTCGAAAAATTTCGTGAAAAAAAAGTCATGGTATAGTATGTCGAAAATTTCGTGGCTAAAAAGTCATAATATAGTAAGTTGAAAATGTTATGAAAAAAAAGTCATAGTATAGTATGTAGAAAATTTCGTGGAAAAAAAGTCATATTATAGTATGTCAAAAACGTCATAGTATAGTATGTCGAAAAAACGTCATAGTAAAGTATGTCGAAAAAACGTCATAGTATAGTATGTCGAAAAAACGTCATAGTAAAGTATGTCGAAAAAACGTCATAGTATAGTATGTCGAAAAAACGTCATAGTATAGTATGTCAAAAAAAAAGTCATAGTATAGTATGTCGAAAAATTTTGTGAAAATACGTCATAGTAAAGTATGTCGAAGATTTCGTGATAAAAAAGTCATAGTATAGTATGTCGAAAAATTTCTTGAAAAAAAAGTCATAGTATAGTATGTCGAAAATTTCGTGGACAAAAAATTCATACTATAGTGTGTCGAAAATTTTATGAAAATAGTCATAGTAAAGTATCTCGAAAATTTCGTGAAAAAAAAATTATAGTATAGTATGTCAAAAATTTCGTGAAAAAAAGACATAGTATAGTATGTCGAAAATTTCGTGGACAAAAAAAGTCATACTATAGTGTGTCGAAAATTTTATGAAAATAGTCATAGTAAAGTATTGTGAAAAAAAATCAGAATATATTATTTCGAAAATTTAGTGAAAAAAAGTCATAGTATAGTATGTCGAAAATTTCGTGGAAAAAAAGTCATAGTATAGTATGTCGAAAATTTCGTGAAAAAAACGTCATAGTATAGTATGTCAAAAATTTCGTGAAAAAAAAGTCATAGTATAGTATGTCGAAAATTTTATAAAAAAAAGTTCATAGTATAGTTTGTAGAAAACTTAATGACAAAAAAGTCATAATATAGTAAGTCGAAAATGTTATGAAAAAAAGGTCATAGTAAAGTATGTCGAAGATTTCGTGAAAAAAAACTCATAGTATAGTATGTCGAAAATTGCATGAAAAAAAGTCATAGTATAGTATGTCGAAAAATTTCGTGAAAAAAAAGTCAGTATGTCGAAAATTTCGTGGTTAAAAAAAGTCATACTATAGTGTGTCGAAAATTTTATGAAAATAGTCATAGTAAAGTATCTCGAAAATTTCGTGAAAAAAAAGTCATAGTATAGTATGTTGAAAATTTCGTGAAAAAAAAGGCATAGTATAGTTTGTCGAAAATTTCGTGGAAAAAAAACTCAGTATAGTAAATCGAAAGTTTCGTTGAAAAAAAAATCATAGTATAGTATGTCGAAAATTTCGTGATAAAAAAGTCATACTATAGTATGTCGAAAACTTTATTAAAATAGTCATAGTAAGGTCTCTCGAAAAATTCGTGAAAAAGATTTTAGTATAGTATGTCAAAAATTTTGTGAAAAAAAAGTCATATTATAGTATGTAGAAAATTTCGTGGAAAAAAAGTCATAGTATAGTATGTCGAAAATGTTGTGAAAAAAAGTCATAGTATAGTATGTCGAAAATGTTGTAAAAAAAAAATCATAGTATCGTATATCGAAAATTTTATGAAAAAAAGGTCATAGTAAAGTATGTCGAAAATTTCTAGGAAAAAAAAGTCATACTATAGTATGTCGAAAATTTCATGAAAAAAAGTGATGGTATAGTATGTCGAAAATTTCTTGAAAAAAAAGTCATACTATAGTATGTCGAAAATTTTATGAAAATAGTCAGTAAAGTATCTTGAAAATTTCGTGAAAAAAAGTCATAGTATAGTAGGTCGAATATTTCGTGAAAAAAAAGTCATAGTATAGTATGTCGAAAATTTTATGAAAATAGTCATAGTAAAGTATCTCAAAAATTTCGTGAAAAAAGTAAGAGTATATTATGTCGAAAATTTAGTGAAAAAAAGTCATAGTATAGTATGTCGAAAATTTCGTGGAAAAAAAGTCATAGTATAGTATGTTGAAAATTTCGTGGAAAAAAAGTCATAGTATAGTATGTCAAAAATTTCGTGGAAAAAAAGTCATTGTATAGTATGTCAAAAATTTCGTGAAAAAAAAAATCATAGTATAGTATGTCGAAAATTTTATGAAAAAAAGTTCATAGCATAGTTTGTCGAAAATTTTATGAAAAAAAAGTCATACTATAGTTAGTCGAAAATTTTATGAAAAAAGGTCATAGTAAAGTATGTCGAAGATTTCGTGAAAAAAAGTCATAGTATAGTATGTCGAAAATTTCGTGGACAAAAAAGTCATACTATAGTGTGTCGAAAATTTTATGAAAATAGTCATAGTAAAGTATCTCGAAAATTTCGTGAAAAAAAAGTCAGAAAATATTATGTCGAAAATTTAGTGAAAAAAAGTCATAGTATAGTATGTCGAAAATTTCGTGGAAAAAAAGTCATAGTATAGTGTGTCGAAAATTTTATGAAAATAGTCATAGTAAAGTATCTCGAAAATTTCGTGAAAAAAAAGTCAGAAAATATTATGTCGAAAATTTTGTGAAAAAAAGTCATAGTATAGTATGTCGAAGATTTCGTGATAAAAAAGTCATAGTATAGTATGTCGAAAAATTTCTTGAAAAAAAAGTCATATTATAGTATGTCGAAAATTTCGTGGACAAAAAATTCATACTATAGTGTGTCGAAAATTTTATGAAAATAGTCATAGTAAAGTATCTCGAAAATTTCGTGAAAAAAAAATTATAGTATAGTATGTCAAATTTCGTGAAAATAAGTCATAGTATAGTATGTCGAAAATTTCGTTGACAAAAAAAGTCATACTATAGTGTGTCGAAAATTTTATGAAAATAGTCATAGTAAAGTATCGTGAAAAAAAAATCAGAATATATTATTTTGAAAATTTAGTGAAAAAAAGTCATAGTATAGTATGTCGAAAATTTCGTGGAAAAAAGTCATAGTATAGTATGTCGAAAATTTCGTGATAAAAAAGTCATAGTATAGTATGTGAAAAATTTCTTGAAAAAAAAGTCATAGTATAGTATGTCGAAAATTTCGTGGACAAAAAATTCATACTATAGTGTGTCGAAAATTTTATGAAAATAGTCATAGTAAAGTATCTCGAAAATTTCGTGAAAAAAAAATTATAGTATAGTATGTCAAAAATTTCGTGAAAAAAAGTCATAGTATAGTATGTCGAAAATTTCGTGGACAACAAAAGTCATACTATAGTGTGTCGAAAATTTTATGAATATAGTCATAGTAAAGTATCGTGAAAAAAAAATCAGAATATATTATTTTGAAAATTTAGTGAAAAAAAGTCATAGTATAGTATGTCGAAAATTTCGTGGAAAAAAGTCATAGTATAGTATGTCAAAAATTTCGTGAAAAAAAGTCATAGTATAGTATGTCAAAAATTTCGTGAAAAAAAAGTCATAGTATAGTATGTCGAAAATTTTATAAAAAAAAGTTCATAGTATAGTTTGTAGAAAACAATGAAAAAAAAGTCATAATATAGTAAGTCGAAAATGTTATGAAAAAAAGGTCATATTAAAGTATGTCGAAGATTTCGTGAAAAAAAACTCATAGTATAGTATGTCGAAAATTGCATGAAAAAAAGTCATAGAATAGTATGTCGAAAAATTTCGTGAAAAAAAAGTCAGTATGTCGAAAATTTCGTGGTTAAAAAAAGTCATACTATAGTGTGTAGAAAATTTTATGAAAAAAAAGTCATAATATAGTAAGTCGAAAATGTTATGAAAAAAAGGTCATAGTAAAGTATGTCGAAGATTTCGTGAAAAAAAAGTCATAGTATAGTATGTCGAAAATTGCATGAAAAAAAGTCATAGTATAGTATCTCGAAAATTTCGTGAAAAAAAAGTCATACTATAGTATGTCGAAAACTTTATTAAAATAGTCATAGTAAGGTCTCTCGAAAAATTCGTGAAAAAAATTTTAGTATAGTATGTCAAATTTCGTGAAAAAAAAGTCATATTATAGTATGTAGAAAATTTCGTGGAAAAAAGTCATACTATAGCATGTCGAAAATTTTATGAAAATAGTCATGGTAAAGTATCTTGAAAATTTCGTGAAAAAAAGTCACAGTATAGTAGGTCGAAAATTTTGTGGAAAAAAAGTCATAGTATAGTATGTCGAAAATTTCGTGAAAAAAAGTCATAGTATAGTATGTCAAAAATTTCGTAAAAAAAAAGTCATAGTATAGTATGTCAAATTTAGTAAAAAAAAAGTCATAGTATAGTATGTCGAAAATTTTATAAAAAAAAGTTTAGTATAGTTTGTAGAAAATTTTATGAAAAAAAAGTCATAATATAGTAAGTCGAAAATGTTATGAAAAAAGGTCATAGTAAAGTATATCGAAGATTTCGTGAAAAAAAAGTCATAGTATAGTATGTCGAAAATTGCATGAAAAAAAGTCATAGTATAGTATGTCGAAAAATTTCGTGAAAAAAAAGTCATAGTATAGTATGTCGAAAATTTCGTGGCTAAAAAATCATAATATAGTAAGTTGAAAATGTTATGAAAAAAAGGTCATAGTAAAGTATGTCGAAAAAACGTCATAGTATAGTATGTCAAAAAAAAAGTCATAGTATAGTATGTCGAAAAATTTTGTGAAAATACGTCAGTAAAGTATGTCGAAGATTTCGTGATAAAAAAGTCATAGTATAGTATGTCGAAAAATTTCTTGAAAAAAAAGTCATAGTATAGTATGTCGAAAATTTCGTGGACAAAAAATTCATACTATAGTGTGTCGAAAATTTTATGAAAATAGTCATAGTAAAGTATCTCGAAAATTTCGTGAAAAAAAAATTATAGTATAGTATGTCAAATTTCGTGAAAAAAAGACATAGTATAGTATGTCGAAAATTTCGTGGACAAAAAAAGTCATACTATAGTGTGTCGAAAATTTTATGAAAATAGTCATAGTAAAGTATTGTGAAAAAAAAATCAGAATATATTATTTCGAAAATTTAGTGAAAAAAAGTCATAGTATAGTATGTCGAAAATTTCGTGGAAAAAAAGTCATAGTATAGTATGTCGAAAATTTCGTGAAAAAAAGTCATAGTATAGTATGTCAAATTTCGTGAAAAAAAAGTCATAGTATAGTATGTCGAAAATTTTATAAAAAAAAGTTCATAGTATAGTTTGTAGAAAACTTAATGACAAAAAAGTCATAATATAGTAAGTCGAAAATGTTATGAAAAAAAGGTCATAGTAAAGTATGTCGAAGATTTCGTGAAAAAAAACTCATAGTATAGTATGTCGAAAATTGCATGAAAAAAAGTCATAGTATAGTATGTCGAAAAATTTCGTGAAAAAAAAGTCAGTATGTCGAAAATTTCGTGGTTAAAAAAAGTCATACTATAGTGTGTCGAAAATGTTATGAAAAAAAAGTCATAATATAGTAAGTCGAAAATGTTATGAAAAAAAAGTCATAGTAAAGTATGTCGAAGATTTCGTGAAAAAAAAGTCATAGTATAGTATGTCGAAAATTGCATGAAAAAAAGTCATAGTATAGTATCTCGAAAATTTCGTGAAAAAAAAGTCATAGTATAGTATGTCAAAAATTTCGTGAAAAAAAAGGCATAGTATAGTATGTCGAAAATTTCGTGGAAAAAAAAGTCATAGTATAGTAAATCGAAAGTTTCGTTGAAAAAAAAATCATAGTATAGTATGTCGAAAATTTCGTGATAAAAAAGTCATACTATAGTATGTCGAAAACTTTATTAAAATAGTCATAGTAAGGTCTCTCGAAAAATTCGTGAAAAAAATTTTAGTATAGTATGTCAAATTTCGTGAAAAAAAAGTCATATTATAGTATGTAGAAAATTTCGTGGAAAAAAAGTCATACTATAGCATGTCGAAAATTTTATGAAAATAGTCATAGTAAAGTATCTTGAAAATTTTGTGAAAAAAAGTCACAGTATAGTAGGTCGAAAATTTTGTGGAAAAAAAGTCATAGTATAGTATGTCGAAAATTTCGTGAAAAAAAGTCATAGTATAGTATGTCAAAAATTTCGTAAAAAAAAAGTCATAGTATAGTATGTCAAAAATTTCGTAAAAAAAAAGTCATAGTATAGTATGTCGAAAATTTTATAAAAAAAAGTTTAGTATAGTTTGTAGAAAATTTTATGAAAAAAAAGTCATAATATAGTAAGTCGAAAATGTTATGAAAAAAGGTCATAGTAAAGTATGTCGAAGATTTCGTGAAAAAAAAGTCATAGTATAGTATGTCGAAAATTGCATGAAAAAAAGTCATAGTATAGTATGTCGAAAAATTTCGTGAAAAAAAAGTCATAGTATAGTATGTCGAAAATTTCGTGGCTAAAAAGTCATAATATAGTAAGTTGAAAATGTTATGAAAAAAAGGTCATAGTAAAGTATGTCGAAAAAACGTCATAGTATAGTATGTCAAAAAAAAAGTCATAGTATAGTATGTCGAAAAAACGTCATAGTATAGTATGTCAAAAAAAAAGTCATAGTATAGTATGTCGAAAAATTTTGTGAAAATACGTCAGTAAAGTATGTCGAAGATTTCGTGATAAAAAAGTCATAGTATAGTATGTCGAAAAATTTCTTGAAAAAAAAGTCATAGTATAGTATGTCGAAAATTTCGTGGACAAAAAATTCATACTATAGTGTGTCGAAAAT
The DNA here is from genome assembly GCA_916701645.2 of Sebastolobus alascanus. Taxonomy (NCBI): domain Eukaryota; kingdom Metazoa; phylum Chordata; class Actinopteri; order Perciformes; family Sebastidae; genus Sebastolobus; species Sebastolobus alascanus. The sequence continues at coordinate 2,197,615 of CAKAOJ020000025.1, read as the reverse complement.
TTTATGAAAATAGTCATAGTAAAGTATCTCGAAAATTTCGTGAAAAAAAAATTATAGTATAGTATGTCAAAAATTTCGTGAAAAAAAGACAGTATAGTATGTCGAAAATTTCGTGGACAAAAAAAGTCATACTATAGTGTGTCGAAAATTTTATGAAAATAGTCATAGTAAAGTATTGTGAAAAAAAAATCAGAATATATTATTTCGAAAATTTAGTGAAAAAAAGTCATAGTATAGTATGTCGAAAATTTCGTGGAAAAAAAGTCATAGTATAGTATGTCGAAAATTTCGTGAAAAAAAGTCATAGTATAGTATGTCAAAAATTTCGTGAAAAAAAAGTCATAGTATAGTATGTCGAAAATTTTATAAAAAAAAGTTCATAGTATAGTTTGTAGAAAACTTAATGACAAAAAAGTCATAATATAGTAAGTCGAAAATGTTATGAAAATAGTCATAGTAAAGTATCTCGAAAATTTCGTGAAAAAAAAGTCATAGTATAGTATGTCGAAAATTTCGTGAAAAAAAAGGCATAGTATAGTATGTCGAAAATTTCGTGGAAAAAAAACTCAGTATAGTAAATCGAAAGTTTCGTTGAAAAAAAAATCATAGTATAGTATGTCGAAAATTTCGTGATAAAAAAGTCATACTATAGTATGTCGAAAACTTTATTAAAATAGTCATAGTAAGGTCTCTCGAAAAATTCGTGAAAAAAATTTTAGTATAGTATGTCAAAAATTTTGTGAAAAAAAAGTCATATTATAGTATGTAGAAAATTTCGTGGAAAAAAAGTCATACTATAGTATGTCGAAAATTTTATGAAAATAGTCATAGTAAAGTATCTTGAAAATTTCGTGAAAAAAAGTCATAGTATAGTAGGTCGAAAATTTTGTGGAAAAAAAGTCATAGTATAGTATGTCGAAAATTTCGTGGAAAAAAAGTCATAGTATAGTATGTCAAAAACTTCGTAAAAAAAAAGTCAGTATAGTATGTCGAAAATTTTATAAAAAAAAGTTTAGTATAGTTTGTAGAAAATTTTATGAAAAAAAAGTCATAATATAGTAAGTCGAAAATGTTATGAAAAAAAGGTCATAGTAAAGTATGTTGAAGATTTCGTGAAAAAACAAGTCATAGTATAGTATGTCGAAAATTGCATGAAAAAAAGTCATAGTATAGTATGTCGAAAAATTTCGTGAAAAAAAAGTCATAGTATAGTATGTCGAAACTTTCGTGGCTAAAAAGTCATAATATAGTAAGTTGAAAATGTTATGAAAAAAAGGTCATAGTAAAGTATGTCGAAGATTTCGTGAAAAAAAGTCATAGTATAGTATGTTGAAAAAACGTCATAGTATAGTATGTCGAAAAAACGTCATAGTATAGTATGTCAAAAAAAACGTCATAGTATAGTATGTCGAAAATTTCGTGAAAAAAAGTCATAGTATAGTATGTCAAAAATTTCGTGAAAAAAAAGTCATAGTATAGTATGTCGAAAATTTTATAAAAAAAAGTTCATAGTATAGTTTGTAGAAAACTTAATGACAAAAAAGTCATAATATAGTAAGTCGAAAATGTTATGAAAAAAAGGTCATAGTAAAGTATGTCGAAGATTTCGTGAAAAAAAACTCATAGTATAGTATGTCGAAAATTGCATGAAAAAAAGTCATAGTATAGTATGTCGAAAAATTTCGTGAAAAAAAAGTCAGTATGTCGAAAATTTCGTGGTTAAAAAAAGTCATACTATAGTGTGTCGAAAATTTTATGAAAATAGTCATAGTAAAGTATCTCGAAAATTTCGTGAAAAAAAAGTCATAGTATAGTATGTCGAAAATTTCGTGAAAAAAAAGGCATAGTATAGTATGTCGAAAATTTCGTGGAAAAAAAACTCAGTATAGTAAATCGAAAGTTTCGTTGAAAAAAAAATCATAGTATAGTATGTCGAAAATTTCGTGATAAAAAAGTCATACTATAGTATGTCGAAAACTTTATTAAAATAGTCATAGTAAGGTCTCTCGAAAAATTCGTGAAAAAAATTATAGTATAGTATGTCAAAAATTTTGTGAAAAAAAAGTCATATTATAGTATGTAGAAAATTTCGTGGAAAAAAAGTCATACTATAGTATGTCGAAAATTTTATGAAAATAGTCATAGTAAAGTATCTTGAAAATTTCGTGAAAAAAAGTCATAGTATAGTAGGTCGAAAATTTTGTGGAAAAAAAGTCATAGTATAGTATGTCGAAAATTTCGTGGAAAAAAAGTCATAGTATAGTATGTCAAAAATTTCGTAAAAAAAAAGTCAGTATAGTATGTCGAAAATTTTATAAAAAAAAGTTTAGTATAGTTTGTAGAAAATTTTATGAAAAAAAAGTCATAATATAGTAAGTCGAAAATGTTATGAAAAAAAGGTCATAGTAAAGTATGTTGAAGATTTCGTGAAAAAACAAGTCATAGTATAGTATGTCGAAAATTGCATGAAAAAAAGTCATAGTATAGTATGTCGAAAAATTTCGTGAAAAAATAGTCATAGTATAGTATGTCGAAACTTTCGTGGCTAAAAAGTCATAATATAGTAAGTTGAAAATGTTATGAAAAAAAGGTCATAGTAAAGTATGTCGAAGATTTCGTGAAAAAAAGTCATAGTATAGTATGTTGAAAAAACGTCATAGTATAGTATGTCGAAAAAACGTCATAGTATAGTATGTCAAAAAAAACGTCATAGTATAGTATGTCGAAAAAACGTCATAGTAAAGTATGTCGAAAAAACGTCATAGTATAGGATGTCGAAAAAACGTCATAGTATAGTATGTCAAAAAAAAAGTCATAGTATAGTATGTCGAAAAATTTTGTGAAAATACGTCATAGTAAAGTATGTCGAAGATTTCGTGATAAAAAAGTCATAGTATAGTATGTCGAAAAATTTCTTGAAAAAAAAGTCATAGTATAGTATGTCGAAAATTTCGTGGACAAAAAATTCATACTATAGTGTGTCGAAAATTTTATGAAAATAGTCATAGTAAAGTATCTCGAAAATTTCGTGAAAAAAAAATTATAGTATAGTATGTCAAAAATTTCGTGAAAAAAAGACATAGTATAGTATGTCGAAAATTTCGTGGACAAAAAAAGTCATACTATAGTGTGTCGAAAATTTTATGAAAATAGTCATAGTAAAGTATCTTGAAAAAAAAATCAGAATATATTATTTCGAAAATTTAGTGAAAAAAAGTCATAGTATAGTATGTCGAAAATTTCGTGGAAAAAAAGTCATAGTATAGTATGTCGAAAATTTCGTGAAAAAAAATCATAGTATAGTATGTCAAAAATTTCGTGAAAAAAAAGTCATAGTATAGTATGTCGAAAATTTTATAAAAAAAAGTTCATAGTATAGTTTGTAGAAAACTTAATGAAAAAAAAGTCATAATATAGTAAGTCGAAAATGTTATGAAAAAAAGGTCATAGTAAAGTATGTCGAAGATTTCGTGAAAAAAAACTCATAGTATAGTATGTCGAAAATTGCATGAAAAAAAGTCATAGTATAGTATGTCGAAAAATTTTGTGAAAAAAAAGTCAGTATGTCGAAAATTTCGTGGTTAAAAGAAGTCATACTATAGTGTTTCGAAAATTTTATGAAAATAGTCATAGTAAAGTATCTCGAAAATTTCGTGAAAAAAAAGTCATAGTATAGTATGTCGAAAATTTCGTGAACAAAAAGGCATAGTATAGTATGTCGAAAATTTCGTGGAAAACAAACTCATAGTATAGTAAATCGAAACTTTCGTTGAAAAAAAAATCACAGTATAGTATGTCGAAAATTTCGTGATAAAAAAGTCATACTACAGTATGTCGAAAACTTTATTAAAATAGTCATAGTAAGGTCTCTCGAAAAATTCGTGAAAAAAATTTTAGTATAGTATGTCAAAAATTTTGTGAAAAAAAAGTCATATTATAGTATGTAGAAAATTTCGTGGAAAAAAAGTCATACTATAGTATGTCGAAAATTTTATGAAAATAGTCATAGTAAAGTATCTTGAAAATTTCGTGAAAAAAAGTCATAGTATAGTATGTCGAAAATTTCGTGGAAAAAAAGCCATAGTATAGTATGTCAAAAATTTCGTAAAAAAAAAGTCAGTATAGTATGTCGAAAATTTTATAAAAAAAAGTTTAGTATAGTTTGTAGAAAATTTTATGAAAAAAAAGTTCATAATATAGTAAGTCGAAAATGTTATGAAAAAAAGGTCATAGTAAAGTATGTCGAAGATTTCGTGAAAAAAAAGTCATAGTATAGTATGTCGAAAATTGCATGAAAAAAAGTCATAGTATAGTATGTCGAAAAATTTCGTGAAAAAAAAGTCATAGTATAGTATGTCGAAAATTTCGTGGCTAAAAAGTCATAATATAGTAAGTTGAAAATGTTATGAAAAAAAGGTCAAAGTAAAGTATGTCGAAGATTTCGTGAAAAAAAGTCATAGTATAGTATGTCGAAAAAACGTCATAGTATAGTATGTCGAAAAAAACGTCATAGTATAGTATGTCAAAAAAAACGTCATAGTATAGTATGTCGAAAAAACGTCATAGTAAAGTATGTCGAAAAAACGTCATAGTATAGTATGTCGAAAAAACGTCATAGTATAGTATGTCAAAAAAAAAGTCATAGTATAGTATGTCGAAAAATTTTGTGAAAATACGTCATAGTAAAGTATGTCGAAGATTTCGTGATAAAAAAGTCATAGTATAGTAAGTCGAAAAATTTTTTGAAAAAAAAGTCATAGTATTGTATGTCGAAAATTTCGTTGACAAAAAATTCATACTATAGTGTTTCGAAAATTTTATGAAAATAGTCATAGTAAAGTATCTCGAAAATTTCGTGAAAAAAAAATTATAGTATAGTATGTCAAATTTCGTGAAAAAAAGTCAGAGTATAGTATGTCGAAAATTTCGTGGACAAAAAAAGTCATACTATAGTGTGTCGAAAATTTTATGAAAATAGTCATAGTAAAGTATCGTGAAAAAAAAATCAGAATATATTATTTTGAAAATTTAGTGAAAAAAAGTCATAGTATAGTATGTCGAAAATTTCGTGGAAAAAAAGTCATAGTATAGTATGTCGAAAATTTCGTGAAAAAAAGTCATAGTATAGTATGTCAAAAATTTCGTGAAAAAAAAGGTCATAGTATAGTATTTCAAATTTTATAAAAAAAAGTTCATAGTATAGTTTGTAGAAAACTTAATGAAAAAAAAGTCATAATATAGTAAGTCGAAAATGTTATGAAAAAAAGGTCATAGTAAAGTATGTCGAAGATTTCGTGAAAAAAAAGTCATAGTATAGTATGTCGAAAATTGCATGAAAAAAAGTCATAGTATAGTATGTCGAAAAATTTCGTGAAAAAAAAGTCAGTATGTCGAAAATTTCGTGGTTAAAAAAAGTAATACTATAGTGTGTCGAAAATTTTATGAAAATAGTCATAGTAAAGTATGTCGAAGATTTCGTGAAAAAAAAGTCATAGTATACTATGTCGAAAATTGCATGAAAAAAAGTCATAGTATAGTATGTCGAAACATTTCGTGAAAAAAAAGTCATAGTATAGTATGTCAAAAATTTCGTGAAAAAAAGTCATAGTATAGTATGTCGGAAATTTCGTGGGAAAAAGTCATAGTATAGTATATAGAAAATTTCGTGGAAAAAAAGTCATATTATAGTATGTCGAAAAAAGGTCATAGTAAAGTATGTCGAAAAAAACGTCATAGTATAGTATGTCGAAAAAACGTCATAGTATAGTATGTCGAAAAAACGTCATAGTATAGTATGTCGAAAAAAAAGTCATAGTATAGTATGTCGAAAAAAAAGTCATAGTATAGTATGTCGCAAAAAAAGTCATAGTATAGTATGTCGAAAAACGTCAAAGTATAGTATGTTGAAAAAACGTCATGGTATAGTCTGTCGAAAAAACGTCATAGTATAGTATGTCGAAAAAAAAGTAATAGTATAGTGTGTCAAAAAAAGGTTGTAGTATAGCATGTCGAAAAATTTTGTAAAAACCGTCATAGTATAGTCTATTGAAAAAAAGTCATTGTATAGTATGTCGAAAAATTTTGTAAAAAAGTCATAGTATAGTCTGTCGAAAAAGCGTCATAGTATAGTATGTCGAAGAAACGTCATGATATAGTCTGTTGAAAAAACGTCATAGTATAGAATGTCGAAAAAAAAGTCATAGTATAGTATGTCGAAAAAAGTCATAGTATATTATGTCGAAAAATTTTGTAAAAAAACGTCATAGTATAGTATGTCGAAAAAACGTCATAGTATATCGAAATTTTTTTAAAAAAAAGTGATACTATAGTGTTGAAATTTTTTTGAAAAAAAAAGTCATAGTGTAGTACGTCGAAAAATAGTCATAGCATAGTATGTCAAAAAAGTTCGTAAAAAAACGTATTAGTATGGTATGTCGAAAAAAAGTCATAGTATAGTATGTCGAAAATTTTATGAAAAAAAAAGTCATAGTATAGTATGTCGAAAATTTTGAAAAAAAAAGTCATAGTATAGTATGTCGAAAAAACGTCATAGTATAGTATGTCGAAAAAACGTCATAGTATAGTATGTTGAAAAAACGTCATGGTATAGTCTGTCGAAAAAACGTCATAGTATAGTATGTCGTAAAAACGTCATAGTATAGTGTGTCGAAAAAAGGTCGTAGTATAGTATGTCGAAAAATTTTGTAAAAACCGTCATAGTATAGTCTATTGAAAAAAAGTCATTGTATAGTATGTCGAAAAATTTTGTAAAAAAGTCATAGTATAGTCTGTCGAAAAAGCGTCATAGTATAGTATGTCGAAGAAACGTCATGATATAGTCTGTTGAAAAAACGTCATAGTATAGAATGTCGAAAAAAAAAAGTCATAGTATAGTATGTCGAAAAAAGTCATAGTATATTATGTCGAAAAATTTTGTAAAAAAACGTCATAGTATAGTATGTCGAAAAAAGTCATAGTATATTATGTCGAAAAATTTTGTAAAAAAACGTCATAGTATAGTATGTCGAAAAAACGTCATAGTATAGTATATCGAAATTTTTTTTTAAAAAAGTGATACTATAGTGTTGAAATTTTTTTGAAAAAAAAAGTCATAGTATAGTATGTTGAAATATTTAATGAAAAAAAAGTCATAGTAAAGTATGTCGAAAAAATGTCATAGTATAGTATGTCGTAAAAACGTCATAGTATAGTATGTCGAAAAAAGGTCGTAGTATAGTATGTTGAAAAATGTATGAAAAAAAGTCATGATATAGTATGTCAAATTTTATGAAAAAAAAGTCATAGTATAGTATGTCGAAAAAAAAGTCGTATAGTCTGAAAAACGTCATAGTATAGTATGTCGCTTAATTTTGCGGAAAAAAAAATAGTATGTCGAAAAAACGCCATAGTATAGTACGTCGAAAAATAGTCATAGCATAGTATGTCGAAAAAGTTCGTAAAAAAACGTATTAGTATGGTATGTCGAAAAAAAGTCATAGTATAGTATGTCGAAAATTTTATGAAAAAAAAAGTCATAGTATAGTATGTCGAAAATTTTGAAAAAAAAAGTCATAGTATAGTATGTCGAAAAAACGTCATAGTATAGTATGTCGAAAAAACGTCATAGTATAGTATGTTGAAAAAACGTCATGGTATAGTCTGTCGAAAAAACGTCATAGTATAGTATGTCGTAAAAACGTCATAGTATAGTGTGTCGAAAAAAGGTCGTAGTATAGTATGTCGAAAAATTTTGTAAAAACCGTCATAGTATAGTCTATTGAAAAAAAGTCATTGTATAGTATGTCGAAAAATTTTGTAAAAAAGTCATAGTATAGTCTGTCGAAGAAACGTCATGATATAGTCTGTTGAAAAAACGTCATAGTATAGAATGTCGAAAAAAAAGTCATAGTATAGTATGTCGAAAAAAGTCATAGTATATTATGTCGAAAAATTTTGTAAAAAAACGTCATAGTATAGTATGTCGAAAAAACGTCATAGTATAGTATATCGAAATTTTAAAAAAAAAAAGTGATACTATAGTGTTGAAATTTTTTTGAAAAAAAAAGTCATAGTATAGTATGTTGAAATATTTAATGAAAAAAAAGTCATAGTAAAGTATGTCGAAAAAATGTCATAGTATAGTATGTCGTAAAAACGTCATAGTATAGTATGTCGAAAAAAGGTCGTAGTATAGTATGTTGAAAAATGTATGAAAAAAAGTCATGATATAGTATGTCAAATTTTATGAAAAAAAAGTCATAGTATAGTATGTCGAAAAAAAAGTCGTATAGTCTGAAAAACGTCATAGTATAGTATGTCGCTTAATTTTGCGGAAAAAAAAATAGTATGTCGAAAAAACGCCATAGTATAGTACGTCGAAAAATAGTCATAGCATAGTATGTCGAAAAAGTTCGTAAAAAAACGTATTAGTATGGTATGTCGAAAAAAAGTCATAGTATAGTATGTCGAAAATTTTATGAAAAAAAAAGTCATAGTATAGTATGTCGAAAATTTTGAAAAAAAAAGTCATAGTATAGTATGTCGAAAAAACGTCATAGTATAGTATGTCGAAAAAAAAGTCATAGTATAGTTTGTCGAAAAAACGTCATAGTATAGTATGTCCAAAAAACGTCATAGTATAGTATGTCGAAAAAAAAGTCATAGTATAGTATTTCGAAACATTTTGTAAAATACGTCATAGTATAGTCTGTCGAAAAAAAGTCATAGTATAGTATGTCGACATTTTTTTTAAAAAAGTCATACTATACTGTGTCGAAATTTTTTGCAAAAAAAGTCATAGTATAGTATGTAAAAAATTTCATGAAAGAAAAGTCATACTATAGTATGTTGAAAATACGTCATAGTATAGTCTGTCGAAAAAACGTCATAGTATAGTATGTCGAAAAAAACGTCATGGCATAGTCTGTCGAAAAAACGTCATAGTTTAGTATGTCGAAAAAAAAGTCATAGTATAGTATGTCAAAAATTTCATGAAAGAAAAGTCATACTATAGTATGTCAAAAATACTTCATAGTATAGTCTGTCGAAAAAACGTCATAGTATATTATGTCGAAATTTTTTTTAAAAAGTCAAACTAGTGTGTCGAAATCTTTTTGCAAAAAATGTCATAGTATTGTATGTCGAAAAAACGTCATGTATAGTATGTCGAAAAAAATCTCATGGTATAGTCTGTCGAAAAAACGTCATAGTTTAGTATGTCGAAAAAAAAGTCAGTATAGTATATCGAAAAAATGTCATAGTATAGTATGTCGAAAAATTTTGTAAAAGAACGTCATAGTATAGTATGTCGAAAATTTTTGTAAAAGAACGTCATAGTATAGTCTGTCGAAAAGAAGTCATAGTATAGTATGTCGAAAAATTTTGTAAAAAAAGTCATAGTATACTTTGTCGAAAGAAAGTCATAGTATATTATGTCGAAAAAACGTCATAGTATAGTATGCCGAAAAAAACGTCATAGTATAGTATGTTGAAAAAGTCATTGTATAGTATGTCGAAAATTTTTGTAAAAAAACGTCATAGTATAGTATGTCGAAAAAACGCCATAGTATAGTATGTCGAAAAATAGTCATAGCATAGTATGTCGAAAAAGTTCGTAAAAAAAAGTCATAGTATAGTATGTCAATTTTTGTAAAAAAACGTCATAGTATAGTATGTCGAAAAATCGCCATAGTATAGTATGTCGAAAAAGTCATAGCATAGTATGTCGAAAAAGTTCGTAAAAAAACGTCATAGTATAGTATGTCGAAAAAAACTCATAGTATAGTATGTCGTAAAAATTTGTTAAAAAAAGTCATAGTATAGTATGTCGAAAAAAAGTCTTAGTATAGTATGTCGAAAAATGTTGTAAAAAAACTTAATAGTAAAGTATGACGAAATTTAAAAAATAAAAAGTCATACTAAAGTGTGTCAATTTTTGCAAAAAAACAAAACTGTTATCTAGAGGGTATCCCTGAAACTGCTTTTTTTGGAGGGTACCCCTGAAACTGCTTTTCTAATGGGTACCCCTGAAACTGCTTTTTTTTGGAGGTACCCCTGAAACTGCTTTTCTAAAGGGTACCCCTGAAATTGCTTTTCTAGAGGCTACCTCTGAAACTGATTTTTTTGGAGGGTATCCTTGAAACTGCTTTTTTGGAGGGTACTCCTGAAACTGATTTTTTGGGGGGTATCCCTGAAACTGTTATAACATCGACACCACAGGGGAACCCTGAAACTGTTAAAACGCTGACACTACAGGGGAACCCCCTGAAACTGTTATCTAGAGGGGAAACCTGAAAATGTCGTAACTTTCGTGAAAAAAAAGTCACAGTATATTATGTCTAAAATTTTGTGAAAAAAAAGTCATAGTATAGTATGTCGAAATTTTTTTGAAAAAAGTCATAGTGTAGTATGTCGAAAATTTCGTGAAAAAAAAGTCATAGTATAGTATGTTGAAAATTTTTGTAAAAAAATGTTATAGTATAGTATGTCGAAAATTTCGTGAAAAAAGTCATAGTATTGTATGTCGAAAATGTTTTGAAAAAAAAGTCATAGTATAGTATGTTGAAAAAACGTCATAGTATAGTATGTCGGAAAAAAAGTCATAGTATAGTATGTCGAAAATTTTCATGAAAAAAGTCATAATATAGTATGTCGCTTAATTTTGCGGAAAAAAAAAATAATATGTCGAAAAAACGCCATAGTATAGTATGTCGAAAAATAGTCATAGTATAGTATGTCGAAAATTTTGAAAAAAAAGTCAAAGTATAGTATGTCGGAAATTTCGTGAAAAAAAGTTATAGTATAGTATGTCGAAAAAAAAGTCATTGTAAAGTTTTTCGAAAGTTTTTTTGAAAAAAAAGTCATAGTATAGTATGTCAAAAAACGTCATAGTATAGTATGTCGAAAAAAAAGTCATAGTATAGTATGTCAAAAAACGTCATAGCATAGTATGTCGAAAAAAAAGTCATAGTATAGTTTGTCGAAAAAACGTCATAGTATAGTATGTCGAAAAAAAGTCTTATAATAGTATCTCGAAAAATGTTGTAAAAAAACTTCATAGTATAGTATGACGAAATTTAAAAAATAAAGTCATATTAAAGTGTCGAAATTTTTGCAAAAAAACAAAACTGTTATCTAGAGGGTATCCCTGAAACTGCTTTTTTTGGAGGGTACCCCTGAAACTGCTTTTATAAAGGGTACCCCTGAAACTGCTTTTCTAATGGGTACCCCTGAAACTGCTTTTTTGAGGGTATCCTTGAAACTGTTATAAAGCTGACACTACAGGGGAACCCTGAAACTGTTATCTAGAGGGGAATCCTGAAAATGTCGTAACTTTCGTAAAAAAAAAGGGCACAGTATAGTATGTCGAAAATTTCGTGAAAAAAAAGTCATAGTATAGTATGTCGAAAATTTTGAAAAAAAAGTCATAGTATAGTATGTCGGAAATTTCGTGAAAAAAAGTCATAGTATAGTATGTCAAAAAACGTCATAGTATAGTATGTCGAAAAAAAAGTCATAGTATAGTTTGTCGAAAAAACGTCATAGTATAGTATGTCGAAAAAACGTCATAGTATAGTATGTCGAAAAAAAAGTCATAGTATAGTATTTAGAAAAATTTTGTGAAATACGTCATAGTTTAGTCTGTCGAAAAAAAGTCATAGTATAGTATGTCGTCATTTTTTTTTAAAAAGTAATACTAAAGCTTGTCGAAATTTTTTGCAAAAAAATTCATAGTATAGTATGTCAGAAATTTCATGCAAAAAAAGTCATAGTATAGTATGTCGAAAAAACGTCATGTATAGTATGTCGAAAAAAAACGTCATGGTATAGTCTGTCGAAAAAACGTCATAATCTAGTATGTCGAAAAAAAAGTCAGTATAGTATGTCAAAAATTTCATGAAAGAAAAGCCATACTGTAGTATGTCGAAAAAAAAGTCATAGTTTAGTATGTCGGAAATTTTGAAAAAAAGTCATAGTATAATATGTCGAAAATTTCGTGAAAAAAATGTCACAGTATAGTATGTTGAAAATTTTGTAAAAAGGTCATAGTATAGTATGTCGAAAATTTTGTGAAAAAAAAGTCATATTATAGTATGTCAAAAATGTTTTGAAAAAAAAGTCATAGTTCAGTATGTCGAAAATTTCGTGAAAAAAAGTCATAGTATAGTATGCCGAAAATTTCGTGAAAAAAAAGTCATAGTATAGTATGTTGAAAAAAAAGTCATAGTATAGTATTTCGAAAAATTTTGTGAAATACGTCATAGTATAGTCTGTCGAAAAAAAGTGATAGTATAGTATGTCGTCATTTTTTTTTAAAAAGTAATACTATAGTGTGTCGAAATTTTTTGCAAAAAACTTCATAGTATAGTTTGTCAGAAATTTCATGCAAAAAAAGTCATAGTATAGTATGTCGGAAATTTCGTGAAAAAAAAGTCATATTTAGTATGTTGAAAATTTTGTAAAAAAAAGTCATAGTATAGTATATCGAAAAAACGTCATAGTGTAGTATGTCCAAAAAACGTCATAGTATAGTATATCGAAATAAAAGTCATAGTATAGTATTTCGAAAAATTTTGTGAAATACGTCATAGTTTAGTCTGTCGAAAAAAAGTCATAGTATAGTATGTCGTCATTTTTTTTTAAAAAGTAATACTATAGCGTGTCGAACTTTTTTGCAAAAAAATTCATAGTATAGTGTCAGAAATTTCATGCAAAAAAAGTCATAGTATAGTATGTCGAAAAAACGTCATGTATAGTATGTCGAAAAAACGTCATGGTATAGTCTGTCGAAAAAACGTCATAGTTTAGTATGTCGAAAAAAAAGTCATAGTATAGTATGTCAAAAATTTCATGAAAGAAAAGCCATACTATAGTATGTCGAAAATACGTCATAGTATAGTCTGTCGAAAAAACGTCATAGTATAGTTTGTCGAAAAAAAAGTCATAGTTTAGTATGTCGAAAATTTCATGAAAGAAAAGCCATACTATAGTATGTCGAAAATACGTCATAGTATAGTCTGTCGAAAAAACGTCATAGTATAGTATGTCAAAAAAAAAGTCATATTATAGTATGTCGAAAATGTTTTGAAAAAAAAGTCATAGTTTAGTATGTCGAAAATTTCGTGAAAAAAAGTCATAGTATAGTATGCCGAAAATTTCGTGAAAAAAAAGTCTTAGTATAGTATATTGAAAATTTGGTAAAAAAAAATTATAGTATGTCGAAAATTTCTTGAAAAAAAGTCATAATATAGTATGTCGAAAATGTGAAAAAAAGTAATAGTATAGTATGTCGAAAATTTCGTGAAAAAAGTCATAGTATAGTATGGTGAAAATTTTGTGAAAAAAAGTCATAGTATAGTATGTCGAAATGTTTTGCGAAAAAAAGTCATAGTATAGTATGTCGAAAAAACGTCATAGTATAGTATGTCGAAAAAAAAGTCATAGTATTTCATGTGGAAAAAATTAGAAAAAAAGTCATAGTACGGCATGTTGAAATTTTTTTAAAAAGTCATAGTATAGCATGTCGAAAAATAAAAAAAAGTCATAGTATAGTATGACGAAAAAATAGTCATAGTATAGTATGTCAAAGAAATAAAAAAAAAGTCATAGTATGTCGCAAAATACAAGAAAAGTCACAGTATAGTATGTCAAAAATTTTTTTAAAAAGTCGATAGTATAGTATGCCGAAAAAAAAGTCATAGTATAGCATGTTGAAAAAAAAAAAAAGTCATAGTATAGTATGTCGCAAACAATAAAAAAAAAAGTTATGGTATAGCATGTCGAAAAAATTAAAAACAAGACTCGGTCAAAACCGAGTATATGGCTGGACCGTATATGGTCAGTATGTGAATTTGTGGCTAAATTGTTACACAAATAGTCAGTGGTCATATCTATAATGTTTTGTGAACAGTTTTTTCCACTTATATCTTAATGTTTGATTGAAAGACAACTTATAATGAAGCAAATGACATTCAGTAATAGTAAATGATAACATTTACTAGTCAGTATATTTTACATTTTATACAGGGTGAAAAGGTATGACATAGCCTACAGTATGCAAGATTAAAAGTATTTCCGTTTTATAAAGCATGTGTATCAAAAGCATTCATCATATAAGTGGTGTGTAACAATATATACATACTTCGCGAAAGTTTTTCAGCGTTGTTATATCCCCGCTGTCATCACTGACGTTGTTGCTGCCGTATTTATTCCTAGAGTGTTAATTAGCCTGGCATTGATCGATCCGAACTCCATTCAGAAAACAAGCATTTTAAAGTTGTTAGCATGTCGTCTTGCTGACTGACCTGACAAGGCATGAATTCAGACTTTTTACTAATCAGCATCATTATGTAGTTATTTCGGCACACTTTTGATCCGTTTACAACAACGTCGCTGCCGTATTTATGCCTAGATGACGTTATGTTGAGTGTGGATGGAGTAGCTACAATGTTAGCATAGCCCTGCGTTGATCGATCCGAACTCTGTTCAGAAAACAAGCATTTTAAAAGTTGTTTGCTTGTTGTGTTGCGGACAGACTTGACATTGCATGAATTCAGTCTTTTTACAAATCGACATCATAATGTCATTATTTCGGCATCATTTTGATCCGTTTATTGCAATTAAATCACAGCACAATCTGTTTATTTTGGGTTCATACCGCAGTAGCAGACGTGTGGCTTGCTAGATAGTGCAATTTGCATCGCGCTTGGTTTGAATGCACGGGAACAGAATACGAAGCACAACATAACGTAACTTAAACGAACATAAACAATAGCACATGCACAACAACAGCACCATAGTATAGCATGTCGAAAAAAGATATAGTATAGCATGTCGAAAAAATAAAAAAAAAGTCATAGTATAGTATGTCGAAAAAATGTCAAAGAAAACATCACATAGTATGTCATAAAAAAGTAATAGTATCGTATGTCATTAAAAAGTCATAAAAAAAGTCATAGTCTAGACAATCCACAGACTGCTGACAGTGAAGTCTGGATTATCTGTGTGGCTAAATAAGGGCTACAACAACTAACAATGTAACAAGTAAAAATGTCTTTCTTTATCGATTAGTCGATTGGTTGATAACGTAAAATATACAGTTAACTATGAAAGAGGTCTGAGAAAACCCTAAAATTAATCACATTTGGGATGATGGAACCATTTCGTTTTCAGCATTTTTATTTATTTATTTTCAAAATAACTGAAAAGATTAATCAATTGTAAAAATAGTTGTTGATTAATTTTCTGTCTGTTTTTTCAGCTCTAGGCTAGATACCACTAAAGGTGCTGTACTGTAAAGTCCAGCACCTTTAGAAGCTAAGTGGCGAGTGAGAGTGGCGCGAAAATGGTCGTCAAACGCCGCTTCATTTCATGTACATATCATAACAGCGGCTTGTATATCGCAGTCCTCGGTCTTCCGGTTTCCCTTTTTGAATGACAACTCTCCCTACCAGCAAGTCGCCTTATTCTGTATTTATTTCATCTCACGCAGGCGCAGAACGTACGTGGTAGTTGGCCGTTGGCTGTAGTCTTTGCGGTGTGTTCGAGTGCAACTTTTTGGCCAAGGCCTTCGTCGGCGCTAGTTCTTTGATGTCGGGTTGGTGTGTCTGGGTCAAAATGAAAGTGACAAAATGACTTTGTAATTTGAATGCATGGGACCTTCAATGTTACTTGACTACACAGATAAGAACTTGAAATCTAAATGAATATGCTGTTAAAACCATTTGCACACAAAGAGACACAAGCAGGTTGGAAAGAAATGACAGTGAATTGTCGGTAAGTTTTTATTAAACCTTAAGTACAAACTGCAAAAGTAAAAAACTGTCAATATAACCAACATGAGACTCTCTTTCCGAGTGGAGGGAAAGGCCGAGATGCGGCACTAATAAATTAAGTCACCAGAGACCCCACTGTGAGCAAGTAGTTTATACTGTAGAAAATGGAAGAAAAAAAAAAAAAAAATAGAACTGAAAAACAAACAAAAAAAATCCCATCAGAATAAAATATATCGTAAGGCCATAAAAACTTGACAACCACTTTTTTATGTTGAAAACACCCGACTTGGTATTTCATTAAATAGTCCTAAAACAGTTCAGTCTTCTGCGAGGGACGACAACCAACAAACTGGATTATAGGATTTTTCCTTGACAGTCACCACTGGCAAGCTCAGTGCAACATGAGTAGCTACTACATTTTTGTTGAATTTTCAGTAATGAAAATGTAAAAACCCATTTTTTTTGTGAACATATCTTTTTTTCCCTTTTCTTTAAAAAAGTAAAGCTAAACAAACAAAACTAGGTTGGGGGGGGGGGGGGGGGGCAGTCGTTGGCTACTCAATATCTTCTTTCTTAGTGATATAAGCAGCACTTAAAATTTTTATACACGTTTACCAGAGCAACCCTGTAAGCGTCAAACTCACACGGATGAAGAAAGGGAAATGTAAGGCTTTTTCTTCATCAACCACTCTCCTCTGGAACTTTTTCTCTCTTCTCTATTCCTTCCTTCCTTTCTTTCTTTCTTCCTTCCTTGACCCCAGAAAAAAGGCTCAGGTATTTAAAGAGATTTACAGGATTATGTACAAAAAAAGGTGATGTTTTGTTTGTGACGGACTTTATCCTCGCTCTAAAAAAAAAAAAAACACTCATAATATATCTGGAAAAGGGAAAAAATGCAAAAGTCAAAAAACAAAGGACAATTTAAAAAACAAAACAAAAATTGGATTTGATATTTCACATTTTACACTCTTTGACTAGTGGCTCTACTTGAGATAACACATCAGACCAACAAAAGTAAAAAACACAAAATAATAATAATAATATAATATAATAATTAATGTTTACTGGTACAGATGAAACAAGAGGACTGGAAGAATGGAATGTTAACACGATTGCACATCTAGAACCAGAAAAGCCAGAAAGCCTTTCTGCCCTGTGGGGTGGGGGTGCGTGAGCTAGCTGTTAGCCGATAGCAGGCGCTAACCCCCAGATTTTTAATTTTTTGTGGTGTTATACAGTAATTATAACCAACAGCACCAATAAAGTGGATCTCCTCGCTAAGTATCAGGCACAGTTTTCACTTGCTAGCGAAGGAGGGATCCCTCCATACTACCAGGAAGTGAGGTGAGCGGTGACCTTTCACAGGTCAAGCAGCTGAAGCTCTGCCCCCTCTCACATCCACCAACGAACAGAAACATCCACAATGACAAAAAAAATAAAATACACAGAAGACTTCTTGCAAAAAACCTAGCAAAAAACAAAGCTAAAATTCAAAATAGGACTTGAAAAAACATAGCCAACCAACAATAAACCAACATCGTCTGTCTTTCAAGTTTTTACCTCGCGTCACCAACCCCCCTTTAAAAAAAAAAAAATCAATGCAAGAGCTGCATCAATAAAGAATAAAATCATTAAAAAAGGACTCCTCTTCTTCAAAAGGACAGAGAGAAACTTTGGGTAACTACTTGATGTCATTTTCATTTCACAAAAACTGGAGAGAGAAAAAAAAAAAGGCCGCCTCTTCATTTGTCCCATGTTCACAGTTGAGTGACGCATGATGAGAAGGAATGGGGTTCAGTCTCAGGGGGTGAGATGAGGGCAGGAGAAAGAGTGATGCAAGAAGAAGGTAACAAATGTAACCCACTGCAGTTAAGGGAGGATGGTGGGTGGAGGTAAAGGGTATAACAGGGCCCATCAAGTCTTCTTGTGAACGTTACACTTAATGCTTGTAATGTTGTAAAGGACGACTTAAGGAGGGACGGGGGGGACGGGGGACGGGAGATTCTAAAATCATCCAGAATAAAAACAAATTCTTCTTTCACACTAGTGCAAAAAAGACATCTTGCTTTTCTTTTTTTTCCATTTCTTTTTTTATAAACAAGCCTGTCATACTAAGGGGGGAGGTGAATATTTTTCCGCGGGAGGACTGAGGTCAAGTGAGGGGATTTTTCAAAGCTCAAAAACAATCAATCTTAAATATTGGGTGGCGGAGGAGGAGGGACTGATAGTGATCCTGCTTAATGTAAAACAAAACAGGGGAGTTTGGGAGGGTCGTGCCACGACGTGGGCACAGCGCACCTGGTGTTGATGTCGTGGCGTTTCCCCTCAGGACACAGCAGCAGCCTTGGGTATGTGGCTGGAGGACAGGCGCGCCAGGGACACCTCCACGGTGGCGCGCTTTCGGGGGCCTCGCTTTGCTGGCGATGATTTGGCGGGGCTTAAGCCGTGGCAGGGGTCCCCCCCTACTGCACTGACGACGACTCCGCCACCGCTGCCTCCGTTCTTTAACAAGGCCCGGCCACACACCTGGTTCACCAAACTGTTGATTTGCTCCTGATTGGAAGGCACAGATGAACATTTTTACAATTTACATTTTTTTTTTTTTTTTATATAATTCACCTTCTCTAACATCATTTGTTCATCTATAACCTATTCACACGTAATTACAGCATGAACACTGTCATGCTGAATAATCTACTTCCATGAGCAGAGCAGCGTAAACCTGGCTGATGTCTCCCCCATCTGGACGGAGAGAGAACTGAACCACAGCAGAAACAAACGGTTGGGGCAGCTCACCTCATCGTATCGGTACATCATCTTAAGGCCTCTGCAGGACTTGTGCTTCTCCACATAACGCAGGGCACACTCCAGACAGAAGACCACGTTGTCAGTCTCCTGAACCACCTGCACAGACAGAGACGTTACTGTAGAAACCAGACACTCAACTCAGAAGTCTCTTATTACTGTCATAGTGAGAAACCTGATAAATCATTTAAATGTATTCCACTCCTACTGTATTATGCCACTGGCGAATTAGTAAATTAGCATATATTACAATATTACGGCATTCAATTTCATAACATCACTACAAAATTATCAGACTTCATTATTTGGTTTATAGACGCTTTTGAAATATTCGGCAATAAAAAGCAGAAGAAAATGCCGTCTAGTCTAGTTGGTAAGTACAGTATATAAACTATGTTTTTGCAGGGCATATTGCAAAATAATACCTACAAACTGAAAAAAAAGTTATATCCACTCTTGCATTATTGATGATTTCATGAATAAATAAATAATAATAAAAAACTAGCTTCAAAAGGCCAAAGCATATCTAAACTAGCACTATACAGCATTTTTAGAAAATAAGTCCCCATATCTTCTCACCATGGACAGGTAGCAGAGATGCTGACAGATCTGGCAGCGTCTCTCGGAGGACTCCAGTGCCAGCCATTTCCCGCGGGGCTTCTTGCGTCCCTCACCGGGCCCCAGGCTGCCGTCATGGGTGCCGTAGCGGGCGGAGGAGAGCAAACCTGCTTTGTAAAGTTCCTGCCGTTGGCGCATCTCTATGTTCCTATTGGATGAGGAGATTGCTCGCTAAGTTAGAGCCCAAAAACCTTTGCTGCTACGCTGTAAAAGCTGCGCTCAAACCATGCACCATGGTGCATTAAGTGGGATGTCTTTTATCGCTCTGGGACACTGAAACTTGCATGAGGTATAAATGTGTTCTTTTTCACGTATTCTAATATGGTGTATTTGAATATTTCTGCATACTGGGGTCCCTAAACAGTCTTGAATTACATGAATTGGATATCACTGTAAAGCTGAAACTCTTGTGGATCCAATGAGCCCAACTGTATTCATGTGTGATGATGTCAGTCCCCATAGTAGCCATTTCATATAGTGAGACCAATTTTTTTAATTTAACCTCACTGTATAAAATGACCTGTTGTGACCTCTGGGATAATCACAGCCTCATGAAACTTTACAACCACAAACTAGAGACCTAGGACATTAGCCGAAAAATGCAATTCTTGCAGAAATCTCAAAATGTCGAAGGTTTTTTAAACTAAATCACAACATGGCTTTTTCTATGATGTTCCTCAAGGTCTTGGTGTCTTAATGTGGTATTTTGGAGGGATTATTGATCATTTTAATCAATTCTCGAATGATAAAAAAAATTGTTAAATTTAGCACCAAATCTTTGTAACAAATGGTATCAACCCCAAAATTGCTGCAACAACTTATAAGACATTATAGAGCATGGGAATGGCCATCACAAACTTATATCATCATGTTCTATGCTCTTCTACACTTCCACAATTTATTTTAATTAATTAATTAATTAATTAATTCATGTTTAGTTCTGATTTATGACTAGAACAACTTGACACACAGTGCTGAGCTGCAGCTCACATTAATCTTCAGGTTCCCAGCTTTCAGATGATGTACACCACTTCTATATGACATCTACTGTTGACTATTTATCTACCCCTGAACATCCCCTGTCTCCAACCCCTACCCCTCTAAAAAAAGAGGGCGGAATGATAAGGGGTTAAGATCAAATAACACACATTAAGGAATAGAAAATACAGTATGAATATACTCTTAATGCAATGTTTGATTGCTTCCTTAAGCCATTAATTAAAAGGATGTGGAAATGAAAGTTCTATATATTAACATGTTTTCACTTGCATATAAAATTCAGTATTCGAGTATATCTGTGTGAGTATGTGCTCATTTAGGACCACTGCTGCGTCCTACCTGAGGTCTTTGAGTAGGGCGGAGATGGTGGTGAGGAGAAGGCCATTGTCCCTCTTGGATTCGGCTGCAGCGATCTGGTACAGTAGCTTCTCCATGGAAAAGGGTTTGGCTATACGACGACATTTCAGGTCCTGCAGACAAAATCACAACAGATTACAAATTATTATTATTATTGTTAAATCACTTACAGACTGTTTTTGATGTATTTTATTGAGTAATATTTTTACGTCTCAAAATCAAAAAGGACAGCACCTTTCCCCAACGTCGGCCATTTATTCAACCAGTTTATTTCCTTTTTTTCAGAGGTTTACGCACACATCTAAACACAGATATTTTAACTAGGGGAAGTAAGAGTAGAGCAAATTGACTGACATATTTATGTCCTTCAGACTGAAATTGTTTGCAGTGTAAGCACGGACTCTGTACACTATTATTTTTTGTCCTCTCCTGTTCCTCATTCTCAAGTAAAAAATGTTCACCACTTGGAAGAAAATGTTTCAGGCAGTGCACCACAATACAGTACACTATATGAATGCCGTATTACCCTTGAGAGCAATCTTTGCTGTGGCTATAAATACGATGGTAATGCCGATGGTATACGTACTTCCATCACCATAATAACCGTAATGACAGTAAGGAACATTTCCTTCTCTATTACTGCTATAATGAGGTCCAAAGGCTCGCTCATGATGACAAAAAAAAAATCTAAATACACCCCCCGGCAGACTTACAGCTGCAATTACTCCTTATAGTTCAACCCACTGGCTGATTAGAGAATCAAGCTCTTGGTTCTAAGTTCATTTATCCATTTCAGTTTCAATCAACTCTACATAAATCAGAGCTTTAACTGCCACTGCCACAGGGGGCCAGTGTTGTGAGGCAAGAGCGAAATAAAACCAATACATCATGTAAAATCTGTAGTACACAGGGTGAAATGTTCATTCCAAAGACACCTAAGAGAAATTTTGATTTTACATTTATAATCCGTTATTGCACATTTGGTTTTCCACACATAAATATGTGCCATTATTAATTTAACATGGCCCTTGCACTGATCTGCCCACACAAATTCATATACTGACCTTTGCGGCCTGGTAACCCAGGTTCATCCAGTGCGGTGTGGCAAAGTGCACCGTCTCTGACACGCTGTAGCCACAGCACACTTTAGAGACAAAGGCACCAGGGTAGCAGACCACAAACTGGCCGCTCCGCTGGACCGTACGGTAAACCTTGATGCCTTCGCGGCACAGCACCTCTGGAGAGATCTGGAGGAGAAAGAGAAAAGTGTTACATATCTGAAACTGTATATTTTTGGTAACAAAGTGTCTTCGGGAAAGTTCAGGAAACACTGACCATGATGTTCTTCTCCAACATTTCTAGTCCTGGGGTGCCATTGGCCTGAAGCAGTGTATGGACCACCTTGTCCAGCTTAGCCTTCTCCTCAGCAGGGACAGAATACCTGCGGGAGGAACACACAAGAGACATCAACACACATGGACAGATTCATACTGAACATTACTTCACATAAAGGATCAGCTGAATTTACTCCACTAGCAAAGAATTGTCCACAGAGAGGAGACTGTGCACTCTATTGGTCCTCCTCGCCAATTATGTTTAAATATTTACATGAGAATTAGGGGGATAGTTTTGTATACACAATACCAGTGATGATGAGGAAGAGAGCCCAGTGCATACTTACCAAATGCAATCAGCACCAGTGTGTAAGTAATCAATAAATGGAAGGCGATTTTGGTCTCGAGACCAGCATGAGGTAGAAAAGACCATGCCAATGTTAAGCCAGGGAATGGTCACCCCTGGGGAGACAGAGGGGTTTAAAGAGAGAGAAACAAGAGCACAGGTTATTATTACTAACTGCAAATTACACAGAATCAACGACATAGAATCTAAAGAGTGATTTATGCCCTATACATGCATTTTTCCGAAGCAATTCACAGCTAAATTAGTCATTCTTTAGGGTTTGCTATTGAGCAGCTACAGCCTGTATGCTGTAGAGAACTGCCTTTTCATGTCCTTACCAGGCACAGCACCCAGATGCCTCAGAATGGATCCAGAGTTATTGGGGAGGACAGTGAGGTTCCATCCATGTCTGAGGAAAAGATGAGAGGAAATGGTCATTTTTGCAATTTTTTTTCCAGGGATACAGAAGGGACAAGATGAGGAAGCGGACAGTGGCCTTCCGGGTTAACAGGTCAGGATTACAGTCACACAACAATACAGGCAGAGTATTCTGTGCAAACTTTGAAGTGAGTGTGCTGTAATGAGCTACTTACTTTGAAAATGGCTCTGACTTTCCTGTGGGGAATCCACTGCCATGTGTACTGGTGTCCACCTTCCCACAATGCACTGCCACATGGCAGTCTCTCTGCTCCACAATCCTCCAGTACTCTTCCTGCAAGAACAAAAAGGAAAGAAAGCCAGTCAGTGGAAGAGCGCGTGAAGCAGGGTAAAAGTTTCAGGTGTGCCTCGTAGTCGGTTATGTCCGCTAACCGGACAAATGCTGCTAGCTGAGGTCTATGAGAAAACAGAGCAATAACACATTTTTGAATGACGAGCCACTAGAAGCTATATAGTACGTCAAACAAAGGTCATTAAAATGGTCATAGTAAGAAAAAAGTCAAAGTCATAGTATAGTATGTAAGAAAAAGCCATAAAACAGTCAAAGTATAGTATGTCAAAAAAGTAATTAGTATGCCATTAAAAATGTCATAAATATCATAGTATAGATTGTAATAAAAAAATAATAAAAGTCATAGTATAGTATGTCATAATAACATATAATTGTAGGTCATGAAAAAACAGTATATTATTTCATAAAAAATAAAAATCATAGTATAGTACGTCATAAAAAGTCAAAGTATAGTATGCCATAAAAAAACAATCAAAGTATAGTATGCCTTTTAAAAAATATAAATAAACAATCAGAGTATAGTATTTCATAAGGAAAATACATAGTATATCTGTATGTCATAAAAAGTCATAGTATGTCTCTGAAAAGTCATAAAAAGTCATTATAGCATTCCATAAAAAAAGTTATAAACAAGTAATAGCAGAGTATGTCATAAAAAAAACATAATCATAGTATAGTATGCCTTTTAAAATCATAAACAATCAGAGTATAGCATTTCATAATAAAACCTCATAAAATAGTATAGTATACCATATAAAAAAAACATAATATAGTATTTCATAACGAAGCCATAAAAAAAAAATCATGGTATAGTATGCCATTATTTAAGGCTTTTCTCAGTCCTCTTTCATAGTCAACTGTATACCTTTGGGGGTTTTGGACACTGGTCAGACAAATCAAGTAATTTCGTCACCTTGAGCTCTGGGAACTTGATATGGACATTTTTTTTTTTTTACATGTTATAGACTAATCAACCAATCGATTAATCGATAATACAGATAATCCACAAACCTCACTGTCGGCCGTCTTTATTGGAACTATCTATCAGTAGAACAGTGTTCCAATTGAGACGGTTGACAGTGAGGCCCGTGGACTTTCTATGCAGACAATGCAGTTTACATTCAGTACAATAGGTTTAATCAAGACGTTAGCATGCTAACCTCGACCTCAGCAGCCCCTGGTTCCTTGTTAAAGCACATGGTCATGGTGTTCCGGGCTATCCTGAAGAAGTTAGTCAAAGACACCGATTTCCCCTGCAACAAAGAGGTATTAAACATTACGAGTCACAGCATGGTGCAGGAGTCTGAGGGGAACAAGAAAAAAACACCAGACTCCACTCCACATATTTATGGTCTTTCTGTCATGCTAAAACAGCTATAGGGAATGTGAACCCAGAGCGGAGCGTGAATAAAACATGAGCAAAGAAAATATCGCCGGACATCAATGAACTGCGAGTTTCCCACCACATGTTTGTATGAGTCAAAAAGTCAGAGGGAAAGCATTATGGCCAAAAGATTGTACACGCACAGAGAAATGAATCAACTGTACATGTGTATGTACGTGTCACTATACAGCTCCACCTCTCTGCCTCCCTTACAAGCCACAGATACGTTTCCCCTGGACTTGACCCTCCCTCCCATGGACACTCTTTGAAGGTTACCATAAATCTGCCGGCTCGGGGGCCTGGAAACGTACGGACCCCGCTGAAAGATGACCTTGCGGATTCCGGTGACGATTTGTCTCTCTTTTTTTCCTTTTTTTCCTGCTTAGGTATCCAGATGTTTTGAAACTGACCTTACTACAGTTTATATGATTACAACAGCCACAGGGTTGTAAAATAATGTAGTCAAATAATACAGTAGAGCAGTGACTTGGTAAGCAAGACTTTTCTTTAGGTGAGTCAGTAGCAGCACTTATCCAAGCCCTTCCTGGTGTAATTAGAGTTAATTATACCCTTGACATGCACTTTGTTCTCTTGATAGAAAAAGTGAAATACAACCTCCTCTTGGGGGGGCCACTCGTGATGAAAAATGCATACAAATCTGAGCCGTGGAGAAAAGTGATGCGTCATATTTAGACAAGCCTGTCCCGTCAGGATGGTGACAGCCATTCACATGTCACTACGTTGAACAGTGCTTCTATAATTCAGAGGTCTACGGACTGTACCGGGTTGAGTCTGTTGACAATATCTCAGTTTTTCAGAGGGAGGTCATATAGAGGGATTTAGTTACCAAAGGAACTGGGAGGTGGGGGGGGGAATCAAATGGGATCCACATTTGAGAGGGGTGGAGTATTGTGCAGTGTGAGTTACTGCTTCGTCAAGATGCTGTGGCGTGACAAAAAAAATCTGCAAACAAGCTCTTTGCAAATAAATAGTGTGTATTTCAATAAGTGCACAGTTTTTGTGAGTTTGCACATGTGGATTTCAACACGTGCACAAAGAACTGCCAGCTTTTGCAGTAATGTTGGGGGTAGAGGGGCCTGGCAGAGGGATTGGCATAATGGAGAAAGAGAGGGCCGGCGAGATGACTTGAGATCTGGGGAAATGGCTCAGAGCAAGGGCATGAGGCTGAAGGAGAGAAGGCATGAGGGGGGGGGGGAGGGAGAGAGGGCTGGATTAAAGGAGCTGGAAGAGGCGGGGTTTTGAAGGGGGCGGGACGGGGGTTTAGGGGAAGGGAAGGTTTGAGGGCTGCCTTCTCTCTGACCTACATTTCAGCCAGCCAGAATCAACACAGCTGCCAGCAGGCTGGGGAGGTGGGAATACATCTAATGTGTGAGTGCACACACACACACACACACACACACACACACACAAGCAAGACTACTGACCACCTTACTACACACACAGCTGCACAGAAATACTCAGCAAAACCACGAGACGTGCAAGGTACTGCCCCTCGCTCTCACACCAAAAACCAGGTCTTTACAATGCAGCTATGACACATTCACACGTTCCGCTGCATGTAAACAGCTGTGCAAACCTCTTATGTTTGTGTTTATAAACCACAAACTATGACAGCTAACAGCGCGATAATGTTACCAACACTGAATATGAATGTCATTAGGCATTAACATCTTTGCAGTTAACACCGCAGTAACATTCTCCCTAAGAGAAACCCTCTCTCATTTATAGTGTGTTGTAACAATTTATAGCACGGCTTAGCTCCTTCTCAGGATTGGGGTGCGTATTTTGTCACTTAAGAACCGGCACGGTGATATCTAAACGTTCACATTTTAGATGCGATGCTACGAAAGGTGTGTAGGCCGTTTGCACCTCGTGTGTGACATTAGTCTCGATTCAGATAGTAGTGAGACGGCAGATATCTGGCAGAGCAATAACGAGGCCCTTGAAGACTGCTCAGGCGCTGACAACAAGCTTACAAAAGGTCTGGACTTTAACAAGACGATGTGCATATCGTTTGTGATTTTAGTTGAGGCATGCCATTATCAGCTTGTTAGATTGAAGGACAAACAAACCTGATAATGGACGGCAACACACTAATAATAAAAAAATCAAACAAACTATGATATACATATAACATCTTGTGACATAAAACTGTCTGAGTGATCTTTTCGCAGATGAAAACAAAAACAAGGGAAATCGTGAGAAGGAGGAAGGCAAGCCGATGAGGAGGCAGCATCCAGAGATGTTTCTATGTCTACTGCTGATGCAAAGATGGTAAATTTCACAGCAAATGCTATAATGAACTGACCCCGAAACAGTAGTCAATAACATTTGTTAACAGCACTTAATGACTTAAGTTTATAAAACCTCTGTCTGTATGGTTCATATACGTGGCATAAACAGCATCCTCACCTTGTTAATACATTTGTGCTGGTCACTGAGAACGCCCCTGTCCTCCTCCTCATGCTGCTGCTGCTGCTGCTGCTGCTGCTCCTCTCCGTGCTGCCTGTCCTCTTTGCCTTGTTTTTCCTGAGCGAAGAGCCGGCGCCGGCCCGCTTTGACCTGAGCCTCCAGCTCCTTCAGACGGTGATACACTCCATTGGTGCGGTGGTTCCCTGTCGCCCCTCCCACTATCCCGCCCACCAGCCCATTCTTGGGCTCGTAGCGCGGCAACACCAGCGCACTGGGTGCCGAGGAGTCCGAGAGACCCTCCAGAGGGCCCCGGCGCGACTCCAGGTTCTTTTTCTCCTGCAGCACCTCGGCCTGCAGTCGCAGGCGCTCCTCGGCGCTGAGCGAGTCATAGGAGAGGATGTACTGGAGGTACGCTTCCTGCAGCTTGGCCAGCCGGTCCTGCGCCGACTTAGGGATGCGCAGGAGGTCGGCCAGCTTGGTCCACTTCTTCAGGTCCATCACCTGCTGCATGCCGCCCATGTCGTTGATGAGCTGGAAAAAACGTGACAGGTCCACTTCGCAGCCACCTGCGAGGAGCAGAAGGACAAAGAGAAGATTAATTGAGGGGAAAATGAGGAGTGAGCTCAGTGAGGTTAGACACTGTGACAGGTCCACTAGGACTCCATGTGTCTCGTAGTAATATTTAAATTAAAGGTGAAACAATTGTAACCCAACAATGCTATGCGTACAAAAAGAAGTTGCCCGTTTTCACTTGATTTCAAAAACACAGAACTCAAATGAAGACTGCCATCTTAGAGCATCTGCTCTGTTTGGCTAAACGTGCCTTTTCGTCCAGCACAGTTCGTTTTATTTGAAACGGCCAATTGAGCTATCACCTTTCAAAATGATCTGAACCATCATTTTGCCAAACAGAGACACAAATTCCATTAATGTAGAAACTGATCTGCTGGGCGCAGTAAAGGAAGTCATTTGGAACCAGGGTATCCTGCCTGGCTGACGCCTCTCCACTGTGGCTCACTGGCTGCCAGGTCTCTCTGGCTAAGAGCCGCTTAACCAACTGCACTCACACCGGGCCAATCTGAATACAGCTGTATATAAAAGTAACAAACAAACGCAGCGCCGCACAGCACACGCACAACACGAGCCAGTGAAAAACGAATAAAATTCAACCACGTATACGTTGGAGCACAGAAAGCTCACACGTACAGTTTCTGTCTAAACCGGGGCTGTTAAAATGCCGTTTAAAGGCTCATAAAATGTTGATGTCATCGTGAGAAATGGAAGGTGACCGGACGAACTGAGGGAAACACTGTATTGTGGCCTGTCGGGGGCCCTCGCCAAGTTGTTCCACATTGTTATTGTCATCTATAAACAGGAAGATAAAATTGGGCGGAATGCCACTAAAGCTTCTCAGAGCACCGCTGACACTGATGGAAACCGGCGACATTTGTGATGCCTGCTCACTGGCTGCTTTAAAGAGCCCAGCAGGAGCGACAAAAACAGTTTAAAAACTCAGGATACTGAGAAGGTAAAAGGCCGTTTTTGTAATCAATCATTTTCTTTTAATATACTGCATCTAGTTTATCCTTTTCTCATCTTTACATTCAACAAAAGCTGTGAAAGAGAAACGAGTGTAGACGGGGCTGAGAGGAGGCCTCAGTTTGGGACAGGGTGTCTGGGTTTAATTCACTCCCATAAAATCGATAGCTGTGGTCCTCGGTGGCAGCCTGCAGGAAGAAACCTGCGGCTTATTGCTTCGTTAATTCGATCAATTCAGGAAGGAGTTTTGTAGGCTACATTGCCTTGGGTACATTCACATATACATGTGTGTGTTTGGCTCACTTACCAATGACAGGTGGCTCATCCATGGTAATGCCCTGAGATTTGAGGTGCTTGCGAATGCAGGCTAGCCGCTGCACGTTGGGGCCCCAGCGCCGGCCCAGCATGTGGACCCTCTGCACCTGTGTAACAAAACGCATCTCCTCGCTCAGCTTGCACTCTGGCCTCCAGTCCGCCGGCGGGCCCACGCGGCACATGCCGGCCACCTCGGCCTGCTCCCTCACCGCGTCCAAGTACACCAGGGGGTCCTGGAACTCCCGCGGCGCTGGCCGGAAGACAGGGGCTTCGCCCAGCGCTGCCCAGCCTTCTGGCCTGCTCCGCTGGCGCTCCCACTCCTTCTCCTGATCGCGTTCCTTCTGGCGCGCCGTCTCTTTCTCACGCTCCCACTCCTTGTCGCGGTCAGCGGGCCGAAAGGCTGCTGGTTTGAGCTGTCCGGGGTTGTTGCTGGATGTAAGCAGAGAGGAGGAGGAGGAGGTGGAGGAGGAGGAGGAGGAGGAGGACACAGAGGTTTGTTGGGGGTCTGAGGTAGTGCTGGCACGACTGGGGTTCTGTGGGTGATTCTGGCCTGACGAGGGGGAGGAAGAGGAGGAGCTCCGACCATGAGACCTGCTCTGCTGCTGCTGTGCTTGTCGAATCAACATCAGCTTGCCGGCCGATGCCCGCTTGGGTCGCTGGTTCACCGGCTCCGCATTGGCTGCTGGTGTAGAAGGAGACGGGGTTTGTTGAGGAGGGGGAGTGGGGGGTGGACGCGGGGTGACGGGTGGAGTTTGTTTAGGAGAAGGGGGCGTGTCTGATTCATGTCCATTAGAAACTGGAGTGGTAGGGGTGGCGGTTTGTGTGGCAGCTCTCTCTTGATTGGCCGCCTTCTTGCTGCTGCTGCGCGTCTCCAGAGGCGCGGGCTGAAGCTTGGCCTTCTTGGCGTCGGTGCCAGTGGTTTTGGCTTTCTGCTCAACGACCCCCGTCCCCACAGAACTGAGGACCACCTCCAGACGCCGCTTGGAGTTACGCAGTCCCTCTCGACCCGGGCTCTCCACCTGCTGGCACTGCCTCTGCCCGTCCTCCTTGGCCAGGGTGTTGTGCCGCTGCCCGTTTAGCCTGCCGTTGAGGCGGGCGCCGGCAGCCACGTTGTGCAGCCCATTGGATAGTAGCACCTGTTTGCGGGTTTTTGCATTGCTGTGGTGGGCTGGTGCCGCTGCTTTTCCTGAGTTGGCCAGCCCATTGCTGGCTGCTGGCTGGCTGTGCTGATTGTGATTGTTCGCTGACGATGGTGCCGAGGCGGCGCTGTTGTGTTTGTTGCTGCTGCTGAGTTTGGTTTTCTTGCCCAGTTCTTTCTGTTTGGCTTTGGTGTAGGTGACGTGGCCCTTGGACACGGTGGCTGTGTACTTCTTCACAGTTTTGGACGGCAGTCGAAAGTCGCGGCTCTTTTTGGCACCGCCGACAGTTTGTGCCGAGCCCGCCCGCGTCAGCCCGTTCACTTTAGAGACCTGAGATCAACAGAGAGAGATCGCACACGTTAGATGAATAGGATAAAGAATCTAATCACAATGCTGTGGATCAATCACGAACATGAAGTGATTGGGAAATATGTTGGAAAGTAAGGAATCTTTGCTGGAAGGGAAAAGGGGGTGGTTAGCTTAAATCTATGAAAGAATCCTGTTTGATTAGATCTCTGAATGTTGAACACAAAACATATGAAAGTTAAAAATACTTTTGATTTAAAGATAGCCACCCATTTCCCAAAATGTACCCACACACAATTCTATAATCAGAAAGCATGACAGGACACATGCAGGGGCGTGGGTGCGCCCACACTCCACAATGAAGAGGCCAAACATATTTGTGGAAACCTACGCCATTCATTAGAACCGATCAACTGTCTTGATTACTATACTTTAAACGCAGTAGACTTCTGTAAACTGCAGCTCTAACTGCTGTCAACACAAAGGCTTAGATTTACAAAAAGGATATGTGCAGACCAAAACCAAAACCACTACATCCCGAGATAAACAACACTTTAGAAAGGGGAGGGAGAAAAAAAAAAGGAGATGACACGAGAGGGAGAGATGGGATGGCTTCATGGTTTCTGCAAGCAGATGGCTGGACAGTATGAGGTGGGGTCACTGGGATGGAATCAAATCCCATCCGGGCACATAAAAACAGCCTTTTATTTGCTATGGGTTTCCTTAAACGCTATAATTC
Organism: Sebastolobus alascanus; assembly: GCA_916701645.2. Lineage (NCBI taxonomy): Eukaryota > Metazoa > Chordata > Actinopteri > Perciformes > Sebastidae > Sebastolobus > Sebastolobus alascanus. The sequence goes on along the minus strand of CAKAOJ020000025.1, from coordinate 2,166,798 downwards.
AATTTCTGTGCTATGAATAAAGCTCCTGCGTGCAAGTGTGTGTGTGAGAGATAGAGAAAGGGACTGTCTGTGTGTTTGTGTGTACATGAATGTGTCTTTGAGGCACCCAGCTGTAGATCAGAGGTTTGGTACAGTGGTGTCTGGTTCCACGGCTGGCCCACTGGCTACAGCTGTGGGAAGAAACACTGTCACCCTCTCCCTCAGTGCAAAGAGCTTTACAGCTGGATCAGAACATGTAAAAAAACACATCGTGTAAAATTAAATTGTGTATGGGACTCTTATCTAGCCATTTCTTTCACTTCATCCCCGCATCTCCTTTCTTCCACTTAAATTTCCCCCGAATGCAAGTCTAAGAATATCTCTCTCTTCCTCTCCCTCCTCGCCTCTGTGTTGTTTTCATGGCCCACTTTCGGTGCTGCCAGGAGTTTCTCATTCCCTCCCTCTCTCTCTCTCTCTCTCTCTCTCTCTCCCTCCTCTCTGACTGGTCTGTATGTGTTAGACAGACAGAGAGAGAGAGATGGCTACAGCGTTAAGAGATCTTGTAAATTTAAAGATCACTATTTGGCTGCCGATATCTGAATAGGTTGAGCTGGAGATCATGTTTCTGTAGCTTTATTAACCCTCTGAGACCCACAATAGACCTGTTTTTGTCTATTTTAGGGGGGTACAGGGGTTATTTAGGGGGAGATAGCAGGTCAACAGTAGATGTCACATAGAAGTGGTGTACATCATCTGAAAGCTGGGAACCTGACGATTAATTTGAGATGCAGCTCAGCACTGTGTGTCAAGTTCTTCTAGTCATAAATTAGAAATAAACATAATTTAATTGATTTATTAATTATTTAAAATAAATTGTAAAATTGTAAGGGTTTAGAACATTATGATGGAAGTATATGATGGTCATTCCCATACTCACTTATGTCGTAAAAGTTGTTGCAGCAATTTTTGAGTTGATAATATTTGTTACGCAGATTTGATGCTTAACCATTTGTTACCAATCGATAAAAATTATCAATAATCCCTCCAAAATACCACATTAAGTGTCAAGACCTTGAGGAACACCATAGAAAAAGTCATGTTGTGATTTGGTTTCAAAATCTTTTGACATTTTAAGATTTCTGCAAGAATTGAATTTTTAGAACCCATTTTCATTCACATATCTTGAGGTCAGAGGTCAAAATGGCCATGCCAGTTTTTCCCTTCCTTTGGAGTGTTATTTAGCCTCCTAGAGAGTAAATCCAGTCAGGATCGTGGGTCTCAGAGGGTTAACATAAAGGGACTACCTCGTCCTATTGTATTACATTTTATTTTCAGAGAAAATATACTTTTCTTTATAGTTTTTATTCTCAAATATCTTAGCGATGCATGCAAAGCAGGGGCAGACACACTCGTACATCAGCCATCATGGAGCCCTGATTGTCGTTAGAAAATTTATGATCACATTTCGCTGCCATCCATCTACGCTATCTGCGTGTCTTTCCGTCCAGACCAGCTGGAAGTGAACCACGGAAGAAAGAAAAGGAGGAGGGATGGGAGAGATGGAGTTATCAATCACGGTCGGGGCGCCACAGGAGGGAGGTGACAGCAGGCCCATTGACAGGTCTGCCTTTGAAGGGCTCTCGTGTCACACTTGTGTGTGTGTGTGTGTGTGTGTGTGTGTGTGTGTGTGTGTGTGTGTGTGTGTGTGTGTGTGTGTGTGTGTGATTGGTGTGTGTATGTGTATGTGTGTGTGCGTGCATGTATTGTATTGTGTTCGTCTCAGGTGGCGGGGGGCCGACACAAAGACCAGGCCATTAAAAGATAAGGGGGGACTGAAACCTAACCCTGCCTCCGTCAATCATTCCCCTCCGACACACACACACACACACACACACACACACACACAAACACACACACGCTCCTCCTCACAATGGAAAAACACAGGGTGACAAGGAGAGAGGGAGTGTTGAGAAGAAGGAAAGGGATGACAGAGAGAATTCAAGACTGCAAGCGCCGCCTAAAGAGCACTACTGTTTTTATATAATACATATTTCATGTCAGAAAAAGCTGCTGTCATTTGGGATTTTACTTGTTATTTAATAAGAATTAATTACCAATCTGAAACATAATCTCACAAACTGATGTATTTTTTATTGTTTCCCTCAGCCAAATCAAGTTCAATATGACAGTTTATTTAGTGTTACACTGATGCTGAAACAGTAACTACCTGCTAAAGCAGCAGCTGTCCAGACACTGTAGCTACTATATTTGTCCAGCCACAGTTTGCTGACAAAGCATTGAATCTGAGAGACGCGCTGTCGTGACCGCCTCCTGCCACAGGAGGGCTCAGCGGACCGGCTCTCTTCGTGGAGGAGCTCGGCAAGTCTCCATCACTTTTCTCTCTTTAATTATTCGGTCTGGTGGCAAAGGAGGATGGCAAGAGAGTGGTGGTGATGAGAGGAGAAAATACAAGGCGGAGTAAAAAAAGAGGCAGGAGATGGTTCAGATACTTTGCTGGGGAGGGAAGAAAAAGAAAGAAAGAAAGAAAGAAAGATACGTAAAAGGATGTAAAAGGATGTGGAAGTTCACTCGTCTGAAAGAGAGAATTCAAACAGAAATGAGAAGGACGATGAACAGAACAAGAAAGACAATGAAGCCAAAGGGAAAAAAACAGCTCACACACACGCACATACACAGACACACGCACACACACAGGCAGACGGAGACTGTTCTGGAGTGGATTTCGGTCCTATGTGAGCAGAGGAAGAGGAGGGAAAGGGGAGGGAGAGGGAGGTGGGTCTAGATGACATCATGTGTTGCTATAGCCCAGCTGAGGCCTGGCAGGAAGATTTTTAACAGGCAACATCTGCAGGAGCAGACCCTGAGAAGAAGAAGGGGGGGGAGAAAGAGAGACAGAGAGAGAGAGAGAGAGAGAGAGAGAGAGAGAGAGACAGCGAGAGAGAGAGAGAAAGAGAGAGAGAGAGAGAGACAGACAGCGAGAGAGAGAGAGAGAGAGAGAGACAGACAGCGAGAGAGAGAGAGAGAGAGAGAGAGAGAGAGACAGACATCGAGAGAGAGAGACAGACATCGCGAGAGAGAGAGAGAGAGAGAGAGAAAAGGCCAGCCAGACGATAGAAAAAGACAGGAGAAAGTTTAACCCTTGCAAAGCCCTGCAGACTGACAAAGGAAGGGAGATGCAGGAGAGGCTGCGCACATCAGGGCTATTCTGTGTTTTCTCAAACATGTTTCTGATGCTGGTAGAGATTGTTGAAGTGAAGGACAACATGTGGCAAGTCGAAGTAACGCTCAGTAACGTTCTCTTTTGCCATCTAGCAAAACCATTTTCCCAGCGCAAACCTCCTCCTCCTCCTCCTCCTCCTCCTCCTCCTCCTCACCACGACTCTATCACCAGGAGAATGAAATAATGTAAACACCATAACTTTGGGCATATAATGAATGCATGACACAATGCTTGACGGCGCGCGACACATCCATCAAGTGTTACGGTGGGCGCGGTGACTTATCAACGGGTTAAATCCTGTGCTGAACTGTAAATCAATTCCTATGCCGGAGTCATTTACGGCGCGACTGCCGGAACACCTCGACGGCGAGGCATAAATCCGGCTTAAGCCTTCTTTCCCCTCTGCTGTCTTATTAGGGAGCGATGCGATGCGGCCCTGGGCAGGTTGACTTTTAAGCAGCCAGAGAAAGGTCACTACAGCCTGGCACTAATAACACACACACACATAATGCAAAACCCCTTTTTTTATAAACTAAAAGGGAGAGACCTGCATACAGCAGCTGGCGAAAGAGGCTCCAAAAAGACAGAGAGAGAAACGCATTATTTAATTCTTATTGGTTTGTTTGTTATCTATAGTAATTTTTTACATGTTGTAATATTATAAAGGAGGTTAATTGAGGATGGCCGAGGACAAACAACTACACAAGAAAGTGCAGAGTCCTTTTCAAATGCTGCCGAGTCGGCTAAATGGTTTGGCCCACCTGCGCTCGCTGATCTGCGCAGCTGCTTTGCTGACATCCCCGCTTTTGTTATTTAATTAAAATGGATAGAATCATATTGTTTTATGAAAAGGTCCTGTTACGGGCGCATGTATTTTGTTGATACAAGCGCGCTATTAAATTAAGCAGAACTGAATCGCGGTGAATTGAATTATGATAATGCCTTTACCCTTCGGTTTTACACACACAACCCCTGGTTGGTTTTACGGCTACATAATCACTTAACCTTTTATATGGCTTAGCCTGTATTTTCGCAGTTGGTCGTGTGTATAAATGTGTGCGAGTCTTGAACACACATGGTTAACACACGTACTGTTCATGCTAATTGAAGGGAGAGGGAGAAGAAAAAAAAAAAGAAGCACTAATCCTTCCAAATGATTGGAGCCATGTTGTCAAGGGCAAGATCCGTCTGTTAGACACAGGAGCAGAGAGAGCGGAGCATGAAGGGAAAATGAGTGAAAGAGAGACGGAGATATAACGAGAGAAAGGTGGAGTGAGAGCTCGGGAGTGAGTAAAAAAAAAAAAAAAAAAAACCCAGCATGAGAGGAGTCAAAAGATTCACGCAGGGTGCCAACAGTGAATTGGAAAAGAAAGAGAGTAGAGGAAGAGTGATGGAACAAAGACTGGTGAGTAAGTGAGGCTGAAGTTTGTCTTGGCAGGCAGTCGCTCTCATTGAGATTCATTGTTGGTTTTACTGGACAATTCCAGCCACTTTAAAAAACCTGAAGCACATGCCTGAGTCTGAGCACATTACAACAACAACAACAACACTGGGTAGAAGGCTGACATTCAACAGGAAGGAAAAAGGCTGCGGAGGAAATGGAAATAAGACAGAAAGGAAGCAAAAGGGAGCAGATAGAGAATGAAATGTGGTGCCTCAGCAGACAATTGCTTCTGACTGTCTAATGTGATCACGCAAATGCCAGTTTTCGGACTAAAGCCACCTCTGGCCCCCTTTCTGCCACCTCCTCCTCTTCTTTCACTTTGTGGGGTTCCTTGAAACCTGCTAAGTGCCACGGAGAGAGAGGCAGGCTTTCACAGGCCCTCGCCAGCACTACTAAATATAGCCGCAGTCGCAGCAGGCCAAAACACAATCATTACTCTCCCAGACACAATGGATGGAGGAGAGGAGAGGAGAGATGAGAAAGAGAGGAAAAGGAGGAGCATGGAGACGGCAAGGCAACGGAGGAAATCAGCAATAAAACGAAAGTAGAGGAGGGAGACGAGAGAGGCACAGGAGTAGTTAGGATAAATCACTGAGAGGCAGATAAAAAGAGGATGTGACAGATGGGTGAATGAAAACAGGAGTCAAGAGAGGGGACGATTTCAAATGGGCATAATAGCCAAACAAGCATGCTGCACCTCGAGCCCATTAATACAGAATATTCCACGGTATCTCAAGTTATACCACAGCTAATGCAAACCATTCACCTCCCTATAGGAGAACACTTTCCCTGCATGCCACTGTCACATTTTCCAAGGTCTCCTGGGGGAAGCTATAGAAATGCTTTCATCCGTTCCATGTGATATTTAGCACGCTACAGCTTTGAAATTCCAGCACTGGGCGACTCCTGCCCTTACAGTACCTGTTTGCGTAGCTCCTCAGCAGCTCTCCTCTGCGGCAGCCCGTTGGCCGAGCCTCTGCTGCTGGCCAGGGCCTGCTGCTCCCTCGCGTGCTCCCGTGCCTCCGCCCGCTCGCTGCGCTCCCTCAGTAGGGGCGGAGGAGGAGGCGGAGGAGGTGGCAGTGGCGGGGCGGGAGCGTCCCTGCCGTGAGCTCCCGCCTTGGGCCTCGGACTCTCCCTGGTCCCTGCTTTACCGTGGCTGTTGAACACTGGAACGGGAGAGAAAAGGAAGAATCAGGTGTGTTGCTTTTAGGATTCCTAATTAATGTGGGAGAGGGGGATATCAAACACTGTTAGATGTCAGATCTCTGACTAGCTCGAAGTGGCTGTTCACATATTTGAAATTAGCTGAAATGGTTTACGAAGAAAATTGATGTGGACATTGTAGTATTTCCATACACATTTTTTTTCTAATAGAGCTAAATGAGGAAGCAATATTGTACTGTTTCTTGACCAGTGATCATTGTTGAAGCCAACTGGTTTTAGTCTATCTGCTCCCAGTATATGAAATAGGCATGTCTTCATAATAGGGCTGTCAAAGTTAACGCGATAACACTTTCACGCAAATTTGTTTTAACGCCACTAATTTCTTTACCGCATTAACGCAACTTGCGGTTTTTAGGTTGTAGCTGGCTCAGTTTTAAAGCTAAAGTGAAAATACTGACATCATATGAAACTGGAAAACCTAATGAATCCATTGGTACCAACCACGTCATACTTGGTTCCTTGACCTCTGACCTCAAGATATGTGAATGAAAATAGGTTCTCTAGGTACCCACGAGACTCCCCTTTACAGACATGCCCACTTTATGATAATCACATGCAGTTTGGGGCAAATCATAGTCAAGTCAGCACACTGACAGCTGTTGTTGCCAGTTGGGTTTCAGTTTGCCATGTTATGATTTGAGCATATTTTTTATGCTAAATGCAGTACCTGTGAGGGTTTCTGGACAATACTTGTCATAGTTTTGTGTTGGTAATTGATTTACAATAATAAATATATGCATTAATTTGCATAAAGCAAGCACATTTGCCCACTCCCGTGTTGATGAGAGTATTAAATACTTGACAAATCTCCCTTTAAGGTACATTTTTAACAGATTAAAAATGTGCGATTAATTTGTGATTAAATTAATTAAATAGGTTGACAGCCCTACTTCATATACTTCCTGGAGAGACTGTAAAGTTCCTCTTAGATTTAAGGCTCTGCTGGGAAGTGCAGCAACATGACTCTGCAGTAAAGATTTGCATGATTCCCCTGTTGACATTTGGGAATATATATGGTATATAATGCACACATATTATATATATTTTTTTTTTTCAAGTTCTGCAACCTAGATCGTAAATTCTAATGTGCACAACTCAAAAGTAAATAAACAAAATAAAAAATGAAGCCACCGTAAAGAAAACAAGATATTATGGAAAGTTCCTATCAGGTAGCAGGGCATAAATACCCTCGGACATATACTATGTTATTTCAGGCTACCGTCTACCCATGCCAACGCCAATATGTGGACATAAGTCTCAATACCCCCCCCTGTAGTGCAGAATGGCATATAAACCCCTGGCACCAGACCACAACGACCAAGTGGAAAAGCCCGCACAAACATTGGAGCGACAGGGTTTTGGCTAACATATAGTGCCCAATCAGTAAAATATGCATGATTTAACGTGTGCATGAAAACGTCTTTATGCTACATGTCAATGAACCTGTTCAAAATGGACGCAGGCCGCATCAACCCCCGGGGGTGATGGTAAACGAGTCGAACGGGAGCGAGGCAATTAACATACACGTTCAATAGCAACTCTCTTCAGCTTTTATGAGGCTCAATTTAAAGTTTCATGGCTTCTTAATATCAACAAGGCTGCGTGGAAAGAATGACAGGAGAAACACACGGAGCATTTACGGCAACACATGCAATGCACAACATGCACAGTATGCTCTGGAAAGCGAGGCATGTTAGATGATTATGTGTGTACATTTTTTCGAGCGTCTCTGTCTGCAGAAGTGTGTATGTGCTATACTGTATCCACTCATAACCGCGAGTGAGCGTCTGCGAGTCTCTGGGGCCCCCCCGGCTCTCGTGAAAAATGAGAGAAATCCTGACATTTTGAGAAGTGAGCTAAGCAAGAAACTGAGCCCAATAAAAGCTGTTTAATTTAGCTATGTCAACATGGCACATGGCCGAGCGGGAGAGACGGAGCGCTGATGAATGGCCTACAATGTAGGGGCCTTTCCTGTCTCTCTTTACCTCCCAGAATAAAATGTTTCTCTCTCCTTCACTTATTCTATTTCTCCTTTTTCCTCGACTGTTCCCCCGTCTTTCCTTTCCTCTCCTCCTCCCCTAAGAGCCCATATAACCCTGCTCCTGCTGGAGAGTGGCCCAAGCTGCATATTAAAGTGTCACGTTTGACACCAATCTTAAAACCACAAAATGTACTGGAGGTGTGTGTGTGTGTGTGTTTGTTTCTCTTTGTGTGTGTGTGCCTGATACCCAACACAGCACAAACACCGGAGCAATGACCCCATCTTTGACTGTGTGTGTGCACACCTACGTCAGTTTCGGTGTCCTTAACCTCCTCATCTCTATTGTCCCCTACAAAGTATATCTGCCTATATTTCCTTCTTATCTATTTATTTAGCATATCGCAGTGAAGGCGCCGAGCTGCTTTGCAAACAGTGTTGGTATACGAGATAAGAGAGGAGACTAAGCTGTCCTCGTGCACACAGCAAGCCTGGATTTGTCCAAACAGGTTTCCCTATCCTACTGTTCGTGCTCCTTATACAGATACGTGCATATGTACAGTTTATGTTGCGAGCTGCAGCCACAGACGCTCATGAAAGAACGAGAGAGAAGTATCTATGTGTGTTTTGGGGGGGGTAGACACTGTCAGTGAACTCTACAAAGGCAGCGCACAGTTCTCCAAGAGTTCAGTTCAAGCAAATCTATGGACCTCTCTTTCTTAATCCCACCAGTCTCTCTCCTCCTCCTCCACATTCCACTTGAGAGGATGACAGAGGAAAGAGCTGCGCAAAGCGTTCACCTTTTGAACCTTTCTGGCGGCGATTCTACAGACTGGGGGGGGGGGGGGGAGTCAGGGAGGGCGAAAAGGAGGAGGAACCATGAAATCTAGCCGTTGTTTTGTGGGGAAACGCCTGGCCGGAAGGATTGTATGTCTCCGAAGTCTGCCAGGGAGCGAAGGACTCCAGGTTAAAATCGTTTCTCTATTGCTCTGTAAAAAACACCCAGGGGCAATATGAAATACATGTTTTACCTTATACACTGCAAAAAAAAAGTTGTCATCTTATCAATTTTGATCCATGATTGAGCCCTAAAAGTCTGATTTTCTTTAAGAATAATATCTGCCTGTGAAGTAAGTAATGAAAAGTCTTATTTCTCTGGATAAAAATCACTTGATAAGATGCAACGTGCTTGTTTATATAGTCATCAATGTTGGGATTGGGAGTCCGTTCTCACGGGCTCAGTTGCATGCTTGCAATTTCCCAAATGTTGTGATCAAGTGTGCATGTGTATTCATCCAAATGTCTACGTGCCCCAAGGGGTGTACGTATGCTGTCACTGCGTTGCGTGTGTGTCGAGGGCCCCGGCCAGCTGTTGCAGTGCGTGCATAAACACCTTGTTAGGGCTTAGCAAGCGAAGTGTTAATTGGGGTGGAAAGAGTTGATGTGCTGCTCTGCTATCCCATGTGACTTAGCCTGTCTCTGCAGTGGAAAAACAAGAGTGCAAACTTAGGAAATAGCTCACGTTCCCTTCACACCGAAACAAGCACCGCTACTCTGTCCTCCGTCCCATGACTCATTCTGTGCTCCTGTTTGGCCCGAGTCTCTCTCTCTCTCTCTCTCTCTCTCTCTCTCTCTCTCTCTCTCTCTCTCTCTCTCTCTCTCTCTCTCTCTCTCTCTCTCTCTCTCTCTCTCTCTCTCTCTCTCTCTCTCTCTCTCTCTCTCTCTCTCTCTCTCTCTCTCTCTCTCTCTCTCTCTCTCTCTTTCTTTCTTTTTTTTTTTTCAAAAAATGGATCTTTCCATTTCTCTCTAGTTATTCTGCTGGTGCATCATGCTTCACTCTACTTCTTCTTCCTCTCCCCTCACCTCCCTCTTCATCCATCTCTCTCCCTCAGAGTGCCGTATCTTTTCCTCCTACACGCGGCACTCCTGCGCCTCTTCTCTTTTATTTTTCTCCTTCTCCTCAGACAGTAAACACAGACAGGATCTCCGTGACCCGTTAGACCAATTGACAAAACTGCTCCTATTCATGACTGCATTTCCCATGAGGCTCCGGGAATATGTAGGAAAGGAGTGAACACACTTATTTGTAAGCTCTAGTCCCGTCCTTACCGTGCCCGTTGAGCGGCTGCCTGGCGGGGAGCTTGCCCTTGCGGGGCGTCGAGTGGCATGAGGAGGAGGCCGAGGCTTGGCTGTTGCTCCCCCCGCCGTGGGAGTGGATCCCACCACCGTTCCTCACCTCCTCCGCCTCCTCCTCCTCATCGTCCTCCAGGTCCTCCTCCTCCTGGGAGCTTCCGAAGTAGGCCATGTTGCTGGGCAGGGCCGTTGAACCTGAGTGCAGAGAGGTGGAGGAACGGAGGAGAGAGGGACACAGAGAGAGGAAATGAATAATAAAGAGGAAGGTTGGAGGGAAGGAGGGAGAGAGAGAGAAAGGGGAAAAAAGGGAAATAATTATAATTTGAAATAAGAAAAAGCCACTGAAAAACACAGCTTTACTGTAATTCTACTTCCCACTCAACACTTTTTTCGAGACCCCCAGCTGTCCATGTATGGGAAAAAATTTCTTTCCTTTTTCATTCTAATCTCTGACATTACAGATGAATCAACATCAATATGTGAGTGGTGAAATATTAATGTAAAAATAGAAGTTGCTCAAGCGTTTGTGAATAATGGTGATTGTGCTGCTGCTTTTTTCATCTGTTATTATCCCAGCTGGTGGCCTATTGATGCTTTGTAAACTGCTCGGCACATAGCGGCTCCATTGTTGCATTCACACAAATATAATCAAGGACACGCACGGCACAATGTTCAAATGGTTTGCAAAGCGATGACAGTTTTACTGTAACAGCATTTATACTGCGTCTGAATCAGGCTAAAGCTCTACTGTCTTCCAAATCACTTCTTGAATCGGACATCTATGGATTTACCATTGATCTACTGACCTTGACCTTTATCTCTGGAGTTTGTCCTGTAAATGTTTCGGTTTCTTGTTTCAATGACTACATTTACATGCTGACTTATATTCCATTATTATTCAGAATATGACAATATTCCAAATTTGATACGGGTCATGCGAACAGCATTTTTTGTTTGGATATTCTGAAATAGGCTATTTTCCGATGTGGGATATGCCGATATTATTCAGGTTTTAGGAGCATTCTTTGGACATGTATACAGCACATTCAGAAAACGAGTCCCAATTGGGGTAATTCACTGCAGTTTGCGGCAAATGGCCTCTTGTCTGTTTACGGCCAGCTCTGTGCGTTGTACACAAACCAACTAGCCGACAGTTTGCAGAGATACATGCCCAAAATGAAAGCCCACATTTCTGGTCGGAAGGAGAAACACACCTACTGTACTTTTAAACATTATGAAAGACTTGGATATCAACAAGTTTTTGGATTTGCCCACATATCACAACGCCGACCTTTGCAAGAAGGTGGTTGAAGGATTGAAAGAGGGAGGCTGTGTTCGCACGGTCCAACAAGTCCACCACGTTAATCAGAGTATGTTAGCCATGTAAACAGCTTAGTGGGAATATTGTCTTTTTCGGAATAAGAGCAAAAACCGGAATTGTGCATGTAAACATAGTCAAGGTTTCGCAAATACCACTGCAAGATATGAGTGTAAGCAGTGGTGGTTCTAGCCATATGCTTGGTATTACTATATACAGTGTAAAAGGAAAGGGAGGGGATGACTTTCAACATATTCTAAAGCCGGGGCACTGGGAGCACCAAACAGTCCAACCTTCTGCAGAGACTCTCGATGTTGACAGTTTTATTGAGACATGTATACCGTACATGTGCTCAAATACATAACTGCAAAAGAGTTACTTTAGAAAACCAAAGAGTCACTGCTGAGCTAATCCCAAATCTGCCGCTTTCGCTCTTCCAAACAGGATTACTGTCAATCTCTCCCCCCCTATTGGAGAAGAAAGCCGACGTTCTCGCTCTCTTTTCCGTTTTCTGTCACACTCAATCACTTTCATTGTCATCTCTGAGAAATCTAGCTCAATACCCGCTGGAAGGAGGTAAATGGTGTTTGGCAGTGGATAGCCTATAATGTTACCTCAGTTAGCTGAATGTAGACACACACTCTCATAAAAGGTCGTAAAGCCCAAAGCTATGTTATTAAAGCTCATAATGTTGCACTCGTAAATCAGCGTGCAAACAGCTGGCCCACTCATACAGATGCAGGAATAAAAAGCTAAGGCAGGCTTGTAGAGTGTAGCAGTAGCGACTGGCAATATATGTTTGGACAGAAATATAAATATATACTGTATACACACACAGGCAGCGGCACTGTTGTAAATCACTAAGGATTTTCATTGTGCTGCATCATGCCTCAGTGTGCTTCCAGAAACATCATAAAAACCTTTTCGGCAAAAGGCTGATCTTTGCCACAAGTGAGAGAACAGACCAGAGGCCTGTACTACGAAGCGAGTTCAACATACCCTGGGTATCTTCTCGTTATCTGGCTTAACCAACCCTAACAAACGAGTTCCCGCTAAGCGGTCCTACGAAGGTGGTTATCAACTCGGTAAGTCAACCCAGGGTTTCTCTATCTGGTTATGAGCGCGTTCACGTGAACGGGGCGGTGTTTGCAGCATCTGACCAATCACTAACATGGACAAGTCTACTGTCAGCAGACAGACAGGCAGACAGACAGACAGAGCGGCACATTTTACAAAGGAAGAGCAAACTATATTAGACAAATACGAAGAAGTTAAACACTTAATCCAGACTAAAAGTGACACAGTTGAAGCTGCCAAATGCAGGAAGGACAGCTGGCAAAATAAAAAAACTCCCGATGTGTGAATGCGTCAATTAACAGATTTAGTAATTTAACGGAACACTCAAAAGTCGGATAAAGTCGTCGAGTTATAAATAGCAATAAGTAATTATATTGATGGCTGGATGGACGGTTACACGTCATTATACCCATTATTAAACAACAGGCGTGTATAACTATTTCAACCTTCTCTCAGGTGCGTCCCCGTTTCCTGCGGTGTGAAACGGACTCAAGAGCAAACAAAAAAATAAATATAAAAATATAATTCAAAGCGGTAAACACCCGCAGCATAAATCCATCTGTCCTCCCTGCATTTGTCAGTTTAAACTGTGTTGTTTTTAGCCTGGATTATGACTTAAACTTCTTCTTATTTGTGTAATATTACCATACGATCTGCACACTGAGCTCTGATTGGTCAGGAGGCTGTGTTTTTATACGAGTTGATCTCTTATCTGGAACATAACCTGCTCCGGAGCAGGTTAGCCGTTCAGCGTAAGTTACCATGGAGATCTACCCCGGTAAGAAGTGATCCACCTTCGTAGGACGGAAAACCCTGGGTTAACTCTAAAGTTACCTCGATAACGCCAAATCCTGCTTCGTAGTACAGGCCTCAGGAGAACACTTCATTGCTTGTGAGTGTTTTTGTTTGTACAGATAGCTTCTGAATTCACTTCCAACAGAGGAGCGACCTCTGCAAGGCCAGTGTGAAGAAGACAGAAGATTTCTGCAACCAAGAACCTTCCCCAATATACTGTTGAGTATGGGCAACAAGGCTGATTCTGCATTGTTAGCCATGTACTGCTGAGAGATAAATGAAGTAAACAGACCCTTCCTCAATAATAGAAGCTTGTGTATAAGCCTGTCGATCTGTCCAATTAGGCTTTGTAATGTTATAACTGTGCGTTTGCAATTGTCGATTTATAGTTAACTTGGATGTGTGGTTATGCAACACCCTCACAGCTTTGATAAAACACGGTTGTTTATGAGCAGGAAACACTGAATTTTAGGAATCCTTTTTAAAAATCGATTGCATAGCATGACCAACTGTGGTTTTTATTACCCTTATAGGGGCCACGGTGTTTAAAGGGCATTAATGGGAAGCAATGCATGATTATATGTCAATTAAAATAATGTTAAGCCTCTGAAAAAATAGGCTGAATTTAACTAGCCTGCTTTACAGAGAACTTAAAATTACACAGAGTGAATTAAGAATCGGCCAAGCAAATTATTTAATTAGCACTCTTGTTTTAGAGGGTGCTGAACACTTATCTTAGATTTTTAACACATTCAATACCGTATTAAGTGGCTTAATAAAAAAATATAGAGATAACACAACACTGAAATAATTAAATTTTCTAACAGACTTGCACAAGGGATATATCTTATACATAAAGAACGAGCCAGAAATTAGCAGCAAATCTTCATGAATACTTCACCAAGGTCTCTATTTGGTCTCTAATAGGTATTAGATTGAAGAATAACCAGTCTTTTGTAATCAATATGTGTACAATATGACACAAATACATTTACAATCTAAGTGGACAATGGAGCTCGGCTTGGAAACATTTGTGTGTATGTGAGGATACACAATACTTAAATGACACCCTGACTAAGACTGGGCTTTCCTAATGACAAAGGGGAGGCCATGGTACAAGGCTTAACTGGTGCTAACCAGTACCATGCAGACCAGAGTACTGTTGAATACTGAAGCATTCTCCTTTAAATAGCCTACACTGCAGAGTGAAATAAGAAAATAAGAATAGAAAGGCCTGAAGGGAATCCTTGTACCAACAAACTGCTGCACTTCTTAAATTATATTGATTTGATAGATGACTTTCTGCTTTTATGATGAGAGCATAAAATAATAAGCACATTGAAATAATTCTTGTCTAAAGCATGAGCTACTTCTTTGAACACAGATTAATATTCATTTTAAAGTGCACTAACAACTATTATTGGCCAGTCGGGGGAACTGCGGTTACCACACGTCACATCACATTTATTTTGAAAGCTTAGTTTAAATTTCATACTCGTATCAAAGCTTTTTCAAACACTAAAAAAAATAAATGCCTGGTAATAATAAATCTGGTTTTGCCTTGGATCACACTTTTCACTCAGCAGCTCTGCCAGTTTCTAATTATCTCCTCAGAGAGCTGGAGAGACGGAAAAAAAATCTGACGTAGCAGCAGATTCCCTGAACAGATAATATAGTTTTACCTGCTCGCTTTAACTTCTCAAAGGAGATCTGTAGGGCAAAAAGTAACTTCTGAAATATGGCTTTCCATACTAACCCACATGGTAAAGCCTGTTTCTTTGAAGGCAGGGATGTATTCTCCCACCATGTCTGGCTAAAAAAGCCCTCATAGCTCCTGTCCAGTGTGCATTTATGTTGTGGTTTCTTGGCACACAGCATCAGAAGAGGGATGCAGACAATTATAAGTGGTTGAACCCGTGTGCCACTTTGTAGCAAAGTACAATCTTCTGGCTCTTAACCAGCGGATCAGCCCTCGGAGGTTGGGTGACCGCAGCACACACACACACACACATAAACCAACAGATACAAAAAGCCACACACATCCACCTGAGGACACACACACACTGCACAGACACCTCGTTTATCTTGGCGACAGAGCAAACGCTCCTCTCTTAGACCAAACAAACACGCAGAGGCGGCACACACACACACGGCCCAATCAGCTTCTAATGACTTGCTTCATTAGCTAAATGGCTGTAATTTACTGCTCTGAACAGGGGTCAGAGGGCCAATGGCAAACAGACCACAGGGGCACCCGGGGGTAGAAGTGGGAGGGAGGCGTGTGTGTTTGGTTGGGGGGGTGCAGGGAAGTGGAGATGAAAATGTTCTCAAATACGTTAGAGGTAGAGCGTGTGTACCTTTGCAGTACTTCTGAGAACCAGTTGAACAGGTTCAGGATTTGGGAGTAAATGCATTCAATACAGGGTTCTCGGAGGTAAGACACTAGTTGATATAGAGCAGAAACTGAAAAGAGGAAGAGAGGTGGAGCAGACTGTGAAAGAGACAGAGAAATGTTTTTTTTTCTTCTAAAA
This sequence comes from Sebastolobus alascanus, assembly GCA_916701645.2. Taxonomy (NCBI): domain Eukaryota; kingdom Metazoa; phylum Chordata; class Actinopteri; order Perciformes; family Sebastidae; genus Sebastolobus; species Sebastolobus alascanus. The sequence continues at coordinate 2,151,078 of CAKAOJ020000025.1, read as the reverse complement.
GCTGAACGGTAGAAGACAAGGACCAGACATCAGACAGAAACTGATGTAACAACAGCATCTTCTAATATATTCAAGAACCCCAAATTAAGACGGTCTAGGATTTTTTGGAGAGAAGGAGAAGGGAGGGGACACAAAGACAGACAGGCACGCTATCAGAAAACAGCCTGCCAAACAGATCTAATGGTCCTACACCGACCACTGGCATCCCGACTATGGGAGTGACTGCAGCACCAGAGACCCCGAATTCATCAGCTCCAAGAAAACACACACATGAATGCACATATATACACACACACACGTGGTAGGGTATGGGGAAAAATGGATACAGCATAGTATCGCGATATTTTGTGTGGCAATATTGTATCGATACACAGACATCAAGTATCAATCTTTTATTATTTTATCTATTGACCTCTTAACGATCCGACGGCGGGTGCAGACGCTATTCTGTCTTTCAGAGGTTATATTGGGCCCAGCATTAAAGCTAGAGTGAAGATGTTCGTAACATATGAAACTAGAAAACCTAAGAAATCCATTGGTATCAACCATGTCATGATAGCTTGTCGGCAAGAACGCTAAATAATGCTCCAAAGTTACGCAAAATTTTGGTGAGGAAAAACTGGCAAGGGGCTCCTTGACCTCTGACCTCAAGATATGTGAATGGAAACTCTGAGATGAACAGGGTGAAAACTGTCTTATTAGATAAAACAGATGTTGACAAACTGCATAATTTACAGTTGAAAAAAGCTAATAAAGCACAATATATCACAATGTATCTTATCGCCATACTCAGCATATCACAAAATGTTTAAAATTGCAATAAGATCATATCATGACTTAAGTATCGTGATATCTTATCGCAGGGCCTCTGGTGGTTCCCATCCCTAACACGTGGTGAAAAAAAACATCTCAGTCCGTCTCAGAGACCTCAAACAGGGCTCGAGCCCAATCCCCCAATTACACCATCTTTTCATCCACCTCATTCTGACCGCAGACAAATCATAATTAGGTCTGAAAGAATCTATTAGAATTGTCATTTTTAACGGGGCTCTTGGGTGGGGTGGGGGGGGGGGCATAATTACAAACCCTCCATTCTCTGGCTACCCTTCTTTTGTCCCCTTAACTGGAACTGAAACAATGAGGACAATTTAAATAGTCAATCAGGAGGGTTTAGCTGCCGCGGGGACATGTGGACGTGCTGACTTAAAACAAAGTGCCGCATGTGTGCACAGGAAGTGTAAGAGCTGTTTTTTGTTAAGGGAAGGTCGGAAAGGGAGACAAATCTATATGGTTCTCTGGCATGGAGAGGAAAAGTTATCTCCTACAGCTGAGCTCTGCCAAACCTGTTCATCAGTCACTAAGGGAGAAACAGAGAGAGAGAGAGAGAGAGAGAGAGAGAGAGAGACTGAGAGAGGATTAGGGATTACGTCTCCAATTGACATTCCTTGATGTCAGCAAAACCATTAACCCCACAAACAGAGGCTCTGCACTCGGAGGAGAATGCAGAATCAGTCGGCGTCGCACTACCAACTCCAGTACAGCGTCGTGAGTGACAAGAAAGTCACAACTCCGCTCGTACCGTTTCCAGGCTTTAATCAAACAGCAATCATACATTAGAGAGAGGGAAACGAAAAGGTACCTTATTATCCCTGAGGGAAATTCAGTTGTCACAGCAGCAATGCAGCTGAGAGACACACGAGTGGCTGTCGGACTTGAAATCCTATTCCCAGGAGTGGAAATGTGCTTCTAGTTAAGCGAGATTCTCACACAATAAAAATACCATCAAACAAAATCAAATCTAACAATCTTAGCTACAAAGATCCCAAGCACAGTTCCCAGGGTTGGCAGTCTTTTTCTTCATAAAAACAGATGTGAAAAGTCCACATTTGCCTCATATGTGTAATCACGTACTGGGAATCTGAGGTCTTTGGTTCACTAGGTCAGGGCTGGGGAGGTTATGTAAGCAGAGCAGAGAAACTGGACTCGCTGAACCTGAGAGAGAGAGGCACCACGCTGGGGCTGGCAGGCATGGGAGAACGCCCAGAGGGCAACGGGGTAAACACGGCACATATACACTGCTGGCACACTGGCACACACACACACCCACACAATCACAAAGAAAACCACACTCCTGGAAATGAATCTTATGTAAGAGACTCATTTCCAGGAGTGTGTGTGCAGACAGTTATTCATTTACTCCCTAATCTATTCTTATCTCATCTATGTCAATGTGTATACTGTGTGTGTGTGCCTCAGTGAGAACAAACTTCAGTAAATAACTTCTTTCCAAACTGCACAAGACAAACAAAGCCTGAAATATTTATCGTTGAATATTTTAAAAGATGCTCAAACATGTTGAGTAAAGGTGAGAGAGCAACCGATACCTCTTATACGTTAAGTTTACATCCAAGACAGCAAATCGTTGCTGAAAGGTTGTGCTATTTACTTAAAAAGCATTTAGAATGCAACCCTTGGATGACTTGGGAAAACCTGGAGCGGGCCAACATCGAGCACTTTGATCTGAATCTATTCATCCTGCTCCTCTCAGTGCTGCCCCCACCCTGCCAACAGCAGCACTACACCCTCCAGGTTACCAGAGGCAGACGGAGCCAGAGGCAGACTATCTGGCTACCACCCAAATGGCTTTCTCCATGGATATAAACAGCGCAACTACAGGCCTGGACCACACATAAACACCATTCTGAGAGCACAGGCAAGGACACAGCTTGTGTGTGTGTGTGTGTGTGTGTGTGTGTGTGTTTGCAGGAGAAAGAGATGAGCTGTGAGATAAATACAGAATATAAGACCCTAGACAGTGTGGGTGGTGAGCATACATGGTGTGCATCCTTCCATACACAAGACAGAAATCTTGTTTTTCACTTTTTCTGTCCGGTTACTCCCACGTTGCATCAGAATTATTTCCTCGGATACAGCAGCCACCCGGTTCATTAATTTGTGTGTGCGTGTGGGGGGGAAACATCCCAAAAGATTAAGATTTCGTCAATTACAAACTCCGATTGGATGCGAAAGGTACACGAGTAACATGCGGAGTGACATGATTTCACAATACGGAGTGACAAGAGTTCAGCTTTCACAACATGCCGTTTCTTTTTTTTTTTTTTGTCGCTCACTTTACAGCTTCAAATCCGTCATGTGTTTAACGGCTTTTATGTAGCTGTCACAGTGAGTGATGGATAGAAGCCTTTTGGGTGGATACGTAATGTTTACCAGATAAGAAAAGCAAACACTGCAGTGGGTGTGTGGGTGTGTCGGTTTACACGTATTGAACGTTTGACCTGATCCCAGAAATCACCAACGATAGGGTTTTAGGGTGGAAATGTTGCTAAATGTCCTGTTTAGAAGATTAAAAAAAAAAAAAGTCAAAATCAAATTAGAAAAGAAAGAATTAGGTGGATAATGGGTTGGAGATTTCCATAATATAGCGAGAGATCCTGTCAGAGGTGTTTTGGTAGCAGACATGAAGCGGCCTAATGTGTGCGGTGGTCAGATCACCAGAGAGACGTGTATCACAATCTTAAAGGGGATTTGGGGTTTCAGACGATATCAAAGACTCGAGTCCCTTTGAAAAGATTAACCGGGCTAACGTCGTGGGCCGCGTCTCGTCATACACCCCGCGCATGCTGCATGTGTGCGTGCACACGACGGCGGGGCACACGGGAGATAAGCAGAAAGGGGCAACATCAGCGGAGTGCATGGATTTGCACTCACACTCACACTCACACACACACACACACACACACACACACACTCGCTGACACACAACCTCAAGGGCTCTGCTGACATTCTCCCATGTCCTTCTCTTGGTAAGGGTCCCTGCATATGGGTCATATGAGAGGCCAAGGGGAAAAACAGAAGCAGAAGAAGCCAGCACAGGAAAATGTCATCCTCGCAGCATGGATAGTTAGTAGACACACACATACACACACACACACACACACACACACACACACACATACATACTGTATACACACACAGAGCTGAACTGGGTCTATAAATACAGCAGTAAAGCAGGGAGCGGCAGAGTGGAAAAAGCCCAGTGGAAAACCATTCAATCGTTAGCTTAGCAGCCTAGCTCTAAAATTAGCATTAGCAGAGTACAGCAGACCTTGCAAACACACACACACACAAACTAGAAATCAGCTTGCAAGGCACCATTCCTAACCTTAATTATAAAGAGAGAAAGCAGCGAAACTGAGTCAGGACCAGCCACCTACACCTCATTAGTCTACCACTCCACATGTAAGGGTGGGGTTAGCTTAGCACCCAGAGCTCAGAATAATCTCAACTTCAAAGTATATGGGACATTATATCATTAGCCTATGTAACACCCTGGCCTATATATGCAAATCGACGCTTCAGTCGATTTTTAGCAACCTCCAATTACACGTCCTTGAACGAGCCCCGTAAGGTTAAATCGACGTTCCATAATGGGAGCGTTCTCGTCAGAATAGCAACGTATAGCTGTATAGCCGACCCAACGGACTTGAATCTAAATTCGACTCCCCTGAGTCTTTAGCCTACTTTGTAAGATGGGCAGAGGTTAATGATGATAACGGTAAATTAATCTGAAGCGATGACTTCCAAATGAGTTAATTCTGGTTTGCGAGGACATGTTTAAGAAAAAAGGAGCGGAATATTTAACAAAGGATAAAATGAAGATGGCAAAGAGAAGTCACGACCAAGGTTGTTTGAGAAAACGGTCCTAAACTTTTTTTTATTATTCAGGCCTTGAATGTGTCACTCCCTCTCCTTTAGAAGAGGGTGATTTAACACAGCCGTGAATGTAAGGCAGAGCTTATGATTTATTGAAGTGTATGAGGGTCATTGTACTTCTTTACATCTTATGTACAAGTCTGCCTATATACAGGACATGTAGTAGAGAAAGTTATTGTTCAACAGAAGTGTATTTTATCACGTAAAACCTGCACAGAGAGGACCTAGGAGCAAACAATTTATGTGATTTTTATATCCAAAAAGTAATTTTGATATACTGTAGATATCCATGTAGAGAATTTTAGACGTTAAGACAATTTACTGTAATATTTCCTCCATAATGACCACTAATGGTTTCTTGACGTTATATCAATGTTGAATCTTAAAATTTCTCTCTCTTTGAACAGTTTTCTGCAAGCTCAGGTACAGAAATGACTAGAGCTGCAACGATTAAATCGATTAGTTGACAACGGTTAAATTAATCGCCAAATATTTTGGTAATCGAGTAATCAGTTTGAGTAATTTTTTAAGAAAAAAAAAAATCTAAATTCTCTGATTCCAGCTTCTTAAATGTGAATATTTTCTGTTTTTTTTTTTACTTCCATGTAGACAGTAAACTGAATATCTTTGAGTTGTGGACAAAACATGACATTTGAGGACGACATCTTGGGCTTTGGGAAACACTGATGGAAATTTTTCACCATTTTCTGTCATTTTATAGACCAAACAACTAATCTAATATACTAATACTAATATAAGATTAATCAAGAAAATAATCAACTGACAATGAAAAGTCATTAGTTGCAGCCCTATAAATTACAGTACAGATTTTGAAAGAGGATTCATGGGTTTGGGTCTTGAAACTCGGGTCTTTGGTCTTGAAACTTTCTAAGAAAATAAAACTAAGCAGAACTTTAGAGCTGTAGCAGAGGAGAAACTTTTTGCAGTGTCCTGGCAGCGGACTAGCCTTCTCTGTTTGCTGGCCAGCAAAGCATAGATCATAAGTAACATGAATCCATCATTAAATCCAGAGGGAAAGAGAACAGGACTTGTTAAGTTACTGCGAGGGTCGAAGGGAGGGGGGGTCTTAGTTAATTTGAGTTACTGTACACAGGCAGTTCATGGGGGTGTGTGATAGAGTGTTAGTGCCTGCATTTAACCCAAATAGTTCTCCCAGTTAAGACAATCCCACTAAACAATACTGCACACACACACACACACACACACACACACACACACACACACGCACACACACGATACTCTAACTCTGCTGCTAATTACTCCGCCATGGCTTTTACAGTCCATTTGACATGGAAGGTGCTACATAGTGTCGCTGAACCTGTGTAGTGTTTGTAGTGTGGGGTGTGTGACTGTGAGTGTACTACAGGCACGAACAGCTGCTGTAGTAGAGGGTGATAGGCAGGGTGTTAAAGAGACAGATAGTTGTTGAAAGGTAGGAGGGGGAGATGTGTAAGCTGATGAAAAGCAGGATAATCTTAGCCCTGGGCGAGCACGCAGTTATTTGTACTATGTGTCTGCGATTACGTGAGTGTATGAGTGGGGTGGAGGGTGATCAAAACCTGACTTGACAAAACTTACTATATGTGCTCTTGAACTGTTTGTGTATGTGTGCATGTGTGTCTAAAAGAGAGGAGAGGAGCAAAGTGTTTAACCGCAGTTAAAGTTTCCATGTGAGATAATCTCGGTCTGACAATACCGGCACTGGGCTGCACACATACTGTATGACAGGTCTTGGAAATGCTGGGTGTGTTCATAAGCGTACATAATGCAGGCCTATCCAAAGACAGCCAAACAGTAGCAAACCGCTGTCCGGCCTCCAGAGGTAATACGTAGTTTGGCTCTCTAGCATACACCCGTGTCTCGGACCCATACAAAAACCTCTTAATATTAGAGCGAGACATTATCTGCAGCTTTCTTGTTCAATAACATCCCTGCGTGTCTACCGCCAGTTGTGGGTCTGTTCTGTAATTACATCTCCATCTGCTGCGTCTTACCTCTGAGGCAAAGGAAGGTGAGGAAGTCCTCCGTCTTGGGCTTGCGTCTGGACAGGTCCTGAATGGACAAGGCCAGGGCTGATGAGGAGAGCGACGACAGGGACGTGGAGGGCACAGTGGCCAGGGCGGTGTTCAGGCTGCCTGGGTCGGCCACCTTGACGGGCGTGGTGCTGGGCGAGTTGGGCTGCGACTGGGCGAACTTCCTCTGGGCCTGGAGCCGAGGTCTGAGAGGGAGGAAACGAGAAAGGAAGGAGAGAGTGAGTTACTGAAATGTATTATTTAATTACAGTTAAACACACCAGTGTCTTCTCACACAGCGGTGAGCCACGACGACAAAGAGACTGCCACGATAAAGTTAATACATTTTATCAGGTTTTATGTTCACATTGAAATGAACACTATAGGGCTTATATGTAAGATAAATCACATTGATTTCAAATAATCAAATACAATAATATTACAAATACAGACGACAGACTTTTGCATTTGTATGCATGTATGCAAAAACACATGCATATACCACTATAACAGCCCAATGCTGTTACAGTAGATTTTGTATGCCCGGTATATGGAGGTGATATCATTCAACCCTATGAATCTCAGCAAAAGACAAAGTACTCTGCAGCTGATTAAAATCACACGTTTGCTCTTTTACATGCACAAACACACATACACACTCTCATCGTTTTCATTACTGTGGCCCGATGATGGACTATTGTCTCACTGTAGTAGAGTGGATTGCTGAAACTACTACCCAGTAGTGAAGAATTGATCACCTTCGCGCGTGTGTTTTTGCACATTAAGTGAAGAGTGGGTGTGAGCCCATCATGGATGTGCAGATACACCCACACGGTCATTTAGGTGGGTGTTGGGTGCGTTTGCATGTAAATGTGTGTATTCGCGAGTAAATTACGCAAAAAAAAACTACACGTGCGTAGTCACAGATACACACACAGGTAGTAGTTCTATTTTATTCCTGTTGAGCACTGAGTGAAAGATAATTAAGCTGCCAGAGAACAAAGTTTCTTCATCTCTCTGTCTTTCTTTTTTTTTACTTCCTTCTCACCTTTCCACCATTATATTTTATCTTTCTCCTTCTAACTTGCGCTCACTTTCCTCCGTGGTGCACAAAGCCTTTGAGATGTCTCTCTCTGCTTGTCTCTTTATTTCACAGTGTGTGTCAGCGGAGGCGAGGGAAGGAGGAGAATATTAAAGAAGTGGGTGTCTGAGAGAAAGCGATGGACTTACCTGTCACACCGCCTCCCTCACAACACACACACACACCTGGGTGTGGACACTCACACACACACACACATACACACAAACCATAAAAGTCCCAGACTGTCAGGGGCCACATGAACCAGTAAGTGGCCTCAATCGATTAGTGCTGCTGTGTGTGTGAGAGTGACAGAGAGCTGTGATAGAAGCAATGTGATATCCTGGTATTATTTGTCAATTTGCCGTGGACCCGATTGAAGTAAGGGGAAGATAGGATCATGTCTGGAGGACACCCACAATGCATTTTGGTGCAGAGCCCCGATTACACTTCAAATCAGAGAACAGCGTGGTGTCAAAATGTGTCAATTTCCCGCCGTGACATGGGTGTACGTTCGATATGTGAGAAATTGAGAGATGATTGCGCGAACATTGCCAAAGCGCTGCATTCGGACGCGAGGTGTGAGGAACTCAGCGAACAACTGTTTGCACACGCCCCAGTTTGTTTACAATCAAACACTCGGTAAACAAAAAGCCTATGACTGCGATCAGCTCAGTCAATAGCTCACAAAAGTGATCCGCGTTTACACAAATCTAATCGGCTTTGATTTTGAGTTTCAAAATGAATGCGGCAGTGAAAAGTTTAATCAGTCATTTTACTGAATAGAAGATATTATAGGGCCGCCTTATTTCAACATTAACTTGAAAGCTAGGAGCGTAGAGGATGTACTGTTTTCCCATGGTATTACAGAACAAAGAACACGACAACTCAATAGGCAGAACAACACAATGAGGACAGGTGTCACTTCACACAAGGTTGTGATTTACTTACAAAATTAGGAGAAATAAGTGATAGGGCAAAAAGGCCGCACATAAACTTGTTAAGAATTGAGATGCAAAGAATGGAAGAGAGACAGAAAAGAGGAAAAACTAACTAACTAGGGTAGTAAACGTAAAGGAAAGAGAGAGGAAGGGACGTGGAATAAGAATGGACACAACAGAGACAGAAGAGCGAAATGGAGAAAGAAAAAGATCAGAAAGAAATGATCAGAAAAATGATCAAAAACTGACTAAATGCAGTGAATGAACCGCTGAAAATCAAAACCCATTCAAGGCCAGCTGCAGAGGAAGAGCGTGACAAACAGCTAGAGAGACAAAGGATGAGAAACGTGTGAGAGGTAAAGCACAATCCCCTTTTGTTTCACACGTCCACATTGTGTCCGCTAGGCTGGCCCTTTGTTGTTGCCTGACTGGAGGGACTCAACCTGTACACAAACAAATGCAAACAATTCAACATGCACACACACATGCAAAGACCCAAAACACATACTTACTACCCTCACCTACCCAACTTCAATAACTTCCTCATGAAACATTTACTTTCTCAGTCTGCACGCACACATCATAATAAAACACTGCTTCGGTTGTGATCGCTAGGGATGGAGAGTGCAGGGCGTACGGAAAGGGATGAGGCCAAAGCAAGAAAGTGAGATGAAGTGATGGAGAGAGGGGGGGGGGGAGGGTGCTGGACGCAGGGAGGTTTGCGTGACTGCAAGACTGGGAAATATATAGTGTGTGAGAAGAAGATAAGTGATGGGAGAGGGGAAGGAAGTACAGAGAGAAGGAACAACACACAATGTACACAGAGATAATGCAATCAGAGTTAGGTAACTTTAGCCACAGACATGCCACCACATCCATTTTGGCATTTCGACACAGTGCATACTGTGTATATCTTGTATAGACCGGCACACACATAATATACAGTAGAGTATTTCACACATAAGCAGACAGCTTTACCCTCTGTACTGTTTACAGACAGAAAAGCTTGCAGTGTCAGTGTGCTAGTACGGTACGAGTACATACATGCTTGTAGACTTTAATGGGTCTTAAAGGAACAACTGTCTGTTATACACACAAAACTCTTTCTCCTTACTACACCGATATCTCAATAGTAATTATATATTAATAAGAATGTGTGCTTTTACATAGACATTACTTTGGCAACACCTGTATGTGGGCACGGCTGTGTAGCTGTTGCTATCCTAATCCTCGGTTCAAATGTGCAGCCACCCAAACCCAAACGTCCCACCATCCCATAAATTTAATCGTCTGCAATTTAATATCGCAAACGGGGGGGGAGCAATCACTGTAGACTAAGCTGCGCTATGAACGCTTTCTAAATAGTAAGCAGAGGAGAGACGGAGTTCTCCATAAAAGCCTCTTTGGTAAGATAAACCCTGGCTGGTTTTATTGCTCCAGCCTTAGATGAATAGGATCCTATTTAAATACTTAAAAAGAGAGAGAGTGACTGAGAGGTTCAACTGACACATAAAAAAACAGACGGGATGACATCAGAAATAAAAACACAAGCAACTGTGCAAAAGAATGGGGACAGAGACAGATGAGCTAATAAAGCATTGTGCGTACTACATCCTGTCTAGACAGTCAACCAGAGCCTCTTTAGACGGGCCTCAGGTTTTCCTGGGACGATCCTCTGCTATCTGTTACCTATTAACTAACAAGGGAGATATGCTGGGGGGAAGGGGGGGGGGGGGTGGACAAAATTCTCTTTACATACATTTCTTTACGTATTATCAGTTGTCATCTTCTTTCTCTTTTGGAATGTTAACAGCCAAGATGAGGCTAATAAAAAGGTAATAAAAACAGATCTGCTTCACTGATGGTGTGATAATGAAGGGTATGGTGGTGAATCCACAGGCAGGGGAATAATGCATAAATAAAGCCCTAACACCTTACATTGCGAAAACTACAACTTCAGTAACAAGTAATTACCTTAATTAAAAGATGACAGAGAGCTCTCTTCCTCGGAAATAGTGCTCAGGTGGCAAAAACAGAATTACTGTTTTTATCGCAATTAAGGGCGTTGGGAAATTACAGCACGAAAAACAATTCTAGTAACACGTGTTTGACAAATTCATCCAGATTCCTCTGAAATGATGCATCGTCGCCCAAATTTTTGCAAATATGTCAACGCTGAAGCACATCTCTTTAGTTGTAAGAAATGAGGAGACAATCAAGCATTGACACACACACACTCACACACACTTCAGTTTCCCAAGGACCAGGTAAATATTGAGAAATCAGCACGGGAACAATTTGCAATGACATGACTGTTTTTAAAAGTGCTGCCACTGCGCTATAGGCTCAGTGGTAACCTGAGCCTCTGATTTAGCCCCGTCTGCCCAGAGGAGGGCTGCCGGTGTGTGTGTATATGTAAGTCAGGGTACACTATGTTCCCAAGCGTGTTGAGCTATATAGAATACACATTGGTGCAGTGCCATGGTAGGTAAGTGAGGCTTACGTAAGAAAAAATTAAGACTGATTGCCCTGATTGAAGGAGAATGAGAGGAGAGCCGGAGAGACGCGGGCAGGGAAAAAGAGGCAACAGAGATCCGATAGCGGAAGAAAAAGCAAAGAGATTACGGCAGGATGTCCCCATTCATCCCTTTCTAATCCACCTTTCATCCATCCCTTCCTCCCTCCATCCCTTCCTGCTACCCCCCCAGCCATCTACCCTTCAAAGGCCTGCTCTAATGTCTAATATTACACATGCCACCGTAGCTGCTGGAGCATTGATTATCTCTGGGAGAGACAGAGTGAGAAAATTTGACGATCCTGTCAGAACAGCGATCCCGTGAAAGAAGGCGGAAGAGGAGGGAGAAGAAAGGGAGCGGATAAAGAGCCATTTGTGATTTCCCTCTAACACATGAAATGAAGTAAGATGAAAAATGCGAAGGAGGTGGCGATGAAGGGACACGAGGACAGGGAGAAAGATGAGCTGCAGCTACGTTAATGCATTTTTGCTCAGCCAAAGCCAGACCACCGTGTGCTCAGGCAGCACAGTTGTGGACAGTTGATATAGATCACACTCGCGCACATGTGACCCTGTCAATCAAAGACTCCTAGCTCTCTTCTTCAGGGTAGATGCTAGAATGAACCCGCTGAACCTAAGGTAGACTCACTGCACGACAAGCTATCTGGACCACAACCATTCGAGGTCAATGCCTAACCTTGACCATCTCACCAGCAAATAGCAATAGCAGCAATAGCTAGCCGGTGGGGCACAAACATACCTTCCATTCACATTATGGGTATCGAATGAAGTACTCTCTTGGTATCGGTATCACTTTAAGGGTACTGGCATTGGTACTGGCATCCTAATTTCTTAAACGATACCCAGCCTTACCAGCGACCTATCCTTAAACATCTTCGCATACAAACTACATTCGGTGGGTACATTCTAGCATCTACCCCTTCTTCAGTCTCCATCTTATCGACATCTTTCCAGTGATGGCCGTTTCCATGGGAACTGCCGTGATGGCAGGACTTCTCCATGTGGTCATCTCGATTTATGCTACGAGGGCGTTGGCAAGCATCCACCCTGCTGAAGTGTCACTGAGCACGACGCTGCCTATATCCACTTGTTGATCAGTAACTGACCCTCATCTCCGACCTCTCCCAGTAGAGGGAGGCCAGCAAAAACAGAATTTATCCTTCACACTCAGTCAATAACTCAAAACCCGTCAGTGTAGGAGGAGAGTATAGCACAAATAGAAACTTCCAACCCCGACTGGCTCCTCAAACCAGTTTACTGTCAGCCAGAGCACGTCGGCAGGGTGCAGAGTGCAAGAAACGAGATGACTAAGCACATGTGTGTTTGTGTGTACACAGAGCTGACAACAGCTGATTTATTAAACCGCATATCAACTCATTTGTGAATAACACACTTATAATAGATGCAAAGGAAAATACTTTAAATGCCAATTAGGCAGGACTGATTGTTGAAAAAAGCAGTCTCCCACGCTTGTTTGATTTATTGAATAAGCTGTTGGCTCAGCATCTTTCAATTCTTTACGTACATTAAATATTGATGAATGGAGTCCAATATGTACAAGTACAAGCAACAGTACAGAGAGAGGGACAAACAAAGAGATACAAACACTGTCGAGACTTGACTTTATGGATGACTCGGTTTTAAATGCTCAAGCTTGAGAAAACATTTGTATTTGGCATTTGTCTTAGTGGGTGAAATCTAGCTTGAAACGAACGAAAGGAACCAACACCAGACAGCAAAAACTTGTTTCTGATTCTAAAGTTAGACGTGAAGCCCGATACCCAGGTTTCAATTTAATATGAAGCCAATTCCTGTGATTATATGGTCATTTAAAGCCATATTCTACTTTTAGATTTCCATTTTCACCAAATATAGCATCAGAACTAAATCCTGTAACGAATTAGTGGATAGAATGACCGAGCACCTTAACATGAGAGGGTATTTAATGACGTGCGTGTCTGTGGTCCTGAGGTCATATACTGTACACTGTGTCCCTTGTAGACGATGCCCTGGGTCCTCCACAGTGGAGCCTTGGCTGTTATGTGTGTCGCTGTGTGGTTTGGTTTCAGACCTTTGCTGCACCACTGTAACCTGATATTTGGATAAGGCTGGCAAGTGGAACATGAGCTAGTAGTCCCTGTGTTGATTTGTGCAAAATGTGTCCGCCTTTGACTTTTAAAGCACTCTGCAGCACATAATACTGTGAAGTTCTTTGGATGCAAGCCGTAGCCAGCGATGCCGAAATTTGAGTATTACTGTAATTGGAAAATAATTGCATATCTTAATTGCATTCATTCCAAAACTCCACACATACCACTAGAAAGAGAATAAGAACAAGACAAACAAATAGAAAGAAAGAAAGAAAGAAAGAGAGCAAAAATGCAATTAAGAAGTATGAAAGCGTGCCAGGCCAGAAAAAAAAAACGAGTAAAACAGCTTAACAATTAGTCTCTGCATTTAACCTATGAGACTGTCAAAAGAGACAGCAAGCTGACAAAATCAATAGACAAAAACAAAGAAGAGCGGTTTCAGGTATTAAGTAAATATATCCATCCCAGTAGCTCAAACTATGTCAGACATTCAAAAATCTGGCTACTATTTTGCAGAGATGTGGCACATCTGAATCATCGGAGTCTTGAGCCCTATCCACAGAGTGTCCCACGGTTTGATAGATGTTGGCATGAGGCTGGGCTCGAGTCAGACTTTGTGCTCCCTCCCATGGTAAAGGTTATTGTGTGAGGAGAAGAGCACTGATCCAGAGTCTGTACCTTAGGGGCTGTATTAATTGGCTCCAGATGGCCCACATGGTCCTGATAAAAGACTACCATGCTGCAGCTGGCTCTGTGAGAGTGTGCTTATGTGTGTGTGTGTGCTCGAGTCCATTTTGTACAAATCAGAGCAACATGAATGCACATGTTTATGTACATAAGAGTGACATTTGTTTGAATGTTTATGTGCAGGGATTGAGCTTCACAAAATGTGTATGTCTTTAATCAATGTCTCTATCTATATTTATTTCTGTGTGTGTGTTGGTCTGGCGGTCTGACTCTGTTCAGATCGAATCCATCAGCAGATAAAAGAGTGAAAAGAAAGTGTATATGCGCAATGATCACACTGTAATTGACACCATGTGTATTAGTGAATATGGTGATGTGTATGAAAGAGACAAAGCTCCAAGGCTACTACGTTTTACCGTAGATACCACGCTTTTCTTGTATTGCATTTAACTGTTAATTCACTGACTGTATACCTTTTAGCTTGGCTCATTAAAGAGCTCTAAATCTGTGTATCAAATGAAGGAAATTAATCAGCTGGCCTTTACAGATGTTACTTCTTAGCCTGTAAGGAGCAACTACCGGGGTTAAAAGTGCACAATGAATGATATATTTAACCTGAGCTTTCAAAGACTACACTGACCACACACATCATCCATTTAGGGTTTGTGTTGGGAAACTAAACAGTTGTAACTGAACACTCATCTTGCTCAAAGTGTTTATTGCTTTTCCGTCTCCATGTATTTAGGAGAGGGATGGCACTGGAGTGAACTGACCAACTGACCTTGTGACCTTCACATATGCAAACAGCCCCTGTATTGACCCCAGTCACATATACACAGTACAGCATGTCACATGCTCACTGTGTATATGTGCTGCATGTGCACACCAAACGCAAATAAACGCCATCATTAGTCAATGAGCCAAGGCCGCTGAGAGGACAAATATGCACAAAGAAGTCCACTTATTGCTCACTATATTGGAGCGAAAAGTACACACAGTAGTCCACTGGAACAGGCCTCGACAAGGCATTGTCCTGCTTGTAACACTGTCACTTGTCAAAGAAATAACATTAAGACCATTTATTTATATTTTCATGTGTTTTGCAAGCAAAATCGAAAGTTTTTCACAAGCCACAACTCCGTTTCCCTGGTAACGCCTGAGGGTTTGCTAATACTTGGAACAATCACTACCATCCTTTAAGGTCCCTATGCAATGGAAACGTTGTTCACTGCTCCAGTAAATAGGGCGAACCTTAGCTACAGGAGATATTTCTAGTCCGCTCAGCTCATAGAACCCTTTGGCTCAGCTGCGAGCCAGAAAGCTAACCTTATGCTAGCAAGATTCAAAGTCAAAAACATTGCGTACGGTTGCCAACCAGTGAATATAATTTGACAGTTTAGACTAGCTAGCTATCCAGCCATGTCATTGTCCCCAAATCAATATTGCCATTTTCATTGACAAATCTTGATTAGCATTACGCTGGCATAAAGAAACGTTATGCTAGCATACGGTATGTTTAACTACAAGACTAGCTAGCTATCCAGCCATGCCATTGTCCAAAAATAAACATCAAAAGTAGCGGGTTGAATAGTGAATGGGATGATCGCTTATGTGGTACGGTATCAGTACCGTTAAGCTCAGAGGGGCATTTTAACTAACATTACACTCAGTGTTGTAAATACGATATTCAGATTTATTTGTAGCTAGCGCATTGATTTAGAACGGTGAACAGACCGTTTCACTGGAACTACTTAGTAGGTGTCCATTATCAGGAATAAATGGACCCCATGCATCTTATCAGAATTGATTATTCACCCACGACCATGGTATAAACTACAGCATTTCTGTATATATTGTCAGCATATGGTTTCAACGCTCAACTGCTTTGTGTTGACATCAAGATAAATGTGAGGGTGTTATTCAGATGTGTGTGTCTCTCTGTCACAGTTAAGCTGTGAGAGCTACATGCTTTAAGCAGTCACAATAAGGCTAATATTCATTTGAGATAAAAGATATAGCAGGGCCTGTGTGCATATTTAAATATAACCTTGGCTTTCCACTCGGCCCCCTCTTTTTTTTACTGAATGAAACGATGAGAGGGGAGATGGCCTGATAGGCAGATGTGGAGAGAAAAGACATCTTGACAATAGATCAAGCTTAGCTTTATCTCTGTGAATATATAAATGCTATATTAGGTCAGGTGGAAGTCAGCCGGTGTCCCCCTTTGTCACCTTAAAAATGCTAATGTACAAAATTGGCCAGCACTCAACCTAAACGCCACTAAAATAACTTTCAAAAACGCCACTAGAGCTTTGTCCAGATGTAGCCAGAGTCTTTGAATTTGTGGTGGATTACATGGCAGAAAATATTGAATGAAATCCTGCTCTGCTTCCTTTACCATCATGGCCAGAAAGAAAAGGCCGCACTTAAATGTAGGCTTTGTTAGCAGTCAAGGTCCACTGCTCAGGGCTATTTTCCACCCCCCACCCCTTCACAACACATGCTGAACTCCAACCCTATGACCTCTGACCTCGCAGTCCTTCTTAGTCACCCCTGGGAGTAGCCGAGCTGACCACAGCCAGATTAGGTCAATAAACATCAGAGACGGTTCTGTATGTGCTCAGCAATCAGTCTAATTAAGCCCGAGTCCCGTATGTAGACCTTCAGAGACCTTGAGGCCTTGGGGCTAGAAAAGCAGGAGACTGGCTCAAACAAAAGATCTTCGACACATGGAATACAGAGGGGCTCAAATAAGATAAATATAGGTGCATAAACTGAATAGTCTACTATTTGGAATGCAGATTTTTTTTGTTATTTTCATGATGATCTTGGTATCTTGTGGTGCAGCTATTAGAAGAACTACACAACAAGAAGTACACATGTATAGACAAGCATGGTGGTCTAAGCGCCAAATACACACAGATACACACACATACACTGCTCCAGACTGATCAATCTCTCACCGCGTTTCCAATTTACAGAAGATTCCCCGGTTGAGATGACAAAATTGACCCTTCCAATGGGTCATTGCTCTCTGCTTTTGAAACATGTTTCTTTTCACACACAACTTCCAACTGAGCTCTGGCTTTAATAGCAAAGTAAAGTGTAACGTTGCTTCCCTTTGGCTTCTCCCAGCTACCTTTAAAAAGGAATACTTTCTGGCTTTTACTGGAGCTCAAAACTTGACATACAAGGTTATGCTTCTTATTGAGAGGTGTCCTCAAAATGAGATATTCTTATGAAAGCATATACTTAGTCTAATATAATGACAGTATTCTGAGTCCTCTAACTATAAAGCAGGGATTCTCTGTCCGTCCTTCTGTGTGTTATTCACATATCTCGAGAACCGCTCACCCCATCTACTTCACACTTGGCGGGTGTATTGCTCGGGACCTAAGGGAGTGCAGTGTCAAATGTGGTGCAATTTGGCCATATGGTGGTGCTATAACAATGAACTTCACCCGAGTTTGGCCTGTAACTTTTGAACTGCAAGTCTCAGAAACAAAATTATTTTTTTCCCGGATTGTGTCCAGGATTTAGTGAATCTATCCATATAACCCACGCCCATTTGTGTCTAGGCTAATGGCTCCACCATTTTGAAAACTGTCCAGATCTGATTTTTTGCTACTCCTCCTACAAATTTTGAGCAATCTTCACCAAATTTGTTATAGGACATATCTGGACCAGGCCGGACAAAACATTTTTTTTTTAGTTTTGATGTTCCATACAGTTTTGTTATAGCTGGCTCTCAAAGTTGGCTCAAATGCTGTGGGCAGGGTGCCAGGGATGATTTATTTTTGTAGGCCAACCAGGAAGTTAGCATCGCCCTGGGTTCCCTCGAAAAAACGCAAATGGTTTTTTTCCATTGAGTTTTGGATTACTGCAGAATATAAACTCTGTGGCGAACAAACGTTTATGACACTTAAACGTTTTGTTCAGCAAGATAATCTCCACAAATGAACACCGCTTTATGATTTTTGAAGTCTGAATGCAATTGCCATTAGTAAAAAGCTAACGTTAGGCTAGAAACGAACTACACCACATGAACGTGAGTATACACAACGAGGCTGACGAGTCAACGTGATGACGTTTAGTAGTCTCATCTAGCCACTTGTTAGCAACTGCCTGTTTTAATACTCTTAAGCTTGTGTTAACCACAGACCTTATTTCAGGCATCTAACTAAAAACCCATTGACTTCCAGACGAGGGAACTGGAAGTGCTAAAATGCTAACTCATTTCCTGGTTTTAGGACTCATTCCTGTAGCACTCTATAGGTGGCGCTGTAGCGGCATCATTTAACTATAAAGCAAGGAATCTCTGTCTGTCTGTCTGTGTATGTACTCTATGTATTACTGTCCTTCGCATATCTCGAGAACTGTTCATCCAATCAACTTCACACTTGGTGGGTACAAGCAGCCATACCACGGGGTTCTTGACAACGCTGCAGCAGAACTTCGGCCCGTTCCGGAGAGGCAAACGCTCCGGACGGGCACTGCACTAGTCTTTTATAACATGCATACATAACGACAGTATTCAGAGTCATCTTTTTGAATATACTGATTCAGATATTCTGAGTCATTTTAACAGCTTGGCTTACAATAGATATTACTGCAGCTAAAAAAAAGACACACGCTATTAAAAGACTTCTCTAACCTCAGGTTGGCAGCCCCAATTGCTCCGGATAAAAATAAAATAACAGTGTACAGTAATCCTGTCAACCATTTAGATTTTGTTGTCAAGAAGCACCATGCAAACCAGTTGTAACACGGCTAATCTGCGCTACAATCACAATGCTAGCACTTGTATTTGACAGTGATTATGGGAGCGAGTCTGCGCGCTGACTGACATTATGCACTGTGGTGGATGGTTAATACTCCTTCACCCTGCCATTTCAGCCGAGAGCGGAAGGCTTTCATAAAGCCGCGGCGAGGCAGCGACAATGAGAGCAGAGTTTATAGGAGATTTTGGAGACTGACATGCTGACATGCAGGGCTGAGTCACTGACAGACTGACTGAGAAAGAGGGAGACAGAAAAAAAAAACAGAGAGAGAGACAGTTTAAACTGCACTGGGATAAGTACAGACACAGTATTTAGCGGTGTTCCAAATTTAACACAAAGCCGCCATTTGAGTGCAAAACCAAAGATGCCACTCTGATGGACTGGCTAAAAAGCTAAAAGGGCTAACTGTCCGGCTTTCTATTAACAAGATCAATGTATGTTTGTGCATGTGAGTACTACTGTATGAATACAACATTAGGGTGTTAGTGGTACAGCTAGGTGTTGCACAGCATATAGGTTCCCCTCACACCTAAAGTAAATCAATAGACACATTATGGCCCTCTATTAACACACACATTTGCAGTGTGTGTGTGCGTGCAGGCACATGCATGTAATCCCTCATAAATGGAAATGGTGATTATGCATTACTGACAAGAGTCATTGGTTACGCTAGACAAGACAAGTGTGTGTGTGTGTCTGTGTGCGTGTCTGTGTGTGTGTAGTGTACACACTTGGCATTCATTAAGTCGAAACAAAACAAGCGGCAGCAGCTGAGTGTGTGAGTGTGTGTCTTGGCTGAGACAACAGAGAGAGCAGATTCAAAGAGAGCCAAAAGTGGGGTTCGGTGAAGAGAGAAAGAGAGAGAAAGAGAGAGAGAAGAAAAGAGGCACAGAGAAAGAGAGAGAAACGCAGAAATTAAGTTAAGAAACCTGTTTAAGAGGGCCACTCAACTTCTGATCCACACACACTCTACCCACACTTTTGCAGCGCTTAATAAGTTTGTCTACAGTTTTTTTAAACTCACACACAGTTGAACTAACAGCTGAGTCGCCGGCGGCAACGCCATGAAAACCTCTTGTAAACATTAATCAGATGAGCTGAAGTAAGACGCATCATGATCTAATAGAGGTTCTAAAAATCTTAAAACACATCAGATTAAGTGCTTGAGATTCGTTTCACGTTTGGAGGCTACAAAACGACAACCAGATTAATAATGTTTAACACAAATTAAAAACCAAAATATTCTCCAAAGCACAGACCATCAAGCCACAAAAATGTCCTCAATCGTGAAAAAAGAAACCACACCGGAGTTTAGATTGTACCAGTGAGAGCAGCAATGCTAAATTAAAATACCAATGAATACCAGAGAATGATTTACTCATTCCATTTATGACTTTACAAGATTTACAAAACGCTGACAAAACGCCAAAATTGTGACAGCT
Source organism: Sebastolobus alascanus (assembly GCA_916701645.2). NCBI lineage: Eukaryota > Metazoa > Chordata > Actinopteri > Perciformes > Sebastidae > Sebastolobus > Sebastolobus alascanus. The sequence continues at coordinate 2,130,756 of CAKAOJ020000025.1, read as the reverse complement.
TATTGGAGAAGACGCTTCTGTGGCAGCAGCATGTTTTATGACTGAACTGAAGACACAAAAGTATTCTATTCAACTGCAAAAAAGTTTGAATCCTATATGCAACGGATCAGGCTACCTGCAGCACTCCGCTAGCCAAGACAACAACTTCATGTTAAATACCAAGCAACAAACACATCAATTACACAGACTGTCTTCAAACCTACATCAAATGTGTAGGGGTGGGGGGGGTGGGGGGATGGAGGAGGATAAAAAACGATACAGCATAGTATTGTGATATTTTGCAATATTGTATCGATACACCGACGTCAAGTATCGATCTTTTATTATATAAACTATTAACCTCTTTACAATCTAAAAGCTAGAGTGAAGATACCGGTATCATATGAAACTAGAAAAACCTAAGGAATTCACTGGTAACAAACATGTCATGTTCGGTGGTCGAGAAGAAAGCTAAATAACGCTCCAAAGTTTGGCTAAAGTTTGGCTAAATTTTGGCGAGGAAAATCTGGCATGGCCATTTTCAGAGGGTTCCCTTGACCTCTGACCTCAAGATATGTGAATGAAAACTCTGAGATGAACAGAGTGAAAACTGTACCTTATTAGATAAAACAGATGTTGACAAACTGCATGATTTGAAGTTGAAAAAAAGGTAATAAATCACAATATATATCTTATCGCAATACTCTGCATATCGCAAAATGTTTAAAATAGCAATAAGATCGTATCGTGACTTAAGTATCGTGATAAGATTGTATCGTTGGTCCTCTGGTGCTTCCCACCCCTACGAATGTGGGAGAGTAACAGAGGTGCAGGAATATAAGTAGGTCAGTAAACCATGGCAGCGAAGATGAGACTGTGTGTGGGGTTGTGAATATAAGTTTGCGTGTGTGTGTGTTTGTGTACAGGGCCCACTTTTGGCAGGGGAACCCCATTTGGAGAATATGGTCATGCTGGTAGGAGAGGGCTACAATGAGCTGGCATGTTTGAGGGGATGTGCTGCCAGTGTCTCCACCAATCTCAGGAGCATGGGAAGGCAAACACAGAGTTGATCTCAAAGACTTCTAAAGGGGGCCGCTTCCTGCCAAAAATCACTCGCACCTGTCCTTCTGTCCCTGCCTCCCTTCCTTCTCTCTCTGCTGCTGCTCCTCCCAGTCTTTCCCTCTCCGTCTATCCCTTCATCCTCTCTCCACAGTGTGAAACTTTTTTTCTCCACTCAAAATTGGAACCAGCTACGCCACCGCTCCTCCCGTCTGTTTTGGCCAGTGCCAGGTGTAAAAGCTCCTGGCATCATCTCACTTAGTCCTGTTCGGGAACAGTGCGGGGCAGCCATGCCAGGGCACTGGAGTCATCCCTCACACATAAAAGCACACACACACACACACAAAATACGCTTTTTAAAGAGGGCATGAGGCATTGCCAAGTACTGGCTAGGCTTGTGTTTCATTAGCATCAGATAGAAAGCCTTTCTTCATTCAGTCCCACTGTGTGTATGCGTGTTTGTTTGTGTGTGTGCGTGGAGTGAACTAATGAAAACCGTGGAGCAAGCTGGCCTCGAACTGAACTCCACTCAACACACAGCACTACAGGCCATCAGAGCAACAGAGAATACAAGCACCAGAGGGTTCTTGTTATACGTTATTCCTTCACCGCTTTTCTTCCTCAGTTGGTAGGGAGTACAGTGTTAATGCTCACGGTGCAATTGTTCTCCAAGTGTATTATCCGACCTCATTCATCCCGTCTCACACCAAGATAATGTTTTTCTGATCTTCTTTTACACTTTTACTGTCATTTCATAGCCAAGACTAAACTATTTTCATAAATTCTATAGTCTACAAGATCTGACCTCTGACCTCAAGATACGTGAATGAAAATGGGTTCTATGGGTACCCACGAGTCTCCCCTTTACAGACATGCCCACTTTATGATAATCACATGCAGTTTTGGGGCAAGTCATAGTCAAGTCAGCACACTGACACACTGACAGCTGTTGTTGCCTGTGGGATTTGAGTTTGCCATGTTATGATTTGAGCATATTTTTTATGCTAAATACAGTACCTGTGAGGGTTTCTGGACAATATTTGTAATTGTTTTGTGTTGTTAATTGATTTCTAATAATAAATATATACATATATTTGCATAAAACAAGCATATTTGCCCACTCCCATGTTGATAAGAGTATTAAATACTTGACAAATCTCCCTTTAAGGTACATTTTGAACAGATAAAAATGTGTGATTAATTTGCAATTAATCGCGATTAATCACGGACAATCATGTGTTTAATCATGATTAAATATTTTAATCGATTGACAGCCCTTGATTTTTTAAAAATCTAATTTTAGGAAAGCTGTCATAGTATAAAGAGCACAGTTTACGTTATTTATACAATCAGAACAGTGGGATCTGCATTTACATTTATCACAGTCCCTGTAACATCCAACATTATAACACTACTTGGAGAGGGCACATACACTGAGAGGGCGCATCTCTTTGCAAATGAAATAAAGTATTGACTGACTTAATTTTTGCATGCAAACTATTAATTAAAAATCGCAACCTCACTATTTTTGAGAATCGATACAGTATCACAAAACACAATATAGCAATATTCGATATTTTCTCACACCCCTAACTTTTACGTCTCTGGAACAACCTCCTGAAAACCTTTTTCCTTCCTTATGAGCCGCTTCAGAGGCGCGCTCTTCTGTTTTCAACGCCAGGTAGATGAAAGCTTGTAATGACCGAGCTCAGATTTTGGAGGTTACAGTATCGAATGACAGCTAGCAGGACTTAGGCAGGTGCTTGACACGCAGTGAATGGAGCCTGTATGGGCTGCTCATTACAGAGGGACATCTGCTGCCGTCCGGCCCCCAGACTCCGCCCCTAGCTTTACACTGATGCTTTGATGCCCTGTCAGTGTGTGTGTGCGTGTGTGTGCGAGACCAGCAGCCGAACAAAACAACACACACAAGCATGCACCCACGCTCACACACACACCTGCCACCTACAGTACAGCAGCCGACTGCTTAAGAATAAAAATATAAGAAAAAGTTTTATAGCTGCTAAAAATATAAGCATGAATGTGTACTGTATTGTGTGTGAGCGCATGTGGTGTCGAGGCAGAGGAAAAACATCAGCTTTGACACACAAACACACGAGCCATTTTTAATCTGCTGTACACTCTATAGAGCGTGATTATTTGTAAATCATATTTTCCAGCTTGTGATTTCAAAACCTGCTTCATGCCGAATGCATCAGACGCATCGCATTTTCCAAACAATCCTTTATTCCATTTTTCCAAGAACATTTGTTTAAAGAGAGAGCAGTGTTTTGTACCAATCTATCTGAAAATTACTTTTTTTTAATGTTTTCACCATTTCAATAATTCACTCGTGATATAATAAATGCCTTCTTTAAAAAAAAAATTACGCCTGCCGGAAATTAACAGCGTATTGTACTCTGCGACAAGTTAAATTTGCAAATGATTCATTTGTAAATGCATGGCAACATTCCTTTAAGTGGCTAATTATAAACGACTGAAATGGCATTTGCGTTAAAAGAAGAGGGGGCTGTGCTCATTAAAAGACCTCAGCGGCGCTCTTTAAAAGGGTGGTGCTGTTTACACTTCTCTGTTGACTGTCATCTTCTATTACACAACTAATAGACAACTCGCTCCTCTCCAAAATCTTTACTGCACACGCTTAATGAGCGAGGGAGCTACAAAGTATAAAAAATCAATGCAATGAACTAAGTCGCGCTGAAACATTTTGAATTGATTTTGCTGGGGACGTTGTAAGAGAGAATACATAGGGAGACAAAGAGATTAATGGGAAAAAACAATAGAGGAAGATAAAGCGTGTGTGTGTAAAACAGTGTCGAGAACTTGAAAGCAGCTGGTATCGTGTGGCAGCTTCTCAACCCTCGGAGCTCAGGAAATTCATCGCAACGAAGCTGCACGTTGTAACGTGTGTGCAAAGTTTCTCATCACATTCGCAACCTCACACGTTGACACTATCAGCAGAACTCAAGACAGGCCCACAATTCTACACCAATACCAGATTCAGGGCTCTATAAAGCTTTTTAATAACCCAATGACTCAACAGGGTGTGGAACCTTACACACACACACATAAGACACACACACAGTCTCACCTCTTCTTTGCAGGTCCGTCCTCACCGTACTCGCGGCTCCCGTGGCCCTGAGAGCGCAAGGACCCATCTTCATTGTGGCTGCCCTTTGACCCCGAGCCATTCAGCTGCCCATTGGCTAGGGAACCTAGAGAGAGAGAGAGAGAGAAGCACCAAAAGGGTTACCAGCAAATATTTTTTTCTGACCTATAGCATGGTCCTTTGTAGGGCTGGGCAACACGGCCACAATCTTCTATCCCGATATAGGTCATTTCATATCTCGATAACAATATACATCACGATGTAGCATGTTTTCTGGAAATTCAAAAAAAGAATAGTCTATATGAAATATCCACATGGTTTTGTATACTCCTGTGTGAATTAAATACTTGACAAAAGAAAAGTAGTGTTATCAAAAAATAGCAAAGTGTCGATACATATTGATACTGAATATTTGAAACAGTTTCGATACTAATTTTCGACCGTATCGATACACAGCTACCAGCTCTACCAGACACACACACACACTGCTATTTATCCTTTAACAAAAATCTAAAATTTTATGCCCCCAATGTTGTGTAAATTTTTCCCCTTGGTAATGAAAAGGGTATCGAACATCCATGTTAGTATTTTCTCATTGAATTAAGAACGTTAGTGCAACATAATCAGAATTTCTGAGAAATTTGAGTTAGTATGTGCTTGTTATTATCAATTTAGGTGATGTAATCGTGTATCACGATGTATGATTTAATTATGATATGATTCCATTGAAAGGCGATAAATTACCATATTGAATCCTTGCCCAGCTTTAGTCTTTTGTGGACATTTTATGATCCAGGGGCTTCATATTGCATAAAAGATATAGCTCGAGTCTCTGGGGAACAAACATTGCTTTCATCTGTTAGTGTTAATAAAGACTTCTGTTTTTGTTTTGTTTTTGATTTGATGCAGAAGAGAGGGCTAAAGGCAAAGTAGATGCATTTCTTTTTGATAAGATTACGGTGGTTCTGCTTTATCTGAGAGTGTACAGAAAATTGGAAAACAGAAGAAAGACAAAAAGAGAGAAATATAGAGAGATACAAATACACTGAGCTCCTGAGCCCAAAGCATCGGCAGTCAACGCGAAAATAGTGGCATGTTGTCTATCCAGCAATTGTGACTGAATAACAAACTCACATACAGTCCCTCACATCACGTATTGCAGCATCATGGGGGCTAGTGTCGGAGCGAAGAGAGGGCTACTTATTCATTTTCCTGTCCACATCTCCCTTGTCAAGTGCAACTGCTTTCCTCCGCTGACGTACGTGATGTCTGGCCTTTGACAAAGGATTTAAAATAACAAGCCCGAGGCGGTGAGAGAAGTGAACAGATATTGCCGGACTTGACGTTCTCAGTGAGCCCAATTGGCAGAGCCCCAATTAAATATTTAGCAAAGCAACTCCGACAAACAAAATAAGCCCCCAGACAGATTCTGAAATCAAAAGCAACAACAGGCGCAGAGAATTCAAATTAGGTCAAACAGAGGAGTGGAAGTCAATGGTAATTAAGGGAGACAACCAAATTAAATAGATATCACAAGGCTGGATTTTCTCGTGGGCAGCTCTTGCAATTCTTGGAACGTGTCGCACAGGTCTGTCTGATTCAACAACGGCGCGCGAATAAGCAAACTTATCGGAGGGAAACAACCGGGGTGTTCAAAAGCTTTTCAGGGTTGCTTAAATATCTGAATGGTGGGAGTCAGTGGGGGCAGTGACATGTTTAAAACTGCTCTTGCCAGCTGAAATATCACTTTACAGAGCTGAAAGCTGGAGATTTATATCAGAGAGTGAGCAATGCAGCAATCAAACATTTGACACTGACAGTAATTCATAACACTTTACCCGTTTCGACAAGTATTCACCCCTGACTGGACTTTGGTACGGCACGCTGTTCTATTGCTCAAATTCATTTTTACAAAAACAAAATGATGACTCACTGAACAGTCAAGCTTCAAAGTGGTTTGTTTAACCGAGAACGCTGCCGTCATAAACCTTTTCATTCATTTTTACTCTGGCATGTCACTCTTCTCTGATTGGCTGAGGGATTCTTCCCAGCGCACCCAGTGAAATTCCATTTAACTGATGCTTCGGAGGGACGTGTCAATCACGCCGCGCCACAAACTCCTAATGGTGGGTGTCAAAGGGAAAATAAATTATGATAATAACGACAGTGGAGCACCGGTTAGGATAAGTGGCAACTTGAATGCTATCCTGTTAGCGAGGAGGCTACTGTGGAACAAGCCCGGGCATTGTGTCATGTGAGAAAGACGGGAGCTGTGAGATCAAATGACAGTGTAGGAGACAGGATGAAGACGAGCAGCAAAAAAAGGAGTTTTCAAACATATGATTTAATGGAGATTTATAAATGTGCTTTGGGGCTGAACGACAGCAAACACACACACACGCACGCACGCGCGCACACACACACACAGATTCACACTTTTTCATGATTGCACACCGGCGGTTAGTTTCTCACACACACAGGGCAGGTCAGTACCTGAAAATCGGAGATACAGTCATCAGGCACGCATCGCTGCGGTCAGAAAGTTAACAGGCGCCGGCGTGATGAGTAAGGCCATTGCACTGCTGGCAATGCTTTATGTTGGTGTTGGAGAGCCACTAAGTCTATAGGCCGGGGGTGAATCACTGCTTTACAATGTCTTGGTTTGCACGACAGGCTCACATCCGCTTGCCTTTAATCAATCAAGAGTTTCACTTAAAGAACTCTGAAGTTTCCCCTTAAAGCCGCAGTGGGTAGAAATGAAGCAAATATGATTAAAAAAAGCTATTCTTATAAAACGGTCACTATATCCTGACAGTAGTGCATGAGACAGGTAATCTGAAAAAAATCATGTGCCTCTGTGTCCTCCGGTGCTCATAATGGCATCTGCAAGATTTCACAGACTGGAGGAAAACAACCAATCAGAGCCGAGCTGGAGCCTGCCGTCTATAAGCCAGCTGTCAATCACTCGCAAACTCCGATCAAACGGTCAAACTAGGCAGCGCTGATCAAATATGAATCTGTAATTACTGTTACTGTAATGCCTATTTCTCGCCTCAAATGTTTTCAGAAACACCTTGTAGTGTACGGTTTAGCCGTAAAATGAGAAAGTTTGTGACCCGGCAGCCGTGTTGAGAACAGTTGAGGAAATACCAAGCACCGCTCACCAGCCGGAGCACAGACAATAGGTACGCTCTCTCAATGAAATGACCTGTGATTGGTCAAAGTCTCCCATCACGGGCTAGATCTTTTAAAGTCTGAAAACAGAGCCATGAGGAGGTGCAGAAGTCTAGTTTTCTCTCAGAACACTTGAATTACAATATGCTGAAAGGTTATTATGGAATTTTTGCCCAATGATGCCAAAAACGTTCTGCCTACTGAAGGTTTAAGATATTTTTCAGTCCTTATAAATAATAATTAGTTGTGAGGCACTACAGAGAGGAGATGGTGCAAAGAGTCTTATCACGACTTCGGGACAGCATGCTTTGCCAGTGAAACTTGCACCAGAGCAAAAAAAACAACAAAATAGCTCATTAACTTTTAATTGTGCTCAGAAAATGACTGACGCGTGATGTCCCCGCAGAACGCAAACAAACCCATTCCACCGCCCCCCCTCTTCTTCTTCCCCCCTCCACTTTCTCCCTCCCTCCAGCTATCCTCCAAAGAGATGTTTGACATATGCTGGTTGCACATGAATGCCCATCCGAGGGCCGGAGCTGGTAATCTTGGGAAGGCAGAGGGCTGGGGATGGGCAAAATGTGGCAGAGAGGCTGGTGGTGCCTAAACTCAAGCTCCTGGTGCTGGTGGAGGAGGCCTGCGACCAGAGGGTGGTGTAGTGAGGTTAAAGGCTGGGATGGGATGGGGCAGCGGAGAGAAATGCTAGTGTGCCCTCCCAATAGCTGCTCTTAGGGGGGGGGGGGTTCTAATCAAATTTATGCGTGCTTAACTAAGCCCATCGCCTCACTATGCTCACCTCAAAGTCTCGAGAGAGCAGGAGGGAGTGAGCGGAGGTGCATAGCGTAACATCGCATATCACAGGGCTGAGAGAAGCCTATTAGTGTGAGCTGTGATAATAAGTGGAACTCTAGCGTAGGAAAGACAATCATAATGGGGGCAGAGAGAGCCCTTATAGGTGCTTGATTACACTCACAAACACAGGCTTAATGTGAAAACGAGTGCAACGCCACACCTAATGTACAGGGAACCATATAAGGGCCGTGAATATACTGTAGATAGCTATGATAAAATGCTTACTTGTTTCTAGGTTAGCAGATACATGGTAGTAATCTGTCTTTTGACTTACGTCTCATAAATGCGTACAATTTGCAGTGGGAATTCTAATGTTATACAAGACTTTAATCCCCATTTCCCTCTTGTAAACAAGAGCACTAAAATTATTTCATGCCCTTTGTTCAAGCAGTCTGGGCCTGTATACAATTAAAGTTGTCGGATAATATAAAAAGAAACAATGGGTAGTTTTATTTTAGGGAAACTCCCCGTAGTATCCATTCCCAGAGGCTTTTCAGAGTAAAAGCAGATAGTAAAACTTGACTGCCTGCCTGGCGAGAGGGCTTCAGATGGCTCCAAATATATTGCTCTTCCCTCCAAAATTCAACCCAACAACGTTGCATGACACTTACCACAAGCCAGAACAAAAGCATACAACAAAGTGCCTTTTCAGAAACATCATTGCATCTGCTTTGTGCAGTTCAGGGTCGTAAATCTAAAGCATCAAAAGGGAAAAAAAAAAATGGGGCTTGAGCGGTTGTATAAAAAGAGCACGTGAGGACAGAATAGATGCAATCTCTTTCATTCTTTCGGCCACTGTGATTCTCTTATTCATCTTCACCTTCCATCCCTCTCTCTCTGCTGGGAGAGAGAACAGAGGGCCCACACAGTGTTTCAGCTGCCACGGCTGACACTCCGGCCACGCAAGGGGCTGGCGGCATGGGAAATACAGAAAGACAGCAGAGTGACAGCAGAGCGAGCGCTGAAGGAAAGGGGACGACGTGCATAAAAAAAAGGGGGTAGGAACGGCAGATCCTGAGATGGGCAGACAGACAGGACAAGACAGAGAGGGGACAGTCGGAGAAATGGGCGAACAGGGAGCCCTCTCTCTTCAGCCCCTTCTGGGTCTTTTGGCCGGCAGCCAGCTCCTCCATCAACAGCACTCTCGGGGAAATGGGAGAGGGAGGAAAGGATGGCCGGGGAGAAAAGAGGTACGGACGAGGTGTAGCGGGGAGAGATGGCGAGGTACGGGAAAAAGATGCAACTTTAACGATACGGGGAACAGGAGAGAAAGGGTGGGAAACAGGACAGAGGGAGGGGATGGATGAGTGGCGATGGAGGAAGAATGGAAAAAGAGGGAGGGAGGGAGGGTTTTGGTGACAGATACTGTAGGTAGTTAAGACAGACGGGGCAGAGGACAGGAAGGACAAAGCGGAAAAAGAGGGAGATGGTGAGAAAAAGGGTAGACAGAGACGGATGGAGGGAGGGGGTGTGGAGATACATAATCGAGGAGATTGAGCAGCGGGAGGGAGAGAGGAGACAGGAGCTCGCGGAGAAGGCAGTAACCAGAGTCCTATTGATGTGTAACGAAACCCCGCATCGGTGGAGGGACAACCGGAAGGACAGACGGATGGAGGGAGACGGGGATGAGAGAAAAAGGAGAGGAAGAATGTGGCCGCGATGGAGCGGGAGAACAAGCGGAAGCCGGGGACGCAGAAGGGCATAATGTCATTTTGTTAAATAATGCAGGCGGCGAGCGGGAGAAGCAGGAAGTGTGATGGACACAGAGATGGACGGCTGCCAACGGCGAGAGGCAAAGTGGCTGGGGGAGATGGCATGATTGCTGGCTATGGGCAGGGAGAAGGCTGGGTGGGTGGGGAGATGGAGTGACACACACACACACACACGGAGACACACGCAGCTGACTGACAGACTGCCACACCCCCTTTAAAACAGATCGCCACGCAGTGACGGAGAGGAGGAGGAGGAGGAGGAGGAGGAGGAGGAGGAGGAGGAGGAGGAGAGAGAGGCTAGGGATGGATGGAGGTATGTGGGGAGGGAGACAAATGCTGCTTTAAGGAGGTATCGCTGTAACCTCCTTCAGTCAGATGACACCTATTTCCCAAAATGGTGGATGCTTAATTCGAAATATACTGGAGCAGAGAGGACCTTGCCTCGATTCGGACCAGATCCTGTGTATAGACCAACATTATTTTTTTTTCATTATTCTTTCGATCAGAGCTGAAACGATTAGCAGATTAATCGATCAACAGAAACTATTCCGACTATAGAAATATTTCGATAGTCAAATCAAAGAAGTCTTTTAAAGGGGACCTATTATGCTTTTGTCCTTTCCTTTAGCGTGTTATATAGTTTTTTGTGCATGTAAAAGGTCTGCAAAGTTACAAAGCCCAAAGTCCACGCCAAAGGGAGTTACTCTCCCCCACAGAAACGCTGCTCCTGAACTGCCTGAAACGCCTTGCTTTTCTTACGTAACATGGTGATGTCACCAAGTAACACATTCTTTGCCTAGCGGCTAGTTTGGCATGCCCTCAAACAAAGGAGCTCAAACAGAGCGTTTCAGACAGAGACAGAGGGTGGAAAGCAAGTATGAACGATAAAATAAAACAAAATGAAACGTTTTTTGAACATTAAAGCATTTAAACATGCTTACACCTAGAAGTAAGCACCTGGAAATGAGGATAATAGGTCCTCTTTAATAAAAAAAAAATGGCAACCAATCTCTGGTACAAGCTTCTCAAATGTGGATATTTTCTGGTATTCTAAGTCTACTATGATAGTAAAGTGAATGGCAATTTTTTCACTATTTTCTTACTCATTCTGCTGACCAAACGATTAACTGAGAAAATAATCAGCAGAATAATTCTTTGTTGCACCCCTACTTTCAATTATTTTGCTATAAAATAATTAAAGAAAACACTAGATAATTCCCATCATAATTTCCCAGAGCTCAAGTCAATGCCTTAAAATAGCTTATTGTGTCCAACCATAGGTCCAAAACCCAAATGCTTATCTAATTTTAAACAATAATTACGTTCAAAACATAAAAACAATAAAAGCAATAAATCCTCACATTTGACAAGCTGAAACCAGGAAATGTTTGACATTTGCTTCTGCAATTATACAATCATTTCAATTTTCTGCCAGTCAAATAATCCATTAACCGGACTAATCATTTAGATACGACAGTTATCTCTAATCCGTCATCTTCTCCAACTCTAGGACACATTTAAGGATCGTGTACGTACATGCATGGTCTGGCTCCAAAATGGCTGATAGTTTCATCATAATGCCTGTGTGAGACTGAAAACCGTGGCACATGTCTGGCCCCCAAACATAAGCCCAGACTCTCTAACCCACAGTCCTCTAAAACAGCAGGAGCTGCCCATTCAGGATGTAACGCACGCTGAGTGTGATCTTCCAAAATGGCTGACAGTTTCACCGCAACGTCTGTGCGAGAAGGGGAAACTGTGCCGCTCGTACGACCTCCAAAGCCTCGCTAACCCACGGTGCTCTAAAACAGCGGGGCCCGTCTATTCAGCCCCGGCTCCCTTTTGTGTCAGCGCGGGCTGCTGTCGTTACCCCCGGCACGACGGGCCGCCGACGCTTTCTAATGAGTCATTTTTATTCAGGCGATAAGGTCAGCTACCCGCGGCGGCTTAAAAGGCCCCGAGGAGCTGTGGAGTGGCAGCTATGAGATGCCAGACAGACACGCAGAGATACACTAGCTACAGGGAGGGGAGGGGGCACTCAGCACAGACACAGAGAGAAGAAATGAAGGTGTGAAAAAATATATAATATAGAGAAGGGAAAAAAAAACAAAAAAAAAACGCTAGGTATAAAAGATAAGCTACATTTCAAAAGAGACTTCCCTCCTGTCTGTCTGCCTGTCTCCCTTCCTGCCTAGCTGGATGACTGGCTGGCTTCTTTGGCTGGGCGTGAGGCTCTTTTTTCCTCCTGTTTCTTTTCTTTCGGTGTCTGGCTTGTGTTAATGTCAGCTGAGAATAGCTTCTGAGGCACGTGTGAAGTTCAAAATCTCCTCCGTTGCCTGGCAGAGGGCTTTTTTTTTTGTGTTGGAGCACCAGTGTCAAACAAAGACATGGTGGCAGCTTGGTTCAAAACAAGCTGTTCATCCCCCCTGTGCTCTCACTCTTCTTGTGTTGTTTCAGGTTTACACGGGCCTAACAGCGAAATCCCTTAACTGTTACTGTAGCGGGCTTCCACCTGGAATTGGATTTCTGTCTAACTGAGCAACTTCAAGTATTAATTCACGTCAGGGTTTCTTTTAGTCCGTGTTTTAATGAGCGTGAACGTCCACGCTGCAAAAGATTAACAACGCTTCTACATAGGTTTCTTCTTCTTCTGTGGAGGACGCAGCTCATCAGAGTCCCTCCGTTTGATGCGTAAACAACATTTGAAAACTAGTGGGAAATACTTTTCAGTTCAAAGGCTCCTTCGAGAATGTGACACTGAACCAGCAAAGTGAAATAATGCAGCTCGCTGCCCACTGACCCACAACAAAAGGAAAATGAGAGGCCTTGATCATCTGTTCTCGGCGGATTCTCTCCATGTTAAGTAAAGTCAGTCAAAGTAAACACGCTTAGTCTCCGCTTACAAACAGACTAATAAAACTGTCGCCTTCAATTAAAGGACGGAGGAGCCAGACTGAGACGCTAATGTCGGCCAAGCCAGACAGAATTGGCAACTCTGACATTTACTCCACGAAATGCTAGTGCAGCAGATTCATTTCCTTAGAAACAAAGTGAAAGTTTTTCCCTCAGTTCAATTCAGCGTATCCTTTAATTGTTGTAGGGCTGTTTACAGTACATTGCAAGTCATTTTATCCTATTTAAATCGACCTCCTCAGCTAAATAAAGATTTCCAAGTATGGGATGGGAACTGATATCCACTTAAACTTATTCTTAGACTGGCATGCAATAGTAGGCCTCCTGTATGTGCAAACATCTGGCTCAACTTGGCAGAATTTAACACTAGAACGTTTGTATTCCAGTGATTTGAACAAATCTGGTCGGTTTGCTTCATTTCCTGTTATTCGCCATGTTGAATTGAATACATTAACTTACCACTTTACCAGTATCATACTGTGTTAAAGTCGGACAGCTACAAATATACACATCTGATATATCGCCGTCTATCCCAGTACAAATACACGAGTGGAAGGATGGGATACACAGTGGTAATGTTACGGTTCCCTTACAAACCCCCCTGGGGTCGCGTCAGTCGCTCGCGATTGGAAAAGCACTCACTTCATACTTTTACTAATATCTCTGTAACGGATGTATGTAGCGACTTACTTTAAAACTGTCCTGCAGCGCACCAACGAGCCATCGCTTGTTCTTATAATCCATCCAGCGGCTTGGTGATCAATCAAGAAATCACTGTTATTTTTTGGACACTTTCAAATACATGTCTGGCAGACATGTTGACTCTGCTCTCTTCTTCACTGGTGTTTTATAGCAGTTGGCAAACAACTTTATGGTGCATTACTACCACCAACTGGTAGCCTATGGAACATGGATCAGGACTCTAACTATTCACTAGTTTTAGAGACTCTCTCCTCTCCAATCACAAGCTGTGTTATTAGGTGGTGAACCGTGCGCAAAACATACTGTGTCAACTACGGTTGCAAAATGGCGCATCGCCGATTAATAAACGCGATTGGAGAGATCTACGCTGTGTCCCGAGCATTTAGAAATCTACTGCAACACGGAACCGACCTTCAGAGAGTAAATAGATATATCAAGATAGTTATCTGAAGTTTACTGAGCTACGTAAACACAGTGGCGGAAGTGACACGGTCACAAAAGGGCGCAGAGCTGCGAAATAATGCCGGTTCTATTGTGATAAAAAAATTAATTGTTCTTTTTGTCGGAGTAATAGTCATTATTTTTTTGAGGCCTTGGGCTACAAATGTGAAGATTGTAAACGTTTGCAAATAGTTGTTTGTTGTAGAAAATGAATACATTGTTCAAACATTCAAATTCCATTTTACATTTTTTTTGTTTGTGTTTTTTACTTCTTGGTCTCATAACTTTTATAAAATCATGTGATATCACTGCAGCATATACAGTATATTCAAATAGCCCATGTGCTGAAAAAAACTAAATCAATTACTTGCTTGTGCCTTACAGTACTGAATTTATACACATTTATATATTCAGTCGAGGCCCTAGTAGTAGGGTAAAAAATGGTGGCTTAGTTTTTGCGGTGTGTCCCACACCGCCGGCTCTAGTCTGCCCATGTCAGAGGCTTTTTGGCTGATTCAGCATGTTTAATCAGCGGTGGAGCCCGTCGGTGAGAGAAGTCACTCTGATTGGCTGTTCAGCTTAAACGAATCAGTGCACGAGAAGAGGAACGGACGTGAGGAAAGCAAGCTAATAAGTCAAGAGGGCAAACACAGAAGGCTCTTCTCATTTTTCATCTTCATCTCATCTGATCATTCCAATACACAGATACTTTCACAACGACATGGCCGTCTGGAATGAAGCTAAGTGGTGAGTGAGGGTGGTGTGAAAACGGTCAGCAAACGCTGCTTTATTTCATGTACGTATCATAACAACGGCTTGTATATCTGCCGTCTTCGGTCTTCCGTGGTTCCCTTTTTGTATGACGAATACAGACTACGGCCGCCTGGTGGTGTGGAGAGTTATTTCATCTCACATCTTTGATGTTGGTTTGGTGTGTCTGGGCCTTAAAGGACGTGGATATGAACTTACCATTGGAGTTTGGGGTTCCGTCACCATCCAGCTGCCGTTTCTGTGCACTCCTAAACTCCTTTAGGGAGAGGTAAAGCACCTTTCGCATAACCCGCTCCTCCGACCACGGGATCCCATCACTGTCATCCTGTGGAAACAGATAGAGAGAGAAAGAATGGGTCAGTACAAACTATGGTCACTTTTTTTTTAATAACTGTGTTTTTTTGGGCTTGTGGGAAATTTGTGATACTTCGGCAAAAACACAGTTCTGAATTATCATGTTATTTTTTGAAAAAAATCTAAGCCGGCAGACAGACAATAAAAAAAAACACATTAATAAAGGCTGCAAGTTTGAAAGTCAGACAGCTGTTTATGCCGAGCTTTTGACTTTGTTTCTTTGCCCTGTTGTCTTTTGACTTACAGGCCAGTTGTGTCGAGATGTCCAACACAAAACAAAACCTAACAAGCTAATGTCAGCACCGACTGTCCATTTCCACGCATGAATGCATGAAAAGTTATGACAGCTTTGGTTAAGAGAAACAGAAAGTTTTTGTATAATGCGGAATCTCCTTTCACATTGTTCCGGTTGCATTCTTCCTCTCCATTTCTCGCTATATCGTGACATTAGCGTGACACAACATTAGCATAACATAGCATTAGCTTGCAGCGAGACACAGGGCGACGCATTTTGCATGACAATGCGGGAAGGACTGCATCTCCCCACAATGCCACGATAGGAGAGTGTTATGGTGATGAATAGGTAGGAAGCAAATGAAAAAAGCATCATGGGACTGCGAGTTCATGTGTTGCTAATCTCTCCCAGCGAGACTCAGACAGAAGATGTTATTGTCGGAGGTCACCAGAAGTCACACACGCTACGCATCCATTCCCAAGACATGGCTATATTTCCCCAGTCAGTTTCAATCTGAGCAACAAACACATGACAGCAGAATGTACAGCACATCAAAGAACATATTTTATTCAAATCACTATATTGTTCGTTTTTAAAATTTTAACAGCTCAATAGAAGAATACTCCACTGTGACAAGCCTTGTTAAAAGGGTCTTTAGTGAGTGTCCAACAGCAATAACCATACTTCTCTCCCCCCCCCCCCCGCTTCCCTACACTCATTGCTCTAGCAGCTGTGTTTGATGTCTAACAACGCTAATGACTAAAGGAAATGAGATTAGGACATGAGCAACAACAAAGAGGTATTAATAAATAATGGAAACTGGAAATAGCTTTTCTCTTGTCGAGCCATGGGGCGAGTGGATTTCAGCAGTGAGGTTTGAGAAAAGAAAACACTCTCTTGTCTTTGTGCAAAAAGCTAATGTATGCTAATTATTTGAATTAAACGCAACACACTTCTGATCCCGTCGGCTCATCATCCCGGTGAGCACGTTCCCCCTCTGTCTGAGTCAAATGTAACGTAAGAGAGCAGACGTGGGAAAGTGTGCGGGGGTGCGTTCTGATCAACCAGTTGACTCAGATCATTAAGAGTCGGCTCGGCTGAGTGGCTGGCGGACATCGCGGTGACATCAGCGCAGGGTGTATTTAAAGATCTCCACCACAGTCACACGAAAATAATCACTCCAAGATGTTTTTGACGCTGCTGTAGCAACAAGATAACGTCACAGGGTTCCATTAAGAACAAATATGCTCTCAGAAAACTGAGGAATTCAGATGCAGCTGGGGGTAACACAACTGAGTCTGTGTGTCATCCTGTCTGACTGTGTGAAAGGGAGAAAGTTAATCTCATCCTAATATTATGCATGCTCCCACAGCCGGTAAATTTAATGCTACTGAAATGGCTCATAAATGTCTGTCTTTCAGTGCTGTCTAGTATACTCTATTCACACACACACACACACACACACACACACACACACACACACACACACACACACACACACACACACACACACACACACAATACACTCACTGCTAATTATAGCAGCATCACAACAGGGTGTGTGCAAATGTGCTTGAACTTTGAAACTTCTAAGTAAACATACACAATGATCTTACACCAAGATGACATTTATGAACCGTTCCAATACACATTTCTTTATATTTAAAAAAAAAAAGTCAGATCACAGTTCACAATGTTTTGGGTATAAACTCAGATCTACTTCATGCAACTGCTTCCTGCTTCGTGACTCACCACTACTATAGTATATAGTAATTCAACAGAAAGTCAGATTACTTAAAGAGGACCTATTATGCTTTTTTCCCTCTGTGTTATATAGTTTTTTGTGCATGTAAAAGGTCTGCAAAGTTACAAAGCCCAAAGTCCACGCCAAAGGGAGTTACTCTCCCCCACAGAAACACTGCTCCTGAACTGCCTAAAACGCCTCGTTTGAAGACCCGCTTTTTCTTCCGTAACGTGGTGATGTCACCAAGTAACACATTTGCATAATACCTGCCTGGCGGCTAGTTTGGCACGCCCTCAAATTAAGCTAGTTAGAGTGGAGCTGCAGCAGAGTTCGAAGAGTTTGGTTCGGTTGACCAATCACAACAGAGTGGGCCAGCTGACCAATCAGAGCAGACTGGGAGCTCAGACAAAGTGTTTCAGAAAGAAGGTGAAAAGAGGCACAGCCGGAATGAGAAAAATAAAGCTCGATTTGAACATTAAAGCATGTAAACATGTTCTAGTAGAAACCAAAAAATACAAGTATGCACCTGAAAATGAGCATGATAGGACCACTTCAAAAGCCACAGGTGGGTCACGAAAGACAAGTTGCAAGTGAAGAACTTAGAAATTACTGTTTACTATCTCTATTTAATTGCAAACTTCCTGTAATTACAACAAAAAAATGATACGACCTCATTCACTCACTTGACTCATTTCACAACTCTTAATATTTTTTGACAATATTGACAAGGCTGAATATTTAGCTTGTTTATCAGGCTTTTGTGTTTCGTTTTTTTTCTCTCTCTAAAAATAAGCTTTTGCAGAGTTTCGTTTTGATATCCCAGGTCTGCACAGGGGCCTTGGGGATGAGGCCTCAGCGGAGCTAAAGGGAGTGGGGGATGGGGGGGGGGACAAGATTAAAAGCTGGGTGTCTACACATGATGGAGCTGATGGGTGACAGCCACGTCTCCCTGCATACAGTACGCATGCGCGCACACACACACACACACACATACATGAGCGAGCAGACCGTTGAGGGCACTGCTGGTTTGCAGCCTCTGACAGAGGTTGATAGGGTGTGTTTTGTGTGTGTAGCGTGCAGTCCCTCATTACACTGTCACACGTGAGTGCGCGTGTACACACACATACTAGCGAGAAATGTTGTGCAAGTATTCATTTATGCCATTTCCTCCTGGTGTTAATGTCATCTAATCCATTGTGTGTGTGTGCGAGCGCGTGTGCATGTGTGCAAAAGCCTGCCAGGTGAAGCGCCAATTACCTCGACAGCTCACTGGCACTCTTCTCCTCGCGGTGTGTCACAAGGCCAAACGTACACTGACACACACACACACAGCATTGACGGTATATCTCAGGGTTACAGCACTCTGACATACACAGCTTCTATGGTGTCCATATCTATACCTGACACACACACACAAACAACACATAGCTGTGCCGAGAAGGGAAAAAAATCCCTCCAAAAATTGACCATAAAGTTCATCTGCATCTCGTTTTTCTCTCACTTTCTCTCGGGTTTCCTTGCAGTTGTTGGCAGCGTGCCACAGATATCTACTTTGCTGTGTACACACATAGCAACAAGGTCTAAAAAAAAAGGGAAGAAAAAAAAAAATGCTGACTGACTTTTCATCAGCTGAGGGGGAAAATAGCGAGTGTTAAAGCTCTGCTCGGTTACAGCTGCTGCACCCTGAAACCTCGCTAATAGTTCTTCATAACTTCAGATCATCGGTTAAATGGGTTTTCGCAACCTTTCCTCAACTGTGGGTTAACTATTTTGTCTGACCTTAGAGGTGAATTGCCATCTGTTTCAGGCCAAGGCGTTGCTCTGCTTTCATTGGTCACAAAAGCCAGCTCCTGCCTATGTGTGTGTGTGGTGTAAAATAAAAGAAGTGATGGACAGGGATAGCTGCAAAATCCCTCCAAAGACATTCACATAGCCTGCCAGAGGGTAAGTGTGGTATGACAGAGGAGGGGAAACATCTACTCAAATAAGCAATAAGACCAAATTGTGTTGCATCCCAGTCTCTCAGTCACACATTGCAGTGTGGGTGTGTGTGTGTTTCTGAGGTATTGCCAGAGCTCTTTAGAGACAGCTCTTACACGGAGCAATGCCAGCCGAGCGCTACCTGGCACTGACACACACATCTACACCCGGACCAGCTCCCATCAGGCTAGTGGAATCCCACTAATGAGCGCAGGGACCTTTTCAGTGCACATGCGAATGTGTGTGTATGTGTGTGTGTGTGTCACCAAGTGATGCATCAGGAACGCTGTGTGTCTACAGTCACCCGGCAACCCCACCCCCAACCAATTCCTATGGAATACACACAGGTAATCAGACCTGCAAAAAAAAACACACAGACATACAGAGACAGACACCTTTTAAACATCCATAGGGATACTGTGCCTCCGTCTCTCTCTGTCACACACACACGCTGCGATTAATCAGACAATGCTTGGAAGTATACCAACGTAATACCTGTACCTCTGGGCTTCTTTAAACATTTTTACGCCATAAAACGTCTCCAAAAAGATGTACTCCAGGGGGAGAAAATATCACTGAATGCACACCGGAGAAGCAGTTTTTAATTTTGTAACATTTAAATGTATTAAATTCAAAATATAATGTCAGCTATAGTTTGTGTTTCTTACTTTCTTAACCAGCAATTTTTGTTGTAAGATTATATTGGAAAAAATGCACATTTAAATTTAGAGCAAGAAAAGATCCAATGAATAAGTAAGGGATAATGTACAGCGAGCTAGTCATTGTTGTAAAATAAACCCCGGCAGGGCGATGCGGCATCCCGAAATGAAGCAGAGGGGTCTCTCATCGCCCTGAAGGGATTTATTTCACAACAATGACCCGTTAGCTGTACATTATTCCGCTTATTACATGGCCACTTACTTAAGAAATCAATAATTTGACACAAAAATGGTCTGACACCAGAACTGCGCCCATAGCAACGGTCTGTTATACATAACAACGGTCTGCTATAAAGAAATAAAAGACAGTAGAACGCCGTGATTGACCAATCAGAATCGAGTATTCAACAAAGCTGTTCAATAAATACCCTGAAAACCTCCGCTAGTCCAAGTTTTGCCAACAACAGAACAATCACAACCAACACAAGTGAATAAACTGAGCTTTTAGAGCAAATGTTAAAAAGCTTACAGCGGCGGGCCAACGGAAAATAAAGTCAAGCGTCTGAGCGGGATCAATCTATCACTGCATCTGTATCTGTTCATCTAACTGGATGAAAAGTGGAGCTTGTTCCACTTCATAACCCCAGGCTTACTCAACAATCCTCTCCCCGCAGCAGGCAAATCCAATAACTGGGATAGTTGATGAGAAAACAAGTGGATTGCATTGGCTGTGTGTAACAGTGGATGCAGAAAAAAAGACCCTGGATGCAGTATTAGATACAAGGAGGAAGAGAGAGATGGAGAGGGAAGGAGGATGATGAAGAGCGCTGGATGTACAGTGTGTCCATTTTAAACTTTGAAACTATAAGTAACTCACCATAAAAAATCAAAATCAGATCTGATTACTCTGTTTTAGTGTTTGACTGATGTAAATGAGGAAATACTAATTTCCTTGTTTAACCTGTAAACTCTGCAATAGAAATGGTCCGCCAGTGCCTACATTGGTATTTTGCTTATTGTGATGTAATTTCTTGGAGTATCTTCAAATGCTTCACATCCCTAAAATATGTACAACCTAAGCTACAACGTTATATAAGTGAATAAACCATAACAATTGACAAAAGTAATGAAATTGTGCCATAAATAAAAAATGAAATAATACTAAATAAACACACAAAACATATTGATCCGAAACATGAACAAAGTATTTCTTAACATTCCATAAGTTACTTGAACTACGCACATTTCTTTTAGTTTCTGAGATGAGCTCATTTTTATGAGCAGATTGAGTGCAAAGATGTTTTGACACTTTTGTTACGTTCTGCGCGCAACGTCATCACGTGCATACAACATGATGACGCGAAAGGCAGAAGCCTTAGCTTTCTGCTGCAAAATAATGAATGCTCAAGCTATTATGGTTATTATTTTAGATTGATATAAACAGGATCAGGCAACAATGATCTCTAGCGGCCGCCCGCAGGAGGTCTGTTTTTAAAGGGTTAACTCACAAACTATAATATTACTGGAGTCTTTTCTTTTTTTTTGTGGTACAAACATGTTTTACTACCAGACTATTCAGAAAATTCAGCAGTACTTCACCAGCATTTTGTAGAATACTTCAAATGTGAGTGAAATTTCTTATTACACCGTTCACTAAAAACACCCACTGTGCCTTTAAGAACATCAGTGTTGTGCTCTGTGTGTGTAGAAGTGTGACACAAAGCCACACTAGCGTCAGCTCTGCAGCTTACTGTACAGGGGAGAAGGAAACCACAGATTTAAAAGGTGATAAAAATCTGTTTGGTTACCAGCAACATTCGGTTGTAAAAGTTTCAGTTTTTGTTTAACAATTAATTGTCCAATATATCAATGTATATGTATAGACACCAAGGTAAACAAATCTACTATCAGTCAAAGTGTTGCCAACACTACTACTACTGTATAAACAAAGTCTCACATTTTCATTTGTTAGTAAAAAAAAAGCCTTTGAGCTAACGCATGTAAACACTCACACACTTGGGAATCTGCATATATACGTACACATATCTGTGTGTGTGTGTGTGTGTGTGTGTGTGTGTGTGTGTGTGTGCGTTCTCACTAGCTGTTCTAAAAATAGCGCCGTGCTGCTACAGACTGTGCGGATGTCATGGCAGAGGAATGTGGGCCACGCGCCAGCTGCGATCTGCTCTACAAAACCGGCCCAAAATCTGTTATTCTAACACACATTTCCCTCCAGGAGGAGGGACGGAGAGATGGACGGACGGATCAATGGAGGAGAAATGTTATTTTAACAAAGCTTGGGGTTATTGTATCCAGTAGTCCGGACAGTCTTTATCCCACTACTACCCTCTTTCCTCTGCTTTCTCCACATCTTGATCTTTCTCACTCTTTCACCAACACATGGGCCCCAGATGACTGGCTGCGAGGAGGATATCATTGCTCTGGGTTCACAAGTGGTGCAGATGACTGCGATATAGTTATTTAAAGGGGACATATTATGCTCACTTTCAGATTCATACTTGTATTTTGGGTTTCTACTAGAACATGTTTAAATGCTTTAATGTTCAAAAAACACATTATTTTTCTCATACTGTCTGTCTGAATATACCTGTATTCACCCTCTGCCTGAAACGATCCGTTTTAGCGCCTGTCTCTTTAAGACCCCCTCCCAAAATAGCCCGGTCTGCTCTGATTGGCTTGCAAGAAAAATATAGCGCACCTTTGCAAAGGTAGTTGGTCATGTATAGTAGGCAACCCGCAAATTGCAAAAACGTGCAAAAAAACTTTTGCGAGACTCGCTGCCCCTCGCTACCTATTCTGACCTTAAGCATTCGAGGCCAATACCTAACCTCAACTATTCAAGGTCAATGCCTAACCATAACCATCTCACAAGAGTTTTGCAATTTGCGCGTTACCTTCTTGCCACAACCAAGGTAGTTCTCAAGCTGTGGGTGGAGATACTCAGATGGGGGGTGGTATATTCCAATGAGCCTTCATGTGACATAGGAAAGGGAGCCCAATCTGAATGGCTTGTTGAATCACATGTTTTCTGATCAAGGCAGCCCACAAAAAACTGACTGGGTTGTCTTGATTTCACAGTTTGTGGGTTGGTTGGTTGAGTTTTTCCATGATATGTCCCCTTTAATTCCTAAATACACCACTGTAACCTATTCTAGGGTTATGGCCAACCATTTGTGGATTAGAAACATTTAAGGCATCTTGACTATGACCCAAAACAACTGCAAAGTATTAAAGAAAGTCTAGACAATGCAGCAAGACGTCCAAATTATGCCTCCACAATACAGGGGGGCTCTTCAAAGCAATCTTGTGAGTGAAAGATGCAAATAAAAACATCTAAGCGGCATTTTTTAGAAGACTTGACTCATTAGAAAACTGACTGGAAATTTGGAAACTGTCAGTCCAGGTAGTTTTTGAGCCCACGCTTGATGTAAATGATGGCTACAGTTTCCCAAAAAAGCCCCCTGGCACTAACAAAAAGTGACAAGCAGCACTACCGTCATTTGCAAACAACTGAGGCGGCGGCTAAGACCAGGCCGACTTCCTCAACTGAGAAGCACGTGTTAGCTCACAAAACTCACATTCCAATCCTAACTACATCCTGGTCCCGATGTCCCTCATGGCTTCAAGTAGACCGGATGCTTAGCTCAGCACGGAGCTCAGTGAATAGGCGAATGGAACAAGGTTGCGGGGTTGCCGGGGACGAGAGGCCCTATATAATCGCCTCATTACACCCCAAGCTCACTGCATTGGAATGTGTGTGTGTGTGTGTATGTGTGTGTGTGTGTAGCCACAGGGCCTTCCCTTTAAACTAGCCGTGCTGGGATAGCCCCAACCGTTAGAGTAGAGGGACCCAGAGCACTTCCATCTGCAGGAGACGAGAGGCGATGAAAGGAATGCTACAATCGTGTAAACGACTCAAACCACAGTTTTTCCATAAGCAGACATGCTATTGAACACAACCTCCAAATATCAACTTGATCCAGACAGATACTCAGTCTCAAAGGAGCCCTTTTTTACATTGGGTGTGTGACCATATCATCTCTCCACCTTTTCTCCCTTTCGTACCTACATAAGCAGCAGATAAAAGGTTTCTCCCTCAGAACAATGCCTCCTGTCTGCAGCCTGGCCGCAATGGTCTCTCCTGCTGAGCTCAGTGTCACAGACACACACACACACACACACACACATACACAAACCTGTCGCGTCTCCACTGTCAATCATATCAGCTGTCTGCATTTGCACACTCGTGCACTCACACACACACACACAGTCTGAATCTATCTGAGCATGCATAAGTGACAGACTGCCAGCGCCATTCAGCCCTGTCGAGCATAAAACGCTATCAGGCTGGTAAAAGTAGAGCAGAGAGAGAGAGAGAGAGAGAGAGAGAAAGAGAGAGAGAGATGGAGATGGAGGGAGAGAGAGAGAGAGAGGGAGAGAGGGAGAGAGGGAGAGAGGGAGAGAGAGAGCTTTTAAATACAGACTGTGACCGAGTTTATTTTGACTGATATAAATAAATGTCACAGAGCTTTGAAGAACCAGTGTGTGTGTGTTTGTGTGCGTGTGAGCAGAAGAGGCCCAACTGGCAGCATAATAAAGGGGGTTTAAATTGACAGGGGTGCCCACCCACACTGGCTATGTGACCAACTGACCCCTGTTCTGACCTTTAACCCTAAAACTCACACACACACACAAATGGCACCTAACGCAAAGCTTCGCCAACACTGATACATTCTCCAACTTGTAAAGCTGTTAGGGTCTCCTCGACCAAAGAAATTCTTAGTTGACTACGATTTTGTCGACTAATCGATTAGTTAATTTGATCAACAGATCTGTAAAACTGAGTTTCACACAAAAGCACCACTTTAAAATCTTGTGTTTACCAGAGATGTACTCATAAGTCCCTAGGAAATAAGTCATTCAGCATGAAAAAGCTTAAAAAACGACTAATCGACAAAAGAAATCTTAGTCGACTAAGACCAAAATGAGTCGACTTATCGACTAAAAGGGAGCAGCCCTAAAAAACTGTATTTGTTTTCTATTGTTCGCCTTCAAGGTTGTTTGGACGAATCAATGAACCAGCTGTCTGACCTTTCTACTGCCACGTGAATGCAGCGCCACTTGTGTCTAAAAAGGCAATTGTTTGGCTGCAAACATCCCCAAAATGTAATCAATTGATTCTTTGGGCCATCTGTTCACCAACAATTCAGCCAAATCTTTTATTAACTTTGAGAGATGCCTTTAAAACAAACAGATGTTATTAATTTATGGTGGTGAAATCCAGAAAACAAAGTAAAAGAAGGAAATGAAAACCAGAATATTTTTTTAAGTAAACCCTGGCAGGGCGATAAAGGGGTTTATTTCACAACAATGACCCGCTAGCTGTACTTAAGAAATCAATGATTAAACAGAAATATGGTCTGACATCAGAACTGCGGCCATAGCAGCGGTCTGCTATAGAGAAATAACAGACCGTTGAATGCCGTGATTGACCAATCAGAATCGAGTATTCAACATAGTCGTGTGATAAAAATGATAGAAACCCTTGCTAATGTGTACAACTGGTTTATTTATCGGATTCCTGCAGCACTGACCGTTATAGCAGCGCTGACAGATTATCTAACCGTACGTGGAAGGAGTTTCTTGCGGCCTCGGTACATACAGCACATACACGGCACACGGCACCAGAGGAGCATTACCGTAAAGAGCCGGGGCTCAAAGCAACTGTTTTCCTGTTCATTCGGTGCCACGAAGCCAAGAAAAGGACGGCGGAATCGTTGTTGTGGGAATTTTAAGTGTCTCTCGTAAAGTGAAATGTTAAAGTAACGGCGTGATATCAGCTTTGCAGCCGTGTCTCTGTCAGTTTCACAGCCTTGTTGCCATGGTTTTTAGGGCTCAGCTGAGGAAAATTCCTCATATTCTTAAGTTGCATTTGGCAGGTTGAGAGTGCCGAGTGTTCAGGCGAGAGGACTGGGCTTCGTCTGGTCTCACAATAGACTAAAATACAGGCCTTGTGGTGGAAAAGTGTGTTAAAATATAGTATAAAGCAACCCTTGTGTGTAGGTGTGTGTGTGCTCTCTCTCTCTCTCTCTCTCTCACTCTCTTGGCAGGTTGCATAACAAATGGCTCCCATTCAGTAGCAACAGCCTCGTTCAACACACTTACCCTACAACTCTGTCACAATATCACTTTCACTTTGGCTACATGCCTCTGACCAGAGGTTTGACTCAATCCCCTGCACTCACACACACATACACAAGCTCCCTGGCTGCGGTCACGTGGACAGTTGTGATCGACGACGCTCCCCAACACGCTGTCATTCATCATGGTAGCAGCAGCGATGGCTCCTGCGCCTCCCTGCTATTCCCTCGGGAGGCTCGGAAGACCTCTGCTGCTGATCCCTCTTAACAGAGCTGCAGTTCTAACCTTCTCTCCTCCACACAGCAGCTGTGCTGCACAGAGAAACGTGGGCTATGACTTCTAACGGCAGTAGTCTATTTCTTTAGATTTAAATATACAGCCAAAGGAATGTGCTCTTCCACATAATAAAAGTTCTATCAGGACATTTATTTACTTAGATTGATGTTACATTTTAATCCTACATCTTCGAATGTATTAAGAGTTGTGTAAGAGCTCACAATATCGAAGAAATATCTGTATCTACTAAGGACGCACCGATCCAACTTTTTCCAGTCCCGATAGCGATACCTGGGCTTTGGGTATCAGCCGATACCGAGTACCGATCCGATACCAGTGTTTAATTAATAAGCTGTACTGTATGCCTCGCTGTGTGGAAGAGACTGGGATCATTCTTTTTATGTGTAAGGCAACAACAACATTGCTTTCCTTACAAAATTTAACGAATAAATACACAGATAAATATTGTTAAAAATTAAAATAAAATAGATTTTATTTATTGTTATTTATTACTAAAATAATAAATCGTACACTGGCAAATTGAATAAAAAAAAATCTTCAAAATTAACAGGAATTACAATTTTCAAGTGTAAACTTCTTTAATGCAGCGCAAATTGGTCAGGAATTAAAATTCCAGTCTATAATGTATATCGTATATAAACATAGAATTTAATTGAATAGATCGGCCCCATTGTTACGATACCCGATGCGGCTATTTGAGTCAGTATCGACCCGGTATCCGATCCGGTATGGGTGCAGCCTTAGTACCTACATGATGAATAAATAAAATCTTGTCTTACAAACTGCCCAAGGCTATGGCAGTGCTAATGGTCAATTCTTTAAGAAATATTTTCTTTCTTTAAAAGCAAGGTCAAATGATGCTGGAACTCTTAAACACTGGATTTAAGGAGATGAACAAAAACAAATCTTATTTCACGAACTGTGAAATACACTTTGATTTTTGTGATGTGTTTTGGGTGCATTTAATGCACTCGAGGGTCATAAAACTAACTACTGCTGAGGAGCATATCGTCTTCTGATTAAAATAAAAAAAACAACCCTCAGTTTATTTAATATGACAGCAGTGATATACATTATTAAGCTATAGCTTTTCTGGCTGCCAGCTTGCCAGGTTTGGCCTTTAAATGCGGCAACACATGACACATTCTCTTGTATTTGTTAGACAACTGAGGAGTGTCGGTCCCGTCGCATGACTGGACCTTAAGATACTACCGGTCCCGACGTACCGTGCAAAATGCTTACATACTGTAAGTGAGGAGTGTGTGCGCATACATCCATACACACAATACGTTTCAAAGCATATGTGAGAGCTTGCCGACATGTCGTGCCACAGAGCTGAAGGAACCCTCCCACTCCCACAAACACAAGGAGGGGACAGGAAGGCAGAAACAGGAAACAGAGTAACCTCATTAGCCTCATGCCTCGTCTGACAGGAACAGCCTGCAGGCTAGCAGGGCTTATACGAACATACAGAGAACCGCTACCCAGCCTCTGGTCAGTTTATGCAGCATCTGTCTGCTACTAGTGGAAGATGCCATTTGTATGGAGGCAAGCTGGTGCGAGGGCAACGCCTGAGGGGGACGTCTAGAAAGTCTCCCCGTTAGCCTTGGATAGTCAGACTCATCAGAAAGACTATAGGATTACATCTGGAATCCAGTTAGGTGAGGCTGTAAGCAATCAGACAGGAAGAAGCACACGAGCACCATCTCACACACACGTGCACACAGGCACAACAACAACAACCCGTAGCCCGAGGCTTTAAACTCATTTACCCTTGCAGAACTTTGCACGAGCGCAGACAAGCTGCTTTACTAGAAAGCCTCATTAATTCCCCTTTCCACAACTAGGATATAAAAAGATATTGAGCGTGCGAAAAAGGCCGCCGCTTGCCCACACAAGAGCTACCGCGAGATGCGACTTAGATTAACGCAAATGAGTGCATTTGTGGGGAAAAAAAGAAGCCACTTCAGAAGCATCTCCCGCTCTCCGTAGAGACGCCTCAAATGTTGCAAATGCATCTCTGCCGAAAAGACAAACAGATGGCCTCTGCACCTCCCTGCCTCATCTCTGGAGCCCTCCTCGCGTCGCTTCCAATCAAAAGAAGTTCAGTCTCAGTACAATCACTTCTAGACGCACCGAACAGCGGTGTCTGTTGATGCGAAGGCGACGGAGTCTTCAATCGATTAGCACCTGCGTGCGTAGCCACAAAATAACCTCTTTCTACATACCCCCCCCCCCCCCCCCCCCCAACTCTCTTGCACACACACACTTTCCTACACACACATTTTATCTGATCTACCATCGAACATTGTGCCTGCATTGCAACAGTTCACAAAAGCAGCCATATAAGCAACAGTCTTAGAAACCGGGCATGGAAATGCAAGTAATAATGCTAAAAAGAAATCACAGGTGATCGCCAACTTACAACTGCCAAAGTGTGCTTCTGTTACATGTTCACATTTGTCAGACAGTTTTTTCCCAACAATTCTTTAATGGTGCCAACGTTTTGGTGGTTTTGACGGTAGTTTCAACGGCCTCAGGCTTATCAATCAAGCCCAAAAGTTGGAATTACTGAACCATAATAGGAAACATAATACAAAACAGTGTGACCATTATATCCTACCATGATGTAACTGATGTAATGTGTCTAATATAATCAAATTAAAAATAGAGAATAAATAATATCTGTGTGGTTTTTGCCTTTTGGCTGTTTGTCATGCTGGATGTTGGCCTAACCTCAGTGCTACATCCTTATCTGCTCAGTCTGACATCATGCGTTGATGAAATGTTGGGTGTGTGTGTGTATAATGGATCCTCTGCAACCCTCTGAGTAATGTTTACCTTGAAACCCCCCCGTCAGCGTCCCTATGCAACCTGCAAAGCCTCGGAATGCTACCGCTTTACCTTCCAAGATAGAATAATACGGCATGACATTGTGGTTTTAGACCAACACACATGAGAACAGTTAAATGGCAGAAAAAAACGAAAATAGCCTTAGTAAGACAGAGAGCCACGTTCTCAGGAAAGGTGTCAGAAGTGACTGACGGCAGGAATGGAAATGGACGGCCTGCCTTTCTGTTATAGCCCATAATGCACCGCTCCATTACTGCGTCTTTCTCTCACACATGCATGCAGCCAATGCACTGTCCCGTGTTGTTCATTGAGATGGATGACCGCCCTGGAACGGCCTGGATCCATTCAGCATTCACACCGCTCCATATATGCATGCACACACACACACACACACACACACACACACACACACACACAGTGACATTTCATATTCAAAATTTTACTTTGAATAGAAGCAGAACAGGGGAAAAAAAAAAAAAAAAAAAGCAGTGTGAACAGAAAGTAAACAGTGTCAAGGAAAAGGAGAAGAGAAAATCAGAGAGGAGAAGCACACAGTGGCTCCTGTGTGGCCACTCTGGGCCTGGTGCCGGTTGGCATCGGTTGGCATCACCCCCTCTGCAGCTGGTGGCAATATTAACCCGCCTGTTGGCAGACGGCTGGTGGGGGCACAAGGGCGACAACTAGAAAGGCTGGAGGTGGGGTAGCGCTCTGGGTGTGTGTGTGTGTCGGTATTAGGCCATTTTTTGGGCTTCGAAGCTTCGGTAAGAAACATTCAAAGGTATTCCGAGCTTCGGGAAAAACTCGCGAAAGACTCGCCATCCAGTTTGTTGCGTTTCGTTAAGCTAAAAGACACATTCAGGTGATGCCGTCGTAAATTCAATGTCTGAAGTGGATCCACGGATAAAACCTTCTTCAGTTGAACAGTGTTGGCATACAGTTTGACACAAATCGTTGTCAATTGAGCTTGATTAACTGGGCGAACCGGGCTAAAACGACTAGCATGCTACTGCTGACAGCGACTGGTGCGCTGCCAGAACTTTCTGGGTTAAGACTCGTGCTGCAGAATCTTTGTTCCGCGTATGCGAGTAGTAGACTTAAACAGCTGTGACAGGGCGCACCGAGAGGATGCCGTTACACCCTTGGTATCTATGTGTCCTGGGATGCCCTCTGTTGGCACTGATGTCTGTGCACACTTGTGAGTGAAGTCACTCGAGGGTAAGCCTGACTTTGTGTGTGCAACTGTGCACACATGCCCTCGCTCTGTGTTTGTGTGTGAGTCTACATGCAGCTGCTTGCAGCGGTAGGATGGCATGAGGATCCAGACCATAAACAAAGCAAACTGAGCCGAGATGAGAACATGACAAAATATTGGCCGGCTCTCCTAAATCCGTTCGAAAACACAGTGCAAAATCCAGACCAGCGGATCAGGAACGCATCAACTCCTAAAAGTTCAGCCTCTCGGGCTCCACTCCAGAATAATACCTGCTTTTCCACAACTGAATAGATGTTTTTTTATCTGACAGGAATGTGCAAATACCTCTTTTTCATTGCAACTTCACAGTGGAATGCGTTAACGAGATTCCTCCACTTTGATAGCTCTACTATTAAAAAGGGCAGAAAGTGAAATTAAATTTGGTACGTTAACACGACTCTTTTCTGACACTGATAACGTCTTTTAGCCTGACATCCCACACCAGCATACAATTAATGTAATGCAAAAAAAAAAAAAAAAAAAAAATTCTATGCTGGGACTGCTGTTCGAAGCAAAGAGACCCGTTTTCCACCAGTGTGACTGGGACTGATGACAGCAACAACAGAGTACCTTGTACAAACCATGTAAGGTCAAGTCTCTCTCTGGCTGACAATCTCGCTAACAAGCACGTCACAACACAGCGCTCTTTTTACACTGTACACACACACACGTATACACATAGATACACACAAGACTGTCTCTGAAGGACTTAAAAGCTCACACTATACAAGTGCTTGTCTGGATCATTACTGGCAGACTGTGTGCCGCTATGTACACATACACACATAGTGCAGGCCAAGAGGTGCACATCCATCCCTTTCTCCGAGCAGCTGTTTCTGACGAGCAAGTCGGCGCTATCCGTGCGAGTGCGTCTCTGGATGTGTGAGCGCATGCACGAACGTGGGTTGCTAATTATATGCCTTCACATGTGGCTTACATATGAATCAAAGAAACGGTACCTCCTACACGTCATGCTTTTCAACTGCAACAAACAGGAATATATCTAGAACCCGCCTTCAAAATGTACCTCATCCACCAGGAAACCAGGAAAATATTATTACAAACTATACGCTAATTTAGAATATATGTCAAGTATTTATTGAAAAGAATGGATGCGCCGCAGTTGAAATATTTCCGATGACAATGCTGTGCAATTTTTCATGTAACTTGCCAGACAAATGAGACCGTTCCAACAAAGCAATAATTAGGCAACATAACTATTATTTCATAGACAACACAATTATTTCGCAGTCTCCTATTGCTTAAAGAGGGGAGGGGAGGAGGGGAGGGGGGGGGGGGTGAATCAAACTGTTGTGAACAATCCACAAATATCACTTGGGTGACAAGTTAATTACCCAATTTAACAAAGCAAATAATTACCCTCTGGCTCCCGAGTCTAGTGAACTATTTTCCTTATGGAAATGAGATGCCGCCGTGTGCATACAGAGGGCTCTGCGTCGCACGGTGGGGGAGCTGACGTCAGCAGAAAAAGAGCTATGTGGGAGCTCTGGGGTGGGTCAATAGTTGAGGCGTGTTATTACTTTGTTGCCTCTCCTGGTCATTGAGGTAATTCAATATCAAAGAGAAGAGAGGGGGCGGGAGGGAGGGAGGGTGTGTCTGAGTGTCGTAAAGCTGCTCTTTTGTTTAACCTGGCTCGCACCTTGAAGAATGTGACGTAGATGCAGTGTTTCTCACCCTGCCTTAAATCTCCCTGTATGTACATGTGCCATTTATCGTGAATGAGCACATGAATTACACACAAACACACACTGAAAAGTCCAGCATTATAATCGCACACCTACATGTGCTGGCATTAATTGACAACAACAGGGAGGGGGGGTCGCAGTAAACATATGTCAGGACATGACACACTTCAGAGCTCCTGGATGCACACGCGCAAACACTTCACCGTGTAACCGCATACACACACACACACACACACACACAAGGACACGTGACCGAGTGCTTTGTTCAGCAAAATGGCTGCTGTGCGGCCTCCGCAATCCCCGTTAAATACCAATGAGTTTTTCTTAGGAGTTGGCATCAAAGACCAACTTCTCAGTTATAATCCTCATGGAAAAGGCAGCTGTGACTGTGTGCAAAATCTCAAAAAGAGTGGCAATGCTCAGCGAGTGGGCCGAAGTTGGACCGGAGCCAAAAATAATCTCATGACCTTCAATCTTGCCAAAATGACCGGTCGCAGCCAATAAAGTTAAATGAAACTGCAAACTACAATGAATCTGTAATATGAACAATGAGAGGTGGTGATACACACACTCATATCTACACACACACACACACACACACACATACACCTAAAGTCTTTTTATTTACTGCACCATTCAAAAGGCTAAGCTAGTCCACAAGCGAAGTGCAAGACAAGCACTCTGTAATAAATCTATAACCGTTCACGGGGGAATGAAGAAAGCAACCTTTACAGCACAGCCTCTTATTCACACACACACACACACACACACACACACACCCCTCTTGCCGCTTCGCTCTCTTTATTGCAGTCCAGATGCATTCTGTTTATTTACCCCGACACCGCGGCCCAATTTAGCCCCGAATGAGGGAAATTAAATCAGGCCTTGTGAAATCGCTACACTTCCCAGCCCCTCGTTTCGTCCATTAAATTGTCATTGTTGGCCGGCCATTTACGAGACGCGGCGAAAACAAATGTAACGCTCGTGGAGCGGAGCGGAAAGCCAGAGGACGTGGCGGAAATTGCAGCACAAGAGGCGGGTGGGAGGTGGGGGTAACCTGCATGTTGCTAAATGAGAAATCATTTGCTGAAACGTTCAATGAGGTGGATCAGAGTTTGTAGTGGTGACATGGGGTCAGGCAGGTATTAAAGGGGAACACCACCTAAATTAAGTTATTTCCATGGCCTAGTAAAGTTCAATCAATATTTGTGAACATGAGCTCCTCTCTCTCAAAGCCAGAAACCAAAGGAGTAAGTCTCAAACTTGTGATGTCATAGGGTATAAAGTCTGGAGCTGCTCCATAGACAATGAATGGGAGGCTGATTTTATGGACCCACCGAATGTTTTGTTTTCTTTTTGATACCTAAATGAGCTTTATTCTACTGTAGTGTTCTCAGTTGTGAAACAGAAAATGTTCCCATATACTCTGAACAGTCCACTGGGGGCTCTCAGTGTCATCTAGAACATCTCTCCCCATTCATTGTCCATGGAGCAGCTCCACACTTTACACCCTATGACATCACATGTTTGAGTTTCAACACTCTCGTTTTTGGATTTGGAAGAGTTGTTCATGTTTATTCATATTTTTTGGACCATAGGAATACCATTTATGAATTTTGAAATCAGGCGTAGTTCCCCTTTAAAAGTGTTTAAAGTGGATCGAGAGGGGAGGAAATGGAAAAGCTGATTTTAATTATGTATTGTGCTACATAATGTATCACTGTATATATATTGTAAAAATATATTTAAACACACAAAAACACAAACAAAAGCTTGCTTGCAAAACAACCACCCAATTTCTTATCGAAGGCCACATGCGGTCCGAGCGTAAGTCCAGCTAAAGGTCAAAGGTCGAGGGCAAGCAGGTGGCCGGAAGGGGTCAAAGTTGACCTCCCGGCAGGCACATCGGTGGGCGGGCCGGAGCCACTCTGCTCAAAAGGACCCGTCAATCACAGTCACTTATTTACCATGCGTCGATCTCTGTTGGCCCCAGGGATCCAGCTTGCTATTTCTCTCCAGCCTCTTTACCCCCCAACCAGAGCCAGATAAGGGCCTCTTTACATGACAAAGTGCTGTGGAAGACCCCGGCAGAGCAAAGAAAGAGGTTCCTTTCAGTCGCCGATGTGTAGCAAATCCTCTGCCCGCAAGAGGTTATGGTCACATGGTTCTAATTTAAAACTGAAAGGTGAAATGGGAACTTTGGATTCCCCGGCCCGACATCATATCAAGTATCTTGCATCGGCTTGATGTCAAATTAAAGTTAAGCTTTAAGCCATGGCCGTGATGTCCTAGATCGCTGTTTCTAATCTTTAAAGCTTTGAAAATAATGTCCTAAAAGCTATTTCTTTATTTCTTTAGTTTCCACCCAGTCACGAGCGTGATCTTTCAAAGACAGATTTCGTTGTCGTTAACAGCAAACATTCTGCACACTAGAACCCAATTAGACCGGGACGCGCTGAATGCTAAAACTCTGCAGCATGTGTTACAACTTTAGCTCGCAGCTGTAAGCTCACTCACCTCACTCTGAACCTCGCCCTCGCTAATGATGTGCAATGTGCTAAAGTTATCGCCGCTTAAAAGGAGACAAGACGACTGAAGCGAAGCATCTCCTTTTCGTCTTCAAATGAGCTCCGATTCAGAGAGATGTTTTTGGCACGTGAGAGCGAACGTTTTTTTGAAAGAGAGAGAAACAAGATGTGAAAAAGGGGAAGCCTGGTTTCCATGGTTTACAGAAACTGGCAGACAAACAAGGCGTCTGTTATGAGTAAAATTTATAAAAAAAAAAGAAAGAAATATTAGCAGAGGGAAGATGGAGGATTTGGGGTTTTGATTTTTAAGTCTGGGCTGGAGAAACTCCCGATCGAGCCATCTGCCCGTGTGAAAGGAATCGGAGGAGTCAGACAGCTTCTGCCAGCAAAAAAAAAAAAGAAAAGAAGGGGTGTCACAGGGGAGTTAGTGGGAGGAAGAGAGGGAGGGAGGACAGGTAGGCATTGTGTCTCGAGTTCCCCTTTCTATTCATTCACCCTGGTTCCTTTTTGGCCTCTTGGGGGGGATGGTAACTGAAGAGGGTGTTAGAAATGTCTTGCTGCTCGGAGGCTGTCATCCGCAGACAGAGGGAAGTTTTGTATGCGGCGCTCTGTGAGGATGAAGGAATTCAATCAACTGGCATCTGTAGAGGACAACAGAGCCCGCTGAATGTCAATAGCTTAAGGGGGTTTTAAAGAGACGTGTCACACATTTGCAGCTGAATGTATGTTGCCACGAGCTTCAAACGCTGCAGCAAAGACAATGGGGCTAACTTTGATTAGCATGTGGGCTTGTTGTGTCAATGAGAAACTAATGGCAGGAAACTAAGCGAGGTTAATCTCTGACGCTGAATACATACCGTGACCGAAAATTCCTCCACACACGCAGCGGCCACACAATCAGCCGGCTCCTTCGTACGAGTGTAAACATTTATTTTCCTTGTGGTGTAAATTGTTTTTGTGTCAGAGTTATTTAAAATGATGATTGCAGAGTTCCTACTGCGCTACGGGGGGGGGGGGGGGTTCAATTTTGAGACGAGGTAAAGGTGTGATGACAGGTCGTCCCGTAGGCCCCGCTGCTATTTCTCCTTGGGGAAGTTGATTTTAAAACAACCCCCCCCCCCTCCCTCCTTCCCGCTCTCCTCCATATTTCACGCAGACTTTTCAAACGCGCGCAAATCTTCATCCATCACTGACAGCGAGGCAAAATAAACAATCATACCGTAGATCAATCACTGTCTGTTTAATGCCGCGCTGCAGCGCAGAGGCTGCGAGGTGGGGAGGTTTAATGCGGCGGTGGTGGCGCGGTGGCATGTGTGCTCACATACCTTCGTGGCATATGTGTGTGTGTGTAATGTGCATGTTGTTTTTTTTGATTGTGTGAGCCAAGATACACAATCAGAGGAAGATAAACAGAACAATGCAGACGGCTTTTCTCTATCTAAGCACTGAACATGGAATCTAACCCAACAACTATCGAAAACCACGCTGGAGCTTCACTGACGCCAAATAGGGCAACATGAGGCCAACGCCACACTCCTAGTAAAAACTCTTTTTCACATTTGGTGATACATTTCAACTTCATCCCAACAAATTGTGCTTAAACTTCCACCTCTCTGGGAGGCAGCAAACAAAAAAAAGTTGCATTCAAATCTATAGGCAGAGAGGTGAAACCCAAAAAGCTACCGTAAATACGGCCACAGTCAGAAGCGCATCGGGTCCTGTGCCGATATCGGTGCTGTCTAAACAATCTAAACCTTAGATCTGGGCTCTCTATCACAGCGTCTGCTTTCGAACCAAAGTCCACCGGCCGTCATCACCTGGCCTTCCCTCCTCTCATCTAACACTTCATAAAGACCATTCATCCCACCATCCTTTCATCCGTCTATACCGGGGGCCTCGTTAATCCTCCTCTCCATCCTGACCCTGTACCACTCTACTGGACTGGGACAAACTTCAAAGAGGGACAGAGAGAGAGAGAGAGATGGTGTGTGTGTGTGTGTGTGTGTGAGAGAGAGAGAGAGAGAGAGAGAGAGAGAGAGAGAGAGACAGATTGGGTGGGTGGGCAGCTGTGTTGTGCTTGGCCTACACCACAAAGCCTTTAGAGGACAAGGGCCCACACACACACACATATACACACACAAGCCGCTACTCTTCAACATCCTCTCCAGCCCCGCAGTAGTTAATCTCTAAAGAAATAGAGAAACCAGGCATGGTTAAAAACCTGACCAGTTTACTCCAAGAAAGCACAGTGAAATTGTGTTTGGGACGCTGTAATATCACTATTGATGCGCCCAGGGTACGCACCCTATTTTATTCCCGATAATGCCACATTACAAACAACAAATCCGTGGTGAAATCAGCAGGAGGAGAGCTAGTTAACTTTGGCTGTTAGCTCCCTGCAGGACTGTGCTGCTTACCGGCTGCTATCAGCTAACGTTAACTAGCTCTCGTCCTGCCGATTTCAACACGGGAGGTGCTATTGATGTACAGTATGATGCATTCAGGCTCTATTCAGTGTTAGTATATTCAGAGTATT
The DNA here is from genome assembly GCA_916701645.2 of Sebastolobus alascanus. Taxonomy (NCBI): domain Eukaryota; kingdom Metazoa; phylum Chordata; class Actinopteri; order Perciformes; family Sebastidae; genus Sebastolobus; species Sebastolobus alascanus. Next base: position 2,093,717 of record CAKAOJ020000025.1, on the reverse strand, counting down.
GGGTAAAGAATTCTAACGTCAATATGATGTCTTCAAAGTAATGAAAAAATGTATGTAAAATGTAGTTTTTGGCGAGAAACTTGAATAAATACAGTTGTTTGAAGGAGTTGTTTTAACAGCAATATAAAATAGATAACAGAGAGGGAACTATGACCCATTTAACTTCCTAACAACAGCCAGTATGCAAACAGTACATTTCTGGTATTGTGACATCCCTAGTTTGGTCTATAGAATTTCAGCAAATAACGAAAAATGGATTAATACTCACATTCTAGAAGCTGAAACCAGACAATTTCTTTCTTTTTTTTTGCGTAAAAAATATATTTTTGCCACACAACACGTTTATAAGATCAGACACACAGCTGATGTAGTAAATGAACAACATTTAGAAACACACTGCCAATCAGATCTATCTAATGACATTATTTTGCCACAGGAAGATGCACTATTTAACAGACCAGAACAGAATAACAACACGGTGTGTCCCCGGTGAACTCTGATGAAGAGTCAGACTGATACACAGCGTGCTAAGCTAATGCCCTGCTGCCCCATATGGGCTCCAGTGTGCCGAGGAAAGAGGCACTAACAGAGAGAGGGCTTTGACAGACAAGCCCCAGCTAAAAGTGACAGTCTGTGTTGGAAATAGACTCACACACATGCATCAAATAACCCACACACACACACATATACACACGGCTGATGACAGCTAAGGGAGTCTGACATGCCTGCCATCGCCACTGGTGGATGTATGTTTATTTTATTAACCTGCCACAGACTTGGCAGGAGGAGGGGGAAGGGGGGAGGGAAGGAGGGAAAAGAAGGAGAAAAGGCTAAATGTCTCGGCGCACGCTGTGACCTGTAAATGTACACACTACTTGAAATACATCCATTTATCTGAAACATTTCAGGATGTGCGCTAATGTATACGATTTTTAAAGGTTTTTCGCCTCTTCGGAGCCCACGGCGCTACATCGAGTGCATGTTTTTCCCCAGTGGAGAAGGGGTTTCAGACTGACATTTTACTTTGTGTCCGACTGTGACCTACTGCGTTCAGATAGAAACAACAAAACCTCTGTATGTTACAGCTGAGGTCTGACTTTGCTGTTGCGTAACAAAAGAATGAAACCAGTGAAAACGATGGGAACAAACGGAACATATTTTGCCAACATGTTTCCATTATGCCTTTCACATGTGACCGTTTTGTTCTTGAAACTCCATAATGCAGACAAAGCATGTTTTTATCAGGCAGTTAAGAATGTTAGCAACTGAGCATGACTTCCCACAAGATAACAGCGTTATGGGGAAATGAGCCATTCCTGCATCACCTGTTCGTCTTGCCTCACAGTATCGACCATAACCGCCTCACTTATCACCGGACGGGCTGGTAACCGACACCCAGCCACGCACGGCACACCCTGTCTTCATGCTTTTTTATCGACTCCTTTCCTGGCGAGATTCTACATGGGAGAGCGTGCACGTGCTTGTGCCCCGCAGCACCGCGGCTCTTAATTGATTCATGTGCTTTAATAAAAAGCTCAAACTCTCCCCCCCCCCCCAACCCGGAGGAATGCACCTGTCACATGAAATCAGCGGACGAAGAAGTGAGAACGGAGCGGGGGCTTTTAAAGCTACCGCGACGCGCAGCAAAAGAACAGCACCGTGGGCAGGAGGACAGACAGACAGACAGACAGACAGCCGCAGCTGATGCGGGTCTGTCTGCACGTGAAAAGCATGTCAGCAGAAAACCGTGCTCCTCTCGAGCTGCGGAGAACGAGAGAGAGAGAGTGTGTGTGTGTGTGTCGCTCTTTGTGTGTGCGGGTCAGCTGTTGCTCTTGGCCCGGTTTGCCCGCACAGCCTGGTGGCTTCACGGGACAGTGACGCCCTGTCCTCACGTCGCCATTTCTCTCTCTCTCTCTCACACACACAAACGCTGCTCATGATATAATGGTCCATTCTACCGTGACAACAGCAGAAACACACTCGCGTTATATGAGGGACCAGGCTCCCTTTAACAACACGCAGAGTCAAAAAAATACTTCTGGCTGCCACCATTAAGAGTGCTTTTCCATCCACCACCAGCACCTTGCCAAGAACTAAGGTGCCATCAGTATAAGTACCTTTAATTGTGCCCAACGTACCATTTAAACCAATGTTGTGTTTTTACATGTCTCGAGCACCCGGGGTTGCGTGATTTACAGAGCGCTCGTAAAATGTGCCGTTTAATTTAAGCCGATGCTCTGCTAGAAAAACGCTCACAATCGTTTTCCTGTATTAGCTCAGCGAGGAGCCTTCGACGGTTTTATTTCTTCTGCGTCGTTTCTAACCGGGGGTTGGAAAAAAAAAGAGGAGGGGAGTGAGCGAGAGGGGAGCGCAGCAGAGAAGCAGAGGAAATACAAGGGCATAATTGCACGCCACTTGCAATCAACTTGAATTCTGCTTTTGTGCTGCTTAAAAAAACGGGGAGAAAAAAAAAACGCGCTAAAGACATCAGAAATATGGAATCAAATCAACATGCTGCGTTTTACCACCAGGAGCACCCTTTTTTCTTTTCTTTTTTTTTTTGGAGTAATTGCCAACTTACATTAAGGCAGGATTAAAAACAAGAAGAGGTGGAGTGGTTAAAACAAAAAGAGCATTATTTAAAGAAAAATGACGGACATTACGAGCACATTGAAATAATGGCAGGGCTCTAATTCAGGTACAACTCCGTGCCTCTTCTCCTAAAATGTATTCAGGCCTCGGTATTCATAGATTTGATGGTGTATGAGGCTAGAAGTTGACATAGCACCATTTCTCTGCACTATTCTGCGGATTATTTCAGGAAAGAAAACTTGAGATGTTTTTTTCTACAATTGCATCAATGGCTGCAATGTCCAGCAGAAACTTTCTATAAGAAAAAGTTACATTCATATTCATACAGACATTTATATTGACCCCTTCTCAATTTCTACACGTGGAGAACTGTCAGTTACAGCTACTGTCAATCAAAAAATGTAAAAAAAAAAAAGCATAATAAAGGGCTTTAAGTGTCACATTTCCACCCGTAATTAAACATTCAGCAATAAACCATCACCTCTGATCATTCAAAACACATTACAACCGCTGTTTGAATGTGGCCCAATTAGCAGAGTGTTAAAAACTACAACGCGAGGGGCGTTCTCCGAGCCCAGCAGACACGGCAGCCAGAGACGCGTTTGCCAAATAACAAATGCTTGTTCAATTACTCTCACCTGCCAAAAAACGGTCGTAAATATTGCTGTAGGCAGGCGAGGCTGGCTGGGGGACAGCCTGAAGCTCTTGGGCCAACTAGTACGCGGCTGGCCTTCAACAGTGTCTGGTTGTTTCTCGTCACCCTTTCTAACCCCCGAAACATGCCCCTTCTTCCCCACCTCACTCCACTCAGCTTCGCCTCTCTGGCAGACAACAAAAACACGCACTGCTTTCTGTAAGAATGCATCAAAACAATCAAGACGTTCGATAAAGAATGCGGCAAGACGTTTCCATCTCGTGCCAAACCCCCCCCTCGCTGTTACCTTTACCCTTTGATTCAGGGGACTCCAGTTGCCACAATTTCCTGTCCGAGCGCGCGAACGTTCTCACGCATACACACTCGAAGTCTGCCAGCCTGCACGGCGCCTGCTGCCAGAGGTAGCAGATCGAGGAAGCAAGAGGAAGACGAGGATATAGACAAACAGAACATCCAGGAGGCGCCGCCACAAAGGGCTCCTAAGTGAGGTCATCGTTTCCCCCGGTTGTCATTTCCAACCATATCTCAGTCAGCCCCACCTTCCCTTTAATGCCCTCTATCTATTCCCACTCAGCACATCAAGATAATAGCAGCTAAATATAAGCTAAGACGACTCCTGATAAGACCCTGCTTTAAAAAAAAAAAGAAGAAGCTTCCTCTCTCTCTTAAAACCTCCACTACCACCCGTGAGGGGCCCTCCGACTGCAGCTTGATGAGATTTGTGAACCATTTTGGTTTCAATAAATTTCTTTCGCTTTTGTAAATTTTAGCCTTGGGTTCTTGATAAATGAAGTGTCGAGCAGCCGCTGGTGGTATTTCCTGTGTGGCGAAAAAAAAAAGAAGAAATATTCAGCAACTTCGGAAATTAACCTTCTTTCAGAGCGGGGCTCTCGCTTGTGGATTTTTATTTTTAAAAGGTCACGTCGACCACATGGCCATATAGTGTAGAATGTGTGCGAGCCATTTTTTACAACGCTCTAGTAAGTTCTGTCTCTGTCCAACACAACAGACACTCTTCTCATCATACAGATTTAACTCTGGATAGATATTCATCACGTAAACGGAAGCTAATATGCGCTTGTGAAGTCGACACAGCACCCATGTATGCGCGCATAACGCTGAGATGAAGAGCTCAGAGCCTCTAGCAGGTAAAGTGGCCACTATGCTTCATTAAGCATGCTGCGATTCCCTTGGCCCTGCTACGTTTACCCAATTTAGACAGGAAATGACATTGTGTTAGCGTTAGCGAGCATGGGAGGGAAGAGGGGGGGGGGGGAGTGTTGAGGACAGAGAAAGGGAGAGACCACAGGGGGAGAGAGGACGACGGACTAGAAGTAAGCGAGATTAGATTAAGGACGGAGGGAATGGTCTACCATGAAGAGAGCGATTGATAAAGTGAATTAGTGAATTAGCACACAGCAGAGGTGCGCAGAAAAGAAACCCCAGTGTGGCGTTACCTCAGCTACGGCAGCACGGAGAGGAAGACGGAAGGAGAAAGAGAGAAAGAGAGACAGAAAGACAAAGGAAAACGGCGTGCGGGAAGCAGGCACACAAGCCTAATCACATTAACACTGACTGGAGGGAGGACGGAGGGAGGGAGCAGAGTGCTGTAAGACAAACCCATATTGGAAATCAAGTCTCGTTCTGCGAGCTAAAAGGTCAGCGTGGTCACAGCGTGCATGTGTGTGTGTGTCTGTGTACTTAACAGGTTGAGGCCACTGGAGAGCCCAAGGTCTGCAAAGTAGGAAAGAGGTCGATAGTGCATTACTGAGAAGAGAGAGAGTGCTGGTGTGTGTGTGTGGTGTGTGTGGTGTGTGTGTGTGTGTGTGTGTGTGTGTGTGTGTGTGTGTGTACAAGGTCCTGTCTGTCCATTTGTACTCGGCAGCAGTAGAAGAGAGAGACAGTATCTCCACTGGGAGTCAACACCGGCCTGTATCAGAGAGTGTATGCAAGGGTTTGACGGGAGCGGCTGCATGAATAGGCGAGCTGAGCAGCACTAACAAAGTGGCTTCAGAGCAGGGTCGGGCCGATGAACGGGGCCCAACATCGTGATTTAAAACCAACACGGTAGTTTGCGGTGGCGCTAATTGCATTCATTGCATGCTTAAAAAAAGTACCAATTCTGATTTATCAACGGTGCAAGGATCATAGACCGTATTTAACGATGGACGACATGACAGCTCCCAAAAAGTGAAGCCAAATATCTTGTATCGCCCCCCTGGTGGCTGGTTGCAGTACAGGTCATAAATCCCATCCTCCTACATGTTAGCGGATGGGACATGGAGCCAAACTAAAAAGTCAAATTTTTCCCAAAGATGGTTTCTGTTATTTTAGGTAGTTCTTATCACGCTGATGTATGTTCGATTTTTAATTTTTCTGATAAGTTTGGTTTTAATTAGTAATTTGATGCTATAAAAAAAGGGGGGCGAGACGTTATGATTGGCAGCTGGGAGTCTCTCTCGCTGACAAGCGGCGGCCGTGCTCGGCTCACGATTAGCTTGGGCGGGACCTCGATACCGCGGCTCCAGGCCGTCGAAATCTTGATGTCAAAATCTCAAGATGGCAGCTCCCGTAACAGGGATATTTTGGCTTCACTTTGGTACAGTGGGAGGAAGTGGAGACGTGTCATCCATCTATATATAATATACAGTCTATGGCGCGGATTGATTTTGCGAGAGCAACTGAAGGACGCTAGGGCTGTCACAAGCAATCCCCCAAAAAATATTGTCATCGGTTTGGATAGTTGTAATCGCGTATTGCCTCTGGACAGCACGCACCAGGCAGAGAGAAAGACAGAGAGGGGGGAGAGAGAGAGATTTATTTTTACAGTCTATGGAACACACTCAAGAACGTCCCGACTGATAAGATGACAGACATCCTTTTATCCGTAATGGTGGGTATAGCTCCTGTAGCAGGCTTTGTGCCCATCTGATTTGATAAGTTCGGATGACTCGTGCAGCCCCGGTCTGCGGTCCGGTCGAGCAGCGCGGCAGAGAGGAGAGACAAACAGGCCTCCAGCAAGATGTCTGAATGATAATTAATGAATATCAAGTTTGAATTTGAATACATCATCACAGTTAAAATTGGTACCTTTATCGCAATGTTTCACCGTGGACATCGTCACATGCCAATTTCGGTAGACATCGCCCAACCCTACATCAGAGAGGTATTTATATCTACACCAACTTCCCCAAAACACCAGCTCCAGTTGCAATAAGGGGGGAAAAAAAAAGAGCCTTTGGGATGAAGACACACAATCTCACAACTTTAGTGGGCTTGTCGTTGCTCTGGCAGACATTACATCATGAGGCGTGGCCCGAGAATGATCTGGGATCCATTCTCACATTCACGTTCCCAAATCCCAAATTCCCATCCTTTCACTTCAGCATAAACAACATCCCGCATGGATTAAGCTGCGACGTGAAGCAGCGCTAATGAAGGTGAGACACGGAGAATGTTGCAATTAAACCCTCATTTTGCCTGGATGGAACGCGCACTTCATTGATTTGAAATAGGATATTAAAGACGGGCGGAAAAAAGGAAGCGAGGGGAGGGAGGGAGGGAGGGAGGAATGGTGAGAAAGCAGAAGAGACGGAGATGTGTGGGAGTGTGGTCAGAAAACTGACTGGCAGTCCTGCTGAGGGCTAGCAGGAGGTGCGCACACACATATTCACGCTCACACGCATGCAGAGTGGGCCAAGGCATCTGTGCCGGAGACCTGCGTGAGTCAGGCTTGACTGAGATGACGAGCAGACAGACAGAGAGAGAGGAACGAGGCCCGAGCGAGAGAGAGAAGAAGAAGTGATCTTGATGTGCAGCCAGTAAATGTGGCTTCATCACAACAAGAGCTGAGCAAGTAGACGACTTGTCAGACGGATCCACTCACTGAAACATGCACACAAACAGAATGTAATAGCAGAGGGTCAAAACTCAAGGAGAAGCAGATTTACATTTGTCTGATTAAGTACTACGCTGCTTTTTTTGCACTCGTACGCCTCGGTGCAGCACACTCGGGACATCTGACCATCTCCCACAGCCACACAGTCGGGCACAAACACACACATATAAATGCAGAAACGCAGAAATTCTCTACTTTATTGGTCTGTTTATCATGAGATCTTTTGGCAACACTATAAACAGCTTTATATCATGTGTTACAGCTGTAAATTTTGGGGAGCGGCTGCATGAAAAAATGTGCCGTTCTACACACAGACAGCTCTGTTTCATAGTCGCATTCTCTGCAACAGTACTTTTTCACACCAAACTATTTGCAGTGACTACCTGATTCACCATCTTTTAAAGAGAGGCACCCGTTTTTTTGCTCCCTGGAACTCGGGAGTGAGCGTGAACCAAACATTTTACATTCCAAAGCCAACAAAAAGCTTTGAAATAATCCTCCCTCGCTGCACTCAAAGCTCCCCTGCCTGCTATAAATCCTTATACGACCATCAGCGTTTCCGCGTCGTAGTGTAAACTGCATTCCAGCGCTGCCCTCGCAGTGTCCCCACTTTAAAAAAGATGGACAAGACACTCTGGCTACCGACATTTACTCCCCAGTATGGAATCGAGATATTACGATTTTTCTTCTTTTACGATGGCTCTATTGGGAAGGGCACTCATTGCAAATCTCCCTTCGCTGCCCATCTGGCCCGCTGAAACAGATTTTAAGCTATTATTAGAAAAGCCCGTAGACACACGCTCGTACACACAAACAGACAACTTCCTCGACCAAACTCCGCGACCCCTTTGTTTAATCATCGGCCGTGAGCAGGGGGGGGTGTGGGCAGGGTTTACTAGGCAGGATCAAAGCAAGCTCAAAGACGGACCTAAATAACCGGAGGAGCATGGTCGGGTGAGCGATGTGCAAGAGCTGGGGGGGGGGAGGCGGGGGGGGAGCGAGCTAGCGAAGAGAGGCCAGCTCACTAGTTTAACTCAAGGCTGTCTGCGTATTGTCATAAAAACACTTCATACGGCGTCCCGACCACATTAAACCTCCCTCGATTTATGGGCCGGCCACTTTATTGGGTCTCCGAATGTCTCCAGCCAAATGGGCTCTTAATGAAACGTGGAAGCCCGGTAAGAGAGAGACCTATGCAATGTATGCAGTGTCACTGGTGAGTAAGATGAGGCTTTGATATGAGTGAGAGAACCAGCAGCCGGGGGGAGAGGAGGAGGGGAGGTGGGGGAGCTTCGTCAAGCACTTGAAATCTTTCCAGGAGTGATTAATAGTCGGTGGCGTATCTGTCCTTAGGTCTGACACAAAGTGTTGCGGTGACTCAGACGAGACACAGAAGCACTCTGAGCCACAAATGAGATTTTGATATTCACCGCAGACCAAGCAATAACAATCTGTTTAATATCACCCAAAAAAAAATCCTTGGCTGCGCGGCGTCGTCCTCTCAGTGCAATTCTATCCTGTTTTGCGCGTTCTGGCGCGCCCACCCAATGATCTTTTCTGGCCATAATTACTGTCTGTCTTTTAGCTGGGAAACACAAGAGGATGGGTCAAACCGCAATGACAAACCACACGGCTAATAACAAGAACGAAAACAGAAACACACATTTTAACCAGAGCCAGAGTTTCGTCTCCGAAGAACTTCTCTGTCTGTGGCCCGCGTCACAGCAGTTTAACCGTTACGTCATCGGCCCGTGCCCGGGCGTCTGGGAAATACCTCCAGGGGTTTCCTCGCGTTCGTCTCAGGAAAATGACGCCGCTGCAAACAACCACAACAAAGGCCTGAGGTCTTCGTCACCGATAAGCTGCACAGGAGCCACATGCAGGAAATCATTTAGCTGACTCGAATGTGTGTCAGCGACATGGTGCAGTGACCCGCTCCACTTATAAAAAAAAAAAGAAAATCACCGAGACTTCTGGTGATGCAAGGCCGGGGGAAGGGAGAGTTGGGTTGGCAGAGGTGAACGCAAGTCTGAGTCAGAATCTCCTGAATCACTCTTTCATGTCAAGCGTCATTATCTAATGAAACCAAGAGGAGGTTTCTCATGAGGAAACATTTGTGTGCGGCGGGGAAGGCATGGTATGCTGGAATCAGCGAAAAATGAGGCTAGAAAACAACGGCTTTGAGTGTGCTGGGGGAAAAAGTTGTGCTAACGGCGGCTGTGTGGGCATGTTGTCACCGAGCTTTGAGAAATAAGAGTTGACAGGTTTTGGTGCAGAAAAACAGATGTTCCATTGGTCATGCTTTTCAATGCTGCCCTCATTGCTTCAGGATTGAGACGAGGCAAAAAAAACACAGCAGTCACAGTAACCTAATAAATTCTGCCTTGGATTTTGCATCACTGTTATAACCCCGTTTCGATCGCAGGAACTTCCCCCCGGGAACTAAGAACCTTTTGAGGAACGGTTTGCGTTTCGACCGCAGGGACCAGGGTCTAAATTAAGTTCCGGGGCCTTTTTACCCCCCCCAAAAAGGCCCTGGTAACGGGGTAGTACAAAGACAAAACTTAAGTTAGTTCCAGGGACTAAAATTCACAGGAACCTTTGGTGGAAACCCGGCTTCTGAGAGCAGCTAGAGACATCTTAGTTGCCCTCCTCTAAAACTAAGAAAGTCCTTGATTTAACCCAGCATTGACCCACTTTCCTCACGATCGTTGTCTTCCTTATCAGAGGAGGAAACTCTCGTCTCAGTCCTTCCTTCTTCCTCATTATAATCATGACTCCTTTCTCTGTTTCTCACACACCCACAGACGTTGGACGAGTGCCAGTAAAGCCGAGTAGCGCATTACAGCGGGGTAGAGCACATTCAGAGCTTCAGACGATGACTTAAACGGATCTTCCACTCAAATGTCACTTTGCGTCGGCCTCAACGTCAGATTGTTGTTCGTAGATTTCACCCGCAAAAAAGGAGCCAAGAAGAGCACGTAAGGACAATCAAACGTGCGCTCGCGTGTGTGTTCCGGCATGCGTATCCTCCTTATCTCGGCAGAGCAGGAGGAGCTGGGTTCAAAATGATTTGCGACGCGTTTATCCTGCCCTAAAAGCTCGACGCCCGTATGCCCAGTCAGTGTGCTCTTTTTGCCCGAGACAAAGGGTCACCGAGAGCAATCAATCACGGAGCCGGCACCGAGGAAAAATGTTCACATTTGTCTCTGGAAAAATAAATCAATCTTAATCTATCGTGTCCCTTTCATTTCACATTGACAGAGGGAGTGGGAGGAAAGCTAAATCAATAGGAGAGAAATGTGTCGTGGCGACAATGACGTGGCATTAGGTGTGTTTGTGTGTGTATTTAAGCAGAGGTGTTGAGGTCTACACTGACATTCCTGGGATTCCTGAGGCCGAGCGTTCGGTTTGACCTGAGAAACCTGACGGTGTGGAGGAAGAAAAGGAGAATATTCACAAGACGGTGAGGGATAAAAAGAGAATAATGGCACATTAATAAACTATTTTACACACACACTGTAACACTGAGCTCTGTGTTATGTCGCTGTGTATGAACTCTACACGCCCTCTGAGTTGGGGGTAAGGGGGAGAGTTGTGGGGGGGGGGCACTGTGACTCTGGCCCTCTAAAAACCACAACTCCCAGGAGGCTCTGGGGATTTATTGACCACAGGGGCAGCCTGGGAGTCTGGAGCTAACACGATCTCCAACCAGACCTACTGGGAGAAGAAGCAGAATTAGTAGAGGGGAGGCCATAGGGGAGTGTGTGTGTGTGTGTGTGTGTGTGTGTGTGTGTGTGTGTGTGTTTAAATGTGTGTGTGAGAAGTGTTCCTGTGCACTGGAGACAGGTTAACTGCCAGTGTCTGCTCACAGCGGAAGACGGGGCAGAGAGCTGCCGCCCCAAACATCCGTTATTTAGGGAACAGGCCATTGATCTCTTTCTTTCTCCCTCCCCTCCGCTCGTATTCCCCTTCTCCCTCTCTCTCTCTCTACATCTGTTCCCTCTCTCTCTCTCCCCTTCCCTCACACCTGCTCCCTGTCTCTAACCTCCTCCCCTCTGTCTCCCTTTGCCCACCACTTATTCTGCCTCCCCCTTCTCTCCTCGCCAAGCCATGCCAGACAGCGGCTCGACCACCAAGCAAAAATCACTCAACGCTGAATTTAAAAGTCCCGTTTTGTCCTCCGCCCTCCGCCCCCCCCCCCCTTTAAAGTGGTGGAGGAAACTGATTTGACCCAGGCTAGCCTTTACAGTGCGTTACTGATAGCCACGCAAACCACGTGCACAACATAAAAAGCTCCCTCGGATCTCTCCCACTTCCCAAGATTGTTTTCCCACACAATCAATCCCCCTGCGTTTCTGCAGAATGAAATCGCAGGAGACCTATGTTTTTTTTTTGTTTTCGCCATACAACCACCAAGTGGGACACTCAGGAATTTTTTTTTTTACGATTGTCAGGGTTCCCCCCCCCCCCTGTTCTCGATCACTCGCTATTCCGGTTCTCTTTCCCACTAAAGCGACGGAGTGTGGGGGAGGATGGTATCCTGTCAGAAAGATCCAGGAATTCTCTGTGTGAGCGCGGAGTACAGTGAGGACTCAGTGGGGAGAGAGGCCGGTACACTGAAGCCATTGTAAGCCAGCCAGCCACCCACACGTGGTGCTAGGGCTAGCAGATACAGATACACTCTCATGACTGGGGGGGGACAAGAGCCGTGTCCCGAATCCACACTATAAACTATCATGCTGTTTTGGCAGTTAGTATCAAAAAGAAATTAATGCAAGCTGCCAATTAAACATAAAGAAAAAGCAACACGCTTTTCCAAAAGATTTATTGCTTTCTGTTGTTTGCCGAGATGTTTCCGGAGCCGTCTCTCCACTGTCCAATATCAGTTTTGATGTTCTCCAGCTGTGGCCGATTTTCTTCACTCCTTTTGTGCATTGCATTCTGGGACAACAGTTTCCACCAACAGCACACTCCAAAAATCAAGCAAGTTTAGTACGCATAGTCTACTTAAAAGGTGCTAAATTCGATATCCAGAGCATTAATATAGCAGCCAACAACTATTTGTTGGTTAACATAGAGGAGTAATGTCTACCTGAGTAGAGAATGAAGTCGCTCTCCCTCTGCGTGTGTTGTAGTCCGAGCTTCCTTTTAGCGCATGTGAGCGTGCCCCACTGGCTAGCTCACGGCCACCGCTCTGCACTGCTCTCATACGGCGGTTACAGCTGATTACACCGTCCAAACCGACGGCGTTGTCATGGAAGCGTAGAACCCACCCAGCAGTTCTGCCTCAGGTAAACACTGTTATCTCTGTGAGCAATTTTGCCACTGTTTTCACATTTCCAGCTTCTTAAATGTTAATATTTTCTGGTTTCTTTCCTCCTCTATGACAGTAAACTGAATATCTTTGACTTTAGGAAACACTGATGACATTTTCACCATTTTATAGACCAAACAACTAATCGATTAATTGGGAAAATAATCGACAGATTAATCATCGATGAAAATAATCGTTAGTTGCGGGTTTTGTGGAACTGGGTCAAAATCTAATTTGGACTAGAATGCAACAGAAAACAATATCATTCAGTTGACCTGTTATCAAACTCATCAAAGTCGTCAAACTAAGATGTCATACTGTTAAGGGTATCAGTTGGGTGGCGTGTTTTCACTGTGTAAACAAGCATTTCACCACATAGGCAGCCAACACACACACACACACACACACACTCGCCAGCTTCTCTGGTGTGACTCGGAGCTGTGCATTTTATCAGCACAGCTCATCACAATGGAGGAGTATGTGTGAGTGCGTGGCTTCTCATCATCTCGGCTTTGCTCATCACAATGGAGGAGTACGTGTCGGTGCATTTACGTGTGTACACTGACTGCACTCCCTCTTGTTCCCACACCTCCCTTCACCGCCTGGGTCACATCCGCCACTTTCCCGGCAAAGTGAGTAGCTCCCTAAGTCGATGGGAAGGCGTACACAGCGAGAGCAAATATGGTCCGTCGTTTCAAACAAACGCTGCTCCCCCTGCTCGCACACACACACACACACACACACACACACACACATACCTACGCACGCTGTCACTCACTCGGTCTCGCGCACACAAACACGAGCTCGCCGAAATTACCATCTACGAGACGTAATGATGTGGCTCGCTGTATAGACGCAGCGTGGTGCCATTTCTTCTTTTGTTATTGCACGTATAAGTGGGATCAAAGACAGTAGCAGCATACCGGGGCAAATGTCAGGTTCTTTTGCTAGCTACAGTGTGAATGTACAGGACTGTACGCTGTGTGAAGCTAATTTACTGGGTGCAAATGGGGGTCAAACCAAAAGTTACGTGGGATCAATTTTATGGCAATCACGTGTTTGGAGAGCTGAATGTAAGAGGTCGTGGATGTGACTACTTTTTGGAAAGTCTGTGTGTGTGATGTGTGTTTGTTGGTGATGGAGGCTTTTTTCTTGCCAGTTGTGTCATAATGAAACTCCTGTGAAATCAGGTAGTCTTCCTGTCAGTGCAGCCGAGGAGGAGGAGGTGGCGGCGCAGGGGAAAGTGTAAAGAAGATGACTAAGATTTGACACATTATCTGAAAATAAATGTTTTTGTGCAAAAAGCCAAAGATACGGCAGCATTTCCATTGATCTGGAAAACACGGGAGCAAACACACATTTAGAAAGCCAAATTTGAATCTTCTAGTCTAAGGACATCATGTATTGATGTTTAAAGTAATTTCTTACCAAAGTTTCCAACACTACCATTCAAATTATTTTGCTTGGCCAAACCACAGGAGGCCGAGCAGGAGGCCCGTGCACCGTCCCCGGGGAGACCCTGTGCATGTTTGCGTGCCAGGCATCTCTCCCGCTGGTTTGAATAATTAACTTGGGGCCTCTTTATCCTCCGGGCTTATTCAGAGTTGCTGGACCGTTGACTGGCCCTTTTTAATTCCTCCGGGTTTTTTGGCTAAAGACGGGGAGACGGTGCCTGGCTCTTGTGGGACCGCGCTTAAAAAACACACCACACACTTTCTCCTCTTCAGGGGTGTGAAAGTTTGTGGTTTGTGGCGACCGAGTCATTTCAGAAAGAAAACAAGAAGAGAAAAGACTCCCTTTGCGAGACGAGATGATGCACGGCTTCTTCTGATCTGTTCCCAGTTACCCAAAACACGGGGATTTCTGCTAATTGTGTACGTGTTTTTGAGTCTGAGTGACGGGTGTGGGCACAGAGTATAATACAGATATGATGAGAAATGTGTATGAACAGGAGTGACAGTAACGGGAAATCTCATAGTGAGAATAGTCACAACGTAAAGGAACACACAGTGTTTTTTTTTTATCATTATCTATATGTTTACCTTGGAAACATATAGAAAATGACAGTCTCTGAAAGAAAAAGACGCTGCCTTGTCACTTTTTGGTAGCCTTACACAAACAACAACAACCAGCTGTCAATGTAACTTTAATCCACGCAAGTTAGCAAAAACAAATACAGCCAACACATATTCAAAGTTTCCCTTCGCTGAAGTCGCTTAGAGGAAGTGGGAGTAAAGAGCCTCAGCAAAACGCCTGCATTTCCGAATCAATGTTTTATTGACGCGACCGGTAGAGAGCAGCGGTTATTATTGTATTTGGCAGGCCATCGATTCAAGCACGTGCTGATCTCTTCGCTCATCTGTATTCATTTGGACGCTTAAAGAGACCGAGGGAGAGAGGGTGCTAGTGGTCAGAGGTACACACGAAAGAAAGGAAACGGAGGACCGTTCTTAATATGTTCACAGTCGCTCGAGGGAATACTCCACGTGCAACCGCGTGTTAACATTTAACAGCATGTTGTTAACATGAAGCTTTACTGAGTGTGCGTTCAATCAACCGACACATTGACAGAGATGGATCTCAACATCAGTCAGCAACATTTTCCAAGTTGAGAAAGCCGCTTCTTGTGCATTTGAACCATATTTTTTTTTACATCTATATACACAACATATAGAGCGAGCACAACTTGTGTGTTTGCTTACGATATACATTTTATATGTTGTTCTCTGCTAAATATGCAAACATAGTTCAACAAAACACAGCACCCAAGGACATAGCTCAGCAGCCATTAAGGAGCAATCTCCAGCTCTGGTTTCACTTCCCATTACCCATTCAGAGCCATGACAATACCCAGGAGGGGGGGGGGGAGACAGTGCAGCCCTGGCTTTTCCCCTCTACCAAGGCCCTCACATTAGTCAGTTCTCTCTCTCCATCTATATATACACCCCACCGACTCTTCCAGATGTCCCATGTTTTTGCAAGATGATATTTTTCATTAAAGATCTGATTGAAATTAAATTTCCCTGCCGACTTTCTCTTCCTGTATTAAAAGGGAGGAGCGTGTGAGAAGAGGCAGTCAACCTTCAACCTTAGCGACCCCGGAGGAGGAATCATCGAGGGCACAGAGGTCGTGGTTGGACCATACTTGAGTGTGCCAGAGTTACATACATGTTGCATTAAGTGTGTACAGAGTGGTTAGTGTCCAAATGTGACCACAGTTACGGAGCCAATTTTGTTGCTTTTAAAGAATGAAAAAAAATTAAAAAAATTAAAAAAAAAAAAGTAATATGAAAATTAAATCCTGCACATTTGGAATATTGTATTGTAATGTAATTGCACTGCCATGATGATAATATTATCCTTGCCCAATGGCTGAGTGAGTCTTACCTTATCCCCTGCCCAGAGCCCCGAGCCCCTGCCCCCCCCCCCCCCCCACCTCCGGTCCCAGATTACCCATCAATCCCATTTCATTTCCACTGGCTCAGACAGCCCACCAATCAGACGGCAGGATGGGGAGGAATATGATAGTGGATTGGCTCGTTGGGGGGGAGAGGGGTGGAGCCGCTCAGCCATCCCCTAACAACAGCAGCGTGCTGTGAAATGAGTGAGTGAGCGTGAGAGACGGAGAGAAATTTCGCCCCGTCTAGCGTTTACTTTACGTCCTCTCTACTTCTTCACTTGCCTCTCGTGCCAGTGCCCTTCTGTGTTTCTCTGAATCTTTCCTGCTCCGTCTCAAAAATAGTGCCCCGTCCCCCCCCTTCCTTGCTCGCTCGGCTGTCAGTCTGCATACGACTGCTGACTCTGTTGCTCGCAGCGACATTGAACAGAGCTCTGCCGGGGCTTCGGCCGTCACACACACATACACACAAACACACACACTTGCCCGATGCTGTTGAAGCCGGGGGAGGTCAGGCCGGTTCCTTGGCGGAAGGAAGCAAATCACACACTGTGCTACACATGCCCACACACACAAGTGCGTAATGTGCACGCACACATGCACTCGCACAAGCCGCTCAGCTCGGGTTGAACGGGGTCTCTTCGCTGACCTACTTCTTTACTGTCATTCGAGGCAAATACTGGGCACGCTCGCACTCAACGTAAACTCTGCAATAAAGACCGCCGTTCGCGTGATGTGAATGTTTAGGATCAAGAGGGAGCTCCTAACCTCACAGTTTCCGCCCCCCCACCCACCCACCCACCCACCTACCTCGCCCCCCCTATCTTTCCTGTGGTGAGGAGACGGCAACAAAAAGAGGCCCCCTTCTGTAGACTAGAGGTGTTAACAGCCAGCTACAGCCTCGAGCAGCCATCTTGTTTGTGCGTGAGAATAATAGAACGAGAGTAAAGACGATCACCACACATGCGCCTTTTAAACTTCCAGCTATCCGGCATGAATGTCATCAGTTTGGGCATTTTGTAAGCTCACATCTTTAATCATGTCCCATGATCCTCTCATGACAGCGAGAGATCCTTTTTCCATCGCAGCTGCCGTGGACAGCTCTCCCCACATCTCCATTTAGACTGCTTTTGACCAAACACGACCTTGACATACTTTTTATCGGCTGCCTTTCTTAAAAGCAATTCCTTTTAGAAATATATTTAAAAAAAATGTTTTTTCAAAACTGATAGAGGGCCGCAGCCCTGCCAACGCCTCTTCTTTATCTCTGGAATGATATCAAGCACAAAGCGCTTCAAACGTTAACAACCTTGCCTCGGCCTCTGTCGGGGCCACTTGTTGTTTGTTTGCAGGTTACTGCCGAACACCTGAAAGCTGAAATCTAATTCTTGCGTTGTAAACGGTCTTTTCAACACGTAGTTCAGCCTTGAGTCGACTGCCATTCAGTCGAGATAAGCAAGTCTTGGATTACAGTCTATGAATACAGAGCAAGTCACTGGCATACTTTGGGTAACTCAAGCACAAAAGTTCTACTATTCATCACCAAAGAAAACCCACTGGACACCAGTTACACGGCAACACGGTTTCACGGGAAGGCGTATAAATAGCACGATATTACACGGACATTACACGGGCTTTCCGCGTGTCATTTGTACGCCGTGTTTTGTCATTTGCATGTCCACAACAAAACTACAGTAATGTCCACAGAAAGGTTTAGGCAACAAAAAACACTTAGTTAGGATTAGGAAAAACGTCATCGTTGGGCTTAAAATAAGTACGTAAACCAAGTAAAATACGAACGGAAACACATCACAAACATCACTACAAAAACATGGTCTCTAACATCGGTCTCCTGGTTAAAAGTCGTGCGTTTGTTGGACCCATTCACCTCCCCACCCGCCCGCCATAAGCAGTCTCTCTTACTTTTTAACTCTACGTCACTAGCGTTGAGTGTTTACATTGCAGTCAGTACAGGCAACACGGCGTACAAATGATACGCAAAAAGCAAGAAAGGCGTTCTTATTGCACGCTAAATGCCTTGCCAATGCATTATCGTGTCATTCACACGCCTTTTCGTGCAAACGGGCTGGATAATGGACACGAGTTCGAAAGTTGCCTCAAAATAACTTCAGAAAAGCAGCCTGTGAGTTTCACTATGAGATATTTGGGTGCATTAGAAGCTGGTTAAATACAGAGTTTCAGGTGGTTTCCAGACAGAACGTAATATATTTATATATGAAGTCTCTGGCTTAATCAGTGCAGTATAATATTACCATGCAGCTGTGGTGTATTTTTTTTTTTTGCGGTTTTGCCACGGTCACGGCTTCATAGCTGGTTTGATCTAACCGTTTGTGCCGTAACACCTGCAGCTTAAACAGGTGAATATGAGAGAGGAAGAGAGGTGCTTCCCAGACGCACAAAAGGCCTTATCGCAGACCTCCAACCATTACACACACACACACAACGCAGGAAGCCCACAGAGGGGGAAGCATGTGCCCATTGTCAGGGGGTCTCATGAGCCCCCCAGCTCTTTCAGCCCCGACAATAGCTGCATTGATAACACCTACCAGCTAGGGAGATATATACGAAAGGAGAAGGAAAAAGGGGACAAAGAGATATAGAAGGAATACGGCATTGCGGCCTGTCAATGGATTTCCATTCACTTCCTCGCCCTGCAGAACATTTTTCCCTCCCAATCATTAAAGTCTTGGGCGAGAGCAACTTTTCTCCTCTCGTGAGACAATAAAAATAAAACAGTCCACTCCTGAAAACAAAGCAGACAGAACTCGATAACCTCGCATTGGTTATCAGTCAGCCAGTCACTCAATCAGCCGCTGATGGGTCAGGATGGGCACGCTCGGAATAGACTCTGCCAGTGAGTGACAGCTGCCTTCATAAATCAATCCATTTGACAAGTTATTCACACATCAACACCCTCGTTTATGGAAATCGTATGCAAACTCGCTGTCGAGCAATAGATGCGTTTACAAGAGACTTATCCAATTCCCCCCCCCGCAAGATCATTTGGTGTGCCGAAGAAAAAAAGATATTTTTTTTATGGCACTAACGAGGAGAGAGAACGATAAACGGCGCTAGCTTGGAGATCTGCAATTTAGACACATCCAGTAGTAGAGAAGGAGGAAGATGGAGTAGCTGACATTAAAATGTGTGCGGGAAAACCAAGAAAATTCCTCTTTACAGCAGCAGAGTTTGGAGGAAAAAAAATGGATTTAAAAGATCCTTATGCTCTTGCAACCACAGGCACACTAGGAATTCTGGGCCTCGTGTCAACAGCTCACTCCTGAGCCTGAAACAATAAATATCTAATCCCTGTCATGTTACAGGGCCCCTGTGCAGCTCCGGGCCCCCTGAATCGATCAGGGTGTCCCCCCCCCCCCAACCCCAGCCCCCAATACGGTGCCCCTGCCTGCCTTTGACACAAGTGGAGGGAGTAATCAATGGGATTTAGCACGTGCTACAGATGCAATAACAAGACAAGTGAATGAAAGATTTAGAGCTGTGTGTGTGTGTTTATATGGTTTGTGTGGAAGGATGATTGACAGATAAGTTCAGCGTCATGCTATAATTCTCATGACATGTGCGGAGTGAGTTGTAAATTCACAGGAACATGAGAAAGATAAAAAAAAATTAAAAAAAAATTGAAGGGGCTTTGTGTTCAACCAAGAGGAGGGAATGGCTTCATTTCCCATGATACTACCTGGAACCACTAGCTCCACTCGAGATTATGTCATGAGGCTAAACTGACATTCATTCAGGGTCAACAATTCTGACCCGAGTAAAAAAAAAAAAAAAAAAAAGCTCCTGTAATCATTTCAACAGCCTCTCTTATATTTTCCACAATGAGAGTTCTGCGTTAACCTTAACAACAAGCCCTTGACTTGTCATGTCGAACTACACTAATTCAACGCAACGAGGCACCAAACAATTCTCTTGCTCCGGTTCCAACAACACTGATCAGGAGAAATGGCATGTCACGTAAGCCGAAGTCGACACCGAGATTAAAAATTCAATATAGGCCAAGTCGCTCGATATCACGACCATCATATTTCAGCCGTGCTAATCAAATTCGCGAGCATGACCTCTGGGGTATATTAAATGTGTATGGAACATGTGTCATCTCTCAAATGTTTCGCAGGCGAGATATCCATCTACACTAGTAAATACAGCGTAAAAAAAAAAAAAAAAAAAAAAAAAAAGGTGAGCCAGCAGCAGTCGCAGTAGCTGCAACAAATTCGCTCCCCATAAAAAATGAGCAGTGGATAGATTTCAGCGTGCAGCTTGCCAGAACCACGGGAGGGAGACTAAATGATTATGTTACAACAACAGCGCTCCGGCTCTCAGAAAACAACAATCAGGGTTCTGGGTAGGATATTGCGGCCGAGTGAAATTAAAGGGGAGTGGGAGCGAGACAGGCTGAGGGAGGCAGAGTGGGAGACGGATTTTATGGAGATCATCGGGGGGGAGCTGTGTGTCTATGCAAATAGCGACTGGCTTGCTCCGAAATTCATACATCCTCTTTATGAGTTGACAGACGGAGGAGGCGAGGGAGAGATAAGCTCCTTCTATGTCCGAGCAGCTATGACAGACTGATCCTGTGCAGAATATCAGCCGTCACTCAAACTCTGTTTGGGGCCTTTTCAACGAAGCTCAAAGTTCAAACCCAGAACGACAACACTTCCTCTCAACATACAGTGTTGCGCCACTGGGGACCAAAGAAAAACTGCCTGCGCCGTGGCCTGTGAAGGGTTAACCGGCAGCAGCCTGAGCCTAATTCAGATTGTCAGGGAGATAAGATTACCAGTTAGTGTGGTGGTTAATGGAAGCCACCACAGCCCTCCACTGACAGTTGACAGGAAAGGCCTGACCACGGTCACACAAGTACCCCTTTCAGACACAGTCACAGTGACGCGGCGGGTTCAACCCCGTCTCTGTGGTCACCGCACATCATCCAAAACCGGATACACAACCTTCCTCCTGACCTAGATTAAACATTGGGCTTTGATCAGGGATGAGACTTCAATGTTACAGACGTTTAAATAACATTTAAGTAACTTCCTGACTTGCGCTGTAAACCCTGTCTCCTACAAATTTACATTCTCATACAACTAAACTGCCTTTGCAAATTAGGTTTGGAGGGAAACGTATTTTCTCCCAGAGTACGACCGCAGTTTTAAGCAGTCTCTTGGAGGAAAGTCTGGTGTTACTTTGACCCATCCACCACCCCTCCCGCACACCCGTAGTGGACTTTCTCGCTTGTTATACTCGCTATTATACCAATAATGTTATTAATCCACGTTTCTTTCATTGACGGTCGCTCGACATACTAGGTCGCCTGCTCTGCGCGTCAATCTTTGCACTACGCTACTCGCAGCGGCCGTCCGGGATATTTGGGATACGTTCAAGACAAACGAAATCCGTGACAAAATACGTTTCCTTCCAACACGTAATTGAGAACGCAGTTTAGTTGTAAAGGAACTTAATTTTTTTAGGAGACAGGGCTGGTGCAGATCAGTCTCTGAACCGTACCAGCCCAAAATTAACCTGTGACATAAGATCTGTACATACATACGAGTCAAATGTGCTGAGCGCACATTCTGTAGACACACATCATATTCTCATCTCCAGTATGAAAATGGTAAAAAAAAAAACAGAGAGAAGATCTATGAGCTGAAGCAAAATGTGTCTTTTCAGGTTCAATTTCCAAAAGAGCTTTGGCCAGATAGATATCTACATATGAATCCAGCTTTAAACTAGATTTAAAAACCAGATTACACGTGTTCGCACGGAAAAAAAAAGAGAAAAAAGAAATCACTTAGGGAAGCCTTAAACGATGAGACCATTTTTTATCTTACAAAACAGGCCTGCAGAAACTAGAGCTAGAACAGCTGCGAGAAGTTGTGGCGAGAGCCAAGCTGCTGTTGTACAATATATCATTTCTAATACAATGCAAAATATGTGGGATTAAAAAACCCAAGACAAAAGCGGCTCGACCTGTTCACGAACGTTAGTCGGGATCCCAGACAAACCGACATCCAACACGTACTGCGCTTCACACTGAAGTACACTCAATTTACAATGCAGCACCACTGCTCATTTACAATTCACCTAGACCTCATATTGCTACATCCAAAGCCTATTTTCTCTGTATTCTGCTGTGTCCAACATCTTAAGCCTTTTTAAAGCCCCTGTTTGTGTGTGTGTGTGTGTGTGTGTGTGTGTGTGTGTGTGTGTGTGTGTGTGTGTGTGTGTGTGTGTGTGTGTGTGTGTGTGTGTGTGTGTGTGTGTGTGTGTGTGTGTGTGTGTGTGTTGCTGTATGACTGCAGATTACAGTGTAGCCAGAGAACGTTATGAAACAAAGCCAGGGCTTAGGCGAGGGAGTTCCTCTGCTCGGGGAGTTGTAGTTCAGGCCCGGGAGTCCATTCCCTGGCACAACCGCTGGCACAAAAAAGACAAGAGGCAATTAAGAAATGATTTTCACCTCACAGCTTGGGACAAAACCCTCGTACCTCACCCCACCCCTTTGCTCCACTCAATCCGCTATCGCACACAAAGGCAAAGTCTCCGAGGCCTAGCGGGGCCCAGAGAAAGGGAGGGTGTTAGGGGGGACGAGACCGACAGAATACAGGGGACAGAGACAGAGAGAAGGTGAGAGACGGCAAGAAAACAGGGAGTAGAAGCACAGCGAGACGTGGTATAGGAAAGGAAAGATTGTGTGCAAAAGCAATGGAGCGGGCGGTGTAGATGGAGGTGGAGTGGAAAGCAAGAGAGTGTGAGAAAGAGGTGAATAATGGCGTTGGTACAGTGGGGATGAAGAATGAAGGTGATGCATGAGGGGCGATTAGATGGCGTCAGTGTAGCTAGCAACCCACAGGAGAGAGAGAGAGAGAGAGAGAGAGAGAGAGAGAGGCGCCCACACGTGTACTGCAGACTCTATCACTGGTAATGGACCTCAAAGGGAGCCTGGATAGGAAGGGAAATAAATGAATTTATGTCCAAGCCACATCCGAGCAGGTATAGTTTTTTTTTTGTTTTGTTGGCGCACTTACACTTAGCTGTTGTGGGTTTTTTTATTGAGTCACTCGGCTATCCGGCAGTCATCTACGAACTAGATAACTCCATTACTGGATGAATTCTGTCTGACTCATAAATGCATTAATGATGTTGTCGGCACAACAAACCAAATAGATCGAGTTAGATATGGGGTTTCTCGCACTAACACACCGTGTCAAAGGGGTTGCTCTACATTAGTTATCAATGATCTATCACACAATACAATAAACCTTTGAGTCAAAGCTTTAGTTCGTCATCAGACACGCAGCCCACCCTGGTTGTGGGCAACGTTCTGTCACCGGTGGCGCCTTTTCCTGGAAACACTTGCAATTTCACTCGCGACCAAATTTTTCTAACCTGTTTGAAAATTATGGGCTGACTTGAAGTCTTCGATATAGGCATTTAGTAGTAGGTTTAGTAGTTTAGCTCATGTACTTATACCGTCAATCACAAAAAAAAAGCATATCACACACCCATAGTGTTATCTACCCCTGAAAACAAGTTGGGTTTCATGTGCTGAGGTTTTGAGATATTTGTCTTCTGTCAACGAATATTCTAAATTCAAATATGTATTTGAATAGTAGAAAAAAACCCATTTGAATATGAAAATGAATATCCATTTCATTACGTCTGGTAAACAAACCACGTACCTATCAGCTGAGTTCCAGATCAGACTGGATTTTTACTGGAAATGACAATACAATATAGCTATAACAGCAAGTAGGAAACTTTCATGTGACCTCCCTCCAGCCAGCGGTCACCTTATTGAGGTTTTGGTTGTGAAATGAGGAGCTACCATATTGACAACTCCTCATTTCAACTTCGCCTATCAGCTGTTCCTCATCCGTTGCGGCGCTTTCAAAGCGAGCGACAGGAATAAATAGAAGCAGGGCGTCTGACAAAGGTTCAGCTCAAAACGACGCACCGCGCTGAGCAGTGCTGCTTCGCTAGCGGCCAGTTAGGACACCGTTTCATGGACATGATGCGCAAAGATAGATAGATAAAAAAAATAAATAGGCCAATTTTGACAACCCTAGTGTCCCCGCTACTCTGATTAATCTTCAGACATGCCATGGACAGTTTTGTTTGGGACTATTTCTTCAGTGGAAGGACACAGTCCTAAAGAAACCGTCTGCACAGCTAGATACCACTAAGGGTGAGTGCGAAAATGTTTTTTTTGTGACATGCACAAGACGTTCTGACTCAACTCTGTGGTGCCACATAAAGATGCAAGTCACAGCTGCTGTTATAAATACAGCTACTGCATTACAGACTTTAAAAACACATTGCTAGGATCAATCATTATGATGGAACACACCACACTGGCATAATATAGTAGATCTTTACCGGCTACTGCTCACTTCTTTTGTCGAATTTGTTAGTGCATTTTGTCGATTTACTTGTTATTCTGTGCATGAATGAGACGTATAATGAATTCACGTACCACTTCTCCACCTCAGGAACTAAAACCAGAATTAAAAACAACTGTCATATAGGACTGAATGGTATGAGTAATATGAAATTCCACTCTTGATTCAAGTGACTGAATGGTGGGGGTGTTGGTTCAAAATGAAAATGACTGTCGATAAAAAGGTAAAATAACTGATCTACTGTCAGGAAACGGGCCAACATCATACATTTTCTTATGACTACTGCAATTTACTGAATAGACGTCACAACAGCTGGGTAATACGAGAAACCCAGATGACTAAATGAGGAACAGTATTGGCGAAAATGCCCATTTTCTATGCGTTCTACTTTTATTTCTATTTTTCTTTTCAGCTTTACTGTGTGCTTAGAGGCAGCGCTTTAGTCATCGGAAAGAAATGAAAGTCTCAAATTTGTAAATTTCTATAGAAATAACACACACTGTATACCAACTTTTGCACATAAAATTTCCCTTCTCGGCTACATTTTCTCAGTTTCACTGTCTCTCACTTAATTTCTTTGACTCACACGATTGCGAGACCGTTCTAGTAACTTCCCCAGAACGCAGCCAGGAACCAGATGCTCCAACAACAATCTAGCTTCGCTCTTCATCTAGTTCCACACCCTCGTGAGTGAGCTAGCTCTGAATCAACAAGGAGGAGATGAAGTTTGACTTGCTCAGAAACCTTGTCAGCATTTCAGTTTCTATAGAAACCTGGGGGTTGGGGTTGGGGGGGGTATAAGTCCCCCAAATCACACATGCCCACCCTCCCCATACACAACAGAGGCAAAGAGAAGAGAGTTGAGGGGGGTATACTCTATAGTCACCATGGTAACTTCCAGCAAGTTGGCTTACACATTGTGTTTACCAAGAGTTTTTTTCGATTTTCCCCTTAACTGCTAACCAACCAACCAACACCTGCGTTACTCATTTCAAACGTGTGAAAGTGAGCGCGCATCTACGGCAAGACAGACTCAGAATCAACCGGTGGTTACCTCATTTCCTTTCCTCATTCGCAAACAATTAAATCTAAAAAACAGCGACGTCAGCCTTTGTGATGAGCATGTGCTTTTTTTCAGGAGCCTCGTTTTACACGGAGAGCGATTCCGACAGAGAGGCCTCGCCGTCACTGTGGATATTCCACTTGAGATGGTGCCTAATTTGATTATTTCTATCCTCTTGGATTTTCTTCTCCTTGACGATCACAGGTTGTGATTTCCAGGGCTGGCCCTCTTCTCCTCCTCCCCCTCTCCCCCCCCCCCTCAGGCCTTGTGATGTTTGATCCAGGGCCAGGGGAGGCTGGCCAGACATTCAGCCCAGACTCTGGCGCCCTTCCCTCAGTGTACCATGCACTCTAGCTCCCTGCTGTGAGGCCTGGAGGAAATCACGCAGCCAGGAGAATTATAAAAGCCCTCATCTATTGAGCAGAGGTTAAAAACGGAGGGGGAACAATACCTTTGACTCGCACTCTGCTGCTCTCTGTGGAGGGACTTAAAAAGCTACCTATCGCTCATAAAAAAAAAAATCAATAGGCAAAAAAAGAAAAAAAATCAATACTGCTGTACTGACTCTTGTCTATTCATACTGCTTTTCATTTATAGGAAGAAGAACAAGGACACCCTCAAAGCGCTTCACATAACAAGATTAGAATAAACATTGAAGCAGAATATTACAGCGAATAATTTACTATCAATAAAATGTTTGGTAACAAAGATATTAAAAATGTCTCCAACAGCTCTTTAAATCATTTTTTTGCAAAGGCACTACAGCCAGGACAAGATTTACAAAGTGCAAAATGACAACCCCAGAGGGCCAGATTATGCGTGTGCATGCATGTTAGTATGTTGGGCTGTGTGTGTGTGTGTGTGTGTGTCTGGCCGGGTGGTGTTGTAGGGGGTTACTTCACACAGCTGTGTAAAATCAAACTGGGGAGAGGATTCCAAAGTTTCCTTTGGCAGACAAAATCAAAACAAAAAGGAGGGGAAGAATGCGAGATGCCGACAGAGTGTGAGACCGAGAAGGGAGAGGGCTGCGAAACCTCCCAACAACCTAATCATGTCGCTAAGCAGTCTGATCTTTCAAGCAAATGATTGTCACATGCAGACGCACGTAAAGTGCAAAGACGAGGGAGTAGCATCCTGCCGATCGTGCGCCGGCTCCTCCTCTGCCGCTGCGAGGCAATTTCGCAGCTAGGCGAGGAGAAAATACCCCCGCTCCTTCTTCTTCCTCCGTCCTCTCTCCAGCCGCTATCCCACAGAAAGCTCCCAACGCCTTTTTCCTCTCTTTGTAGCGGCGCTGAGTAATAGAGCGAACGAGTTGAGAGGGAGGAGGTGAGAGAGATAGAGTGGAACAGCGGAGGAAAAAAATCCACTCAGTATTCTATTACAAGACAAGATGGGAAGGGGGGGGGGGGGAGGGGGGAGTGATGCGGTTGGAGGATGTGGGGTGTGGGATAGACGCAAACAGAATGTGTATATATTGACCCGCGAATCAAATAAACCGTTTATTCTGCCTCTTACCGCCCTCCACCACCACCGCTACACACCTCCTCCCGTTTTCTCACATGTGAGCCGCTGACGCGGTAACCAGCAAATCCGACAACTGACGCACCGACCGTGTTTCAGCATTAAAACGCGCTCTTCCTGTCCGTCCTCCAAATACAGTTTGGCGGGCGGAATTGAGCGAGAGCCAGATGCAGTTAACACCTTTTCTGTAACCAAGTCATTTTCCTCTAAAATCAGTCAAAAACCCACAACATATACAACTACTTTTCAGCCTTGAATCAATAAACTTTGTATAAAACCTCTCGACACCACGCCACCTTCACCACCATCTACTTTATTTTTAATCTTTCAGCGAGGGCTGAAAAGTAGAGATTAAGCAGCAACAGTGGTCACTTTGCTCCACTGGCTCATTACTCCTCTGGTTGGGGGGATGGAGGAGGGAGGAAGGGAGGGAGGGAGGGAGGGGGGGGGGGGGGTGCCGTCCTGAATTAAGGCCTCCCTCGCAAGGGGCCAAACGCTTGGTGAAAAAGGGTTGCATTCAAGAGCTCTTTCACACGAGGGAGGTCACCGTTCCACGACTAGCCATGCGTGTTGGAGAGCCACAAATGACCGTCATGAAAAAGGGGGATAATGATAGTCAAATGTTGTTTTTAGGGATGTCAAAGTTAACGCGATAACGCATATTTGTTTTAATGCCAATAATTTCTTTAATATATTAACGCAACTCGTGATTTTAAGATTGTCGTGGGCTCAGTTTTAAAGCTAGAGTGAAAATACCGGTATCATATGAAACTAGAAAACCTAATGAATCCATTGGTACCAAGCATGTCATACTAGTTAAATAACGCACCCAAACTTGCACTAAATTTTGTCGAGGAAAGACCGTCAAGGCCATTTTCAAAAGGGTCCCTTGACCTCTGACCTCTAGATATGTGAATGGAAATACGTTTGAGTCTCCCCTTTACAGACATGCCCGCTTTATGATAATCACATGCAGTTTGGGGCAAGTCATAATCAAGTCAGCACACTGACACACTGACAGCTGTGGTTGCCTGTTGGGCTGCAGTTTGCCTTGTTATGATTTGAGCATATTTTTTGTGCTAAATGCAGTACCTGTGAGGGTTTCTGGACAATATTTGTCATCGTTTTGTGTTGTTAATTGATTTCCAAAAATAAATATAATTATACATTTGCATAAAGCAATCATATTTGCCCACTCCCATGTTGATAAGAGTATTAAATACTTGACAAATCTCCCTTTAAGGTACATTTTGAACAGATAAAAATTGATCTGTGTGATTAATTTGCGATTAATCATGGACAATCATGCAATTAAATATTTTAATCGATCGACAGCCCTAATTTTTTTTTTTAAAGTTATCATGGGAAAATACCCTCATGAGAGATTAAATGCGAGAGTGATTTATTGGCCAAGGCAGCGTGATGCCAGAGAGGACCTGAATAGAAGTGGCCAGTGGCTTGTTGGCAGGAAGAAACCAACTGCTCCATCATAAAAAGAATGATTCATAGATTACTGCACTTGGTAGGAAGCTCGTGAGGCCGTAACACATGACGAGAACAGTTGTTGAATGTACACTGAGTGGTGAAACGCGACAGGATACCCCGACTGAAATCTGATGACACCGTACAACCAGCTATCTTCAAAATATGATAAGTCAGCATAAAGCATTTTCTTAAGAAGCTTCAGAAGGAAGTAATCTTACTGTCATTTTATGATGTTGTCTACAGCGTCTTATGTTTGATAGTGAAACTGGTATCCCGGGCCGAAAGAGAGGGAGTAACAGAGGATCGATACCGACTGAGCCCTTGCTCTGTTGCTTCATCCCTCGAGGCTTAATTCACTGGATGTGTAAAGACGACGGTGTCACAATAGGGGATCAGATGGGATTGACCACGGGATGAAAATGTAAGGAGTGTTTATTAAACTGATGTAGCCGAGATGAAGAGCGGGGAGAGAGGGGGCGAGCAGAGATCGGTCAAAAGGTTGTCTGAGAGATGCGCATAATGGTCGTTAAAAGCTAATGCCAGACTAAGCTACAATAGCTGGGTGATTCAAAAAAAAAAAGTGGATGAAAAACAAGCTAATGCCTCCTATTTCAGCTTTACGGAGCGAGGGGCGAGGAGGACATTTGAACTAGAAACAAAAAAAGGCACCTGAAGATTTGTTGGATTATTTTGTATTATTTCAATTTTCAAAAAAAAATAAAATAATGACAATGCTTGAAGGAAGACATGGTGCATAAAACAACTCAGTCGATTGTTTTCTTTTCATTCAACTATTGCTGCTGAACGTCCTTCATGTACCCCACAAAGCCCGCAAGGCCAAACCAAAGACAAAGCTAAAGTGTTGATTCAGCTTCATAGGGATCCTGAACGGATAAGCTGTGGCAACCACTCACTCATTCACACACACACACATGCACACACAAACGCCTGAGCGAGCATGTGTGTTCACATACATACACACACACACACACACACACACACTGCGAGCCTCTCAGGGCCTGACCAGCTGTCTCACTCCCCCCCCATCCCCCCTCCCACCCCATCTCCATCCAAACCCACAGGAGCAGGAGGATATAAATCACTCGGCAGAATGAAGACGCGCACGTGGTGTACGTGACACACACACACACACACACACTTGCGTCGGCCAGTCCACAACTGCACCGTGTCCAACTATTGGAGCATGTGCTTTAAAAACACACCTACACAGACCCACATTTGCTTACGACAGAAACAAACAGTCTAACAAAGACAAGTCACGCCCAGTTTTGCGTGATTACTCCCAGCAATGGCCTACGCTGCTGCCGATATCCACGAGACACCTTGGTTGGCCTTAAAACCGGTTTATCTCACCTACTGACTGCAGGTGTACACCCACAGACCTTTGCCTGTGCGTGTGTGTGTGGGTGCCAGCAAAGAGCTGGAGATTGCGCTCAATGCCAACAGCTGATAAGAGAAAAGGTCATATTGCATAACAGGAGTTTTGTGCCGTGTGACATAATGCTGTAAAAAACTGACACAAGAGAAGAAGAAAAAGACGGGGAGAGTAAAGGGTAAACAGGGAGAGAGAGAGAGTGTGTGTGTGTGTGTGTGTGTGTGTGTGTGTGTGTGTGTGTGTGTGTGTGTGTGTGTGTGTGTGTGTGTGTGTTTGTGTCAGAGGAAAATAGCTGAGTGGTGGTGATGCATTTGGCCGCCGAACATCCATCGGCGGTCCAAATTGAAGCCGGCAGCTCACGGAGAGCCTGTAATGATGCAGTAAACTCTCCGTTGGCAACGTGGACCTTTATCTAAGAGGGGGGGGGGGGGGGGGGGAGAGGGCTCCCTTCTCCTCATTTCAGCACAAACTTAATAAATACATAAATAAATAAGGCTGAATTAAATGAGGCAACTTCACTCCCAGAATTTTTTTCTGGCGGTGCTCGTCGAGTCGGCAGGCCCAGCCGAGGGGAGAGATGAGGCCGAAGGGATGTGAGGCCGGGCCCCGTGGCGTGGGAATGACTGCTTCCTCTCTGCTTTAACGCAAATCTGTTGAGGGGTGGTGGGACACGTGAACTGAGGCCTGGCAGTGTTCGATTACCTGACAGTAGAAAATGAATGGGTCACTAAGACACAGAGAAATAAAGGCTGCTAAACACATCTGGTTATGTGTGTTTTCTTATTTCTTATTATGTTTTGTCTGCACAGGGGTGACACAAACTCCTGGTTTGTTTCAGTTGTTTTCCATTGTGTGTGAATTGCTGGCAATCCTCGTGAGGACTTTTTATATTCTTGGCAGTTACTTTTATGCCACGCTGATACAGTTTGGCAACGCAATCAAAGTAGCTCTGCTTTGATTTTCCCCCCGTTGGTGAGTAAAAAACAATAAAAGCAGACATCCTGCCGGTTTCAAACTCAAAAAGACGCTCATCTTTACATTCTGCGTACATCCATAGAAAAACCGTCTCGTCTGAGAGCGAGGCTCACGAAATGAACGAGCACATATGGAAAGCACTTTTATCTCTCACCGTAGCGGCCGTTCACAGGTGCCACGTGGAGCGTAACCATAGTGAGCGTAGTCAAATAAACAGGCAGTAAAACGCTGCTTTAGCCACAGTACACTTTGGTTTGCTGCCCCCGGTCGCCATAGTGACGGGGAGGTTGCAAAGTGAACCCTGCCATGTTGCACACGTGAGGAGAGGGGAGCTTATGAAAGAAGAATTTGCATTGAAACATAAGGTTAAATGAAGCGCATTGAGGCTCAGGCACGGTGAAAAAACAACCCCGTGACCCTCTCTTCATGGTCCGACATGAGGCCCACATTTCATTTGGACAGGCCAAGAACGAGAGAGAGAGAGAGAGAGCGAGACAGAGACGGAGAGACAGGGAGAGGGGGGACATAAAGAGAGGAAGAGGAGGAGGAGGAGGAGGAGGAGGAGAGAAGGGGGGGGAGAGTCTGTGCCTTTGCACTCCCCACTCTGCCCCTGCTCTCTATTTTTGTTTCCTCTTTTTGTGCACGCTCGACGCACACACACACTCGCGGTGCAATGGATTTCCAACTTGGCCCTCATCAGTTGTGCGCCTGATGAAACAAACACTGACAGCCTCTTTACATTTGTAAAGGCCCCTGCAGCAGCTGTGCTTGTCCCACACACACACAGAAAAAAAAACACGCACTCACACACACACACACACAACCTTTGAATCAGAGGCCTAGCCCCAGCTGGGGCCTACAGGAAGAGCCGACTCTGCACAAAATGGCCCTGGCTGCACTGAGCTGCACTCTGCCGCGCTCTCCTGCTATCCTCGCTTTACACGCGTTCACAAACACACACACACAGTGCGTGTCATGTTTCGTTAGATAGAACAACACTGCCGCACATTAGCGCTCGCTACCTCAGTCATTACACAGCACCGACCCTCAACCGCTGGCTTGGAAGGCACCAACAAATTACAAAAATAAAACCTTTTTTTTTTTTTTTATAAATCATTTTAACTGGGAGAACTGGGAGAACAGAGAGAAAGTGTGCTCGGTCGCTCCTGCGGCGTCACTCCGCCTGACATTAGTGACGAAGCATCTTTGGAAAAAAAAAGCCTGACAGGGCAATTTGACTTTTCTGCTATAAATTCTAGTGGAAAATGGTAATTGCCTTGTTTGCTTTTATTAAAGGGACTCATCTCCCTTTTTTCCCCAATCATTTTATGACTGATGAATTTTAATATCATCTGCAGATAGTGGTTGTGTTTGTTGGGTGCAGGGGGTGGCGGTGGAGGGGGAACAACTCGCACTCATGTTTCAGGGGAAATGGTTAAGCCAAGCATGTATAATTGTCTTACGCTAATTAAGGGGGGGGGGGGGTATGAGAGGGGGGAGGGGGATCAGTAGGGGCCAGGAGTCCTGTCTCAAAGCCTGGAGGGAGGCTCGGGGATCTGGACTCCTCCAGGTTGTCGTAGAAAATGCACATTTGCAAGCCTTATTTGGTCCGGGCCAGACTTTATGCATCAACTGCAGCTGCTGAAAACACATGACAGATGTGACACACATGTGCACACACAGGACAGAAACATGCATCCTGCAGGCGGGCACACGGACAAACCATTTCCCCTCCAACCCTGATGCTCTTATGAATAGTTAGCTATGGATAGACCACATTTATAAAAGCCAATCCAATTTTAGAGAATGAGACACCGTTGGCTACCGAAGTCTGGCTCAATTTTAAGTGGGGACTTTTGTTTCAGTTAGTCATCATTTCTGGGGCGCATCCTTGTTTCCTCAATTCAGAGAGAGACTTACACAGGAGTTCACTAAATCAAAGTTTTCTTTGCAATACTCAATCCAAAATAAAGGTTAAGTTAATGTTATTGAAACTATTTGGGTCAGTGGAAGGGAAAAGTCAGCGTAATGAGTCAACTCTGACTATGACAAAGGACACTATGGGATGTTAAAATCTAGTACAAATGTTACACACAAGCAATGAATTTACAACGTTAGATTGACTTTTTAACTTATTTTAAAACATCTGTCTGTCTTCTTTGGGATGACTCCTATTTGTGCTGCTTTCAAACAAATAAATGTAGATGCCCATACATTTCAGCACATTTTGTTACTGGCGATGATGTAACAGAAATGTATGTGGCTCATAAGGAGACATACAGATGTGTTAGAATGACATCATTCTGTGGAGAGGGGCTTTTTCACTTCAAGGAGACAACAGTGGACCGGACTATGGAAACCAATCAGAAGGTAATAAATTAAAAGCTTGAGGAGATGAATTTAAGATGGTATATATATATATATATATGGCACATGTAGTTCTAATGAGACAGAAACCACATGGACACTTGGAAAAAAGTTCTTAAGAAAAGACCATTAATAGAAATATTCAGGATATGCTTTAATTGATTACACACGAAATGTATTTAATTATCTATACTTATTGAGAGGAAATGGAAAAACCCCCAGTTAAATTAAGATCCGAGCAAGAATGCGTGGCTCTTTATATTTAGTCTAATTGTTTGTTTCGCTCCTACAAACCTGTTGCTCGGCAAGATTTTCTTTCAGCACAAAATAAATGTGACAAAATTAAAAAAAAATCAGCAACAAACTGGGTGCAGGAGCAAACACACTTTTTAAAGCCACTCCACGTGTTGTTTAGTTGGGGGTTGGGAGTTTGGGGGGTGGAGGGGGGCGGTTAGCTGTGCTGACTTCAGCTTCACAGCATTTAGCAGATATGATGATATGTTGTGCACTTAAACGCAACACGGGGGTCGCAGTAATGATAATTCACAATCCATAAATACACCAAAAGAAGTGCAAAAAAACTTTAAAAAAGAGCCCCAGACAGACAGACACATGCAGAGGCCCGGTCAGCGTGTCATGAAAAACGATACACGGTAACTTAGTCTGGAGCCATTCACACTTCTGCAACATTAAACGTCTTTGTTGCATTCACGGACCAGGACAAATAGATGTTCACCGGAGCAAAAAAAACGACAATATGAACCGTTTTATTTCGCAGCCCCTTCCCCATAAAATAAATCCACCAGTGTTACTTGCAGAAAGAAAATGGTTGCTTCTTCTTCTTGGTATCGCTTCATACATGATGAGCCCCTGCAATGCGACTGAACACAGCCTCTTTTTTTAAAGAGAAAAAACACTGTGGTCGACCACGTAAATGTGCAGTTTTAATGCGAAACGCTTGTAAACTAATCCCCCGTAGCGTTGCAAAAAATGTTTTGCTCAACGGGCTGCTGCAATATATATATATCTGCTCGTTCACAGAGGTCACACAGAGACCTGCAGAATAACTGATACCCTGGTGGACAGTATTATGATATAGTAGCACTAAGAGCAAAGAAAACCGCATAACAACAAAACCCAAGCACCGTTTTCAAGTGTTGGAAATTGCACGAATATGCTGAATTGCATGACCCCCTTTTCCTCCTCCTGCTGCTGCTGCTCACTCTTTATGGAGGAAAATTAAAGAGCCACAACAGTCCGCGAAACATGTCCAGCCCTACTGTTAAAAAAAAAAAAAACTACACACAACACCAGCACACACAATGCTAGCCTTAAACATACACCTAAGCTTCAGCAATGACAAAGGTTTTACGTATATATTGAAGCGGAGATGAAATGCTCAGCATGGGACGACATGGAAGCCGAAATTAGCTGAGCCATGGCCGACAGGCTCGTCTTCACGGCTCCGAATAGGGAGAAATGGGGCGCGAACAAAAGCGGTTTTCTGAGAACACTTTGCCAAGTCTTTTAATTCCCAACCTTTTATAGCTTTCTCACACGGCCAAAGACACACCGTGCATCCGCACATCACGCGTTAAAACGAGTCAAAATGAGCCCCCCACCACCAAAGCACCCGATGTTCAAATAGCCCTAAAACATGTCTGATGTCGAAGAAACGCTGCAACACAGACATTGAATAAACATTGCTGTCTCTTTAAGTATAAAAAAAAAAAAAAAAAAAAAAAGCATGTAATTGCTAACACGTTGAGATAACTCACATCGTTACCTTTTAAAAAGGATATTTGACCCAAATAGTGCACATACAAACTGCCCCGATGGTAACCTTCACAGTACCGTGATGAAAGTTTATGCATTTCCATCGAGCAACTTGAATAGATTGCATTCGTGAGCGATGAAGGATTATAAAAAAAAATGTGTGTTGTTTGTACTTACGTATTTCTTTTGAATGATATTCCTCTTGGGTCTTTCCTTGCTCATTATGCAATCCCAAAAAGAAATGTTTGGCTATAGAGAGAATGGCCACATGAATTTTCTCTTTCTTTGACTCTCTCGCCTCTCCCGGAGCACCACACCAAATGACGATTTAAATCCCCGGCTCTTCTGTAGGAGAGAAAAGCTTCGCTGGCTTTTTGCAGAATCCTCCCGTCGGCGTTTCCCCCTTTAAACTAGTCGGATATAAATCCCCCAAAAAATCAAGGGTCGACGACGGACAGAGACGGGCTGGAGCCGGACTCGCTCGGGGATAACATAGTCAAAACAAATGCACAACAATAAGTTCCATTCGCCGAAACAGCTCGGCTTCTCGTCTCTGCGCACTCGCTCCCGGCTCTTTGCAAATGCATGAATATACTTGAGGTGATGTCGACGGGTCACATCTTGTTCGAGGCGACGACACGGTGAAGAAAAGTAATAAATAGAAATTAAAAATAAAACGTTAGGTGTCACGTCCTTTTTTTGAGCTGGAGCCCTGCGGTCGACGAGAGAGCTCTCCTCCAGCGGTGCTGCTCTACTGACTGAGCCGGGCTCCTTTCTTCCCCAGCCCTCCGCCCCCCTCAGCCTATCACGTCCTTCGGCACTCAGCGGCAACTTCAAACTCCCAATGAGACGGCCCCAAAACACTCAGCGCTATACAGCACGGTCATATACGTCCTCTATACTGGGTTTGAGGTGGTTGCAATTGGCACTTTATAGTGAGCTTACAATAAATGGTGAGTTTTAAACTCCTGTGATATTAGGTTTGAGGTGTTTCTGTGGCATTTCAAGGAGACATAAGCTTGCAAGTCCCCTATGCTGGTCTTAAAGGGACAGTGTGTAACATTTAGGGGGATCTATTGGCAGAAATGGAATATAATATTAATGAGTATGTTTTCTTTAGTGTATGGATGCCTTCAAATAAAACTCGTGAGCTTGTGTTTACAACATGGGAAGTCGTGTGCACGATATGCGTGGCGTTCGAGTGGTTAAGTCGTGAGAACACCGCTGCTAACCAACGGCAATGTTAACGTTACTGTCGGCGTCTAGAAGCCAGAGGGGCTCACAATTTAGCAAGCTAGCAAAGTGGGTAACATAATGCAGGAAATGCAAAGGCATAATGACAGAGGAAAAAGATGAGGCCGTTGGAAATATAAAAATTTTTCTCAGACCTATTATACAATTACGAAGAATTACAATATATGACTAAAATAAAAATATATTCACTTATTATGTAGCGAAAATTAACTTCTATGGCCTCCGCCATTTCTGACAACTTCAACAAACACGTCACAACTCGTGAGCTCGGAGCTTTCAGAAACTTTCCACTTACGAAGTCGTGAATACCGCAAGAGGGGGGGCGTTCATATGGACTCTTCTCGTGAACACGATAAACACGACCCCATTTGAAGGCACCATATAATCACATGAAAATAAGAGTTGTTGTGTTTTTGTTACGAGCCATTTTCATCTATATATGGAGCGGGTCTTCTTCACGGAGCCGGCCGCCATGTTTCTACTGTAGCCTAGAGCCAAACACTGGTTCTAGATAGGGCCATTCGTGTTTTCACGTTTTCGCGTCGGCCACAGTAGTTCTCCTACATGCTTGGTACACGGAAGAAGTTTAAGTTGACCTCACCGCTAGATGCCGCCAAATCCAACACACTGCACCTTTAATATCTTAATATGGAGATGATGATGTCTATAGCCTAAGCTCAATGACAAGTGAGATTGTTTTTACATTTCATGTCATGATCTTATGACATGATCTTATTTTTTGGGGGATATACTGCATATATGATGGTAGTTTTACTTTTGTTCAGTGGTGGAAGAAGTATTCTGATCTTTTACTTAAGAAAAAGTTGCAATACTACAGGGTAGAAGTACTCCGTAAAAGTCCTGCATTCAAACTCTTAAGTAAAAGTACAAAAGTGTTAGCATCAAAATATAGTTAAAGTACCAAAAGTAAAGGTACTCATTATGCAAAAGGGCATATTTTATTACTGGAATATAATTATTGATTCATCACTTTAATGTTGCGGCTGGTAAAGGTGGAGCATTTTTTAATGACTTTATACACTGGTTGGTATCTTAATCTATAATAATACATCATAATGTGTTGGTTGATTTATATTTTGTGTTAATAACCTAAATCTGCAAAGTAACTTAAATCATCAAATAAATGTAGAGGAGTAACAAGTACACTATTTCCCTCTGAGATGTGGTGGAGTAGAAGTATAAAGTAGCATAAAATGCAAATACTCAAGTAAACTACAAATACCTCAAAACTGTACTTAAGTACACTGCTTGAGTCAATGTACTTAGTTACATCCCACCACTGCTTTTGTTAAGCAAAAACAGTCATGTTTGAAGTTTAAAAGAAGACTTCTCAGAAGAGGCTTGGGGACAAAGTAGTGGTTCCCAAATTTGTATGTAAATGTTGGTCCCCAACCCCCAACCTCCACTCTCAACTCTCCACACCACCCCCACAACCTCATGGTGGTTAAACATTAGAGTATAGATTGTGCTTTCAGGAAGCCTATTAGTTCTTTGAGGCGGTTAGACAGTTATGTTTTAGTATGGAAAGCTTCAACTCTAGGTGTGGTAGTAAACAGAGCAGAGAGAGTGGAGAAAAAAAAGAAGTTATTTACACATTTGTTTCCTGGACTCATAATAAAACACATTAGTAATCAGATTAAGCTCTTCCCTCTGGAGCCCCACAGGAGAACACCCGGGGGTGTCAGCAGCACCCCACTTTGAATTGCTTGCTCTTAGATAAACAAGTCCCTTATCTATAAATCTGTTCAGCCACACAGCTTCGATCCTCTTTGCTTGCTCTGATCAGCTGAACTGATCAACTGTCTCGACATGTTTTCACACAATGTCCAACAAGAAAAACAAGATGATGGGATTACATTGTTGGCCTCATTTATTTTTACCTGAGTAGCATAACACATTTTCAGATTATCTCTCCATTTTTCATGCACCGATATTC
This sequence comes from Sebastolobus alascanus, assembly GCA_916701645.2. Lineage (NCBI taxonomy): Eukaryota > Metazoa > Chordata > Actinopteri > Perciformes > Sebastidae > Sebastolobus > Sebastolobus alascanus. The sequence goes on along the minus strand of CAKAOJ020000025.1, from coordinate 2,055,623 downwards.
ACAGCTTACAACCAAAATCTTTGAGAGAATGTGTGCGTATCAGGTCTCATACACATTTGTTCAGGTAATATTCACACTTTTGTGTTATCCACTCTGCTATGACTGTTGTTGAGCTGGCTGGGCGTCCTCATCCCCCTCACTAGAAGTGGGCTCGCTGTGTCATTATTCTAATATACTGAGTAGGACGGTTGCTCTGTATGAACCCTGGAGGTAGTTAAGAGTAATGTGAGAGTGTGTGTGTGTGTGTGTAGTGTTACAAAAAGACACAGATATAGTTGTCGGTAGGGATGACTTTAACGTGAGCACTAACTGTAGATATAACTGTAGTAAACTATGCAGTATTAAAGCTTTTAACCATCGTTAGGCAGCTATGAGCACGATTGGTTAACTAAACACTCCACTAAGGCTGTCAGTCGGTCCACCATTTTGGGCCACACTGAAATATCTCAACAACTATTGGATGGATTGCCATAAAATGTTGTACAGACATCTGTGGTCTCTGGAGGACGAGTCCTACAGAATTTGGTGATCCCCTTACTCTTTCTCTAATGCCACCAAGAGGTTCACATTTCTTTTATTTTTAGTGAAATATCTCCACAACTGTCGGATGGATTGCGATGACATGTGGTACAGATATCCACGGCGCCCAGAGGATGAATCCTCATGACTTTGGTAATCCCTTGATTTTTCCTCTAGCCCTACCAGCAGCTCAAATTTTTCCCTTATTCTGTGAAATATCTCAACATCTACTTGATGGATTGGTACAAAATTTTGTGCAGACATTTACGGTTCTCAGAGAATGAATCCTACATCTGTCCGTGATCCCCTGACTTTTCCTCTAGTGCCACCATGAGGATCAAATTTGTGATTTTCAGTGAAATATCTCAACAACCACTGGATAGAAGTCTGGTACAGACCACTGACTGTATGTAAGAAGTGGAGGTATTCACTGTGACATCATTGGTTTGTGGACTAACGTTTTGAAGCCTAGAGTTCGGCATTTTGGTCATTGGCGTCTTGGTTTTTGGCCGTCGCCATCTTGGTTTTTTGCAACCAGAAGTGACACGAGACGGTGGAGCTAAGTACAAGCGAACGCTGAATAAGACATTTTTAAGTGACAGTGAAAGATTATAATTCATTTTCGTAAGCTTAAAACTGTGAAAGGGTTAAAGTTGTAAGACGAGAACACGGACAACTCCCAGACCAGACAACGCTGTGGTAGCAACCTGTCAATCACAAGGTAGCCACGCCCTAAAGCATTATGGTCTATTTGACTCTAAATGGGACCATAATTTACTAAATGAACATCATGCTGTATTGAAGAAGACTTGAAACTAGCGATTGAGACCATAAACTCATGTTTACAATGTTTACTGAGGTAATAAATAAAGTGAGAAGTAGGATCATTTTCTCATAGACTTCTATACATCAGACTTCTTTTTGCAACCAGAGGAGTCGCCCCCTGCTGGCTGTTAGAAAGAATGCAAGCTTAAGGCACTTCAGCATTGGTTTCACTTTTCAGACCCGGAGTTTGCCCTCTGGTACAGACATTCCTTTTCCCCTCAGGATGAATTGTATGAACTTTTCGACAATTTGACATTCACACCCACTTCACGCCATGCTTGGTGAGCTGTCTTGAGAAAGGAGCCATGGTTTGAACATCTCTCTCTAGCTCTGCTCGAGTGTTGTTGTTCAGAACAACAATAAACACTTTTTCTCATGCCGTAAGAACTACAGTATATCTGATTGAGTACGCCCCGGACCTAACACACACATTCAAACTCATTTTCACAGCTATAAGCAAGTTTGGGTTTCCAAGTCATTTTACCACCACGTCTTTGCACTCTGGGAGGAAACCAGTGCACAGGTATGATCAGGAAATATTACAAGCAGATTCGGCGTCTCCCCGATCCCCACAAAGGTGGACTACAATCAATCACCAGCATCCGTGCAATCATGCTGATTTCATTATCATTCATGTAACGAGGAAGAGCCATCGATTCCTCTTCTGTGTTTGATGTAGATTTAGCATAACGCACCAAATGATCAAAGCACTGAACTTACCCATGAATGCATGAACAAAGACACCAAATCAATAGCTGACGGGTCAATAATTCTAAGCGAGGCTCGCGGATGACATGAAATTTATGTAGCCCCCCCATTAAGTCACGCTGTCTGTAATATATAAACAGAATGGGAAAGAAATATCGAGGGATCAGTAGGAATCTAGGAATTATACAGTGTGGATAGTGAAGGGGTTTGAACGAATGCTGATCATAAGCATGTTTACGTGTGTGGTCAAATTAATCCTAATCCTTTATGTTCAGGTAAATCCATGGAAAAATCTTTATAGTACCTTCATCTGTGGACATAATATTCTTTTAGCCCCCGAATCGATGACGTCTTGTCCTTTGACAGCGTCAGAGTCAAGCGGGCTATTCTGAGCCGAGGCTGTGGAACACGCTGCCTTTAGCCCCCATCACCATGCAATCTCAGGGGGTTTACCGGGGTCCTCAGCCCTGCTGGTGCTGACATTTAGGCCCACATGAATCAATGAGACAAGCTGCGGAGGGACGCCTGAATTTCACAGCAGTAACCCTTCACAGTACACATTTAGCCCACGCCATGTACAGGCAGAGGGGTTGCAGGGTCTTTGAGACATTTTTAGCCTGATTTCTACGAAAACAAGGCGAGGTAATAATGGGAAAATATCTGTTTGTTTGATTTTCCTGTTTTTTTCCTGACAAAACCCAATTTATCTTTCTTACAGAGTGCTTTGAAATTGCACGATTTTCAAATTTATATTAAAAACACTTTAGTGTAGGGGTAGAATGTCTGCAACTGTAGCCAGCTTGAGTGTGTTAATGACATGTTAGAGACTGGTGGTAATGGAGTAAATTATAAGTCTGTTGTGAAGTAAGTGCATGACGGCCTATTGAAGCTCTAAAATTCATCGGTGTTGGTCAAATGCAGGAAAAGATTTATACGACTGTTTTTATTCAAGAAACTCAGAGTGTGTTTGTGTCGGTGTTTTTTGTGTGTCCCTGAAGAGACAGTGTTTCAAAAGTGCTGCTCTGCTCTTGTATAAATGGTCGAGACATTTACACCAATGGATTTAGGAGTGTGTGTGTGTGTGTGTTTGTGTGTGTCTAAATGTGTGTGTGACAGAGAAGGCCAGGGATTGATTAGAGCTTTCACTCTCAATGTGGTTAATTGCCCAGTGAGGCTTAGCAGACGGTGCTGGCTAGATTGATGTCCGATAGCCAAGAAGAGGGGGAGTCGGGGGTGTGTGTTTGTGTGTGTGTGTGAGGGTGGAGGGTGGAGGGTGGAGGGGGTGGGGGGGGTTGATTTACTGGGCACCATGGATGGGGGGGGGGCAACGAATCCCAAATTAATGTTGAAAGATTGAATGGTTAAACATTGCACACTGTGGAAATAAACCCAAAGGAGTTTCCTTCAAAAGAAAGGAAAAAATCAGGCAATTGTAATCACATCTGCTGAAATAAAAGAAGATGCATTGAATTAAAGAAAGGAAAATACTCAGACATGTCACCTTTTGTTTTGTTTTTTGTTCCCCGGGAATAAAAAAAGGGTTTGGTTTTTCTTTTTTACAGCAGCCTCCCCTTTTAGAAGAAGCTTCCTTTGGGTTTAGTTCGACAATGACCTGATGTTTTCATCTCCCCTCAGTTACCCTGAACTCGCTCGTTCTTTCAAAACAATTGTTTCATTCTGGCGCTGAATCAAGTTCAAATCCTCACTAATCTATCTATGTGTTTAAGTAGATATTAGTGTGCCAGAATTGCTACAACAGCTTGAAAAGCTTTTAATCTTGCAGCCAAAAGTTCCTGGAAGTTCAAATGTTTCTATGAATGTTCTCATTGCAGCAGAATAAGATCTCTGGCAATTTGATCCCTGGTACTTGCAGGAGGGATAGTGTACGCCGCTCCTGATCGTTTCTTATCTTACATGTTTCATAAAATTATGTTTATAGTTCAATAAGAGAGGCTTGGAGGTATGTTTGTGCGGGGAGCTGAGTGTGATACTCCGGGACAGCAACAAGCGAGTGTTGGCAGGAAGGTTGGGTGGATAAGGAAGCAGTAAAATCACGGCTTATACAATTCTCTCCTTTTCAGGCAGCCTGTTAAAACTCAAAGTAATACGAGCGCCAGGGATATCGAATACCTCATATAAAAAGTTTTACACTGCAAAAACTATATATCTAAGTAAGGCAGACAATCTGATATGTAAAGGGAATATTTGCTGACTATGCAAGACAATCTCAAGACATAACTTAATTAGTAATCCTCTCTTTGTTTTGGTTATTTTTAGATAAATTAGTTAGGCTGTTTTAGTGAAGCTCCTTGGTGCCAGATGAAGAGAATTTCTTGTATTATTTCAAGGTCTTTAGATTTTGTTTGTTCTTTTGAAGTTATTGAAGCCTAAACTGAGCTGAATTATTAAAGAGCATTTAACTTCAATCTAAAGTGAAACTGCACATTTGAACACATTTGAACACATTTGACGATATTTTTGCGGTCAAACAGAATTTTGTAGAGGCAGGAATTTTTATCCTGGTTTCATGAAGTAATTTTTGTTTAGAGGGGGGGGGATTTCTTTTGCAGTGCGTGCCCTGGTGCTGATGATGGTAGACAGACTGGAGGTCACGGTGGCTTTGAATTACTCCGCTGAAATTTGAATCTTATAAGTACTCTCATTAAAGTGAGGTTAACCTTCTCCACAGCCACCCCCACCTCACACCCACCTCTCCCTTTCCACTGTTCGGGGACTCGTTGAGATCACAAACACAATTTATTTTTCGACAACCCCCCCGACACACACAGACGCACACCTCCCCTTCTGGAGGGACTTGAGAGTCCCCACTCTACTACCATGGATAATTGGACACCTTCAGCATGAGAAATCCCCCGCCGAAACAAAACAGGCACCGGCGGCGTAGACTCGTATCAGGTTTGTCAAATATAAGCACAACAGTGAGGATGAGACGGACGCTCGGCTGAATCTTCACTACAAGCTAGATTTGAAAAAGCCCTTTGGCAGTGGTTCTTTCTGATTCAATTCGCACCTTCGGTATCTCACTTCCTGAGCGGCGGTGGCTGTGGTGTGTTATGGCAGGATCAACAGGAGGAATATCCACACCCTCGGGCTGCAAGGGGGAAGTTGTCCTCGGGGCAAGTAACTGGGATCAGCACGGTCTTCGCTGTGCCCTAAGTTGACCCATCTGGAAGCTAAATGCAAAACTGCGTGAAGATCAGAGCCGAGGGATGACTTGCCCTTATTTCTGCCCCCAAGGCTGTTGTTGTGTTTCTCTAATGAGGCAGATCTCCTCAAGCTCACCTGGCAACCGCAACCCCAGATAAGTCTAACCTGGTAAACTGCAGACTTTGAGGGCAAATAGATGCCAAAATGGTCTGAATGTTAATGCACATTTTTAAAATGCATAAAGGTTCTCTATACGATATCCAGAGCATTAATATAGCAGCAAACAACTATTTGCTATGTAAGGATTAGGGCTGCCCCCTCTTAGTCGACTAATCGGTCATTTTGGTCTTAGTCAAATAACATTTCTTCAGTTGATTAGTCGTTTTTTTTATGCTTTTTCATGCTGAATGACTTATTTCCAAGAAACTTATGAGCACATCTCTGGTAAAAACAAGATTTAAAGTGGTGCTTTTTTGTGATTCTTTGTGGAGAAACTCGGTTTTACAGATCTGTTGATTAAATCAACTAATCGAGTAGTCGACAAAAACGTTTGAATGTTAGTCGACTAAGATTTTCTTAGGTTGAGGATATTTCTATTAAAGATATAGAGGAGTGATGTCTACCTGAGCAGAGAGTGAAGTCACTCTCCCACTGTGTGTGTTGTAATCTGAGCTTCTCCTTGCTTTGTTGACATCGCCGGGCCGGCAGTGCGTGCCTTTTTAGTCCATGTTCGTGCATGTGAGCGTGCCCCACTGGCTAGCTCACGGCCGCCGCTCTGCACTGCTCTCATATGGCGGTTACAGCTGATGGCGCCGTCGGTCAGGACAACAAGCATAGCATCCATTTTCCGTTTTCATGGATTTGTCCTTGTCTTTATAAGCAACCATTACATCTCATGGTAATCTTGCTACAGTGATGCCAACGAGCCAGGAAGTCCGAACATTTTCCCATGATGTAACGCGCGGTTGTAGAAAAACAAACTAATTTCTCTTTTTTTTTTTAATACATTCAATGTGACCAAAGAACCTTTTCTCAGTTGCATTCATGCGTCTGTTTTATTTCACACATCTAATGTTTTGAAATATAATAACGTCCCCATGTGGCCCTCATTAATGGATCTGTTTGCCATCTGTATTTACTCATCCATTCCACTGTAAGTCCAGTTTCCCCATTCAGTTTGACATCATTCAACGCTCTTGTTCCCCTTTCTCACCTCAAACCAGTCTGGACTGGAGTATACGGTGTGGATGAGTAGCTAAGCATGAATCACTCATGAGGAACAGGCAGCGCTGTAGCGTTGCCAGGTCCCTTGTGTGTATCTAGCCACACAGAGAGTAATAGCGTTCAGCCACAAAGGTTCTATAGCCCAGGAGTGACTGGCTGACTCATGTGGGTCAAGACCTGCCACAGGTGGGGGATCCCAGGCTGAATAACCTCCCCCCCCCTGACAGTAGGCAGCCACAGCCTCTGCGCCCCTTTTCACCCACCCGGGACACCTGCACCGGACACAAAAGCCATCCCTCTCCGATTCTTTGAGGGCATGAGCAGAGAGAGGAAAAGGGGACGTGGGGAAGAACGGAGCGAGGGAGAAAGAAATGGGGTTGGATGGGTCGCGGTGGGGGCTGCCTCAGTCGTAGCCATGCGGAAACAAAGTAACACAAACTCGAGCCACAGCAGGGGAACAGCTGGAGCACACAGGGACGGCAATCTGGGTGGTCTGAGAGCGGAGGGAGAAAGAGAGGGTGTGAGCGTGCAGGAGAAATGAGCGAGAATGAAAGACACAGAGAGGGTTTGGATAGAGATGTTGAAAATAGAGGCTATTAAAAGAGAGGTGGTACAGAGAAAGAAAAATTGAAGGGTAAAAAAAAGAACTGAGGAAAAGCAGCTACTTGTGGGTTTCCCATTTATCCCTGCAATTATGGCAAATCGATACACATCAATATCTAATTATCCGAAGAAGCCCTTCCACCAATAGCCCCATTAGAAGCAGAGGTGTAATTCAAAGTGCAGGAGAAGCCAATTCTGTGTAACAAATTACTGTGTATTTGAAATCAATTACAAATGTCTTAAAGAACCGCACAAAATGGGATAATTACCCTTTTTTTTTCCATTTTGCTTAGAACACAGCAATTACTATTCTTGCACACAACACGCTGCAGCAAAGTAAACACAAAGTTTGATAATCAAACAATTTCTCAACCTTTCACACTGACCATTTTAATCCAGCTGCTTTTATCAGAACAATTTAATTAATCCTCACCAAAATTAGAGTGTTGGTTATTAGGGGAAGCATTCGATAACCCTTATCACAAAAGAGGAGCATTCGCTTGCACACGGCGAGCCAGTATCCCTGTGCTTTTTCCATACAAGGCTTATCACACCAACATGGTTTGCATGATAAAAAAAAAAAAAAAACGAAGGTAAGTCATGCGGGAGGTCCTGCACATTTGCATATCCCCTGGGTGCACGGTGTAATTTAGCTACATATGTCCCTTCCCTAATAGGCTGGAGTTGGCTTAACGCGAGGCTTGTGTTTTTTGGAAGCGACCTCGCTTGATTGTCCATTCGGATTCGCAGCTCTGCTCTGATTTGCAATTGAAAGGCACGTAATTGTACTTGGACTAACTGAATAACTATAGGTCTTTTAAAGGGGGTACGTGAGGGAGAAAGGTGGGTTTTTTTGTATGCCGGATTCAAGCTCATCATCCCTGAGTGCAATCTGCTCCGTGGGGTATCGTTCACATAGCAGTGGTTGGTGGTGAAAAACACAGTGACTGTGAAGTTAGCCTGATTGCTTACATGTGCCAACGCCACCAATTCAGCCTGTATCACATCCCAGTGAATTCATAATGTTACTAATCTGCTTCCATGTTTCCCATGGTAATACATAATATATCTGACTCAAACAAATGGAAATATATTCATGATATGCATTCGCTTATTCTGCACTAAGTTTGACATTCTCCTCTCGAATCCACAGAGACTCAGACAAACATTAGTCGGGCTGATACATCACCAACCAGAAGCCGCCATAAATTCAGGACCTACTTTGTTCCCGGTCATAGCCCGCTGCTTATCTCCCATATTTGACTACCATAATTTGCTTCTCAAATGCTCTGGCGTATGATGTTACGGCCTGCCTATATCTGAAAATGCATATTCCGCCGACGTAGAGGAGTCTCATGTGTGTTAATCCCAACTTGTTATCCATGACATCAAACCCAATTTATCCAGATTTAACATCAATTTTCAGTTCGACGGAGAGGAAAAGCACCGGAATATGAATTAATGTTGTTTTTTTAATCTTTATTAATAATAACCCAGCCGCTCCTGCAACCACTCTCTCTCTCCCCCCGATATTAAACAAGATTAGGATAGCTAAAATGTTAATGAGATTCCCCCTTTTTTTTTTTTTTTAAACTGTGCCTTATTCTCCCTTTCAGAGGAAGCCATAAACATCCTCCCTGTAATAACGAATGGTGATTATGCCGATGATATTAATTATCATTACTTTCAATTACTACACCCAGCCAGGCCCTGTCGGTTATGAGGGCAGCTCCCTGTGGAGGAGCCGCCACCCGCCGCCGTACATTCATTAGCTGAGCCGAGTGATTGTGTGAGTCTCTGTCTCTCTCTCTCTTTCTTCTTCTCTTTCTTCCTCCGCTCGTGGCCTTTGTTTCGTCCTTTCTATTTTCTTCCTTCCTCTAGCCAGTGTCAATGAGTCCAAAGAAGCTCCGCATACTGTCGAGGGTAGGCCAGCGAATGAATGAGGTGAGGTGGAAGTTAATTGTGGAGAGATCTCAGATGAGCTGTGAGGGAATCCATGGCACAGATTGTACCAGATTCCTCAATTCCCTTTCTCTCCGTCCCCCTTTCTCCCTCCTATTTTATCCTTCCCCTCTTTCTCTCTCATCACGTGTCTTTGCTTTAGCTTGTGTCCCTCGCTCAATCACGTTGCTTCGTCTCTCCCCCTTTCCACTCTCCCTCGCTCCCGACATAAAACATCCATTTCCGCCCCATGAAATATGGAGAGGGCCCTCATGAATTGTTCACAGGTTAGCAGCACGCATGCCAATGGCAGCAGGGGGACAGGCTCAGGTTTTCAGGCAGGCTGCAGCGGGCGAAGGGAGGCGATGGCAGGAAGGACTGGTTCCAACAAATATGCTCATAAACCTGGAGGGTCTGATTATCCCGGCATGCAGCCTATTATGAGGGAGTTTCGGAGAATTCAATATATTTACAGAGAAGTCATCACCATAGACTGTATATAAGAAGTGGACGTAGTCACCGTGACGTCACCCATTGCTTTGTGGACTGCCGTGTTGAAGCCTCAAGTTCGGCATTTTGGCCGTCACCATCTTGTCTTTTTGCAACCAGAAGGGACACGAGAGGGTGGAGCTAAGTACAACCAAATGCTGAATAAGACATTTCTCGGCGACCAAAGCATACCCTGCTTTATCGTGCATTTTACTCTAAATGGGGCCATACTTTACTAAATGAACATCATGCTGTATTGAAGAAGACTTAAAACTAGCGATTGAGACCATAAACTCATATTTAGTGTTTACTGAGGTAATAAATCAAGTGAGAAGTAGGTTCATTTTCTCATAGACTTCTATACAATCAGACTTCTTTTTGCAACCAGAGGAGTCGCCCCCTGCTGGCTGTTAGAAAGAATGCAAGATTAAGGCACTTCCGCCTTACTGGCGTCACTTTTCAGACAAAGGAGTTGCCCACTGGTCGTCACGCATGATGTATGTTCATATGATGCACTCAAAAATCAATAATATAAAGCCTGAGGTGATGACATTTTATGTCATCTTTCACCTGTAAACTTTAGCTCAACCAACTAGTATGCTTCTCCCTGAGCAAGATAAGTCGTAGTCATCATGCAGGCCACATTTTTTACATGCCTGAGCACTGTTGCGTGACCCTGAACTGGAGATGTGAAAAATTCAGCAGCACCCAAAACGGATGCATTAAATAGAAAATGAGCAGCAGTATACTCACTTAACATTAATATGTTTTCCTCAAATCTACACCTAGAGTTGAATTTTACTTCTCCCCAGTTTTACCGAATGGAAATGAATAAACTGTAATAACACTGTGGCGATTGTGCATATTTTTCCATTTTTTATAAAAGAGGAGAAAATTGTTATTGGAAATATTTTTAGCAACAGAATCTAAGTTTTAAGTCTCTGAGTGGGAGTTTTCCAATGGCAGTAATTGACTGATTGCTAGTAGACACATTGTCAACTTCTGTGGTGGGCGCTACTGTCTGGAGCACGTCATAGCCCTGTATAGCCTTCGAGCTTGGATACAAGGCATTTTTTCCCCTTTTCCAACAAGCCCGCACGGCATTGGGTATCCATCCGTTAGGACCCATCATGCTCTTAAGTTTGTATTCCCCTCAGAAAGTGGAAGCTAGCACGCTAGGATGACTAACTTTCATTTGCAGAGTGGAAGGTAGGTAGCCTAACTTGCTAACGATAACAGTGATTCCCCACTAGATGGTACCTCTACCTCTCTTAGCTAACAGCTAACGTTAACTAGCTCCCATCCCGACTATGGTGGGGGACGGGAGGTGTCTTTGATTTACATTATGATGCGTTCACGCTCTATTCAGTAAAAACGGGTATTGGGCAAAGACAAACGTAATCGTGATGTGTTCAAATGTAATCTTGTAAAATTTAGTTTTTGACGAGAAACTTGAAAAAATACAGTTGTTTGAAGGAGATGTTTTCACAGCAATATGAAATAGATAACAGAGAGGGAATTTTGACCTGTTTAACTTCCTAACAAAAAAACAGTATGCAAACAGTAATCAAGTAGTGTATGTTGAAATACATGGGATTCATTGTCTTACTTTTGTTTTTCACTGTGGTATCGAACTGGTATCGAGAATCGCGGAATTTTACTGGTATTGGTACCGACTACTAAATTTCTGGTATTATGACATCCCTACAAGGATATATATTCTGATTTCTTAACAAAAAAGAATTTAGCTCAGTCTGTATGCAGAGTTCATGACACTAATGCGGTACATTGAACTTATGTGTTCAAAGACCACTATAAAGTATACAGCGGATAAGATTGAACACTAGCTACCCCCTGCAGCACTAAAATGTTCACCTCATAAATATCTCAGAGGAATCAAGAGGAGAGTACGAGGAAGTGGGCCGGGTGCTGTAATGTGATCGGACGGTCAGATGGTTCAGGATATTTATTTGGTCGGTCTCGCTGGACGAAACGTGGCCTGTTGAGTTGGTTAATTGCCTCCTGATGAGCTTGTAGATCACGTCAGCGTTGCACCACAGGGATGCGAAGGACGAATATGGAAGCATCAATTAAGATGTACTTTGGTGAGTGTTTTTATCAGTTGTGGCTTTTTTTTCCTCAGGCCTAATAGCTTGTGATTGATAGCGATGAACTTGAGCACGAGGGGTGTGCATTTCAGATGGACAGATAGAGCATTTTGAGGGCTTGCTCACTAAAGTGCTTTACTGCAGCTTGTGCACTTGTGGTTATAATGGAGTGCCTGGGAGCCACACCACTCGAGAGATTGTGTGGATATATTATTAATCTGTTCCCTGTCCCATCGCCGTATAGCGCCGAACTGCGGGCCTGGCAGAGAGAACACTGCCGTGGCGCCATCTTCCCCTTATCTGTCTCTTCCTCTCTGTCTCCTCCACTCTCTTTTCAGCCTCCATCCGCTCCCCCGTCTTTGTCACTCAGCCTCTTTCTCCGAGGTACGGTCTGAGGAAAGGAGCTAGAGCTAGAAGAAGGGAGGAAGAGATGATCAGATCAATATTCCTCTCAGGAAATAGGCTGTCTGACTCTCTCTCTCTCTCTCTCTCTCTCCTTCTGCCTCTGCGTGTCTTTTGTATAGCCAGCTTGTCTGACCACATCATTGGAGCATTGTGGCCAATTTCACGAGCAAGCCAGATAAGCAGCCTCACACAACCTGTCACGGAGTGTGACAAGCTCGACTAGCAGTTCTCATATAACGGGTGGGGGGGGGAAGAAAGTGATAGAGATACAGAGAGTAGGAGTTGTGGTTCAGAAAGAGGAAGACAGTGGACGTCTGTTTCTGAATGTCATGACTAAGTCATTTTGAAGTCATGGTGATAGCTGGCTGAGAGAACCGTATGTCTTCTCACATTTTACTCAGATGCAGAGGGAGTGATGCCCCGCTATCTTGTTGCAACGTATCCTCATACAACGGTTCATATGATATCTTACGAAAAGGTATTCCTAATTTTTCATGCGCTCTCCAACGAACGTCCAGTAACACGAGTCAATTTCTGCTCGTTACACGCATACAGTCTTTTCGAAATAAACTTCCGTCTTCACAGGAAAATATTTAGGTTTAGGCAACAAATCAACTAGGCTAGTTTTAGGAAAATATCGTGGTTTGGGTTAAAATAACTACGGAAGTGGCGTAACTTAAGTGACGTGACAAATAAATCAACGTTGACTTCTGGTTTTACACGGGGTACGAACACCGGTCTACTGGGTGGAAGTCCAGTGGTTTTTGACCCATCCGTCCACCCCGACTTCCTCCCTACATGGCGCGCGTCACTCTTTATACTTCTTGGTTCACGATTACGGGGATTAAATACAAATTGATTTTGTGGGATATATACGAATTACAGTGCGTTACTTTTCATAGGTATAGCTACAATCGGTGTATGAGAACAGCTAGGGCTGGGCGAAAACTTCTATCACGATATTTCATATCTCGATAACAACATATATCGCGATATAGCATGTTTTCTGGTAATTCAATAAATAAATAGTCTATATGAAATAATCACATGGTAAAGCCTATTTTTGTACACTGTGTGAATTAAATACTTGACAAATGAAAAGTAAAGTATTTTCTCATTTTAAGAACTTGAGTGCAAAATGAACATAACAGTTTTAAGTGAAATTACAGAGAAAAGAGACATAAATGTAAGCCTAGACTATATCACTATAGATAGAAAATCTTCATATTGCCCAGCCCTCAGAACAGCCTGCACCAGGTGATGACTTTGTAAATGGTAGTTTGTGGAAATAACACTTTCCTTTCTATTCATTCCAGATATTAAAAAACATAAAGGGTTTGCATAAGAAAAACATATCAAATAATGTAAAAGTAGGCTATGTTTTTTTCACTTTGTAACCGGCTCTCTATTTAATCTCAATATAGGTCACCTCCCCAAATTACCAGCTCTTGTATCCTGTGTCTGTTATTGAAGGTAATTGCCATTGACTTTGCCTTACTTTTCCATATTAGCGAGCTGTCATCGCTCCCTTCAGCATAAACCGTGACTGATAACCTCTGTGAACCATTTTTCTATGCAGGCATTTACTGTAAATGGTAAACTTAATAAAGTACTTTAGTATGCTTGGAGTTAGTGAGCTAGTCAAAATCAAATTTTCCAGATATATATAACATTATTTTAACACATGAAACACACGCGTGATGTTTCCTTAAATCGTACTGTGATATGTGATGTAATTACACACTTTGTTAATGTTAAATTTAAGGGGAACGGCTATGGGCCTAATAGAAAAAGAAAACAGTAACATAAATTTGCAGATGATGTATTTGTTGGGGGAAAAGTTTAGAAACAAGTGAATAAATTGATGCTGACATTCAGCAATTTTTCATCAAATATTAAAGGGATTACTGAAAGGCTTAAAGACAGAAAAAACTGGACCGAAATCAAACCTGGAAAAAAAAACCATGGAGGAACAAGATGAGACACGACAGCTGAGCTACAGACCTTTGGAGACGTTGTGTTAGTTTCCTACCAGAATGCTACATCACCTTAAACACAGCTCACTGGCTGCGACCATTGTTTGATTGCAATCACTTTTTCCTCGTCTGCCAAGATGGCTGATGTCACAGACAGGGCGCTATGAATTCTCCCTTCTGTTCTAAATCTTCCACTTCTCGCTGGCTGCCGCGGAGCCGTTTCCACATTCCAAGGTAAGTAATAATTTGCTGTCAAGAACTGTTCTGTGTTTTGACTGTTGAGGCGATGAAGCTGTAACCACAAATTGTGTCAGCTGGAGCACCACGCGGATGTCAGGGCCGGTAATGGCTCGTAAACTGCATTAGTGTGTTATATCGTGGATCAGCACGTCGTTTGTCAGATGTTTGTGGTGTAAGGTCATTGGGAAATGACCAGAATGATCACAGGCAATCTATGTTACAGATTATTTCCCACACAGGGTTTCACCACCGCTGTGTGGGCGTTTGTGTGTGTGTAGTGAGAGAAGAGGAAGAGATTGTGTGTAACAACAGGAAAGGTGGGTGGTGTAGAAGATACTATATGTGTGTGTGTGTGCAGATAGGGAAGTTTCCACTGCAGCCATGAACTGGCACTGTGATCCCATCTCTCTCGCTCACACACACACACACACACACACACACACACACACACACACACACACACACACACACACACGCACACACTGTCTTGTATTTTATGGACCTGCTACCTAGAGATTAGCTTCCCCACAGAGGGGTGTGGCTGTGCCGTTGACCACTGTCCAATCAGGCGTGACCTAGCAATGACAACCAGCCAACCAGCACGCCCAGATCCCGCTGGCCTGCCAAGGGGGCGTCACATGATGGGACCAACTGTCACCACACATGGTCTTTTTCTCTCTAAAATCTGTCCACTTGTGTCTTAGAAACAATCCATCCATTTATCCTTGTTATCCGGGAGGAATATTTTTTTTTTCCTTTTCGTTTTTGGATTTTATTCAAACCTGCCTTTCCTCCAGTTAGGAAATATAGAGGAGCCAAATCGTCTTCTTCCATTTGAATCCCGTATGTATGTTTTGTGTGTTAAGGACGCACATTATACTCACATAGTTAAAGGGGACATATCATACTCATTTCCAAGTTCATGCTTTTATTTGGGGTTTCTACTAGAACATGTTTACATGCTTTAATGTTCAAAAAACACTTTATTTTTCTCACACTGTCTGTCTGAATATACCTGTATGCTCCCTCTGTCTGAAACGCTCCGTTTTAGCGCCTGTCTCTTTAAGCCCCCCTCCAGAAAAAGCCCAGTCTGCTCCGATTGGCTAGCGAGAAAAATGTGGTGCATCTTTGCAAAGGTACTTCTTAGACCGTGGGCGGCATATTCTAATGAGCCTGCATGTGACATAGGAAGGGGAGCCAAATCTGAATTGCTTGTTGAATCACATTTTTTTATCTAGGCAGTAGGGTTGGGATATGTAAATTTTCCAACCGAACATCGTCAGCCCAACAACTGGAGATTGAAGATATATTCGCGCAGGTGTGTGTGCGCGGAGTGGCGAAATCCTACCCATCCCCCACTGACGTAGTTTCAGCAGGACGATCAGCTCTTCTAGCAGCAGAGCATCGTAAAACACACCTCATTCAAATTCAACAGAAACTAAATGAAACTCACCAAAACCGCGTTGGTTAATATTTCCAACAATCACCAACTGGTGGCAACCATACTCTTATGTCACCGAGTTAGATGTGAAAATATGCTGGCAATGCACGTTGTTTACCCTCGCTGTATCTCTCTCTGCCCACTGAGCAGCAGCTGAGCGGCTCTCGTTCTTCAAAGGCGGACCATTAAATTAACAAAATAAAATGACCAGCAATATACTCAGCCGATAGCCAATATATTTGTCCAATCGCCCGACCCGACTAGGCAGCCCACAAACAATTGACTGTGTTTTCTTATTTAAGTTTGTGGGTTGATAGGCACTCCAGATATCCAAATATATGTGCACAAGCACTGAAAATGTTTCATGATATGTCCCCTTTAAGTGGTTCAATCCACTGATTCTGGAGCTGCACGAATTCCCCTGTTGGCAATGAAATTGCCAGAACTCTCCTGTGCCTTTCTCTCTGCTTTCCAACAGTCTGTTAATAAAAAAGATAAAAGTGAGAGGACTCTCTCTTTTTTTCCTCAAAATTGAGAACACACTGCGTTCCTCACAAAATAATTTTCCACAGGTGCACAAACATTATCACTCTCTTTGTAGCGGCCTACATTGACCCGACTAGATGACTTGCTTTTTTGTATCTGTGGCACCTGGCCATTTTCAGCTTCGCTTGTTCCTAAATACGGAGATTGTGCGCTGGATATTCACACTACATTAACTCTCCCAGGAACGACAAACACCGTGTTTGTTTTGAACATAAAGCGAAGGACCTCTCGGCTTCAGCGGGATCACTTCAGATAAAATATCGCCATTCAGGGCGAACCTGCGACACTTTGTTCCAAATCACACACCAGCAGCCATCTGTTTGCAACAATAAGGTTCTTTTGCGGTTTGCAACCTCTC
The DNA here is from genome assembly GCA_916701645.2 of Sebastolobus alascanus. Lineage (NCBI taxonomy): Eukaryota > Metazoa > Chordata > Actinopteri > Perciformes > Sebastidae > Sebastolobus > Sebastolobus alascanus. The sequence continues at coordinate 2,039,072 of CAKAOJ020000025.1, read as the reverse complement.
CTGATCTTTGTTTGCATGACTTTACCTGACTTACAATAGGGGTTAGATTGTAGTCACTGAGGATTATGTTTATACCTTGCATCCTGTACACAAAACACGCTGAGGGAGCAGTTTATGATGTTGAAATCGCAGTGTTTACATTGTACAGAATATGAAAGTGCATATCCTCAATAAAAGCATGGCTCTTTGTATTCTTTTCGTAGTGTCCTTCACATGTCTCTACTAGCAGGCTGGAATTTATCTTATAATAATACCTGCTTTAATGTTTGATTTGCTCAAGGTACACTTGCAACTGAGGCTTTAGCGAGGAAAAAAAAAAGTCTGTCTCTCTGTGTCTCGCGCTCTATGTCTCCCTCTGGAAATGATTAGGGCTGTTGGGGCAGCCTGGAACCATTACTGATGTACACTGATGAAGTCCCATTTGTTTGAAGTGCAAGCACTCTGTCTAAGCTCTTGTGCGGGTGTGTGTGTGTGTGTGTGTGTGTGTGCGTGAGCAAGCCTGCATACATCTGCCCGTCCCTGTGTGTGTGAAATCTCCCTCTCCTTCCCTTTCTCCCTCAGCCAAGCCCACACCACTAAAAACTCATTGCAGAGAGGAACTGGAAATAAACTTGTGAGGAAACCTGATCCCTTTGAAGTGTCGGGCTCGCAGTTCAAACCGTTGCCGGTCATCAAATATGTGTCATCAACCACCAATTTACGTATAAAACGTTTCCTTTGGCAGCGGACGCGCTTCGCCATTGTTGCGTGCCCCCCCCCCCTCCCCCTCCCCTCCGTGCTTTGACAAGATAACACAACAGCTTTTTCCTGTCCCTGACATTATTTTAGCCACAGAACGTCAGTCTAGAGGAGCTGGGTTTACTGGAGCAGCGGAGCATTAGTTAGATGTCTACACACGTTGTAGGCTTTAAGACAAATAATCAGAATCTGGAGTGTATTCTCCGAGCTTTGATGTGATTCAGTGCAATTGTTCTTTCAAACAAAGAGCCATATACTGCAAATCTGTTTTAGGCTTTTCAGCCAGTGGGTAAAATATGAAACTGGTCTTTTTTCATTTGTAGTTAAAGACAGCTGTGTACTCTCTGGGGATGTAAAACATTTGCCCGTGAACTGCAAATATTCTGGATGTGTGAAAAGAAAAGAAATACCCCGCATTGAGTATAACTGAGGACAGGGTTTCAACACTTAAAGGATCTAATTCTACGACAAAATCCATGGATTTGCAACAACACAAAACTGTCAAACAAAAGCACCATATCGATGGTTTTGCATATCTCAGTCAATTAAGCAACCCAATATCACGCCAAAGCGTGTAATAGACTGCCTGTCCACCAGAGGATAGTGTGTCAGTGTCACGTTTTGCCTCGCCGAGGTGTGAATATTACATGTATGTGTGAAGGCGCAGTACCAGCAGAGGATAACAAAACCACTTAGTTATGTTTAGGAAAAATGTCGTGGCTGGGCTTAAAATAAGTACGTAAACTAAGCACAATATGTACCGAAACGACGTAACATAAGTACGGAAAACATGTCACAAACCTCGCTAAAGGTACCTTACAAAACACTGGTCTCCTGGTTGAAAGTCCTGTGTTTGTTGGACCCATTCACCTCCTCTCCCGCCCACCACAAGCAGTCTTTCTCGCTTTTTATTCTACGTCACTAGGTCTGAGCGTGACATATTCACGCAGAGGCATTTACATTGCGGCGACGACATTCTTATTACGCGCTTTTGCCTTGCACATTATCGTGTCATTCACACGTCTTTCCGTGCGACCGGGCTGTCCTAGTTTATTGTGCGTACTTACAGTTATAATCCTTAATTTTTTCATGAAAACAAACCCCGTTTGATACCATTGATGATTGGCATTTTGTCAGCTATAGTCATTAATTGTATTTACATTCTGTTATCGCCTCTCTCTGTAGTAGTTTGCATTGTTAGTAGTGGAGTCCGCCATTCCCGTGCTAGATTCAAACTGCCTACATATGCACAAGGGATTCACAGGCAATGGTGCACACTGAGTGGTGAAATTAGCTCGACCGTAAACAAGTTTTCACCTAAATTGTTGTTTTTGTGTGGTTAAGCAGTTGTGCATATAGGGGCCATTGCTGCTAGGAGCTGGCTGCAAAAGAACCACTTTTATAACGCAGGAAATTGGAAATGCTCTGACTCATAGCTGGAATTATTTTTAAGATTTTTCTTTGATAAAAAAAAATAGCAGGTTGTTCACTGTAATGGATTAACTCTATCTGAAGCAAGTATCACATCAATCAATTCAAGGTTAAAGTCAGTAATAATGTAAATTATATGTGATTTGTTACGGGCTAAAACATGTAAAATCACTGGTATAGCTCTTTAACTGTCAAAGATTGGGCCTCAAGTTCGTTTCCAAAGAGACTACTGTTTAATTCTGCCAGGCCGGGTTAATTATTTTTATACAATCTAATAATAAGCGAGCAAAGTGGGGGGAAAAAAAATCTGAATGAGGATTGTGATAATTTTCTCATTGTTGTCCTGTCATCTCCTAACAAAGACAGAAAGGGAGAGAGCAGAGCAAAGGGTTATTTAAAGGAGACCTAAGGATGTCCCCACTAATGGATGATGCACTTTACTCACCAGTGCACAATACTGTACACTTCTATTTAAATTCAAATTACGCCATTTGAGGTCCAGTGTGTGTGTGTGTGTGTGTGTGTGTGTGTGTGTGTGTGTGTGTGTGTGTGTGTGTCAAGGGAGGGCCGTGGTAAGTCCCTTTTGTAGTGTTTATTGTCGACAATGAGGTTGAACCCCTCTTAAAATGCAAGACAAAAGCAGAGAGGTGCTAAGGGGCAGGAAACAGCTCGCCACTTCTCTTCCACTTCCTTCAGCACACACACACACACACACTCTGCTAATTACATGTGCTACCACCATAGATGCAGCGCTCTAATTGTGGGACCACAAGTGGCTCTGGCTATAAATAGGTTGACTTATTATGAAAGGAACACGTCAGCGTCAATTATCGAGTCTGTGGCTGGCTATAATGATTATTTGATATATATATATATATATATATATATATATATATATATATATATATATATATATATATATAAAAACTAAATATAAGGAGCAAAGATTTCAGGCAGCTACTTAGAGAATACAGAGTAGGTTCATTTTCTTCTAATTGTCAAAAATGTGTTGATATTTATATGTGGAGTTACCTTTGTATGTGTGTTCATTTGTTTTGAACATGTGGGTTCAGTAATGGAAGAAGGTTGTCTTTAAGTTACATTGTATAGAATAAAAGTATGTTGTAATGTTATGTGCAGTAGGCCAAATGGTTTGCCATGACACTAAAATAATAATAATTAAAAAAAACCTTAGTTCATTCATCCATCCATCCCATCTGTACCCTGATACATACATGCTGCCTGTCAATATGTCAATAAAATAAATACAGAACCTTTTAAAGTATGACTCCTAACATAAAAACAAAAAAAAATTCATGTGTAATAACTTCAAGAAATGGATTAAAAATGTGCTGCTGTCCATGAGGGGGGAAAATGGAGGAAAAAAATAACATTTATCTAGTTTTCAATTTTTCAGCTAAACCGAAGAATTACGAAAAAATAAATAAAATAAATCATTTGATCGGTTAAGCTGAAAAATGCACTGTCATAAAGTTGAAAACAAGGCTGTTTTTCTTATCTGTTGCTTTGGAGATACATCGTTTTCACAAGACAGCGACAAAACGCTGTCTGATGAGCAACCAAAACCAAATTAAAATGATAATGAAGCTTGGTATTAAAACGCCATACAAATTGCAAAGCATAACAACCCCAGCAGAGATGCTGCTGGAGATAGTGAGCTTCTCTTCTCTCTCTACAAACAGCTAATGGAGGATCGTCGATGGCGTGAGAAGTTGGAACAAACTTCCACCGTACGAGCCGCTCTCCTCCGGCAGACTGCGCCAGACTGGTGTATTATCAGTGTGTAGTGGCGGTGAGCCTGGTGAGCTCCTAATGATAGCTCTGCCCTTCGCCACAGACTAAATCAAGGCTTGCTGGGTAAACCAACTCAGTGCGAGCACTTAACCCCGGTCTGCCCCCCTGCCGCCAACGCAAAAAAAATTCTCTGTATTTATATGCAAATCAGAGGGGACCACCTGACAACCATGTATCCAGGCACCCTCCACTTCAGCCATGTAGACAGCCGCAGCGAGGCTCCGAAAATAACTTTTCTATTTCCTGTGCCAAAATAGTCTCAATGTTACAATAACAACGGGTATTATTATATAAGACTAAAAGGTGTTCTGTTTGCTTCTCTCTCTCCTCACATTTGAATCCCTTTCTCTGTCTTCAGCTTCTCCTTTTTCTACACACATTTCTTCGCTGCACATCACTTTTGGTAGTTTCTGTTGCACCTATAAAACATGGGGAAAAAAATCATCTGGAGCATTTTGTATCAGCTTCCTCATTTGTCATTCCAGCACGCTGCCAGGACTAGAGAGATTTCTCAAAAAAAAAAAGTCTTAGATTCCATCTAGATTATCCTCCGAGTGTTTTGAAACATCCATCTACGACGTCTGGAGACGCACCGAACTCAGGGCCTCAATTTGTCTCCATAATGTGCAACTGTCAACACTTCACAACCCTGTAAAAGAGACACCAAAGAGGCTTTGCCCCTTAACTCTGGGGCTTTAAGAGAGGCATTAGTGTGTGTGTGTTTGTGTGTACGTCTGTGTGCACGTGGCGCCTCGGGGATCCAGGTGTGTTCATCCGTCTGCCATTCACATCCCTTCAAGGAGAACGGAGCAGAGGCAAGACACTCAAGATGTCCAAAGATCAAGTTACACTTCTCTCTCCCACCGTTTCTCATCATGCACGCACACACACACAACAGTGCAGAGAAGTATGCAGGAGGTCCATGATCCATGAAATGGGGAGTAAGGGCTTGAGGCCAGCGTGAAAGCTGTGGAGAGGAAGGGAGCGGCATGATTGATGGAGTTGGATCAGGAAGTTGTGCAGGTAGTGTTACAGGTAGCCGCGGGGACGGGGGGGGGGATACTTAAATTAAAACGTGGATATTTGTTAGAGCTGAGACAATACACCTATCTCCTGATTTGATACTATCACGATCCTTGGGTGCCGATTCGATATGTATTGCGATTTTTAAGTATTGCGATTCGATATTACGATTTATTGCGATTTTTTTAACACTAGACCATGGGAAAAAGTTGAATCATACACTTCTAGGTACTTTTGCTTTGGAAAAAAATCTAAATTAATACAATAAGAATGTTTGATTTTCAGCATGTATGTAGTCAGAGAGGTCCTGAAGTCAAAAATATCAGTCATTGTCAGGAATTGTACATTTTTTTCCAGCAACCTAAAAATCGAAGAATAAAGACATTTCTCTCACACATTAGTGGTATCTTCTTTTTAATTTATAAGGGACATGTATTCATTTATACTTCTGGTGAATATAATCCAATCAATCTTATTTCCATATACAGTATGCATTTTGTATATACAGTCCCTTTGTTAACACCTTATTTTGAAAACCGGATGTAGTCACACGTGTATAGTAACGCTAAATTCGCCAAGTCCGTCGCTAGCTCTCCCGTCAGCTCCGTTCTCTTTATACATCCATGGTCAACTCCATCGGGGCCATTTGAATGCATTTAAAATAAATGTCAGTATATGGGTGCTCTACAGTTGTAGCGTCGGCTGATTTGTCCACGGAGATGAGAGTGACGGCCGGCTTGACCGCACGTTAACACAATACGATAACGTTTCCTGTCAATGACAGAGTTAGCATGCAGCTTTAGCCGTGATGTCTAGCTCTGCTTTTCCTGCAATGTGTGAAACCGTAAGAGTTTCCATACTTTATTGTATGTTTAGTGTTTACCACTTTGGATTTAAAATGTGAGGGTGCAGGTCGTATCCACGTGCACCCTCCGCCGTTTCCTACCTTCTCGTTTCGGCTCGCTGCGGCTGCGGTTTGTTTTGGTTGACGGATATTGAACGGATATGACGTCATGTTACTCAGACTACAACAATAAAAGCGGTAACTTCCTTCTACCTCCGCATAGACTCAAATGATGCAAATATTTCAATTCTGGTATTAAAAAAATCGATTTAAAAAAAATAAAAAATAAATTGCGATACATACAGTACTGTAGGTGAATCAATTTTTTTTCCCTCCCCTAATATTTGTATGAAAAGGATACAAGCAGGCCAAAAGAGAAGCACGTGCGGAGAAAACAAAGGAAATGGGAGTAAAATGTCAAGCGGTTTGTGGAGATTGCAGACAGACGTTGGTGAGAGCTGAAGTGAAGAGCGAAGGGCGGAGTGACAGAAACGGAGCGAGCACATGACTGGACGCGGGCCAATTCTGGCCACAGTGGTTGAAACCTTTCGTGGAAGCATAAAACATGAGAGGATGAAAAATGTGACTGTAAAAGTCGAGCATTGGGTTTGAATCACGTTCTGCTGACAAATGGTTAAGTTTGCATGAAAGTTTGAGCCTCTCGTGTCTCGCTGGAGCATCGGTTTACTCGTGTCTGTGTTTTTTAGTTTCAGTCTGCTCAAATCGTAGAGCAGTGTGTTTTTAACTTATTTAGAAGCAGAGTTAGCAGGGACCAACTTGATTTCCTCTGCAAAGTTACTGTTAGATGCAACTGCAGTAATCAAAGTCCTAACATTGCCCTTTAAATCAGGTTTACAACAACTTCTGTGTTACAATTACATCAGAGGTGTCAAAAAACCAAGAACAAGAAAAAAACAAAAGGGAAATCAAATAACAAAAGGAGGGTTGAAGTGGGGGGGGGGGCTCTCGCGTAAATGTGACCTAAGTATAAACATTGCATTTTCCAAGACCGCAATTTCCTGTTTTCCCAGGCGATTAGAGTGAAATGTAAGCCTGGAGGAGTCACGGCACGGTCACGTTTCCTCCTGCGCTTTATAAAAGGGGGCTGGAAGAGGAGAGCCGAGGAGCGCCGAACTGCTGAGCTCAGCCGAGGCCCAAATTTACATATGTGTGTGTGGCTGCTGAGCACACCCTGAGCACATTGTTTCACTTAACTCCCTCCACGCGCTGCGGAGAGTGTGTTTGTTACGTAGCTGAATAGGCCTCTGTGCTGCTACATGTGCAAGCTGCGGCTATGTCACACTAGAATTCCCTCTGTGTCTCATGAACGCATTTAGGCAACTTATAGCGATACATGCATTACACCTGCTGTGTGAGACGATTTATGGGAGTGAAGGAGCAACATTACTGTGTTCACTTTTAAAGTCTTATCAAAACAGATAAGCGCTAAATATCAGGAGAACGTGTGTGTGAGCATTACACACATTAACACAGCAGTGCGCTCGCAAACACACGATTCTCTTGTTTCCTTTATATAAGTGAACACGGAGCTCCATAAACGAGGCGTGGATTGACCAGACCTTGGTCACGTGAAAGTCTGGGTTGACTGGGTGCTCACGCTGGGTTTTGCCTGGGAATGTTTAAGGATGAGAAAGCCATGACGGCACACCACACACACACCCCCCCTACATCAACTGCCTTCTCTTCAAGTTGTCATGGTGATGTAACCTTTACTAAACTCCATCTGATCCCTTTGGAAGTCAGATCATTATCCACACACGTTGGGGAAAATTGCAGCACTCCCACTAAAAGGATTCATTTGTTATTCAAATTAAATGTGATTTTTTTTTTTTTTTTCCCCTCTACTTTGGCTGTGGCACTTTGTGCGCTGAGTACGACACCAGCTGATGATTATTGTGAGGATGTTTAATTTGAGATTTGATTAGTTTGGATGACAGAGCTCCAGTCGTCAAGTTTCCCACAGTGTGTTCCTGTTTCTTAGTCATTTGTTTTTGGTGAACAGTGGTACAAATTGCAACCTGACCCACCAGATGGTTTGTTCCATCTGTGAAGCCGTCATTGGAAACTGTTTGGAAACTTTGGCAGGTGATTGGATGAACCACCTGTCAATCAAACTCTTGCGAAGCCAGTCGGGAGAAGAGCAAAAACATCTTTTCCACCAAGAAAAGCCTTCATTGCCGTTCTTTGCTCTTCTGCCATGAAGAAATACTCTCCAGTTCTGATATAACAGATGCTATTGGAGCTACGCTAACCTCTTCAGGAGACGCAATTGTTGTTTTGAACAAATAGTCGCCTCTCCTTATCAGGAGACTGTCTCACACACACCTAAACCACGGCCGCAGCTGCCAGCAGCTTCACACAGGACACAAACGCATTACACATAAACTGTGCAATATCCATATCCTGTACAATTTCAACATTTCATATTTCATGTGCTATAATGTCTGTCTATTACTACATTTTGTACAACTATATTTGTATATACTTTATATTTTTTATATATATATTTTTTTTTACTGTTTACTTGTTATTATATCTTTATTGTTTACTTATTTATTATGTTTTTTACTGATGCGTGTTGTTGTTTGCACTGTCCCCTTTGATGCTGTAATACTGCAAATTTCCCCGCTGTGGGACTAATAAAAGATTATCTTATCTTATTACTTTTTTCATGTGATGTTATCCCGTGATTGTCGCGTGATCTCGTGACATCACTAGAATCCAGCTGCTGTGCAAGGTAATAAAGTTTGCATAGAAAGGGGAAGTTTCAACTTGTCACAGTTCACAGGCCTGGGTCTATATTTATATATGTAGTGTATCAGAAAATGATCGACCACACACAGGTCACATGAGCTTTCTTACAGTCTCCTTTTTCCCAAAAGTGTTGTGGGAATAAATTTTTCTCTGAATTAATACATAAATAATGAGTCAACTGCTCCATCCGCTTCCAGTAAACAACAATTGTTGAAACTGAAAACTAGCGATATTAAAATGATCTGTGGCTAAATTAAAATGTCTACGCTTCACAAAACAGACTCATCGCGCATCGGTGGACTTACAAGCTAGCAGTGAATCAGTTGTTACTGCCCCATTAGAACAATAAAGCAGGAACATTTGACTGTAAACGGGGCTTTGAATCACACATAATCTTCCATTCCTTAGAAGAATTCATCTATTCTTCTCCATTCAAACTGAACTAAAAGTGTCTTGTTCACGTTTGTAGGCGACATCTGGCACGCAACAAAGCATCCACCTGACACTGTGGGATAACCTGACTGGCAAACCAGCCCACAGGATGATGACGACGATGAGTCAGTAAGCCCTGACTAAGTGTGTGGTTTCTACCCAACGAGTGTGTCACTCCTCTTTCCTTCGAGGCTTTTCACCAGCCACAATACGTTGTCGGGGCGACACAATGAGACGTCGGAAGAGGAAACTTTAGTCACTAAGTGAGTTGGAGACGAGCCTCGATGAGTGTTTTCTGATCCAATTTACAGTAATAAGTCAATATACTCGCGTGAAGGCAGCAAATGACGGCGCGCTATCTCCGTCTGGTTTTTAATATCAGCATTTCTCGCGGAGATAAAAGGACATTTGGAAGTCCTCAGAGACGCCGTTATCTGATCTGCGCCTTTATTGGAGTTTCTCTGCTGCCTCCCTGTCTCGTTTTGCCCCTCTTTATCTCTCTCATTTCATCCGTCTCCCTCTTTTCTCTCTCTCAATCTCTTGTCTTTTCTTCCGCAGCGCTCGTGCTTCCTATCTCTGAAACTGCCTCTTTTATTCTTCCCCCTCACTCTGTTTCATCCATTGATCACGTCTCTTAGTTTATTTCGGGCATAATAAGGTTGTTCTATTAGTTTTCTGCTTCCTACTTCGGTAAAAAAAAAAAACCTTGAAAGAGAACTGAGGAACTGTAGGAAGAGAGAAAGTGAAAGCAGAGCTGCGAGGTTGCCTCGAAAGAGTGTGCCGTGTTGCCCCCTTCACCTCCCTCTTCCCCCCCCCCCCCTTTCGTCTCTCTCCTCAACCCTTGTCCCTCCTCCCCCGTCTTGCCTCCCTGGTGTTTATTGCCACTGGTGTGTGTGTTTCTGCGTATGTGCATGAGTGTCTTTTTGTGTGTGTGTCCATGCACAAGGGATGGAAACCCCAAAAGTTGGCCCCATGACAAGTGACCCCCTTCTTCTCCCCGACTCCCCCGTAGCAGAAACCATCAAGAAAAGCAGACAGCGCTTCACACACACACACAAAAAAAAAGGAGAAAAAAGAAAGAAAGGGAGACGAAGAACAGAAAGAGGGAGAGAGCAGGGAAGGAGGGCAAGCCCAGCTGTAAGCAGCACAATGCGAACGAGAGCTTGGCAGAGGCTCAAAGCTGCTCCGAACGAGTGCCTCTAACTAACCCCCCTCCCCTCCCGAACTCCTTCACCCCTCCCCGACAAATTAAAAGCGTTTGGTGCTGTAAAGCGTGGGGGAGAGAGGGAGGAAGAGAAGAAAGAGGAGGAGAAAGGAGAGGTGGGGGGGGGGGGACAAGGGAGAAGATGATATAGGGAGAGGGGACACGGGAAGGATTAGGAATTAATGCGTTTCTGCACCGGCTTAATCCCAATGATTACACCAAAATAAATACAACTCAGTTGTTGTTTTTAGTTTTCCATTTGATGTTGGTGACAGATGCCACGGGCAAAGGTGGCCTCCAGTCTGAATGGACCCCGTTTTTTTTTTGTTCAACCACGTGCCAAAATGTGTTTCTAATCATTTCATTGTGTAAATACAGTATGTCCCCTGTCTTCTTCATTTAAAGCTAGAAAGGAGAATCGATCATGAAGGAATAAAAGAGCAGAGAGAAAGGAGAAAGGTGTGCTCCTGTGTGTGACTGTTGTGTAGGATACAAAAGGAGTAGGCATATCAAGATACAGGGCATCAACAGATACCTGTGAATCATCACAGTTTGGATACTTCACACACCCACAAACACATACAGACTTGCAAACACACACACACACACACACCCACACACCTACGAGAGTCACGCCAAGCACAGGAGGAAGCCTCGAGTCAAATGAACCGCAGATGAACCCAACCTGGCGCTCAACCTGACATCAGCACTTCCATCTTCAAACACGCAAGTAACCGTAAAACATGAAAACACACCATATTCATGGAGGAAGGCATTGATCTTGTTAATGGCATTCCACATTTGGAGCTGATCCCTCGCTGTCAATACTTACACATGGTTCAAAAAACACATGTGGGCCCACATCTGTGGGGCATCTTTGGGAAATCTTTAGCTGCACTTTCACTGTCCCGTAGCAGCAGCAGCTGTGGCTGTGTTTTAGAGATACTGAGGTTTCTACAGTTAAACTCTGCCGCAAGAGTATTTAAAAAGCAGAATAAACTAATTCAATCGTTTGGAAGCTACAGCGTTTGTGAGATTATTATGTATTTTTTTTACAACTTTTCATTTTCTCTTTCTGGTGCATCCTTTTATCTACAGCAGGGGTGCCCAAACTTTTCCATTGGAGGGCCAAAACTGGAACTCAATGGTGGGCCACGGTCCAAAAGTAAACACCTATTGTATTGAATTATTAAGATGCAAAATGGTACTAGGATCCCAGGTTCCCCTAGTTGAATATTATTTTAGCTTTCACATAGTTAACCCCTTAAAACCCACCTGCTGAATACAATTGGGCTCATTTCCAGTGATACCCAATTTATGCATTTCCATGACCTTTCAGGGACCCCAGCATGCAGCAATATTCAAATACAGCCTTTTTAGAATAGGCGAAAATAACACATTTATACTGCATTAAAAAAACTGCATGTTTTTGCCCCAAACTGCATGTGATTATCATAAAGTGGGCATGTCTGTAAAGGGGAGACTCGTGGGTACCCATAGAACCTATTTTCATTCACATATCTTGAGGTCAGAGGTCAAGGGCCTCCTGTGAAAATGGCCATGCCAGTTTTTCCTCGCCAAAATTTAGCCTGGAGCGTTATTTAGCCTCCTTCCCGACAAACTAGTATGATGGTTGGTACTAATGGATTGTTTAGATTTTCTAGTTTCATATGAAGCCTGTACCTTCACTCAAACTCTAAAACAAAGCCTGCAAAATACATTAAAGTTGGTCGGGATCACTTGTGATCCTGCGGGCCTTTAAATAAAAAAAATAAAAAAATCGCTAACACCTGGCGGCCAACTTTGGCCCGCAGGCCACACTTGGGCAGCCCTGATCTACTGAAACTGCAATTATCAAACCTTTAATTATTTTTTAAAAAATATCTTATTGTTTGCTTTTGATGTAGAGGAGAGGCCTAATAAATGGCATTTAGTATATTTGCCTGTTCGAAAAATAAATCATTACTGTAACCAGTTTGTTTTGGATTGATTACAAGAATGTTGCTTTTATTGTAGTTGACCACATTTTAAACAGCTGTCTGGATTTGACTGATTAGGTAACATATGATTAATCAGGTTTGACTAAACTTGATTAGAGTTGAATGACCTGAGCTGATTTTAATTTACTAAATCTGCCATAAGAGATTTAAGTGACCGTGTGCTTTGGGGGGCTCTGATTGCGTTAGTCAGCAGCGTTGCCTTGAGAAGGTTCAGCTTGTCTGGAGTTTCTAGGAATTGGAAAATAGGCCACTGGAACACGGCGTCCAGCCCTCAAACGTCTGAGAGGGAGAGAGAGAGAGGCCCAACTCCACCCAGCCCTTCCCTCTCCTCCTGCCCTTCTCTTTCTTTTTACCATAGTGTGAAAGGGAATACTCTGCCCCACCGAGACGGCCCCACATTCCTCCATTACAGATGACAAGCTGCCCCCGCCTCCCCCTCCCCGCCCAACACCGCAAACGCCACAGCCCTAAACCCAGGCCTGCCGACTCTGCAGCCTGCTGTTTCAAATGCCTCAGGTTTCACCCGGGGAAAATCCAACTTTGGCGAGGCATCAAATTCGACCCCCACCTCCTCCGAGTCTGCACACACATTCAAGCGTACACCTGACCGCCCGTGCTTTGCCTTTTCTCTGCCCCCTCGTTGAAATCCTTCCAAAACCCATCGGAGGTGTCGTGATTGATGGCGGCGAGTGTCCGTCTCCGATTGCTCCAATTAGGTCAGACGCTCCAGTGAGGCACGGCTACTCTCCATTAGCCCTGTCCAGCTTTGTTTCTCCTCTCAGACCAGGTGGTGTTGTTTGGCGGACTTTCTGTGTTTTGTCTGCCGAATCGTGGCACATTGTGACTTCTCAACACAATGGGGGCGGGCACACGCAGTGCCGGCGGGGAGCTATAAGGATCTACAGTCCAATCAATCAACATTGTCATGTTTAGTCTGTGCTTGTCTTTCACTACAGGAGGCCTGTCTGCTACCGTTCTGGAGAGCCTTTTTGGCGTCTGTGGAGAGTTCTGGAGAAGTTATTCCGAGATTAACGACTGAGATCGCCTCAATTCAGATAGTGACGAGAGAAAAAAAGCCGCCCGTGTGTTCAGATTTAATACTCCCACGCACGAAACGACCATTTACATATGTGCAGCCTGACGCTGGCTGTAAATAACTGTGAATCTAAGGAGGCATTTAGTTTTTGATTCATCAGTGTGTTCGCAATCACAAATCAACTTGCAATACTCTGTGTGGCTGTGTGTGTAGTCACTTTTACAATAAAAACCGGATGATTAAAAGGGAAGGGAAGCAATGCTACCTCCTGATGGATCAGCTCATATCCTTTGGTTTCATGTGACTCTTTTATGATCAAGCACAATCACAGCAAAGCTCGCACATCACAGGCTACATCAAAGACGACGGAGCGTTCTCCACTGACCAAGTAACACGAACGCAAATATAACGCCTCAAACTGGGTTCCATCTTCACAAGCATTTTCACAGTTTTCTCAGAGCTTTACGTCCACATTCAAGTTCTGAAACAGTAACAAACAATGGTTCAAATAGCATCTTTTTCTTGCAGCTCTCCCTCTTTTTCTTGCAAACAACAAATTTGTACACACTGTGACAGTCACGGCGGATACTCCACTTGGTCTCAGCAGGCTAAACGCGGTTGCATCCGACTCTCTGTGATCACATTTTGTGTTTCAGTAGAGCTGAACAGACATTTACAGGTGTTCTCAGTCAGTGCCATCTTGTTCTGTTTTGTGTTTGTCAGAAAGTAGCACGAGAATAAAACGTTACCCAACAGCCTGTGAGGGTTAACAGCCATCAGCATTTTTGGAAAGCTTCTTTATCCTGTCCACAACACAAGATCTGTATTTTAAAATTGATGTTAGTGTTTGATGAAATCATACAGATGAACCAGGCTGGTCTCATGCAGCGTTCGTAGCTATAACTACGAAAAGTAGTGCAAAGGAAGTATAGGAAGTATAAAGAGCGACAAACGCAGCGCAGGGAGGATGTCGGGGTGGATCAAAAAACACCGGACTTTCGCCAAGGACACCGGTGTTCCTAACCCGTGTGAAACCAGAAGACAAAGTTGATTTATTTGTCACATAATTTCCGTACTTAAGTTACGCCAATTTCGATGTGATTTTAACCCAAACCGCGACCTTTCCTAAACTTAACTAAGAAGTTTTTGTCACGTAACTTCCATACTTAAAATTACGCCACTTCCGGTGTGAATTTAACCCAAACCATAATCTTTTCCAAAACCTAACTAAGTAGTTTTGTTGCCTAAACCTAACCAAGTTTTTTCCTGTGAAGACGGAAGTTTATTTTGAAAAGACTGGAGCGGAAATTGACAGGTGCGTCACGTGTTGCTGGATATTTGTAGAAAAACGCGTGAAAAATGAGTAAATAACTTTCCGTAATATATCAAATGAACTGAGGACACGTCGGATGGATATAATAACGACAAAGTAATTCCAATCCACCCTGCTGTTGAACAGGACACCACATCCCTACCAGCCCACTTCAAAATGATCAATAAAACATCTTTACTTTATCATCGCGGTTTTCTTTTGGCACATAATGAATGACATTCCCTCTCCTCGTCGCTGCAGCTTGATGAAAGAGCGCAAATATTTCCTTTCAGTGCTGTACGGATGTAAACCTGCCTGACAACCTTGACCACATATCATCCTCTTTATCTCCCATCACCCTCGTCTCTCTCCACACTGTACACAATGTGATAAGTAAAAAAAAAATGCCATAAAATTCCTCATCCGTCTTTCGCGCCACGAGGAGGAGTGGAGCTCGCGGGTCGCCCGAGGACACATCCATTCATTAAGTCCCTCCACCCCAGAGGAGGAATTGGACCGCGGGCTCCCAAGTGCATCGCCATGTCACCTTGAACAAATCCAGATGATTAAGTGACAAGCACTCCCACGTGAGGACGCTTTATTTCCCAGGAAACCCTGACGCTTCCCCTCCTATCCAATTTTCAAGATGCAAATCTTGAAATGTTGTGCTGAGGAATAAAAAAAAAAAAAACATGCCTATCTCACTCTCTCTCCCTCTTTCTCTCTCTCTCCATCCTTCGTTCCCCTGCCATGTAAGCACTACTAATTGCCTTTCATAATTAGCCCGGTGACAATAATTGTTGAACTGATAAAGCTGAGTGCTGCGTGTGTGTATGAAGTCACACTTCCAGCTCATTCTTCCTCATGTGCCTCCTGATAAAGTGGGTCATCAATGAAATGCCCCACATTTAGATCACACAAGGACAATTCCTACGCACATTTCCTGGCAAGTTTTCCACATTGTTTCTCTGCACCCCCGCTCTTTTTTTTCCTGTGTGTGCACGAACTGATGGAGAGAGTGCTGTGAGGGGAGGAGGGGGGTTATTTTATAAGATGCATCCCACCAATGGAGCCTCTGCAACCTCACAGACAGAAGCTGGCATGTAAATTTGGGTGAAAGCAAGACAAGGAAGAGTTTTAATTAGCCTGGTTAAGTAGGCGCTCGCGAAGCCGCCGGGGCTCACCAGGGGGATTACGACAGATTTATTTAGCCGAGGCTGCAGGAGACGCTGCGATATGATATATTCCAACAACAACAATAGATCTGTAATCACGCTCCAAACCCAGAAACCCCGGCTAATCTATTCCCGCGTCTCGAAAACGAGCACGTTTTATTCCCTCTCATCTAGAAGTCAAGAGTTTTGTTTTTTCTTTTTTTTTTTCCTCCCCTTCTCCACTCCCTCTCCTCCCTCCTCTCTCTCTCTCCGGTGTTCAACCCTTGTGGGCAATTTAGCGAGGCACTCAGACATGCTAACACAATCAACAATCAGGTCGTTTGCTCTCTCTAATAGGCACTCTGGTTTTCAGTAAAAGAAGCCGTATTGTTTATTTGATTGTGTTCGCCGGGGAGAGTCCGCTGGGGAAGTATTTGTTACACGTGGAGGGCGGAGGCGGTGTTGTGCCGGCGTTTTGGAGAGACTACTACAGGAAGTCTGAACATCGAGGCACAATGCAAAAGCACAAAAGTCACTCTCGATTCAAAGCACCGTATTCAGAGCTTAGTGTCATTTTGGGATGCTTGTGGCGCACTTGTTGAGCGGGTAATGCAGTTCAGGCTTGAAAAGCGAATGGCTTTTCAGTTTGTTACTTTATTGTCATTGTACAAAAACACGCCAGCTATGTAGATATGATGTTATAGAAGGGACATTTCTATAGTGAAGCGTTCACCATGAATGTTTGTTTTTCTAAAAAGGAAATAGCTGCATCTTAGTAGCCTTGAAACATTGTGTTCAGTGCATGAAAAACAGTTACTGAAGTGTACGTGAAACGTCACAGATTAACCGCCACAGAGGAGAAAAAGAAACTTCAGTGTAATGTTTCTCTGTGGTGAAGCCTAACCACTGAAAAATCAAATAGAAAGCCCAAAATGTGTAAGAGAACAAACTAGTTTGGATGAAAGACGTAATCTACTTGCAACAGCAGCTCATGAGGGAATTCGACAGGCCTGTTGTTTTTCTCTACAAGTTTCTGACATGTTGTCACCTGTCCAAATACCCATCAAAACCATATGGGACCACACACAAACACACACACACACACACACACACACACACACACACACACACACACAGTCGTGAGAGGAAGAGGTATACACAGTAATTATTGACAACACATAACACCTGTTTCTATTCCGCATGGGTAGAGCACTCAGAAAACCCAAATGAGACACGCTGTTGATGCTGAAAGGCTTTAGAAGACCAGGAGACACACACGACTAATAGCAAACTATGTCTGTATAATGGTTTATGGTGCTGTTTTACTGAACTGGGATATTTAATAAGTGTAGTTGTGCAGCAACCCAGGGATTGTAAAGGGCTAGAAGAAGCAACATTTGTCATAAATTATATTTTGACGAGGCCAAGTGGCCTCATTATATGAAAGATTTGACAAGTTCTGACATCGAAATTTCGAGCTACACTTTGTTTAATTAAATATGGCACTGTAATATATGTAATATAATATGACACTGACACAGGAGAATCATTTTTGCGTACTTTAGGTGGATATTTATGTGTCTGTGTTTCACTATTTTGATCATAGTGCAGGGCATGCAATTTTCTAGTAAATGCAACAAATGATGGTGCAGCAATTCAAGTCAGCGCCGGAACCTGTTTACGGGCAACGTATCCTCATCATACAACAATTCATATGATATCGTACGAAAAGTTATTTTGTAATAGTTTCGTGCTTTTCTTCCTACAAATGTCCAGCAACACAAGTGATCAGGGCGCCTGCGCAAGCCCTGCAGTGTTTAGGCAACAAAACTTCTTAGTTAGGTTTAGGAAAAGATCGTAGTGTGCGTTAAAATAACTACGGAAGAAGCGTTTCTTATGTATGGAAGCTATGTGACAAATAAGAAAATGAAATGAAATTCTAGTTTCATACGGGGTGCCATGCCATTGTTCCGATGGCCCATTAGCCTCTTCCAAAACCCCGATAGTCCATAAAGCAGAACAGAAGCACGTGACTAATTATTCTGCAAAATTACGTCTTCGGACCTCCCGGTCGCGATTTTTTTTCCTACTATGGCAAAGGCATGACCCGCCATACTCTGTATCTGGTAACCGATCCAACCGACGATTCAAGGCAACGAGACGGGAAGGCTCGAGTAACGGCTTGAGGGCAGCGTGTCAGTTTTTGTGTAGTGGCCAGATTTGGAAAATCGGTGTCATGTGATTTTGTCCACTGACTGCGCTTCAAAGTTGACTGAAAACAGAGCATGATAGATTAACACACTCCAAAGCACTGAAAAATCATTTGAGGTAATGTTTATACCCTGTTACGAGCCACCATATCCACACACACACACATAAACACACGTACATGGATGGCAGGCCACAACACAGACGTGCTCCTGGGAGAATAGTGAAGCTCTGCAGGCAGACCTCACCCCCTTCAAACAAGCCACAGAGGAAAACATGAGCTTAAAGTAAACAGGAGGCAGACAGAGAGAGAGGGGGGGGGGGGGGGGTTACCACAATTTAACTACAGAGTGACGCACCGTATATGTGTGTGTGTGTGTGTGTGTCTGTGTAAAGATCTGTCCATCTTTATCTCCCTTCTCTATGTTCCCACTTACTGTACCTGAGTTGTGTGTATGTATTTAAAGGTGCTTGTGTGTGTGTGAGTGTGTGTGTGTGTGTGTGTGTGTGTGTGTGTGTGTCAGTGTGTGTGCGTGTGTGTGTGTGTCTTCCTCCATATGTGTGTGAGTGAGTCAGCTCACCACAACCCCACACACACACACACACCACCACCCACCCACATCGCTGATGACAGAGCGCCTTTAATAGACTTGTGCGTGAGTGACTGTTTTTTTGTTGTATTCAAATGAATGAAATACAGAAAGTGAGACAGAGGCTGCGGAGGGTCGCGGTAGCTCTCCGTCCACTTTGTGATTCAGCCGCCGTCGGTGATGATGTCAGCAGGAAAACTTGACCGCCACATGCTCTGATGCCTCATTTACTCACAGGCCTCGTTTCATCACGGCTGACCCCTGAAAAAACTTTTATTTGTTCCTGCCACAATTTGTGATTTTTTTTCCTCCCCCAAAACTTCAGCACCTCCAAAATCACATGATAAATGATCTGACAGCTGCACGAGGCTTGACCATATGAAGTGGCACTTTCTTGATCTAAACGATTCATTTTCGCCACATATGCATACACTGCAATTTTCTGGCTTGAAAAATAATGCGCCGAGGTGATTTATCAAAATGATTAAACTGGAGGAAAACAGCTGTTGAGCTTATGGAGATCCTGGCAGGTTTCGTTACTTTACACTTATTAGGATTTCCTTTTTTCCTTATGAACGTCGTAGATCAAGGTTTGGCTTTTGGTGGAAATCGAGGGGGGTGGGGGGGGGGAGCAGGGGAAAAGGCGTATTTGACATGACAAAAAAAAAAACGGGACCGACTGAACGTACTCAGAGGGAAACTTACAAATTAGCCTCCGCTGAGGATTCTGACGTGCCGTCCCGAAATGAAAGGCCATGACAATTAGCATGAACCTCCCGTCCCGGCTCAGCCGTCTGCCAAGCCAAGCTGAACTTGAGGGGGAGCAGGCGTTTTTCTCACTGTTTTAACATCCTCCCTTTTTCGTTTTAATTAACACCTCAGTTACTCGGGGTGTTTGGGTTTCCTCAGAGGGAGCGTGCAGGAGCCTGTTTTTTTTTTCTCCTGGAAGATCGTCACACCTGTTCAGTCAGCAGGTGTTCCAGTCATCTCTGCCGAGCAGAAAAAAAGACAGATTCCTATGCTTCCTATTTCTGGAATTTTTCTCTGACACTGAAGTGATTTGATCAGAAATGATAGGAATACATTCAATGTAAATACGCCTTACAAATCTGGTTTAATTTGCCGATTTCTCCGCCATCTGAGCAGTTTGGTTTTGCCCTAAATCCATTCTCTTCCGAGCTGTTTTTACCCATATTTGTGCGATTTTTTTTCTCTCTCTGTCTAAAGCAGGCAACAAAACAAGTCAACACCATTGTCAGGTGCATTAGCTATTCAGTTATTCTCTTTTTTCTTTCCTCGCAGAATGCTTGAGTGTCTGCATTTGAATATCGACCAGGACTGTCACACGGCTTTCAGGTGAGCGCAGAAGCAGAAATATACAGCCCAATAATAGTCCTTGGCAGCCGCTGTATTTTTCTTTTGTTTTCCAAACTAGATATGAACACATATTTTCCCAGCGTCGACTCTCGTGCGGCATCCTTCCACGTCAAAAGGACTTGTATTGCGTTCATTAATCCACCCCACTTGACAGTTATTTGGTCCAAATTTGATTTGCGGCTGTTGGTTTTGATCGCCGCCGTATTGGGAATGATTTGAAAGCATTACGGCCTCCCTTGAATCCATAATGAATTTATTGCACCTTTATGGAATATTGCAGTGACAGGATTTGTGTGCTTTAATATTCTGTCTACAGTCATATGCTGCGGAGGAGAGTGATGCAGATGTCAAAACCTCGGCTTGCTTGCTTTCCTCTTTACTTTTTAATGTCAGAGTTTATTTCGTGTTATTTATCTCACCCATCCATCTACGTTTTTGTCTCTCGTCAGTCTCTCCCCCCTCCTGTCTCCTTAATCCCGTAAAAATGTCTCTCACTGTTCGAGTACGTCCTCCTCCCTCCCCTCAATTAGACATATGAAATCATCCTCGCCGTATCAATTGGTGACTTTTACACCCATTAATTTGCCATAATTATTTCATTTCAGATTGATCTGACTGCGCCATCGCAGATGGCGTGCGCGCCGACGCTCCGTTCCCTCCGCTGATCAAAGGGAGTCATTTTAATTGGAGCCTTTACAACACTAATTGTTCTCTCTGTTGTAAATCAGTGTCTGTTAGTCTCCCCAGGTCTTTGTTAACAAATTGTCTTGGCAGTTTCCTCGTTTCATCTTGGATTGAGTTTTATTGCGTTGCATAACTGCGAGTGATTGACTGCGATGATTGTGATGTGCAGTCGGAGAATTTGAGGATTTAATCCTGCAAAAATGAGGGCAAATTAGAGATATGTGCCGGTATACTGTAATATTATTGAAAGCTGTAAAGATGTTTTTTGTGTGAACCATCTTCTAAACACTGAAACGCCAAGAAACAAATAAACCGAGAAGAACATTTTATTGAAATGTGATGCTTTTGATGCTCCCCCCAGACTCTGCAGCGCTTTGTAAGTACTACAGCTTTAAATCAGCCTTTGGCTTTTTGTCCAAAGCTCCAGCCAACAAAAACAGCACCTGCCTTTGCGTGTCCATCAGTAGCCCATTAACTCATGTCTGGTGGAGCAGACTCTTTAAACTGACCAGAATGTGGCTGGGCTCAAAGCCTCTCCTGTTGACGTATGGAGATAAATGGACTCTGGCCTGTATTGTCCTGCTGACACGCCCACATTCAGCTTCATTGGTCTTTGTGACAGGCCAATGGGGGAGATATGCAAACGAGATTCGGAGGAGGGGAACCCCCAGATATTTTCATTTTTTTTTCAGTCATCAACCACGCTCTACGAACTTTATTTCTATTTAGCTTTTATCTTAACCCCTAAAACAAACACATCAAAAAGGAAATATGTCTTTAGTCCTAAAGGTGGTTGTTAGGCGGACAAACTACTCTAGTTTGTGTCTTTGCATGAATGATTCCTGACCTGTGACCTCCCCTAAAGGGAGTGGGCGACGGCTTTTCGGGTTTGGGATTAGGTTGGGGGGTTGGATGACCGCCGAGCCGAAGGCAGGAAGTGTAAACCGATACACATCAGACCCTCATTTAGATCTGAAGCGACGGCTTTTTCATGCATGACCGCAATAAGAGCTCTACACTTCATATACACTTGGTAAAACCACGGTGCGTGGATCATTAAAGCAGAAATAATCCCGCAGTCTGACTTTTGAGCCTCTAAAACACAAGTTCAAATCCATCACTTCAGCACAGCTGTTCAAGCGTGCACTCGCCAGCTCCTCAGTGTGTGTGTGTGTGTGTGTGTGTGTGTGTGCTTTACACACGTGTGTTCACAGCGAGTTTTCGTGCATGCATGTGTCCGTGAACAAGTATAGGTGTGTTTGTGCATGTACATGTGTCTGGGAATGTAAAAGACTTCTCAGCTCTAATGGGTTAGCAGGAGAGAGTGTTTTGTGGAAGTCCCAGTTGGCCAGTAGGTATTTCTGTTACTACGAGAGCCCAAATAAGTGAAATCTAATAGGCTTTCTCTCCCAGAGGGATATTGAGCAGGACTCAACAGATTAAGACCTGTTGACTGATGGCAGCTTAAACTATAGTGCCGTTACACTCCCGGCTTCTCTGGATGAGTGCTCCAAAATGATACCAGAGAGAGAGTGGGAGAAAAGATAACAGTAGCGGTTGTAGTAGTTGGCTCGTCCACTTGAATTGTCTTGTGTGTCTTTACATTTCAAACTTCTCTTGATGGAAATGACATTTTTTTTTATTCTTCCTGGCTTTTGTCTCTTGATATTTCACTTTTTTTGGCCAGACTTGTGACGCGGTTCTATGGATGGCGAAGTCTGTCTGTCTGTTGGTCTATCTGTCGGGCCACCACTTTGGTCCAGACTGAAATATCCATTGTATAGATTGCCATTGAATGGTGTACATACTGTATATTCATAATGCCCAGAGGCAAAAAGCTTTGGTGACTGACATTTGGTGATCCCCTTTATTATTATCTCTAGCACCATTATGAAATTGACTTTTTTGGTTTTAAGTAAAGTGTCTCAACATCTACCTGATGGATTGGCACGCCATTTTGTACAGACATTCATGGTCCTCAGAGTAGGGCTGCAACTAACAATTATTTTCACTGTCGATTATTTTCTCGATTAATCGATTAGTTGTTTGGTCTATAAAAGTCAGAAAATGGAGAAAAACGACGATCAGTGTTTCCCAAAGCCTAAGTTGACGTCCTAAAATGTCTTATTTTGTCCACAACTCAAAAATATTCAGTTTACTGTCATAGAGGAGTAAAGAAACCAGAAAATATTCACATTTAAGAAGCTGGAATCAGAGAATTTTGACTTATTTTTTCCTTAAAAAAGATTACTCAATCCGATTAATCGATTATCAAAATAGCTGGCGATTAATTTAATAGTTGACAACTAATCAATTAATCTATTCAGTCAGGATGAATCCTTATGACTTTGATGATCCCCTGACTTTTTCTCTGGTGCCACCATGAGGTCGACATTTGTACAATAACCACGATATTGAATGGATTGCCATAAAATTTGGAAGAGACATTCACGTCCCCCTCAGGATGAATTGTAATAACTTCGGTGATCTCTTAACTTTTCATTTAGCGTCATCATCAGGTCAAAATTTCCAGTAATTTGTCCAGTACTCTGGCTTATGACCGAATCCCTGCAAAGCTAATGACAATCCCATCAGCACCAACTGTACTTGGTGTTTGGTGCTAATCGGTGAATATTAACATGCTAAAGATGATAAACTTTATACTTGCTAAACATCAATATGCTTGCAATGTCACTGACACGTTAGCATTTAACTCAGAGAATAGGATCACTAATAAAATATTGAATACGATTATACATTACATATATATCCTATTTTAAAATATTAAATCCAATCCAAAATATTATATATATAAAATGTGTGCCACCTCTGTATCGAATTAATTAATGATTATTCAGAGACATTAATAAAAAATAAATACACATTACAGCAGAGCTCCTTATACAATTATAATAATTCTAAAAATTGTAATGCATTCACTTTGCTGTGATCCTCTGCTCTGAATATTACATAAGATATGAAATATTTGCTTTAAAGTTAAATGTGCTTCATACATTATTTTCCTAAACCCCAACTATCTTCTGTCACGGGAATGTTTTTCCATGAGTCAAATCCAATTAGATTTATTTTGGCAAACAATTTTAAAATATTTATTTCCATGTCCCATAGCCCAATCCCATATTCCCAGATCCCTTTATCAAAAATCAGCATATTTTTTGTTCACATTAAAGCTTATTTATAAATGAAGGGAAGTCTTTTGGGGTATTTTAGGGTCATCTGCGTTGGTTTGCAGAGGCAAACCACATCCTGGTCATTTAGTTTGGATGTTTCACAGACTTAAAGTAGAGAAATGGCTTCTGGTGAAGTGGCAGCAGATTCCTGTCTTACCCCCTACAGTGTCCTGACTTCCCCTCAGAGCTCAGATCCCTACATGGTCGGGCCTCTCTCTCACTTAAGCAGCATTCATCAATCCAGGCCGGCTCTGTTGCTATAGAATGTGTAAGCACTCGGATATCGACCGTCTGAGATGTAGAAACACTGCGTTCTGCCAGTGGAGTGACAGGGAAAAGATGAAGTAGATGGCGTGTGTGTGTGTGTGTGTGTGTGTGTGTGTGTGTGTGTGTGTGTGTGTGTGTGTGTGTGTGTGACAGTGTTCACGAGTGGGTTACGTGCATGTCTGTGCTGGATATTCCCCAGCCCACAGTCATTATCCTAGCACGGTGTGGACTGTATTTTTATCAGGCTGCGAATGCTGCATGTTTCATACAGGAAACCACGAGTCAACGATCATGCCATACATGAAAACCAATTGACCTTCCTTGACTCTGCATCAAAGGCTACATCGGCTCTTGTAAATTATTTCACATCTGGCCGAGCTTCCCTTAAACAGCCAACTGCAAAGACACAACAACAGTCCGCAGTGAACGAAGGAAGATGGTGTAAGAGAGAGACAATCATTTGTTTAAAAGAAACGACCATATGAATTCTTCCACTATGTATGAAGCTTAAAAGCTCATAGTAAAAGCACAGATTTTTTAAGAACATGCCAACTAGATGAAAAGCCTAATTCGAAGAAAGAGAGTGTATAAGGGATGATAGATATACAAAAGCTTCAGGGATTCTGTAGGGAAACTGCAAGGACATACTTTTGTTTTGTGGATGAAAGCTTTGAAAAATCTCTCCTTAAATGGATTGGAGCAGAAACACCATCTTGAGAAGCCGGATTCTGTGTTTTGGCTTCATCAAGTGGCAGCGAACGCCAAGATGTATGGATGAGAGGCCTTGTACAGGTGCCATGCCAATGCCCTAAATGGTTAAGTGCCCCAAGTGCCAGTTTGCCTGGCAGCCAGACAACTGGCACAGTGAGGTGGTCCCCTGAATTACATTACTGTCAGCGAGAAAAAGTACTAGCGCCTGACACAGAGACCATTTCCATTCAAATGAATGCTTTCATTTTGACAGTACGGACGAGGAGAGCTCGCGTTTTAATGGCCTTGATGAAGCTGGGTCCCATTCTGCCAAATTTAGGGCTGTCAAAATTCAAACAAAAGGGAGAAAATACAGAAATGTGTGCAAACTGTTTGATTAGCCCTTGAACATTTTAGCAAAAATAGCTGTAACAATTCCAGCGTTGTATTCAGTAGTATAACTGTGTTGAGTTCATGTGTACAACTCCATCAAGCTTCAATCTTACATCATGCAGCTGTCATGTACATCACTTAATGAAATGTCATCATTTGAAATTCTGTAACATAAATAAATGAAAAGTTTTTGTTTTTTAAGAACGGAATAATATGCTATACTGTAAACTAAGAGAGGATAATTCAACCTTTGCCTCAGCTTTTACATCACCGTG
Organism: Sebastolobus alascanus; assembly: GCA_916701645.2. Lineage (NCBI taxonomy): Eukaryota > Metazoa > Chordata > Actinopteri > Perciformes > Sebastidae > Sebastolobus > Sebastolobus alascanus. Next base: position 2,013,633 of record CAKAOJ020000025.1, on the reverse strand, counting down.
CTGCTGAGTTCTCGCTCTGTATCAGTCTCTGCTTACAGAATCTTTAAAGAAGAAGATCCAATTATCAAGTTCAATTTACCAATTTATCCAATCTCTTTCAAATCAGGTTTCCAAGGATGGAATAACATTTCACTCACATGAAGCAAATCATTTTTGATATGGCCAAGGTAAGCAAAACAGAGCTAGTCCACTTTTGCCAGAAATTCCAATCCCCTCGCATTAATCTACACCAAAAGAGTAACAATCTTCCAATGAAAAAAAAAAAGCTAGTTGTTAATGAGATAACATGTTACATAAAAAGCAGCAGCACTACAATAAAACCACATTCAGTTTAGAGGATGTTGGAAAAAATGCAACAATAAAAAATAAAAATAACTTTTTGTATGAGCTTGTTATATTTCAAGACACGGTTATGTTGAATTACTTGCGATCACTGAATTAAATTTATTTAAGAAATACAGTATATAATAGAAAACAAACTTGTGATTTTTAGGTGTGAATATTATTTTAAATAATTTGCAAAACTTCAATATTGCATTATCTACTTTGGGCTGGTAATAATTTGTCAAAGACAAAAGGCTAATGCCCAAAACCCAAAGAATTTTCACTGGCATACAATGGCAGTGGCACCACTGTTACCACTCTTTGGCTATGGTTCTTTTTGCTACAGCAAGTCCTCTATCGTGCATGACCGGCACAGTGGTGGGATGCCAGTGAGGGATCATGTCCCTTTCGCTGCACAAGTGACTCTTACTGGTTGAGTGGGGCATCTAGGCAGAGTAGAGCCCCTTTTCCTACTGGAAAAAAACACTAACATCGGCTTTTGTCTTCAGTGGGAAAGGTTACAATCGGCATTCATTCCCGGGACAAATAACTCTGCAGTAGTCACAGGTCACATCGGCTCCAGCTCCGATCAGCAGCGATGGAAACATGACAACCGGGTGGACACACTAATTTTCATTTTTCTGTGTTGGAATGATCAGATGAGATGAAGATCAAAAAATGAGAAGAGCCTTCTGTGTTTGCCCTCTTGACTTCACTCGTTGGCTTCTTGTGCATTAATTTAGCTTAAGCTGAAGAGACAATCAGAGTGATTTCTTTCACAGAGCTCCACGCCGATTCAACATGCTGAATTGGCCAAAAAGCCTCTGACACGGCAGACTAGAGCCGACGGTGCGGGACACACCGAAAAACAAACACACCGACGGAAGCTCACCGACGGCCCAAAACTGTCCGACTGCCAACCGTCGGCTTGGTGTGCCAGGGCCATAAATAACATATGACTGTCTACACCCTCCGCATGCCAATGGGAGTTTACAGTGACAAGAACTGCAGTGCAAAAGGGTGACTTGCAGCTCCAAATTGGGACAAAAAGGTTAGGGCTAAGTTGCCGAGGCGCCGATTCGAATCAACCTAGCAAACAAGCAGGAGGAGAGCCAGGATTTATTTAGTTGTAACCATTACACGACACATAAAGAAGCAGTGAAAAGATCATATGTTCTTGTTAGCCTAAATCTGAATTTATCATATAGACGTATGTTTGGCAGGCGTTTCGCAGCCCTCATTAACGAGGCTACCTTAAATGAAGTGGAAGAGAAGTTGCTCTCCTCCGTGTCTTTCCTGTCAGAGAGAGGCAGAGGCTCACAGATGGCCAGTCGCGCATCATTAGGCCTACGAAGCCTGGACCGCTAGCTTAGCTAAACCTAGCAGTCCACTCCAGCCCACAGCTGGACCCTGGTGTGTGTGTGTGTGTGTGTGTGTGTGTGTGTGTGTGTGTGTGTGTGTGTAATCCACAGGTGCACAGGGCCTGCTCTGGACAGAAAAGAGAGCATTAGCCCGGGGCCATGGAGGCAGGGAGAGGGGCAGAAAAAAGGGGCAGGGCAAGGTCTGTTTCAAATGCAAATGGCCTTCCCTGTTCCTCACAAAAACTTCCTCCAGTGGCACAGCTTGTAAAATATAGCACCCTATGGCTTCATTCAAAAGATACACCCACTAAGCGGGGCCTGCGGAACCACATGGCCCCCTGAAACCACTCGACCATATCATGAAGAAAAGTGGGCTCTTTTTTCAATCACACTAGTCAATGAATACACCGAGGCATATTAGCCGAGCAGTTAAGTTTTATATCACGTTTTACCCTTTGGACCGCATGTTGTAACAATGTATTATATAATGTCTTTCCTCTCATGATTATTTTAGTACTTTGAAGTATTTTCACTGAAAATGAAAAGATATAAAAACAGCTACAAAAAAAGTGGGAGATCAGATATAAATTAACTGCTTTCACAAAGTTTGAAGTACCCTGATGGGACTTAGTGCAAAGCAAATGGCCGCAATATATCATCTGCTTGCTGTGCCAAGAAGTAAGTGCTGGTAAGATCATTGTCCTGCTTACTTAAAACACCTCCTGATTATTAAAAGGAGATACAAAAAGATCTTGTCTGTGTTTGGCAACGCACTTTGTCTTTGATTAACAGTTTTAAATTGAAGATCATTAGCATCCAAAATGAAAAACACTTTTTTTTTTTTCAAGATAAGCAGGTAACAAAATCACGACGATGAGAGATATCACAAAATGATTTCTAATTCTGGAGGATAGAAACTTAGTTGCAGTAGCCACCTCCTTGGCTGACATGCCATTTTTCACTGTGTGGATTAAAACATTTGCATAGAAATATTTTAAAGTTGCTCGCATTCGAATCGGGGCCAATATTTTAATTACACTCGAGAGAAAAATCACCTTTTTTTTTCTCCTAATGATCTTCTAATCTATTCCCCACTTTCCAAACTTGCAAATGAGACGTTGCCTGCAAAACTTTGTAGGTTCAGATGTCGTATCATTACTCACAGACTAGTGTGACTTCCCAACATTTAGCACTCAGTAGGAAGTCCTGAGGAGTGTTTATACATCTGCTATGGCTATCATAGCAGCCTGATGGCCAACAGGCTTTTTTGAAAACTGCCTTTGTTTTTAGGACTCCCTCGACATGCCGCTCACTGATACATAAACTAAGGGAAAATGTTATGCTAGGCATGACTGAGATACACTCAATGGCAGTCACATACACAAATATGCCCACATGCGCACACACACACACACACACACACACACACACACACACACACACACACACACACACACACACATACACACTCACACACACACATTTTGTTTGATGCGGCCTGAGTTTCATCACATGATATGGGATCATAAAATATTATTGTTCTAAGGAATTAATTTTGACGAGGTTGAATTTCTATGACTGACTCATACATAAATATACATGTGTGCGTGCGTGTGTGTGTGTGTGTGTGTGTGTGTGTGTGTGTGTGTGTGTGTTTGTATAGACTATGAATTATGGCCTAGAGAACCAACTGCACTACTGAACTATAAACGATACGCTCACCCAAACACAAATAAACAAGCGCCACATAAAAACTCTTACACACACACACATATACTTTGACAGCAGCGTTATGACTGCCATGAGACAGAGAAGCCTGAGAGTTACTGGATTTTCCCAACATGCACTGAGAGAAGAGGCAGAGTAGACTCTGATGGAACAAACAGATGCTTCAAACCGACCGACCAACCAACCAACCAACCGACCGACCTTGTGGCTAATCTGGCATAACATTGGTCTCAAGCAGTGGGCTACCTCCGGGTCTGAGAAGTGAAGCCAATGTGGAAGTGCCTTAAACTCGCATTCTTTCTAATAGCCAGCAGGTGGCGACTCCTCTGGTTGCAAAAAGAAGTTTATGAGAAAATGACCCTACTTCTCACTTGATTTGTTACATCAGTAAACATTGTCAACATGAGTTTATGGTCTCAATCGCTAATTTCAAGTCTTCTTCAATACAGCATCATGTTCATTTAGTAGATTATGGTCCCATTTAGAGTCAAATAGACAAAAAAGCAGGGTATGATTTAGGACATGGCTACCTTTTGATTGACAGATCGCTACCAAGGCGTTGTTCGGTCTGGAAGTTGTCAGCGTTTTCGTCCTACAACTTTAACCCTTTCACAGTGTGTTTTCAGTTCATGATAGTTAATTGTAACATTTTGGTCGCCTTCAAAAAACCAAGATGGCGACGGCCAAAATGCAAAACTCGAGGCTTCAAAACCAAGGCCCAAGGAAGAGCGTCGGGTTTTGAAACAAATTTTCATAGTGGCCAAACGGTGGTACTACAACTTCTGTGTCCGTCACGTGATGCCAAATCAACTTCCCAGTACGAACACTTGAACAGCCCTTATTTAAATCATTCGGTCCTAAAAGTTGTAAAATGCGCTAATAGACAAATCCAGAGTTATTTCCCTTCCACCGTTCATGTGAATGAGCTCCAGTCCGAGGCTGGAGCGAGGGCTGGGAGGCGGAGTTAAAGGAAACGCTACTGAGCCTGCTCTATGGGCCCAATGGAAGCGGAAGATCACCGGATGATCCGGGTACTTTATCATTCGGCAGTCGGGCCGTTTTGGCTTCAAGCTCCGCTGAACAACTCTCATAGGAATGAACAGGCGTGCGCCTCGAACGCTGTATCCAGTTCTCTTTATACATCCATGTTCAAAACGGAAGTCCACAAAACAATGGGTGACGTCACGGTGACTACGTCCACTTCTTATATACAGTCTATGGTCTCAACATAAGACGACATAGGGCTTCTACTGTTGGAAAGGATCTTCCATTCTTTAGAGAAATTGAATCATAGGCTCATGGTAATGATGTCTTCCTGAAATGAACATTACGCATCACATTAAAGGCATTTATCAAGGCACGAACTGTAAAATTGTCAGCAGTCGGGTTGTATAAATGAGAATTATATGCAGGTAGGTTTAATGAAAGGATAAAAGAGTGCTCTAGTGGAGGAAACATAAGAGCACAGTGAATTGTACGTAGGAGGACTGGGAAGGCTGGAGGTCGGTGACGGTGAGTTATAGACCGAGGAGATGGCATTTTAGTCTATGACAAATGATGAGGAGCGACTCTGCGGTCTGACTGAAGAGCAAGGGGCCTCATTATGTTAAGAGTGGCTTCGCTGTAATATAGCATGCATGTAGGTCGGCGACACGTTTCAAGCTCAGTGCTCTTCAATCGTTCTTGAAAAGCTTTGCCTACATATCTGCATTTAATATCATAGCCAGTCTATGTCTATTTTCTGCTCTGTGCACTGTACGCTTTATGATTTGTTCACTTCAGAAGCTTCAATAAATAATAAGACTTTCTGCGTTCAAGGAATTTGTTTTTACTGTATATTGCACAATGTGCTTATTTAAAATAGCTTGAATTAATTAGTCATAGGTGAGGTACTGGTATGAGTAAAGTAACACATGTTGTGAGGTAGTATTTTAATTAAAAATGACCTGGATTTAATTAGGCTTAGATCTTAATCATTTCAATTAGACACCTGCAGCAGACAACATCCTGTATGTTTGTCTTGCGACTGATGTCAACGGTCTTCGTGTTTGACATTTCCACTACACCTGTCTTTAATGAGGCGCTAATTAAGAGTCCCATTAGGATCAGAGAACTGGCAATTAATAGGTCCTTAAATACAAAGATTTAGGCCTCTGGTGGTATCGGCATCGCGGAAGGCTAAATGTCAGCTCATAATAACAGAGAAGACGTTGGGATGGAAACTGTATCACTGTCTTTGAGCAACAGGAATTTTTCACAGCAGACACTGAAGAAGCTAAATGGACTTCAGCCCTCATTAATTTTATTATTTATACCTGGGCGTTTTCAAACTGTGACTTCAAAATGTCTTCTGTGAAAAAGGCCTACTTACAAACCAAGAACAACCCACAGTTGAATATTTAATTGTATCAACATGGGCTGGTAATTAAGATCTAACCTGTTTCTAGTTACATTTATGCGTTAAACAGATTAATTAAAGTGCTTAAACCTGCAACAACTGATATTTTTTTTGACCACTTGGGGGCAGCTGAAACAAGTAGTGAACACAACATTGACATATCATCAACTTTTAAATTGATATGGCATCCAATATTCACTCTTTTTTAGCTCTGTTTCTGGTCTCTACCCAACCAAGTCGCAAGAAAAAATGTTGGCATTGTACGTTTTTGCAAACCACGGGATACGTTGAATGTCGACGTTTCAGAACCCAAAAATATGTTTCATATATATGTTTCATATCAGCCTTGTATCACGCTTGCAGAAACGCACAATGCCAGGTGTTTGACTTTGTGAAACGATTGGATTTAGGCAACACAACTATTTGTTTAAGGTTAGAAAAGGTTTGTGTTAAAATAATAACGTAACATCGTAACGCAACAGCAACAACGTAACGGCCTAACAACGTAACGGCCTAACAACGTAACGGCCTAACAACGTAACGGCCTAACAACATAACAGCCTTACAATGTAACAGCCTCACAATGTAATGGCCTAACAACCTAACGACCTAACAATGTAACAACGTAACTAGTGTAAATAAATAACAACCGACCATACCAGATTTTCTTATGTAAGGTTACGTAAAAAGCATAAAGTCAATATTTACTTTTGTTTTCACACGAACAACGGCCACCTGGGCGAAAGTCATGTGTTTGTTTGACCTCCCACTCGCTCTTAGTGGACTCTCTCTCTTGTTATACTATACTCGTTATTATCATGGATGTATAGAGAGAATACCATGTAACTCTCTCTCTCTTGTAATATGTCACTTGCTCTGACCAAATGGTAAAACATATCCATGTTTGCAGAAACATACAATGCATGCCAACATTTGTTCCTGGTGCTCTGCCAACTCCTGAGAGAAAGATCTGTCTCTTTAGCTGCTAAATGCTCGACTATGTTCACCAGCTAGCTGCTAACTGTGTTGGTCTGCCATTCAGTGCTGGGAAGGTAGTGTAGGCCTACAGTTGGTTTTTAGAGCTTTTGCGCTAAGAGCAGCTGCCTGCTGCATCCAAAAACGTCGCCGTGAGAGTGAAACAGAAAGTCGCTAGAAAGCTCCATCAAGCTGAGGGGAGCTGCAGCAACCCCACTCACATCGCCGCTTTGAATATAGGAAGTTTAAAAAAAAAAGTATGACTGACAGTGTAAATGTCATCATGTTCTTTTAAATTGTAAAACTGAAAGACAAAGATCAACTCAAGGATAAGTGGTGGAGTGATGGGAGTACAAAGCCTCTGTTCTGTCTGGAGTGGTGAAACTAGGTGATAACTTTAACATCATTATCATTCTAATTATTTTGAGAAGGTGAAAGGAAGGCGGGAGGAAGTGAGACAGAATGCGATGGCGAGGTTTGTGTGTTTGCATGTATTGTGTCTGCACTAGCGTGTTTCCTTAAGCCTGAATGCCTGAATACATCTCCGTATCTGATATTGACTTTTCTTGAGCTCACTGACCTCTGCCTGGATAAGCCACTGTATCCCTCCACCCAAACATCGGGTCAAACATTGACATTTTCTTCTTATGCGTGACTAGAAATATCTGCACAGAAAAGTCCTCCTCGCAGCCATACCAATCGAACACAAAATAAGTTTTGTTCTCCCCCCGATCATTAGCAGATAAAGCCCCTCTTTCTTGCCCTTTAATCAAACAGGCGATGGCTTGACATGGCTGGTTAGCTCCCCGATAGAGTGCTCATTGTGCCCGCGTTGCAGAGCTATAGAGGGCTTGTCTGCGAGCAAATCATGGGATCGCTGGACGTGCATTCCTCACTCCCTCCCCCATCCCTGCCTCTCTCTCTAAATCTCTCATCCCCTTTGAAAATCGTCACGTTGCATATTTATCGCTAATTTGCGTTCAGGCCCAGAATAAATATTGGTAAAAACAGGCAAGTTGAAGGAATGAAAATGTGTTTCCAAAGGTTTATCTACTGACTGTGGACATTCATTTGAGACTAACACAGTGTGTAGACCTTCAGACAGGTCAAACAAGGGAAATTTGCCTCCTTTTAAGGTAATGTGTTCCCATAAAGCCTTTCGTCTTTCAGCCTCTGGCTCAGGTACGCGGCTAGGCTGCCCTATTCTCCCCACACGGGGTCGAGAACAATAGGTTTCAAGGCGAAGGCCCTTCATGCTCGCTGTCTAGTTTGTGATGAACCCTCAGGGGCCACTGCTCATGAGAATCGGTTTGTTTTTTGTTTTTTTTATCTCTTTTTTAAGGCTTCTCCGGAGGCAGATGTGCTCAGCTCAATTCAGACGCAGCTGCAGATGAAGAGGAAGAATATCGGGGGGCAAAGCCTGGTGAGATGGAGGAAGAGTGAGGACCTAAGGGGAGGAAAGACAGCTTGCGAAGGAAATAAGAGAAAGCAGATGAGAGGAACAATGAAAAACAAGCTAGCGAGAGACAAAAATAACAAAGATGTGCGATAGAGAACACATAGGAGTCAAGCGAGGGAGTGTTTAAAGGTGAGAGAACAAAAGAGGTGGAATGTGTGAGAAGGAAAAAGATAAACAGAGAGGGAGGGACCGAGGCAGACGGAGATAAAGAGCGCCGTGATGGATCGAACTGCACACTTCTTTCCATGTTGCATGTGAGAGAAGAAGAGACGGTTGAGAAACAAGACATTGTGGTTTCCCTGATCTAAATATAAGTCTGTGGTCGGACCCACTAACTGCTGTGTGTCTCTATCAAGTGTGCTTTTTTTCTGAGCCGCGTAAGTAGCCAAAATGCCACACTTCCTTACAATAGTGAAATCATTTTTTTTTTACCTTTCAATATCTATTCTTAATGAATGAATTCAGATGCGTGTTTCAAATCTATTGCGCATTAAAGCAAAGATAAAAATAAAGACTTGTTTTCAAAGAGCAAAGAATTATATTCTAAATATAAACCTGCAACACATTTGAATTTCATTATGTAGAAAAAAAAAACTCAAAGGATTTCTAGTGAGGGCAAATACAAACATTTACATATTCTCATCTCCGGGATATCCTGCTCTGCTAATCGTCATTTGTATGCTTTGTTGATTAAATGATCCTCCTCATAAATACTTCATTGTTCTCTGTAAACAACATAGTTATAAAGCTAATGATGTATTATTTATTTTGGGCTGCGAGGGCTCTAAATGTCCTTGATGTCATTTGTAATACTTTTTTTTTGTGAAATCCCATTATTTTCCCATAAACATAACAATAAGAGCCACAGTTTTTATACACACTAAGCTATGTCAGTGGATTAAAAAGTCATGGGCATGTGTGTTTTCCCCCAAACCCATAAATAGAAAAGGGGAGAAACACAACTTCCTCAGCCTCGTCAGCCCCAGTCTTCAACAGAAAGCTAGTGTTTCCCCTCGTAAATATCACATATCTCATACTTACTCTCTGATACTTTGAAGTTGCCAGTGAAACAGTTTCAGATTGTTATCTGTCTCAGGCAGTGAAAAACAAGTTTTGAAATAGAAGTGGATATCCGGCTGTAACTGTCCCGTCCCGCATGCCAGACAAACAAGAGAATTTAGGTTTATCATACTGGTATGAACGTTTATCATCCCATCGCTCACTTTATCTCTATCCTCCTGTATTTCTCCTTCTGTCTCTTTCGACCTTTATCTCTCTGAGTCACGTAGGGGAAACCAGTGTGTGTGTGTGTGTGTGTGTGTGTGTGTGTGTGTGTGTGTGTGTGTGTGTGTGTGTGTGTGAGTGTGCAGCCCATTCGCAAGAAAAGGCGTATGAACGACACGATAATGCGCAAGGAAAAACCGTGCAATAAGAGCACCGGTGTTGCTTTTGCCGTGTCATTTGTGCGCCATGTAGTCTGTACTGACTGCAATGTAAATGCATTCGCGTAAATATTCTACCAGTGACGTAGAATAAAAAGTGAGAAAGGCTGCTTGGTCGATGGGTCCAACAAACACAGGACTTTGAACCAGGAGACCGGTGTTCGATACCGTCGTTAAGTTATGTTAGTGACGTTTTTTAGTGACATGTTTTCTGTACTTATGTTACGTAGATTCTTGAACTTAGTTTACGCACTTGTTTTAAGGCCAACCAGGCCTTTTTTTCATAAACATAACTAAGTGATTTTGTTAAAAATGTGACACTGGCACGCTAACCTCTGGTGGACAGACAGGTATATTACATGTTTTGGCGTGATACCGGGTTGGTGTGCGAGTGTACTGGTTAAAATTGTTGCCGTATAAAAATGCAGTTTCAGTACAACCATTGATCTTAACTTCCTGGATGTAGATAAAGACGAGAGGAAATAATTGGTTGGCACTAGCATTTCTGTCCGATACTAGGTAAATGGATGGATGGTAAATTAAGTTGCATTTATATAGCGCCTTTCTAGTCTTCCAACCACTCAAAGCGCTTTACACTACATGTCAGCATTCACCCATTCACACACACATTCATACACTGATGGCAGAGGCTGCCCTGCATCAGGATCTAATCTAAATGCATCAGGATCTAATCTAAATACTCATTCACACACCGATGGCTCAGCCTTCGGGAGCAATTTTGGGGTTAAGTATCTTGCTCAACGACGGGCCGGGGATCGAACCGCCGACCTTCCGATTGGTGGGGGACCCGCTCTACCTCTGAGCCACAGCCACCCCGTTATCCCCCGCGTTAGGTCATAACAGCAAGAGCGCTTACACACAGCAACAACAACACACACACACATACACAATGCCATTCACCTAGAAAGCCACAAGACTCTGTAAGGAAGTTATTAGCCAATATTCCACACGTTTTTTTTTTATTAAAATGTTGTAGCTCGGGAACGGAAGGAGTGGAAGTGGCAACCCCAGCTTATTTGAAGGGCAACCCCGCTTAACAGAAAACATCTGCCACGGTTTCTGCGAGTCATCTGTGCGGCTTTTAGTCGTGAAGTTCGAGGGGAACTCAATTTTGGAAAAATCATCTCAAACAGCAGGACGTTTTTCTTTCTATCAACTATGATCAAATTGATTGTTTCCTTTGTTTAGATTTATTCTTATTAACCACCTGAGAGATTCAAGTTTTTTTTCATAGTTTTGACTGTTTGTGAACACTGTCAATAGTTTTGCAAATAATAATAAAATAATAAATAAATGGTACAATTTCATCTGCAGGCTACAGTCTGCGATGCACGTGCACTTTGCTTCCTCGAGTTGATTGACAGTTTCTACAATTCAAACTGTTGACTGCGGTTACCTTTTCCCCCAATTGAAAAGAAAACACGCTAAAGCGCATCCTGCAAAATGAGATTTATGAATATGTGAATACATGCTGTGTATACATAACAGCTGTTGCTGTCAAGCTGCGGTGATTATTTAATTGTTATGTACACTGCGGCTAAGATAACGCACCGACAAGGTAATTGAAATGTTATCCCAATCTTATCTGAGATGATTACTTAAACACTACATTTCTAATGCATGTTGAATTAGGCAATTACATGCGTTTAACGAGAGCCGGTGAGTGAGAGAGTGAGAGAGAGTGAGGGGGGGGGGAGAAGAATTAGCAGACAATGGCATGGGAATATTAAGTGTTTCAGCCAGTGAGTGTGGGGTCAAAGATCACACAGCGCTTATAGGCATATTAGCCACTTGGTTATGATAAATTATGACTGTGTTGCCATGGTGACTGGTACACTCATCGCCGGCATCCAGCAGGAAAAAAAAAAAACAGGGCCTTAACGAAGCAGGGCAGAGAGACTAATGCACTAGTCTGATGTCAGTTCTGTTCTTGAATTAGGTTAAAAATGAATAATGTTTTTATTTCAGTAACTCACACAAGACCCAGTTATCCAGAAGCCTTGTAAGCATGAAGACAGTGTTTGTCCACTGAGATGTAACTGTATAAAAGATTCTCTGTAGTAAAATTGGTGTAGTTTTAACTGACACTAAAGGTGTTTTTTTTTATCATTTTGTGGAAAAAATATCCTCATAGTTTCATCTGATGGGAAAATTGGAGAACAAATTTAATTTAAGAGAAAACAATCAAGGAAATGAGGGCTCTTTTCTTCTTTTTTTAGTGTGTGTGTGTGTGAGTGCCTGTAAAAACCTGGATTCCCCACAGTCTGCCATATTACTATGATTTGCCACTTACTTGACAATTAGACGCCAGCAGCTGGATGTTGATTTTTTTAGGAAGCGGCGAGCGCTCGTCGCCGTAGTCAAGTCACGTCCCCCGTGAGCTCATTAAGGATGTGCGGAACGCCTGGCTGATTGGCTTAAAATACTGGAGATGGACAGCCAGGTCTGTGCTGAGGAGAGACAGAGAGACAGACAGACAGACAGACAGACATGGTGGGTGGATATACAGTGAAACCAGTGAGGAGAAAGGGAAAGCAGATGTGACTTTGAACCTCCCACACTAGCCCTAAAGGGATCTTTTTAGCCGCTATCATGTTACCCCTGAACCTTTTTTTATGTTTACATGCAGGTGTGTGCACGTCCGAGTCTACATGTGTTTACCAGCATGTCTGCACGTGTAATGTTTGCCAATATCCACCCGGCCGTGTGTATTTGTGTAAACATATACACGCGCACACACATATGTCACATGCTTTATAATTAGCTGATTGAGCTCTAACTTCATTAGCATGGGCGAGTCTTCTGCACACTAATCAATTTCCACCATCTAGTAACGGCTTAGTGCGCAGCGCTGGCTGTCAATGGCGGAATTAGCCACAATGCTGTTGGGACGGAGCACGTGGCCGGCCTGCTGCGGGAGGGAGGGAGTGTAAAGTCTGATTAGAAAGTGTGATGCGTTGGCCTTATTTGCATGCAATCTGCGTTTTCAGAGTGCATCGGTACATGTATGTGTGTGCGTGTGTGTGTGTGTGTGTGTGTGTGTGTGTGTGTGTGTGTGTGCTGCTTTGCATGTGTGTACCTGGCTGCTCTCCTTTAATAGCCACACATCCTGCTGCTGCCTGTTAAGACTGGCATTTTTACAATCTCGTTAGCTTTAACACTCACTGATACGAGCAGGCCAAAAAACTCCCAGCCATTTCCTCTGTCTAGCTCCCCCGACCCCCCCCCCCACCCCATCTCCTTTGTAGTCAACATTTTTTTTACGTATTTTGCTTTAGCCATGCGAGTGGCCTGGCTCTAGGGAAGGCACTGTCAGTCTGTCGGTCCACCGCTTTGGTCCAGACTGCAGTATTTCAACAGCTATTGGAAGGTTGCCATGACATTTTCTACAGCCACTTAAAGATGAATTAAACAGACTTTGATGATTCTTTGACCGCTCCTGTACTGCCACCAGCAGGTTGATATTTTTGGGTTTTTTTTAGTGAAGTGTCTCAACAATTATTGGTTAGATTGCCAGAAAATGTGGTACAGATAACTGGCCATGGGGAGGACGAAACGAAAATCCGAAAAGTCCTTGTTCTCGTTTCTGCCACTTTGGATTTAATCCACTAAACAAACATACACAGACCATACAGCCCCCGGTTAGTGGCACAGTAAACACACAGATGGCTAACGTAAACTAAAGGCCGACATCACACGTGAAGATTATAAGATTATGAGGCTCTCAGAGTTTCATCAGTTTGGTTGAATTGTGCGTATTCCTGCCCTGCTGTTAGTTAGTAGTTGGCTTCTTTTTTTTTTTAATTAATAACTGATTACTGTAAATTTAGATTGAATGGACCCAGTAGTAGAGGTGAAATGCTGCCCCCTATTTGTTTAGAGCATGTGGCCATGATCTTACACATTGCACCTTTAAAGGTGCTAAATTTGAACTTCAGAGCGTATCTGTTGGTTCCACACGGCTCTCAAGATGGCGACGGCTGAGCCGGCGACTGACAGCTAACGTTGCTAACAGTGCAAACAATGGCAACAGTGCTGACAGAGCTAACAGGGTTTACCTGAGGGGGAACCAGAGAGTGGGCGCTATCAGCTGTAATCGCCTTTTAAGCGCAGTGCAGAGCGCCGGCCGTGAACTAGCCAAAAGCACATGCGGCCGGCCCGGCGATGTCAACAAAGCGAGGAGAAGCTCGGATTACAACACACACAGAGGGAGAGCAACTTCATTCTCTGCTCAGGTAGACATTACGAATAATTGTTTTCTGTTTTATTAATGCTCTGAATGCTGTAAAGAGCACCTTTAAAATTCGAGCTTCTAGTGTGAGAATATATCACATTCTCTATTTACCAGGAACAGACAGACTTTCAGAGAATAAGAGTTCCTGTTTCACGTAGGCCCTGTTCAGACCTGGTATTAACATGCGTCCTGAGGGATCCGATCACAAGTGGACAGCTCTAAGTACAGGTGTGAACGCACTCAAGACACATTCAGAGGTGGTCTGGGCCGCATATGATCACAATCTTTTAGCAGAGTGTACGTGAATGTGTCCTGGGCCTTATTAAGGGCCGCCTACTCAAGTGACGTCCCGCTGGGATCCGCGAGTCTCTGCGCTCATCAGGTGAAAAGACAAGCAGACACGAGCGCTTCTCTGCCTCGCGGCATGGAAACGGCCTCTGTGCTCTGCTGTATCTTGTCGGTACAACTGTGTTTTATTAAAATATATCTTATCTATAGGCTACATATCTACAGACTATCAGACTAGGCACACAAAGTGCATTATTATCACACTGTCGGAGATGTGTCGGTGTTTTTGTTCTGGTGCTTTGCACGGAGCTGACACCAGCTCGCCCGCTCGCTCTCCCTTATCCCCAGCTCTCTGGAGCTCTGTACCCCGCTGTTGCCTGGCAAAGGCAGCGGTGCCGGCGGCACGGAGGTCCCCGGGGACCGCCGGTTCAATAACCTTATATTTTGATGTTAATTAAATGTACCCAAATTCACGAATATGTAGGATATCACTACTGACATTCATGTAATATTACATCACAACGTCTACTGTATCAGCCATGTGTTTACTACGTGTTTATTTGCATATAGAGCAGGGAAAGTGAGATCCGATCACAAGTGGTCACTCAAGACGCATGTGGAGACGCATCCCAATGCCAGGTGTGAACAGACACGTTTGAAGCTGTCCACTTGTGATCCGATCACTCAGGATGCATGTTAATGTCAGGTCTGAACAGGGCCCTAGTCTCAAAGAGTCATGTTTTTTCAGGTTTAAACCCTGGCTAGAAACACAGCAGGAGGTGCTGTGAGTGGATGGTCAGCCTTGTAGCCCTCAGGCTATCATGTCACACACATCTACAAACATAACGCACACCAGGGAACATGCAGGGGACTAGAGATGTTGAGTGGAACAGAAGCAGAGCAATGATTGGACATCCATTTGATTTGTTACAGCATACTACATCACATGCGTCAGTACAGAGGTGTTTCACTCACAGGTATAGTTTTGTTGCAAGTGTGTAAGAGGGGTATAACTAAAGAGGGAGGAGGGTATAAACAAGAGAGTGAGGAGTTGGAAGATGGGAGTAGGTAAAGCCTGAGAGGAAAAGAGAACCGCACATGGGTTTATGTCATGAATGGCAGGCCTTAAGATGAAAAGAGCCATGTTCTTCAAGTGTTGATTGCACATCTGAAGGAGGCGAGGGCAGTAATAGGAAGCCTCCTCCAGCCATCTTACAGCACAGTCCAGCCACCGGGCCCCAACACCATCTCCATCCCCCCGACTCCCCCCCCCCCCCTCACTGACGAGCTCCTCCGCCACTGGACAAAAGCTGCTGCAAGTCAAGCATGAAAGCAGGGGAGGGGGAGCCGAAAAGAAATTAGGGGTGTGTTGGAGAGAAAATAGCAGGGGGCATGAACTGCCAGCTGTTGTGTTCAACGCTGCACTTCTCCCGGAGTAAAAAGTGCCAAAAAAATCATCTTGGAATTGGATTTACTTCAGGTGTTGATGCATAATTTATGAACCACTGACCGTGTTCCTATTTGTGCATGTCTAACACAATCAAACTAAATTTCAACATGTTTTCATTCAGGTTTCTATGATATGGGATTCACTGAAACTCAGCCTCGATTTAGAAATGATGTCTTCTAGCTACCGTTAAGGGTGATCAGAGTAAAGAGCAGTGACCCTGGAGCCGCCTGGGAGATGTTGTCATTGCCGTCAAATAAACGGTAACATCAGCAGAGACACTTGAACCTGAGCCTTGAAAGAAAGTTCCTCGAAAGCAGCCTTCAGTATTACACTGAAAGTAAACTGCTGTAGCATTATGCTGGCAAGTATTCTGTTAACTTGTAAAGGGATGCTTTATGAAGTCATCACAAAGTCCTTGGCATCATAAAAATGTTGCCTTGAGCAGGGGCGGGTCCTCAAAACTCATCTACTCTGCTGTGAAGGCCTGCCCTCTTTCTTTCTCCTCACTTTTGCTGTTTGCCTCCCCTGCATGGAAATGACTCCTGGCGAGTAAAGACTATCTGTCAGTTTCAGCTCTCCAGACACTCCTCTAAAACAGTTTACTGGCTCATTAGGATGCATTTTGGAATCGAAAGACCCCTTCCCCTCAAAACTTCTGACTCTACTTATGTTTATGTATGATTATGTTCCATTGGGGCTTTTTTTTTTTCTTTTCTTTTCTCCACAACAATGACAGCATGTCTGATTACAACATGAGGGTGAGTGAAAAAGCAACATGCCAAATCAGCCCCCTGAAGTGATATGTATTGGCTGGGGAGTTGTATTTTTCCGCCGCTCTCTCGTGCTGTAATCAAAGGGAGTGGCGCTCTGACTGCGACTCCCATCACCAGAGGCTAATGGCTAATCAAACAGGAGGGCTGCCAACTCTCAATGGCTTTCTCTAGCTGTCCTGCACTCTCTCATTTTCTCTTCTTTATTTATTCAAGGGATCCAAGCTTCACAATTAGCATGCATGCTATTTCCAAATGGGATATGTTTTAATTGTCCCAATCAACACACTAATTAACAATACGATCCCTTCAAAATGCGAATGTCAGAGTCGTGATTCTCTTCTTTCTGACCTGATAATGCTGCAAAATTCTAGGTTGCCAACTTTGAACCTCTTTTAGCTCTTTTATTCTCTCACCAAATGTCAGATTTCTTGTATTCCACGATGCTGTGCAGCTCACCCACCTTTTGTCTCCGGGCCTTTGTGAAGAGCCACGGGTCAAGGGTCAAAGTTCAAAGGCTCTCTGACCCACGGATCTTTTGAAACGCCACATCCCATCAGTCCTCTGGAGCATTCTGAGAAGGATTTGTATGATTAATCAAAAGGCTTTTCCCAAACGCTGCCCCCCAAAACTAGGCACTGTCCCACCGTGAGCCCCCGCCCCCCCCCACCCGCCAAAGGCATAGACTCGAGTCAAAACAACAAATTAACTTCGTGCCTCCGTAACACTTCTGGATTCACTTGTGGTATCATTTGGAATCGTAATAATGTTGGTAGTGGAAGAAATAAAATTACAGGAATCACAATTCATGACCTGTGTTGCGTACAAACAGTGCCTGTATTGGACCAAAAAAGGTGCCAGTACCCTAATTCAGCAGGGTTTATAATTTATATTTATACGTATATCTTGGTGATATATCCCACTTCAAGTGTATTTTTGTATGCATTTCATTTCCACAGTTTGTACATAAATGTATATTTAGTTAACAAATTAAATTGTACACAATTATAATATTGCATACATGCCACAAAAAAAACAATTTAAAGTATGATTTGTTTGCCGAAAGATCAAATTGGATAAAGAGAAGGAATATCAAATGCATTTTCAGCATTGTTTTCTCAGCATTAAGCTAGCTATGTGTTTACAAAGAGACGCAGATACGCAGGTGTTTAGGGGTGAGCACCTAGACTCACCAGGATGTGGCGGTATGCAATAAGAAGTAGGGCTGTCAAAGTTAATGCGATAATAACGTGCTATCGCAAATTTGTTTTAACACCACTAATTTCTTTAATGGATTAACGCAATCAATCTTTCGGAGGTTGTAGCGGGCTCAGTTTTAAAGCTAGAGTGAAGTTACTTGGTGTACTTTGGTACACAAAGGAGGTTAAATAACGCTCCAAACGTGTGCTACATTTTGGCGAAGAAAACTGTCATGGCCATTTTCAAAGGGGTCCCTTGACCTCTGACCTCAAGTTATGTGAATGAAAATGGGTTCTATGGGTACCCAAGAGTCTCCCCTTTACAGACATGCCCGTTTTATGATAATCACATGCAGTTTGGGGCAAGTTATAGTCAAGTCAGCACTCTGACACACTGACAGCTGTTGTTGAGTTTGCATTGTTATGATTTGAGCATATTTTTTATGCTAAATGCAGTACCTGTGAGAGTTTCTGGACAAGATTTGTCATTGTTTTGTGTTGGTAATTCATTGATTCCAATAATAAATATATACATACATTTGCATAAAGCAAGCATATTTGTCCACTCCCATATTGATAAGAGTATTAAATACTTGATAAATCTCCTTTTAAGGTACATTTTGAACAGATAAAAAATGTGCGATCAATTCGCGTTTAATCATTTTAATCGATTGACAGCCCTAATAAGAAGTAAGGGTACTCAAAATTCAGAAGTGCTGGTACTCAGTATTGGAGTACCAGCACATTTCAGGCACTGCGTACAAACCTTCTTCCTACGGACAGACAGTAGTATTTACATGTGCTGGTGTTATTGGTGTTATTTTGAATAGCATGATATCACTAGAAGTAATAAGAAATGACCAGATGTTTCCCTGTCGACTGGTGGGGATTCAGTGTAGCACACAAAAAAACAATAGAGTCTGACAGTTTTTCTCAAACTACTATTTACCAAAAACACCTAAAAACCTGCCAATGCTAATTGTCACTAATGAGTTATACTGTAAGTCAATAGCGGGTACTGTCAACAAGCAAGAATGACAAAAATAACTCAACAATCACACTTGAACAAATTATACAAATAAAAAAAATCCTGCTACAAATGACAGAAGCTCTATAATAGACACATGATATCACATGCTGTATGTGCTGCTTGTGTGGCATTTATCAAAATCTAACCAAAGTGTTCACAGTCTGGCTAATCTCAAACTAACTTGTGGGAGTTATAGGTTAACAATTAGGGAGTGTTCTGCTGCTGGAACTCAGTTTATGTCCCGGTAGCTAGACAGCCTGGATTCAAGATAAATTGGCTCTTTTTACTGTCAAGTTGTTTGTATTTAATGCCTTCCACCCAACAGATGCCTCTGTGGCAATATATTTTAATGGGCTAGCCTTGCTCCAGGCCATGGAGGTTGGATGAAATTGGAGAGTCTGGTAAAGACTATAGAGTTACATTTAGTGAGGAGGAAAAAAAGTCATTATTTTGTGATAAAAGTTGAGTTTTAGCTGTTACAAATCTACAAAAAAACTAACAAGATCGCTAATGAAATATCAAAAATAAAGCTCATCATTTAACATGTTTTTGTGGCACCATATGTACATAAAGAACATTGATCCATAATGTGGCACTCACAAATTGTTTTTATTTTCTCTGATTCAGGTATTGGACAGAGTAGAAGTCTCTCTGCCTCTTTATGTCCGAAACACACACACAATGACACACTCAGTGGCCCCAGGCATGGCATGTGGGGCACAGTAATGTGGTGAACAAGTTTCAGGACACTCCCCGCTGGTCTCAGTCTGCGGTGCCGACCGCCTGTCGGCCAACCTCTGGCCGCCATCTGTATCCCATTAGAGCCACACAACAGGGCCGCGGTGCAGAACGCATGAACACAAAAAAAAAATCCACTGTGTTCCCCTCAAAGTCATCCTGCATTATTTAATTACTGAGCACACTCCATAAACTTCATGTTATTAACACAGTGGGAGCACATAAAAGTATATTGGATAAAGCGACACCGAGGCTCAATCAGTCATTGGCTCGTGCAAACGGGAAATACGGGCCGATGCTGGTCGGTCATTTTCTGTAAATTCTCATTGGTTTGTTTGGGTAATTAGTGCATCTTTTCAATCTCAAAAAGGTATTAAACATTCAGCTGCAACCTTGATATGTGCCATAAGTTAAGGATGTATATCTGCATTTTCTTTGCTGTATAGTAGGCTTGCACTGTCTGTATTACCGATGTTACACGGTGGTCGGGCACACACCGATTACATTACGTACTAGGGATGGGTCATGATTTTCGAATGTTCGTTAAATTATGCGGCGATTATTCGAATAATAATCGACTAATTCCCAGTGATTTTTGAATAGTATTTTTGCTTGGAATGCACATCCCTATTACGTACCCACTGCCGTTTTGCTTTTTTTACAGAAATAAAACCCATTTAGTTCATTTTCGCGTAACAGCGCCGTATTATCAACACATAGTTGGACGCGGACGCTACAAACTGAAAGTGAAAGTGTCTGCTCCGTACGGAGTCTCAGCACAGAGCAGCAGGAGTCAGATTTAACACACGCGGGACGAGAGAGAGTTGACAGACACGACGATGCCGGAGAATTTGGTTTTGAAGCAAAAAGCAAAAGCGCCTATTTGTCAATATTTCAGATTTAAACCCATAACGTTAATGAGGTAACCTCTGTGAGGAGAACGGAGCGGTCACAAGAAGTTGTGCGCAGCGGAGCAGCGGCGGGTGGAAAGCTCGACCGGACATGCCAAACACACAGCCACCCGATGTTAAATATCAAAGTAAGCGCTCTACATATATTGACCGTCATCTTTACTTGTGAAATGTCCGGTGTAATCGGTAACACCGGTGTTGTCACAAGTTTATTAACCGGAGGGAAAAATTCCTCACCCTCACATCCCTACTGTATAGACGTGTGTGTGGTACTTTTATTCTTGTGAGTATGAAACATATTTTTTGCCAAAAAATTCAAAGTGCATTCACCGAAACAGATGATTCACAAAGAAATTGAACTACCCCGCCTGGAGATTTTCTTTTTAAGGAGTTTCCGTGGCCAAAATAAATGCCACGGTACATCTTTATCCAATAAAGAGAAACATTAAATTCACCCATTGTGAGTTTCTTGGTTATTTGCATTGTCTAAAAGACTTCTCGCCTGCGCATGGAAACTCTATGCCAGCAGCCAGATGACTGCAGCGGGGATTAGGGGTCACAAGTTTCGAGGCCACACTGCGTGACCTCAATCAGCGCTAAAGGGGACGTTCCCAAATAGCTAAAACTATCCAGATGATGACCTTTGACCTCCGCTTTGCATCCACCAACCTCTGAGTGAAGTGGACTTTGCCTCTGGCTTCGGAAGACCAAACGCCTCTATTACGGCCTGAGATTGGAGCGAGGATTAGACCTGGGGGCCAACCACACATACACAAACACAAATGCTGTCTATTTCCATCTCTCACTCTCTCGCTTGTTTTCTCTCACTCCCTACCCTCTCCCCCTCTCCTTCCTCCTTCTCCTCCCTAACAAGCAATAAAGCTTTTGTGGTTCACTGACTCCTGCGGGCTGCTCAATTGGGGAAGTTGCCTGTCTCCAACACTTTATGTTGTTTAGATTTGCAGAAAAATAAAACATAACCTGCCACCTGCCTGCTCAAGCACTGAGAAGCGGGCCAAACACAACAATTAGCCAGCACAGAACTGCTATAAAATGCCATTATGGCGTGTCTGCGCGAGTGTGCACGTTAGTTGAGAGACGGAGGGAAAACACACCGCACACTTGAGATATACAGTATAAGCACATTTCCACTCCAAATGAATTCATAGCATGTGGGAAAACACGATGGCCTGACCTGAATAAATATGGGAAGGGCTGTGTTCCCGTCCAAAAATGGAAATCAGCCGATTGATTTCAGGATAACGGCGCGCATATTTTCTGAAACGGCTTTTATCACAGCCAATGAAAGTCATATAAGGAAATCTAATGTCTCTGTAATGTAAATATAATGCCACTAATCCGAAGGGTGCAAGGCAGCTTGAAATCTCCTCGAGCAGGCGTGCACGGGCTCCTAAATATGTAATACCGTTAAATCAAATTAGAATACCACTGTCTGACCAGAACGGAAGCCAGCGTGCACCTCACATCGGAAGATAATTCAACAAGCACGGCGAGAGGAAAGCAGATTAATTTGCACCACAATTATCCAGTAGATTGTTTCGGCGAACGTTTCCATTTTGCTGTGAATTATTCTCTCGCTGCTGGCTTGGCAGCAGAGCGGCACAGAGTGTGTCACACCTCTTTTGTCAAACTGAACACATTTTTTGTCATTCGCCTTGGCCGAAGAGGCCTTGGACGTGACATGTCAACCTCCATGCCAACCCCTGCCGGCGGGCAATACAGTGACTTCTCAGCAGCGGGGGCAACGCTGCCTTTGATGGAGGCTGTCTGGATCTGAGTGGCACAGTTGGCCCCGGATTGGTGCTTTTTGAGATTGTGTCTACGGCATTGAGGACACAAAAGAATTTACACACAGAAATCACAGCATTCTTTGTCCTTCAGACTAAGAACAGCTGTTTAGACCTTAAAGCTCTGAGCATCCTTTACCACAGGTACTGGGTCAGCAGAAAGTGCCTCATAATTCTGCTAATTTAAGAGGTCAAATTCAACTTATCTCATATTGCAAGCTGTCTTTCAACACCATAGACTGTATATAAAGAAGGACGACAGCTCCGCAGAAGTGAAGCCAAAAGATCTCGATCGCCCCCTGGTGGTATTTTTACGTTAAACCGACAAAGTCCTCTAGGGGTCGTAGTAAATATGACGGGAGGAAGTCAGATGACGTTGTTGTAGAGTGACAAAGTCCATCTAGGGAGGACAGATGGGTCAACAAAACATCAGACTTTAACACGGGAGGCTGATATTCGTTTTCTATTTCCAACTGACAGTCAAAGTTATTTGTATTAAAAGCATTATTAGCATGATTGTTCAAGGCTGATATTCGTTTTCTATTTCCAACTGACAGTCAAAGTTATTTGTATTAAAAGCATTATTAGCATGATTGTTCAATAACCTTAACCACGTTTGTCTGTATAACCATGACGACAAAGGTCTCCTAACCTTAACAACGCAGTCATTTTAACCCAAACCACAATTTTTCCCTTAAAGTTGTAACAATTAATCAATTAATCGGTTTGAGTCATTTATTGGAAAAAAAAATCTAAATTCTCTGACTGCAGCTTCTTCAATGTGAATATTTTCTGGTTTCATTACTCCTGTATGACAAGAAACTGAATATCTTTGAGTTGTGGACAAAACAAGACATTTGAGGACGTCATCTTGGGCTTTGGGAAACAGAATCGACATGTTTTCACCATTTTCTGACATTTTATAGTCGATTATTAATCGATTAATCGAGAAATTAATCCACAGATTAATCGACAATGAAAATAATCGTTAGTTGCAGCACCAGTTTCCCTAAACCTAACCAAGATGTTTTTTGTGCCAAAACCTAACCAATCGAACTCCGACCAAAAGGTCAAACTAGGCAGCGCTGATCAAATATTAATCAATATTCTGTTACTGTTATGCCTATTTCTCGCCACAAATGTTTTCAGAACCATCTTGTAGTGTACTGTTTAGCTGTAAAATGAGAAAGTTTGTGACGCCGCCGCCATTGTGAAATCTGGTGAATGAACGCCAAGTTCCGGTCACATGACCGGAGCACAGCCAATAGGAACGCTCTCTCAATGAAATGACCTGTGATTGGTCAAAGTCTTCCGTCACAGGCTTTAGATTTTTTTTTGATTTTTTAAAGCCTGAAAACAGAGACATGATGAGGTTCAGAAGTCTAGTTTTCTCTCAGAACACTTGAATTACAATATGCTGAAAGGTTATGAACTTTTTGCCAATTGATGCCAAAAATATACTGCCTACTACCACTTTAAGGAGAGATCGTGGAAACTGAAGGCAATCATTGACGGGCAGTAAAATCCTGCAAGAAAGTGAGAGGTGTTTCATGCCTATGCACCTCGCCGCTACAGCCAGCTTTCTACAGATGTGAAACTGATTTTAGGTCAAATCTTAGAAAAAGTAGTTTGCCTTGGTACCACAGGTGCTAAACTGGGTTAAAGTTAATTTTTTTCTGTGTTGCCTTTGCAGCCTGTTGTGCTGCTCATTTTTTTTGGCTGCAGAGGTTTAAAAGCTGCACTGAAAAAAATTTTGCACAAGTTGAATGCACACACACACACACACAATTCCTCAGGGCCGATCATATGCTTCGTGCTCTCTGTTCAACTGGATGTCTTTTGTGGTGAACTGGCCGCCTCACCCTCGCTGCCCACGCACACTCCCACGCACACACAAACAGTCATTCACACATAAAGCCACACATACACACTTCACAAATAGTCCACCATGACTGCATGTCTTATGCATCCTTTTTGTGAGCATTTGTGTGGAACAGATGGGAGTTGGTAGTGCTGCCAAGTTGAATATCATTCAGAGAAATTTGTCAGATTAAAATGTCACTTCAGAGCAGCTCCTAGGAACCACCAACGTGCAGCTGCGACAAGTGCTGCTTTCACATTCAGCAGATGTGTCATGAGAAACATAAATATGGGTCTGAACTGCTGACCTAACACGGTGGACGACTATTGATCAAGTTCAATCATCGAAGAGTCTCTTGTCGTAATGTGAAACAAAAACAAAATATATACAGCATAATTTTGCTTAGGCTAATAGAAACTTGAATAACTGTAACTGACATCTGTAAACCATTATCTGTCCAGCAGAGGCTACATTTTACATAAATTATTGGTGTGTTTCTTTACCATCAAATCATTGAATTGGACATTTTTACACTTGGGTTTTTTATAGATTAAACAAACAAGATGCAACGTCTTAAAGGGACTATTTGTAACTTATCACGCGCATAAATCCTAACGGGTCGGAATCCCATGCGCGCTCGCGTGTGGGTACGCGAGCGCGCAGCAGCGCTGCTCCTGCTGTCTGCTGCCTGCACACCGCGCTCGTTCTCACCCGCTCGGCTCGCTCCAACTCCACGTGCACGCGCGCACACTGCAGAAGAGTTAGTTTAGCTCTGAGAATATCTAGTGAATGTGCAGTGGACGTTTTTGCAGAAATAAATGCTGCAGCTCCTCCAGACCAACAGAGGTTTCCCGTGTCTTGTGAAGTGACGGGGCTCCGCAGCGAGTTACGCTATCGTCCCGACCGGGTGTCGGTGTCTCTCCCCCCCCCCGACCGGGTGTCGCTGTCTCCCCCCCCCCCCGTTCCCTCCGCGGTCGGCAGGCTGAGAAAGGAAAAGTCAACACTAGAATCAGCATTGATTCATGGAGAGACCTTAGTCTGGTCAGCTAACATTACTGCCAAGCAGGTGAAATATAGAGTGATATTGTGTGTTAGCTGACGTGTGTCGCCTCACTGTTTAGACCGGTGCTCGTTCATGTCAATGTAGCGCGAGCACAAGCGCGAGCGCGAGCAACAGGACGCTGACTTTCGTTGACATTGCGCTCACAGGTGTCGCTGTGAACAAGCAATTTCTGAATCTAGCCCCTTTAATTAGTGAGCTTTGGAAGTGCTAATAATCAGAGTTTGCTACCTTTTGACAGAGCCAGGCTAGCTGTTTCCCACTGTTTTCAGTCTTTATGCTGTGCTAAGCTAACTGGTTGTACCCTTACATTTAGCCAGTGGGCTACCTCCGGGTCGGAGAAGTGAAGCCAATGCTGAAGTGCCTTAAACTTGCTTTCTTTCTAATAGCCAGCAGGGGGCGACTTCTCTGGTTGCAAAAAGAAGTCTGATTGTATAGAAGTCTATGAGAAAATGACCCTACTTCTCACTTGATTTATTACCTCAGTAAACATTGTAAACATGAGTTTATGGTCTAAATCACTAGTTTCAAGTCTTCTTCAATACAGCATGATGTTCATTTAGTAAATTATGGTCCCATTTAGAGTTGGGTCGATTTCCAGTTTTGCCTGTCCGGTCAGGTGGACGAGCTTACACCGTTTTGATTTTATGAGGTTAGCAGTAACGTTACAGCTGTGAACGTAGCAGTGCAGTGTGTGCACAGTTTAGGCTATTTGTCGGTGAATAAATGCTAAAACTCCTCAAGACCCAAGTCAAGTCCCTGTGGTTTGTTTGCCAACTGCTGATTAAAGTGAGAAGGGGGTTAGCCCCGAAGTTAGCGACAACAACGGCCCAGGGTCACTTAAGGTCGGCTGATCTTTAAGGTGGACCAGTTATTCTCATTTCAGCGACAAGCCGGTCCTCCGAGTTTTGGTGGAGCGGCTGCTGAGTCAAGTGCAACACCTAGTGGTAAAATTCGGTATGCCGGTCCGGCCCGGTGTTGTGGCTTAATCTCAAACCGGCCCAACTCTAGTCCCATTTAGGGTAAAATAATGCATCAACAGGTGTTATTTGATCAGTTGTCATCAGTGTGACCTAAATATACCATATATGACCAGCTATTATCATGTGACCAAAATTCAGTACTAATCTGAGCCATGGATAACAACATCCACTGATGAAGACTGGAACTATATTGTTAAAAGCTCCTACAAGAATTGGAAAAGCTAGTAAGACGACCTTGAGTTAAAATTATTTTGACAATTTGAACCTTCAACCTCCGTGATTTCAGTTTGGTATCAAATAATGAAACTCTAATCAATCTAAAATGTACTGTCTGTATTTTTAAGATGCTTATTGTTTATTGATTTATTCACTATCGTTTAGGGTCATTTGCTCCACAGCTGCCGGCTCTTTTATCTGTGCTGGGTGGTCACACACAGCTGGCAGTCAGCTGAGGTGTCACCACAGTGTCCTCATGTACACCCCATGCTAAAGATACGATAAAACATTGCTGTCTTTGCCAATATAGTAGATGCTTTTGATGTTTATGTGTGTGTGTGTGTCCTCTCCACAGACATGATTGTTTCCCTCACTGTGGGCAGGAGCCGGCATCTCCCTCTGATACTTTTATTACAAACAGGGGTGGAGTGTGGAAGGGAGTGGGGTGTTTCCGGGGACTTGGTCAGCCCTTGTGTTTCAAAGCGTGGTGTTAAACCGCAGGAATGCTCGGGCAGATTATTTGCAGCACTTGACAGCCGCCCTTTGAAGGAAGTTGTCGTCTGATCCCCGATCTACTCTGCATGCGCGTCTGGCTACGTTTTCAAGACTGACCTCCATATACTGTAAATTTACTGTACAATCACAGCTGGTTCAGCACGTTGTGATGTACAGTATGTCTGATGTGTATTGCGCAGGGCCGGCCGCTGGCATAAAAACTGTGTGCGGTTGTTTAGGGCCACAACCGTTAGGAGAGGGCCACACAATGAGCGAGACTCAGAGCTTCCCATAAGCGCCGGCGGTTACTCCTCATTTAAGTCCAGCCGGCTACTTTATTATATTCATTTTTGATGCTAATAAAATAGTTTTGATTAACTATTCTATGATTTCACTATGTATGTATTACCAGTGTTACACGGTGTTCGGGCATACAGCGATTATTACATTACTTGCCCCCACCATCGTTTTGCTTTTTTTATAGAAATAAAACCCATTTAGCTAATTTTTGCGTATCAGCGCTGTGTTATCAACACAGTCGGACGAAGGATGCTACAAACTGAAAATGAAAGTGTCTGCACCGTACGGAGTCTCAGAACAGAGTAGAAGGAGTCAGATTTCACACACGCGGGACGAGAGAGAGTTGACAGCTAACACGATGGCGGAGGATTTGGTGTCACAGCGCAGAGCAAAATCGCCCTATTTGGCAATATTTTGAATTAAAACCCAATGCTATAAGGGAACCATAACGTTGATGAGGCAATCGCCGTGCAGAGGACGGAGCGGTCACAGCCGGCGTGCTAATTACATAGCTGATTACAAAACCACCACCGCAGCGGCGCCAGGTGGAAACCTGAAGCCACGCAGTGAAAGCTTGACCGGAGAGGCCAGACACTCAGCCATCCAACATTAAAGCTCAAAGTAAACGCTCTACATATATTGAGCATCATCTTTTCTTGTAAAATGTCCGGTGTAATCGGTAACACCGGTGTTGTCACAAGTTTATTAACCGGCTGGGAAATTTCCTCACCGTGACATCCCTATTTACGACCACTAGCCTCTGCTTCAAAACAATGTGAGCATGATAGAGAAACTACATGTCTAAAATCGGGCGGGCAAACTCATTCAAATATGCAATAATTAAGACCAGTGTATATGATAGAATACTGGCATTAGAACGTGCTAGAGGAACCAAATTTGGGCTTTTACGGCCCAAATTTTTCTCCCGGGAGGGCAGGCCCCCGGGCCCCCGGACCCCCGTAGCTGGCTACATCATATCCTTGTAGAACAACCTGGGCCACAAACAAAATCTTGCTTAGGGCCACCAAAATCCTAGGGCCAGCCCCGGTATTGTGGTTCATAAACTCATTGAATGAAATATCATTTGCCCCAAAACAAAAAAGATTACGTGATTATTTTCATTATCACTTAGTCCATTGATTATTTTTTTCAATTGATGGATTCATTTTAGTCGACAAAATGTCAGGGAATAGGGAAAATTGCCCTCAGAGTACAACGAGATGTCTTCAAATTGGTTTTGTCCCACAAATAGTCCAAAAACCAAAGATATTTCAATTTACTAGAATATTGTACTGCAGGCCTACTGTTACTTTAAAGAGATTTCACTCAAATAAAAGTAAATTGTGTGAAAATGTACTAAAATAAAAGTACACAGCTGGTCAGTTAAAATGTACTCAACTGCGTTACACTTTTGGATGATGATATATGACACTAGTGTTAAAATCAATAACATCTTTAGGCTACAAAATAGTGGAAAAACATCCAAAACCAACAGTAAATTATTTTTCTATAGAATGCACTTTGCAGCCTGTGCATGACTGATGATACAACCACAAGAAACAACCAGAGAAGAAACAAAACTCAGCCAAGTAAACAAAAATGACATTGGTAATAAATAAAGGCTGGTGCAACAAGCAATATTAAGCCACATAAATAGCCGGACACTTCTTATATAATCAAATGCAGAATAAAACATCACTAAAGCAGACAACAGAGAGCTGTAAACAATATAGACTCCACAGCAGCTGCAGGTATAAACAAACACCTATGACAAACACATAGACCCCTATTGAAGCAAAAAAAAAAAAAAGAGGACATAGTTCTTACACACACGTGACGCTGCGTTGCTAGGAAACGCAGTGGTTGTTGACATTCTCATGTGTTGAATGAGTTCAGTAAGTGTGTTGTTGTTGTACTCACCTGTCTGAACGGCCTGAGAGTCTTGTGATCATCGTGAAGTCCTCCACAATCTGCTTCAGGTTCGACTCTGCTCATTCATTCTCACTGCATAATAACACCAGTCCACTCGGCCTCTCTGTCCCAGTATACCGGTCCACTCGGCCTCTCTGTTCCAGTATACCAGCCCACTCCTCCTCTCTGTCCCAGTATACCAGTCCACTCCGCCTGTCTGTCCCAGTGTACTAGTCCACTCGGCCTCTCTATCCCAGTATACCAGTCCACTCGGCCTCTCTGTCCCAGTATACCGGTCCACTCGGCCTCTCTGTCCCAGTATACCGGTCCACTCGGCCTCTCTGTTCCAGTATACCAGCCCACTCCTCCTCTCTGTCCCAGTATACCAGTCCACTCCGCCTCTCTGTCCCAGTATACTAGTCCACTCGGCCTCTCTATCCCAGTATACCAGTCCACTCGGCCTCTCTGTCCCAGTATACCAGTCCACTCGGCCTCTCTGTGCCAGTATACCAGTCCACTCCACCTCTCTGTCCCAGTATACCAGTCCACTCGGCCTCTCTGTCCCAGTATACCAGTCCACTCGGCCTCTCTGTCCCAGTATACCAGTCCACTCGGCCTCTCTATCCCAGTATACCAGTCCACTCGGCCTCTCTGTCCCAGTATACCAGTCCACTCCACCTCTCTGTCCCAGTATACCAGTCCACTCGGCCTCTCTGTGCCAGTATACCAGTCCACTCGGCCTCTCTGTCCCAGTATACCAGTCCACTCGGCCTCTCTATCCCAGTATACCAGTCCACTCCGTCTCTCTGTCCCAGTATACCGGTCCACTCCACCTCTTTGTCCCAGTATACCAGTCCACTCCGCCTCTCTGTCCCAGTATACCAGTCCACGCGGCCTCTCTGTCCCAGTATACCAGTCCACTCGGCCTCTCTGTCCAAGTATACCAGTCCACGCGGCCTCTCTGTCCCAGTATACCAGTCCACGCGGCCTCTCTGTCCCAGTATACCAGTCCACTTGGCCTCTCTGTCCCAGTATACCAGTCCACTCTGCCTCTCTGTCCCAGTATACCAGTCCACTCCGCCTCTCTGGTCCCAGTATACCAGTCCACTCGGCGTCTCTGGTCCCAGTATAACAGTCCACTCCGCCTCTCTGTCCCAGTATACCAGTCCACTCCGCCTCTCTGGTCCCAGTATACCAGTCCACTCCGCCTCTCTGTCCCAGTAAACCAGTCCATTCCGCCTCTCTGTCCCACTCCTCAAATTTAAAAAGTTTTGAGCTGAAAGAGGCTCAGCAGCCACGTCAGGAATTATTGTCAAAAACAGCA
Organism: Sebastolobus alascanus; assembly: GCA_916701645.2. Taxonomy (NCBI): domain Eukaryota; kingdom Metazoa; phylum Chordata; class Actinopteri; order Perciformes; family Sebastidae; genus Sebastolobus; species Sebastolobus alascanus. The sequence continues at coordinate 1,983,347 of CAKAOJ020000025.1, read as the reverse complement.
GAAAGTCACACACCTCACCGAAGGTAAAAGCTCTTCAGTGAAAGCAGAAATCGGATCCACCGAGTTACCATTTAGCATGTTAGCCAGACCCAGAATGCACCTGGTGATCTCCAGCTCCCTGAACGCACCTGCTAGCTCAGCTAGCAAAACTTCAATGTCTCTATCAACTCCAGCAAAATGGCGAACTGGACTCCTGACACAATGTAATAGTTCCATATGGCTGGTGAACCTTTGTATGTATGATGAATATCCAGAGACTTGACTTTAGCTATCTATGGAGCTAACCGAACAACACCGAGTTGCTCTTCTTTGGTGTTTATTGGCAGTTGGCAAACCAGCCTAAAGGTGCATTACCGCCTCCTACTGGACTGGAGTGTGGAGCAGTAGATTGGCAGGGAAAACAAAATTCTCTCCATTATTCCTGTTGCCCTTAAATAATTAATTAGAAGATTGTGTACTTTCCTAGATGTCTTTCCTAGCAGATTCCCCAATGCAATATTTCCATCGTTTAATCCTGATATTAATTCCCCTTCTTTCTTCGTCATACTTGTTGAACTCTATAAGAACATGCTTCTGGTTTATTGCAGTGTGTGCATAGTCCAGATGGGTGCTTGCCTATTCTATGGAGTGTTTGGTTTAATCCTGTATGTCCTATTCTCAGACCATCTCTTCCCTTGGGCTCTGAGTAGCACACTGAAAATCTCATACAAAATGTCCTGCCTGCATGATGATTTTGCAGACTCAATGCTTGAAAGTGCTCACTGAGTTACTCCAGCCTCCAGTCAGTAACTTCATCACATCAATATCAGTACGCGGCGCTATACTATATACTACAGTAGGGATGGGCGATACCAGACTTTTTCTATTCGATACAATACCGATACTTTTTGTTCCAATTTTACCGATACTGATGCTGATAATTTCTTAAATTAGTATTTTATTTTTTTTAATTTTGGTAATTTTTAGAAAAAATCTATTTTATATGACTTTATTTTACATTTTATTTATGTTTATATTTTAATCGGATATTTAAAAAAAAAAAAATTCCCTCTAATCCCTGAATTCCATGTGAGTACATCATCATTAATATCAACATAAACGCTCATAATTACATGTAAAACACTGTTCCATAGGCTCCCACCTGTGTCAATAGACTGTCAGTTTGTTTAGCTTTAGCTTTGGGCTAAAGGTTTAGCTGTTTCCATGTCTGTAGGCCTCCAGGGTGCAAGTTGAATAAAGATTACATGTGTCATTATATTAAGTAGCGGCAGCTCTTGTTCTTGCACATGGTAATATAGGGTGACATACATTTTACATGAGTTCCACTGACCGGCTACTGCTCCGAGGTTGCTCACTTCATTTAAAGCGCGGACAGAATTAATTAGGTAAATGTCTCAGAGGTTAATCATTTCCCCCTTTCTCTTTTTTCCAGGAACGTTTTTTTTTTCTCTCCGTACTGGCTTCGTCTTAACACACTTAGAGTATATATGTGGTGATTTTTTTTATCCTCTGCTCATTCTTCTTTGTCCTGTATCTAATCCTTTCGTGCTTGCTCTTTCTCGTAAATTAAATCTATATATTTAAAAGTCAAACTAGGTTATCTGTTTGATTTCTTACAGTATTCCATGTGCATAATATAACACACACACTCTCTCACACACACACACACACACTGATTAGAGGGTGGTCTGTAAAGCCTGAGGTTAAGTTGATTAATTAACATTGATATAGATTAATTAGCTGTAGCGACACTTTGATCTATGAAATCACCTCCATATGTGTAGCCAGTTATGTCTTTAGCTGTGGGGTAGTTTGTATATGTAGGCAGGCGGCTGGCTGCATGCATGTGGTTGAACACGGGCCTCTCAACCTCTTTTGACCCAGCATAAGAAAGACAGAGTAAAGGAATAAACAAATAAAAGTTGATCTATAAATGATGGCAAGGATCTGAATGCATTTTGCATATGGTTTGAGCACACTAATGTGCATTTAATGTGATGTAATTGACTGTGTGATTTGACATTTTTTTCAACATCTGTTTATTGGTTTCAATGCATGTATATCACCAGTAGTGAACTTGGTTATATCGGTTTCAGTTGCAGTAGGTATTGAAGCTGTGGAAATAACATAGCTCCTGAAAGAATAGAGCGAAAGAAGAGAGTAGACAAGAACATTTTGAATGTTAGAAATAAACAGAGGATGTAATGCAGCATGAAGGGTACAATATGGACATAGAAAGAAGATAAATAAAGAGAGAAATATTAGGAGAAAAAATAAAAAGGAAAATATAATAAAAATAAAATAAAGCTCTCTATTTTAAAAAAACAACAACACATGGGCGACCTCTAGCTCACCCGGTAGAGCGTGCACCCCATGTTGGCTGAGTCCTTGTCAGCGGCCTGGGTTTGATACCGACCCGTGGCCCTTTGCTGCGTGTCATCCCCTCTCTCCCCCCTTTCCTGTCAATCTCCAGCTGCTCTAATAAAAGCCCTAAAAAATAATCTTTAAAAAAAAAAAAAGACACAGACTGGAAAACATGAACTGTAACAGCTGGGAACAGAAGCTGCACGGCCAAAAGCGTCGTAGTGGCTCAGGCAGCTAATGCACATGCTTTAAATTTAAGACTGGATGGACTCAAATTCCAGCCGTTGTCATGCTGCCCCTGCTGCTGCTGATCTCTCATGTATGTAACTTGAATAACCGTACCATGAGAAGTCTTATTTTACTAGTAATATTTGATTTAGGCCTACATGAAATGGATACATGTTCAAGAGGAGAACCGCTCTTCCTCAGAAAACCAAACAAAGCTGTTTTGTAAAAATCTATGAAAGAAGCTGTTCTGAATAATAATAACGAAGCACCAAAATGGAGGAACAGTGAGCCAGCTCATCCATTCCTCCTGACTTCCTTCCTTCCTTCCTTCCTTCCTTCCTTCCTTCCATCACTCTCTCCATCTCCACAGCAGAAAGGCTCTTCCACTGTGCTGGCATCATTAAAAATCAATATGGCTTCTTCTTATTTAGAGTTTGAACTGTGTGTGAATTGGAGAGGGGGAACTCTGACAATTCCCCGGTGCTAAGCCCTCCAAGTCACATGCGGTTTGTCAAGCTTTGTCAGAGGACAAAAAGGGAGGGAAGGTGTGTGTGTGTGTGTGTGTGTGTGCGTGTGTGTGCCTCCCTCCCTGCCTTGCCTGTATGTGTGTGTGTGTACACAGTATAAGGGTGAGAGTGCTGCTGAGGATGAGTGGGGAGGCATAGCTGCCGGGGTCTCCATGGCGATGATGCTAGTTAGCTAGCTAGCGCTCGGGGGCCCTGGAGAAAAGTGACAATACAAGGGACTTAGCAGCAGCCGCAGCTCAGCAGCCGCACTGCATTAATGAGATTTTTCACACTTATTATACACACACTCCCAGCTAGCACCATAGCAGGAGCAGTAGTCGAGTGGTGTGTGTGTGTGTGTGCTCATTGTGCGCACATGCATGCAGGCCCCGTTTCCATGAGCGCGTGTGTGTGTGTTTGACAACAAAATTATGAGCATCCCGTGATTGTTTACGAGCAGTCGCACAAATAAACGCATACAAACACGTGTTAAAAATCTTTTTCAATCTCAATCAACGTCTCACTGCTACCCATTCACAAACAAACAGACTCCAGGCTGTTATTACAAACCATTATGCTCCTTTATTGTGTTGCATTGCTTCATCTCCAGTGTAATGTTGCTTAGGAAAATGCTCCTGAGTTTAGAAAAGGCGATGTGCTTCGGCAGCTGTAAACACCTCTCTCATGACAGATTGCAAGTGCAGAGACAGATGACAACAGGGACAGAGAACACAAATAACAGCATCTAGTCTTTGAGTTTTCATTCATTTTGGGATACTTATGTAAAATCTTAACCTCTGTAATCCCAATCTGGAAACCCATCGGCTTCCAGTCTGACGACGGATAAGCCTTTGGGGGCAAGGGGCTATATTTCTAGGGTTCTGTTGTAGCCAGCGGATATCTGGGCCAAGACTTCCTTTTCTGTGCGCTGCTCATTGTTCAAAGTCCGATTAGCAACTTGAGATGTGAGACTGGAGCTGAGAGACGACGTGTGCGACCGGATTGTTTCACACGTAGCCAGTTTACAAGCTCATTTTAAACCAATAAAAAGCTAAATCATCGTCAGACGATAGTCGGTGGGTTCTAGGACTGCATTTCGGCCGATGCGTTCCAACTTTTTTGCTCTCCACACAGACTGTTTACCTGCATTCAACCAAAGCCCGCTCGAACCTGATTGGTCAATACTACTCGGACTACAAACAAAAACCAGAACGCTCCGGTTACAAAATCTCTGCCGTCAGATTCTACATGTGAATGCAGAATTTGTTTATAGAGATTACTATAATACTAACTCCAACCAGCATTTGGCCTGCAAACACAACCACCCGGCAAAATCTAAAATTCAACGATTATGTGGACAAAATTTAGTTGATAATTCAAAAAGAAAGGTCAAGCATCAATTTATCTCTAAGGAAGTCCAACACAATAACTCATGATAACTTTTATTAGAAGACTTTTTTTTAACAAGGCTCTTCTATGTTTTCTTTTGTTTTCCATCTGATCTATATTTCTTTTGTGCAAGTCTTTTTTATCACTTGTTATTAGGGCTGCAAACTAACAATTATTTTCATTGTCGATTAATCTGTTTATTATTTTCTCGATTAATCGATTAGTTGTTGTCTATAAAATGTCAGAAAATGGTGAAAAAGGTTTCTCAAAGCCCAAGATGACGTCATCTAATGTCTTGTTTTGTCCACAACTCAAAGATATTCAGTTTACTTTCATAGAAGAGTAAAGAAGCCAGAAAATATTCACATTTAAGAAGCTGGAATCAGAGAAATTTTACGTTTTTTTCCTTAAAAACTTACTCAAACCAACTCAAATTGATTGAAAGTGATTAATTTAATAGTTGACAACCAATCGATTATCGTTGCAGCTCTACTTGTTATTCTATGCTTGCTGTGACCGCTTTTAATATTTATTTTTTCTGTTTGTTGTAAAATACTTTGAAAAGTGAAACATGATGTTATAAAATAAGCAAAACTCAGCTTATACAAATTGTATTTAATGTATCCTGCAGCTATAGAGGGACGGGCTCAAGCTGCATGTGAAAAGTAAGAGTATGATGATGTGTAGAATAAAAAAATGTGAATACACAAATCCGAAGCAGTTTGGTTAACCAGAGCGGTGAACCGAATTGTTATTATTTAAGAAATCTTTCATTTGAAATGACAAATAACAGTAAATTGAAATGATGCTGGAGTGTGGTCTGTTTGGCTCGAGCTCGCATGGTTGTGGAGTCGTCTGTGAGTTTTCAGCAGCGAGGGAGAAAGATGTCAAAGAATCTGTTCTGGACCATTTGCAAGATAAAAATGAACCGTCTCATATAATATTTACGTTGCTGTTGTCTTGTTATTTATAAGAATGAAACCACAAACTAACGGCTGATAAAGAACGCTTCAGTCTGGCTAAATTACATTTCACATATCTTGTCTAGTTTGAGGATATTATGGGATTATAGGATACTATCGGTTGACATATCTTTCTGATGTGAAAGAAGATGAATGACAGTATTTTTGTCATTCATGATGATGTGAAAATGACGAGTTGATGGAACATCAGAGCCTCCATATTTAAAGTAAATGTAAATGCTTGTGTTTCTGTGATTTATGTTAGAATTACCTCCAGTGTGTGCTGTAAGTAGAGAAGCAGAGTCTGTACGCCGCCTGACAGAGAGACGATGGAGAAACACACCGGGAGGAAAAAACAATTGTGTGCAAAGGAAATGAGAATCTCATTCTACAAAGGAAGTGTTCCTCCGCTGCCTGGCTGCCGGCTGCCGGCTCACAGATTAAAGCAGCTGTCAATTGATCAAATATTTGCATTTTCCTTTTCCCTTTTTTTTTATTGTGTGCATCTGCAATGGTGCACACACACACACACACACACACACACATAGAAAAGGATGGGTACACACCTATATTCAGAAAGCACACACATTCAAACACACACTCTCTCTCAGCACCATCCATTTTCATCGGGGGATCTCTCTTGACGCTGTCAGTGAGGGGGGGTTAGGGTCCTCTTTGCAGAGCTGACGGCACATGCCCCCTCGAGGGTAGCAAAGATCAGGGGCCAAAGTGCAGAGGGCTCGCCCTTATCGCCGTGGTAACATCATTCTCAGGGGGACCATTCCCACCAGTGTGAAGTTGCTAAATCCAACTGGTGATGCGTTATCACTCCTAAAGTTACGTTTAGAAAATGTGTACAGCAAATCGTATGGCCTCCGTATGCCTGTTTAAATGAGTCATATTGCAGCCAGACCCCTCAAAATTTAATATGATTTTTTTATTAGTGCATCAGTGTCTTCTAAAGTCATGGAGTGAGTTCTATTGTTGTTATCTGTTGTCCATTTTCTGTCTTTTGTCTTTAATTTATGCCGTGTGGTGAAACCAATTATGTTTCCACTTTGGAGGCAATAAAGTTCCAAACTAACAAACCAAAAGGAAAAAAAATTAAGCAAAGTTTATATTTCAATACTGAACATTAACCATCTGATACCCACAATACAACAGTTTTTGTCTCTTTTAGGGGAGTACAGGGGGTCTTTAGGGGGAGCTAGCGGGTCAACAGTAGATGTCACATAGAAGTGGTGTATATCATCTGAAAGCTGGGAACCTGAAGATTAATTTGAGATGCAGCTCAGCACTGTGTGTCAAGTTGTTCTAGTCATAAATCAGAAATAAACATAAATGAATTCTTTAAAATAAATTGTAAAAGTGTATAAGGGCTTAGAACATTATGACAGAAGTATATGATGGACATTCCCATGCTCTATTATGTCTCATAAGTTGTTGCAGCAATTTTTGGGTTGATACCATTTGTTACACAGATTTGATGCTAATTTTTTTTTTACCAGTTGTGAACTGATACACAACACATTTGTACTGCATTCAAAAAACTGCATGTCTATAAAGGGGAGACTTGTGGGTACCCATAGAACCCATTTTCAGTCATCTATCTTGAGGTCAGAGGTCAAGGGACCCCTTTGAAAATGGCCATGCCAGTTTTTCCTCACCAAAATTTATCCCAACTTTGGAGCTTTTTTCCCCTGGTGGTACCAGTGGATTCTTTAGGTTTTCTAGTTTTATATGATATCTGTACCTTCACTCTACCTCTAAAACTGAACCTCCTGCAGCCTCTGAAATACAGTAAAGTTGGTCGGGATCCCGCGGGTCTCAGAGGGTTAATCATAATTGTTACTGTGTGGGATCATTGAAATGTTGTTTATTACGTAACGCAACAGCGATGCTCATTCTCCCCTAATATTTGAAGGTTTAAGCAAAAACAAATTAAAAGTTATGTGATAAACACGCGTGACCGGCTCTCCAGACATCCATACTGCGGTGTTAAAGGCTGCTATTGAAGTATTTCATCCTTGTTAATTACCAATTAGCCAGCCAAGAAATATTTAACTGGTGTGTAAACAGACTGAGAGGCTTAAAAATAAAAAAATAAAAAAATGTTGATTTGAATCCAGAAAGAGTTTGTGGGCACCAACTGCCACTGAGTTTAGTTTATGTAAACAAACAAACAAACAAACAAAACAGATCATTTAGACATCATATGGTATCATCAGCTACGAGTGATGAAGTATGAATTATAGATACGTCCTCACCAGCCTTTGCTGTGTATGTACATAAAACTTTAAAAACAGATGTTACATTAGTTAAAAAAATACTGATGTTAACATGAAAACAGACAAAACATGTGATGTTGCTGACAGTGAAACTGCAAGATGCACTGATTTTGTGATATATAGAGATTACATAATAACAAGGTAATGCTGATTGCTGGACTTTTACTGTAGCCTCTGTGTGTTGTGTGTGTGCGTGCCAGCAGAGAGTACTTGTTTACAGCCCGTGTAAGTGTTTGTGTGCCTGCATATGCATGTCTCACCTCCTCCTCACCCTGCTCCGCTGAGAGATGAACAGATGGACACAGTGGGGGTGGGGGGGGGTTGGAGGACGGAGTCTAGCGAGGCGCAGAGAGACAAAAGGAAGGAGTCCTCTATCTCGTCTCCTTCTTTCCACACCGTAACACAAGACACCACGCTGTGCCACAGACGTGTCAGACTAACAGGTGATACAAAGGTGTCTTGGAAGGGAGCGTTTGGGTGACAGTGGGACGGTGCAGATAGCAGCCTGGGTGACAAAGGTGACATTGTGTTAGAGGAATGACACCGGAAAGGCGCACAGGTGGCACCAAATGTGATTTGCAAGGTGCCACTCATGAGGAAGCTGACATATTTACATTACAGTGTATGTTTACGAGTAATTAAATGCGAATTGTTGTCACGCTTGCTGCACTGCGCTGCTCTTTATGCTCAGAATGTGGACTTTCTACAGTGAATGACTTCAAAGTGAAAGATCAGATAGCAGAGCACATGATATGGAAGGTTGACACGCAGCAGAGATAAGGCCTACAGAATGATAAACAGGGTGTGTTTCTAGGACACTTCAATGTGAATCGACCCCCTTTTGGTGAAAACGTATTCCCTGTTTCGCTTGGAAAGTCTAGAAAAAGCTAAACAAACACACATTTTAACAAAAAAAACATGCCTGAGAAAGGAGGTCTTGACAATTCCAAGTGAAACTTTAAGAAATAAGAACGCTGCACTCCTGAAACGGGACTCGTGAATGATTTTGGTTGACATTTCCCACATTATCCATGCTCCCTGGTTTAATTTGACTATTAGTTTGGTTTGATTGGACTAACTAAGTGCTCATACATGACCGCATTGGCAAATGAACTGTGTTTTACTGGCCAACTGGCAACATGAAACTCAACCAAGCCGAAGAAAAACTGGAACAAAGTAGCAACTTGAGATCAAGTTCAGACCAAACCGATCAAACCAAAAAGGGGCGAAAGCACGAATGTGTTCAAGCCTGCGGACGGAGTTGTATGGTTTAAAAAACACAACAGAAGATTGGAGACGTAAGAACATGTCAGAAAGGATTTTTTGTCTTGTCTTATTGTTGATCTGTCACAGCTCTATCCCTTCACCCAGGCATAGCTGTTTACATTCAACATGTGCTGAATGCATGCATGTGTTTTCAGAAGTACCAGCATGAGTTGAATCACTATAGTGTTGCAACATATTATCGCCTCAACATACAACTACAGTTTCTGTGACACCTTGTGTAAATACTTACTGCTCTTTCACATTAATGTGCCAACGCCAAAAGATTTTGTCTTTAATGCATTTTCGTTAAGTTATTAAGCGTGAAACTTGTTACATTGAATCCTTACAGCTTAGTTTCATTTTGTATATTTTTGAGTATTATCTTTATCACTTTAAAACGTCTGCTAATAAATGTGCATACTTCACCGCCGCTCACTAGAGCAGGGCAGGGTGTTTTATTTTAATTTTTTTTATTAATTTATTTTTCTAATTTTTTTTTTTTTTTTTCATTTTTTTAAATTTTTTTTATTTATGTGACCATTTTTTCTTAGGTTTAAAATAATGAAGAATGTCGGTTCACAGCTATGGCAGATGAAAATAGGATATGCAATGTTTGTGATCTAAAAGATGTTAAAAATTAATTTCGATTCATGTTTTATTGTGCATTATATGATGATTTGAGGATTCCCTTGCTTGACAAAATGCAAAAGCAAAAACCTGAGCTATTTTGGGTATAGCCGATGGACGGTAGAAGTTTGAGTGTTTATTTAAAGTTGAAGTATTTAGGGCTGCCAATTATATTTCTAAAGCCTGGAAGCCTAGTTTTTTTTTTTTTTAAGTAAGATATGTTTTTCTTTGTTCTGTTTATATCTGTCTGGTCCCCTTGACATGTTATACGATATAATATGGATACCTTGTTTGTGTTTTTGGTTTGATCATTGCTTGTGGAATGTGAAAAGGAAAAGTGTCTTATAAGCCCACATAGGCAGGGCTTCATCTGAAGCATGACACTAAAATAAAGGAATAAATCAAATCATAATGAGTTATAATACACAGATATGCATCGGCCTGTAGGCTATTCACATAAGAAGCAAACGAAAATGAACAAACCAGCAACAACAAAGAGTGCAGACCCAGGAAAAAAAATAATAGAATTAACTTTGTGTTATTTATTGACTGTTTTATTGTTTATTGGCCATATACCCCTCTGTCTCTCTCTCTCTCATTGTATCTCTTTCTCTTTCTCTTTCTCTTTCTCTTTCTCTGTCTCAAGGGCAGAGGAGTGGAGGAGTGGCGGATTCAGCCGTGCTCCACCAGTGATCTGCAGACCAAGCAAATTGAATAATTGCATGGAGCATGTGCCATCAGGGAAGGTAATATTTTCATGTAATTGACCGTTGGTGTGTGTGTGTGTGTGTGTGTGTGTGTGTGTGTGTGTGTGTGTGTGTGTGTGTGTGTGTGTGTGTGTGTGTGTCTTAAATGCCTCCTTTTAAATGTGTGCAGCATCAGATTTCAAACTGTTCTATAATGGAGATATTTGTATCTACATTTATTTATTTTTTTCAAATTCATGTAAGAAAAATAAACAAAATAGAAACAAAATAAATCATGTGTCCAACATAATTTGTATCAATTAGTATAAATGAACAAACTCTCTGTGCATTTGCTGAAACATACAAGCTGATGTGGCTTTATGTGTCTTTTTTATACACGTGTTTACTTGCTTGTTTACATGCTTGTTTGCCTTTTGTGCTTGTCTGTCTCGTCTTTGTTAAATGGACAGACATATCCGCCGTGCGCTCTCTGCCTGGAAGTGGATCTGATGGGTTTTTCCTGTGACTGTGTCAGCTCCGCTTTGCTCTGACAGTCTCCTCAATTTGAGCAGGAATTAGATTTACTTCCCTCCGCCAGCGTCGGCCTTTCATCAACAAATACGGGGCGGCGAGATCACATTTGACAAGTGCAGCATAGGTAATACATGACCAGATACATCACTTTAAACTTTTTTATGTCTGGCAATGACAAGGTGTAAATCCTGAGGAAAATAGTAAGTGTTGGGAGGATGTCAGTAAGCTGGGAGATGTCTGAGGGACACTGAAGGACGAGTACAGTAAGCAGCAGCAGTAAACTATTCCTTCCTCACTCTGCAGAGTTTAGACAGAATGAAGTTATTTCAGCAAAAGCACTTTTGAATATTGTGTGTAGAAATAAATGTTATGACAATGAATTATAGGGAGATTCAGCTTTGTTTTGGTGAGCTGAGGAGGAAAAATGTGAGTGACTATGATTCAAAATGCAATTTGTAATTTCTTCCTGAATTTATACTTAAAGGGACAGTGTGTAGGATTTGGCAGCATCTAGTGGTGTGGTTGCAGATTGCAACCAACTGGCTACCCCCCCACTCACGCCTCACTTTGAAAAAATGACGTCACGTTCTCGTAGTAATCGGAGCTACTCAGGGAAAACAACTCGGAAGGGATTGGTTGCCCTTCCTGGGGAAGAGAAGACTGTTGTATTAACGTTGTAAACAGACGAAATCATGCAGGTTTACCTTCAGCTCACTTCAGCGGGACCTCCGGCAGCGACCAGCCCTCCACGAACCGACCAAGATCCGGCTTCCCAGCAGTCGGAGCTTCGGCGGGAGGTGGAGAGCTTGACGTCCGGCAGAAGCGGCTCCTCCTCCGGCCAGGAGCAGAGCATTACCTCGCTGCTCCGCCGGTCCCCGCTGGGAGCCGATACCACGCGGCTGGAGGCCCAGGCATGGTTCTCCTCACGCCACACCACTGGTCATTACTTCTCCTCATTCCCACCTGTTCCAGACACCTTGGACACCTAGCAGGCTCAGAGTAATAAGACTGTGGTCCATTGTGCGTATGAATATGTAATTTAAACTTGATCACTGTCAAAACTTGCAATGGGATCCATATTTCCTGTTGTTAAACTTGACCCATTTTGGCTGCTTTTTGCCTCATGTGACGCCATGTCGATTAAAAATGAGGTGTCACTCAAGTGTTTATATAGATGTCTATTATAATTTTTTTTTAAAATCCAAAAAATCAAGTGAAAAAAAACATGTGCCTCTGTGTCCTCCGGTGCTCCTAACGGCATCCGCAAGATTTCACAGACCGGAGGAAAAGAACCAATCAGAGCCGAGCTGGGGTCTGCTGTCTGTACAGTCTATGAGAGCTGGCTGTCAATCACTCGCGAACTCCGACCAAACGGTCAAACTAGGTAGCGCTGATCAAATATGAATCAATATTATGTTACGTTACTGCCTATTTCTCTAGTCAAATGTTTTCAGAATCATCTTGTAGTGTACGGTTTAGCTGTAAAATGAGAAAGTTTTATGACCCGGCAGCCATGTTGAGATCTCTTGGAGAATACCAAGCACCAATCACATGACCAGAGCACAGCTAATAGGAACGCTCTCTCTCTCTGAAATGACCTGTGATTGGTCAAAGTTTCCCGTCACGGGCTAGATTTTTTTAAAGCCTGAAAACAGAGCCATGAGGAGGTGCAGAAGTCTAGTTATCTCTCAGAACACTTGAATTACAATATGCTGAAAGGTTATTATGGAATTGTTGCCTACTGAAGCTTTAATTCACCAGCCAGCCAGAAGTTGCTCTTTGCAGTCTTGATGTTATCACACCAATCTCATAAGCGATCATAAAAAAGGCACCGAAGCTGTAAAACAATTAACTTCAGATATGTGGTGTCTCACACAGTAGTACAAAAGGCATCAGAAGATGAGTTCCTTGATATGAATAATTTGATATGCAGATGTGCTCAATGTTTACTGAAGCAAACAACACGTGAGGGCATGTCTTGTCTATAGAGACAAAGATGTATTGTTTGATTTCCTCGCCATAAAATATCCCACCAAGTTTTGCTCATCTGGGGGTCACGCAGAGATGGGCTATCTGCAAGAACAAAGGAAGTGAAAAGTGAGTCATTTTATAGTAAGCTGAAGAGGAAAAACACTGTTACTTTTAATATCTTATGCCACACAAACAGCTCAAAGCAATATCATGTGTAAAGAGGATGTTTTGCTCCTGTGGTGGTGGAGACATCCACCACAGGAGCTGAAAACTGCTCCTCGGGGTCCTTGCAGGTAGTTTTACAATTCACCTTCTTCTTCTTCTCCTCACAAAATCCTTATGTTTGTGATTGTGTGGTCTAAACATACTTGTTCCATACATCCACACTGGTATCCTCTTACCAAATTACATCAAACACGCGGCGCAGCTCGCTGCATCGGCCTCCACCAGGCCTCGCTCTCTTATCTTGTTTCCCACAGGGGAAGTACGAGTTCTGAATTGTTTAGCTCAGCCTCTGCAGATAGCTATCATCTCAGACGCTATTCGCTCGCAGCGCTGCACGGGAGCCAAGATGGATGCATCAGCATCGTCTTTTCATTGATGAGCGAAATAAAACTTTACGCTTGACAGTCTGTCCCAAAATGGATTCCTTTGCTACCTGCAGGTATATCTGAGGTGCGCTCATAATCCATCTGATGCCGTTCAAGCATGGGACAGCATGGCAGGTTCGCCTCTGGTGGTGAATTCCCTCTCTGTGCCCATATGTGTGTGTGTGTGTGTGTGTGTGTTTGTGTGTGTGTGTGTGTGTGTGTGTGTGTGATATATGTCTGTATGCAACAATGTCTTTGCCAACATATAGAAGAAAACAAGATCCTCAGATTAGGCACATCTGTCCTGCTTTGCTTTAAAACGTGACTCGCTGCAGAAATATAAGTAACCTATGTTTTTCATTTTTCAGCATTTAGAAGAAAGTAGAAAACTGCACTGACTCATTTACACTAGATATGTTAAATCAAGATTAGATCAAGGACAATATCTTATTTCACTGTCTTAAAACAAATGACATCTAAATTAATATACAGTAAGCGTTGATAACAACATAGTTAGGTTGGAGTGACGCGACGCATTGATTATACAGTGTGAACGTCCTGGCGGCGGAAACGAAATGAGTGGGAAACGTTCCGATCCAGGCTGATTTACAACACTCGACAAAATGTATGGTGATTATAGTGTGAGATGGTCAAATAATCAGGCTATTTTCTCTCACATTCACACCCTCACACTCGCTCTTTAGGTCTCGCTCTCTCCTGTGTGTATGTGTGTGTGTGTGTGTGTGTGTGTGTGTGTGTGTGTGTGTGTGTGTGTGTGTGTGTGTGTGTTTGTGTGTGTGTGTGTGTGTGTGTGTGTGTGTGTGTGTGTGTGTGTTTGTGTGTTTGTGTGTGTGTGTGTGTGTGCTTGAGAATATGCGCTAGAACATTTCATTACGCTAAGATGGAGATGTTAATAAGTGCTACCCTGCAGGCAATCATCGATTGATCACAGTTTTCTTACTTATTTTGTAGAGTGTGTCATAGACGGCACACACACACAGCAGTACACACACTGATATACATAAAGGCTCGTATAGGTGCATGAAAAATCACCAGCAGAGACATGCAGAAATGTACAACCCACATCTACACATACGCAGAGAATGATAAATTGCAGTGGATGCTGCTTTTTTTTAAACAGATACGCATGAAGAATTATACCGCTCATCGTTTAGCAATGCTCCGTTTTTTTAGGACATGGTTCTCATTTTGTTTTGGCTTGTAGGATCCAGACGACAGCGAGGGAACAATCAAGAGCTTTTGGCAAGAAGAAGAAGAAGAAGAGCCGCTTGTATCTTTCTTTATAGCTGCTTGTTTTCTGCTTGGCATTTGAAAGGAGTGTTTGTGCCCCGTTGAATCATCGAGGCCTCATCATGGTTGGTGCTGCTGGTGTTGGTGGTGGAGGCTTGTTTTGCTGTGCTGCTTACATGGCTGCACGATCGCTATGTGTTTGTGCATCTGCAAAGAAACGTGTGTGTTCAAGGTGCGGGTGAGACACCGCAGTGGTTTGACATATATTCTCCTGTGTGATCACACACACACACACACAGGATGTAAGGTTCAGTGTGTGTAAGATGAAGGTGTTTAAAGGCATTTAACAAGGTGTCTAAGAGTAGAGGTGACAGAGAGGTTCACATAAAAATATGTTAAGCGGTACGCACATTTGTAATGCATTGAAATCACAGACTGCAATGGGGTATATTCTGTGAACGAAGGGAAACCGTATATATTTTTAGTTTGTTTTCGTGGTTTAAAGAGAACTTTACTTTATTCAGGAGCTACTTTTTCTGTTGAGCTGCTCCAGAATATGCATCTCAGTGATTAGTTACTTCACCAACACTTAATCTGTCCTGGATAAGCAGTGACTCTTTATCTAAATGGTCCTCCCCTTAAAGCCACATCATCGCTGCTCAATTTCACCACATTTAGTCCACCTTAGCCCCCTTATCGTATAGATTTACCGAGGATAGCTCATAAAAATCCTATATCACTTTTCAAACTGTTATCATACACCAGTTGAAATAGGAGTCGTTTAATGGCATGTATTAAACGGCCAATTGAAGTGTAATGTGCTAAGGTTTTATTTCCATTGTAAGTGATGGTGGGACGTGAGAGCATAAACCCGCAGACCATTAAATGAGCTCAATGAATTAATTTTATGCAAGCACATGTGTGTGTGCGCACATGTTTGAGTGTCTCCAAATGATTGAATCTTTGGGGGACATGCATTTGTCTTTGCATATCTGTGCATAGCATTTGTATGTGCATATTTAACCAGCGTACCCGGGGTAGAAGTGTGTGTTTTTGTTCATGCATGTGCTCCTTTCCTGGTGTTTCAGAGTCTGTACGTGTTTGAAAGCAGCACCATCCCAGAGCCAGTCGCTGCCTCCCCCTCATCAACCCGCTAATCACTGTGATTAGTGACTCATTTCATCATTACAGGTTTCATACCACACACTGCTTACCTCTGTATACAACCAATCCTGGAGAGAACGTCACACACACACACACACACACACACACACAGAAACACACGCACACACAGAGGTCTGGCTTGATCACACACTCCTCCACCTTCACCCCTGCAGTCTGCCATCCATCACTGAGCCACTGGGGAGAGAGGGATGGAGAAAGGAGAGAGTACGGGAGGAAAAGATGGGAAGGGGAGAGAGAGAGAGAAAGAACAGAAGAGAGACAAAGGAAGGAGTGACCGTGTCTGTCTTTTACCTCGAGCTGGGCCTCTCTTAATCCCCGGCCTTGCGCGCACACACACACACACACACATACACACATGCAAACAACGGAACAAGATATGTGAAACCAGAAAGCCTAAAAGGCAACCACTTCCTCGAGGGGCAGCTTGCGTGTATGAGTGTGTATGCATGTATGTGTGGCGAGGTGCACCAGAAGCTATACGAAGCTGTGTGAGGTCAGGTACGTGTGTGAAAGTGCAGCAGAAACACAGGAACACGCACTAATGCACAGAAGCACACAAACGCAAATCACACCTAGACAGAACAACTGCACGTTTCAAAATCATTGATTGGAAGTAGCCTGCTAGCTGATTTAATTTCATGGTGTTGTAGCTGGAAGGTATAAAATGCCTAAATAAAAACAAATTAAACAAAGAAATTATGTGCACATTTACCGTGTCATGACATATCATCACCTTCTAAGTGTTTTTCTCTCTTTTAGCTCTGTTTTTGGTCTCTACCGACTTCTGAGAGAAATATCTGGCTCTTTAGCTGCCAGCTAGCTGCTAACTACGTCTCTCTGCCATTTTGTGCTAAGCATGTAGTGGACAGTGGGGTTTTTAGAGCACAACAGAAAAGTTCTGGGTGGGACAGCTCAACAATGAGCTGTCCAATGTATCCTCATTAGGGCTGTCAATAAATTCAAATATTTAATCGCGATTAATCGCAAATTAATCACACATTTTTTATCTGTTCAAAATGTACCTTAAAGGGAGATTTGTCAAGTATTTAATACTCTTATCACCATGAGAGTGGGCAAATATGCTTGCTTTATCTAAATATATGTATATATTTATTACCAGAAATCAATTAACAACACAAAACAATGACAAATATTGTCCAGAAACCCTCACAGGTACTGCATTTAGCATAAAAAAATATGCTCAAATCATAACAAGACAAACTGAAGCCCAACAGGAAACAACAGCTGTCAGTGTGTCAGTGTGCTGACTTGACTATGACTTGCCCCAAAACTGCATGTGATTATCATAGAGTGGGCATGTCTGTAAAGGGAAGACTCGTGGGTACCCATAGAACCCATTTACATTCACATATCTTGAGGTCAGAAGTCAAGGGACCCCTTTGAAAATGGCCATGCCAGTTTTTCCTCGCCGAAATTTAGCGCAAGTTTGGAGCGTTATCTAAAACGGAGTCGGCTACAACCTAAAAATCGCAAGTTGCGTTAATGCATTAAGGAAATTGGTGGCGTTAAAACAAATTTGCGTTAACGCGTTATTATCGCGTTAAATTTGACAGCCCTGATCGTCATACAACGATTCGTATAATATCTTACGAAAAGTTATTCCTAATTTTTCGTGCGGTTTCCTTCAAATTTTCAGCATCATGTCAATTTCCTCTCGTTACATGCATATAGTCTTTTCAAAATAAACTTCCGTCTTCATAGGAAACAACTTGGTTAGGATTAGGAAAAGATCAATTTGGTGATGTTTAGGCAACAAAACGACTTAGTTAGGTTTAGGAAAAGATGGTGGTTTGGGTTAAAATAACTCCAGAAGTGGCGTATTTTAAGTACGGAAGTTACGTGACAAATAAATCAATGTTAACTTTTTCACACGGGGTAAGAACACCAGCTCCTGGGCGAAGGTCCGATGTTTTGGACCCAGCCATCCACCCCGACCTCCTCCATACATTGCTCTTTATACTTCCTGGTTCAAGATTACCTGAATTACACACAAACTGATTTCGTGAGATATATACGAATTACAATGCGTTACTTTTCGTAGGTATAGCTATGAACGCTGTATGAGAACAGCCTGATGCACCTTTCACATTGTCCTTTCAATCATTGCTACAAGAAAAATATCGATAATGACCGCTTTTTTTTATGTACAAAATAGTAAAAAGAGTGCTTAATGTTTGGTCTTAGTGCATTAGTGCCACCTCCATACAAAAAAACAACAATTTTCTGGGACAAGTTTAAACAGAGGCAACACAAACTCACACTGCTCTACATCTATACGCCTATATGTGCACAGACGATGCCTTGGTCTGCTCTGAACCTCAGAAGAACTTCCTCCGGTAAACACCTCCACAACAAAAGCAGCATCAGACACAACGACGTGATCCGTCTGCGTGATTGCGAGCATGTACACATTCTGTATATGTGCGCCGTATGCATGCGTGAAACCAACTGTCTTTGTACACATTTCCTTTGTTTCATTTCCACCGTTCCGCCGCTCATGCGGTGTGTCACAAGCCAAGCCAAAACACCCAGTTAGCCTTCTTTGATAGCTGATCCTACATCTGTGTTTCGATGGCACCTTGTCCAACCTGCTCCGAATGATCCAGCCGTGCAGGCCCCTACGCCGAGCCCAATCCTCCCCGTGTGCCAAGAGACTGTCGAAATAATAATCCCACCCCGGGTCAGAGTACATTAACAGTCTCTTTTATGAGGTAGCATACCCCCAGAGCCTTTCAGAGGGAAAACCTTTAGAACAATGGAGATTGTTTCCTGGAGGCTCTGAAGCAAATAAATGCAGCCTGTGGGGACCTTTGAAGGGCACACGGCGTTCTCACCGAGCTCCTGTAACTTCTCAGCAGCGGATAAGTGTTAAATTCTGAACCTCTGAATCCCCGCTGTGTATCTGCTGCCACAAAATATCCACTCATGAAAGAAATATGGCGGTTCAAAGGAAATGTAATAGCCGAGTATTGAGAGAGCTACTGTACAAATCGGTGCTGGAACAGGTGTGGAGGAAAGATACTAAGACAAGTCCAGACTGCCGGGGCGAGGCTATAGGGTTGTGGTGAACTAATCCTAACCAGACCTGCCTCGTCTGTCTTCAACCAGCGACACCTCGTAACGCTGAAGTGTGTGTGTAGGGGGGGGAGGTATAGGGACTGGTCTGCATCATGTTAAAAAAAAAAAGAAGGAGGAGACGTTTCTGCAGAGTCTGCAGCCTCTCCCCTTCAGTGTGTGCATGCATGTGTGTGTGTGTGTGGGTTGTCAAAGCCTCCCACCATATGGGCTGTTTTACCAGGTGACCCAGCGGACTGCATTACTGGGTGACAGAGATGCACGACGAAGCCTCATCTATCTCCACATCTGCAGTGAAGACAGGGAGGGAGGGAGGGGGTCATTGGAGACGGATAAGATGCAAATTGGTGTGAAGCTCGTATGCAGAGCGTTACTGAGCCCATAACATCAGCTCAGAACGGCTACGGTAGAAACAATTCTTAAGATTTCTACTTTATTCTAATCAGTGTTTTGACTTTTTCACTCGTATTGTGGTAGTAGCAGTAGTCGTACAACTCATTATACAATTTCTTTTCCTTTTCTGTGTCTTGGAATGAGCATTAATTTCACCGCAGGGAAGAAGAAAACAACACACACACACTTACACACTTGCACACAAACATAGCCCCAACAGCAGTTCTCCTTCCTCTCCCGCTCGTCTCTCCCACGCTTACCTTTCACTCCTACACAGTCTCTACTCCAACACCGCATGAACATACTGTAAACATGTCAGCTATTTTATAAAAAAAAAAAACGAACTTGCCTTGGCATTCACGGTCTCTGGAGTAAAAATCGCAGGAGTGAATGCAGGATATTCTCTTCAATAATTAAATAATGCAAGCTATTGTTTCAAGGAGCGATTTTGTGACTTTTCCAAATCTTGACCCCGTTGTAGCATCAAATGTAATGGTTTTGTCTGTCAGCTGTTAATTTCATGTACATTCTTCCCGCGTCTGCCTTTGTTTTGAGGCGACTGGGAGCTGCATGTGCACTTTTCAGTTGCTAGGCGGCGCGGCAGCCATCAG
Source organism: Sebastolobus alascanus (assembly GCA_916701645.2). NCBI lineage: Eukaryota > Metazoa > Chordata > Actinopteri > Perciformes > Sebastidae > Sebastolobus > Sebastolobus alascanus. Next base: position 1,963,400 of record CAKAOJ020000025.1, on the reverse strand, counting down.
CCAAGGGATTTCTAGTTGTAAATACATAGAAAGCATGCACAGATGTTCCCCTAACCTTACAAATTGATCTTCATCATAGGTTTGCCTTTTTTTCCAGAAGCATCTTCAAAGTGTGCCCTCTGAGTTCGAGGCCTTGAAACGCCAAACAAAAAGTCCAGAAAGCAGCCCGTTGGCAAGCAAACAGAGAGAGAGGGGAGGGCTGTGGGAGCTGAGTGGGGTGAAGGGAGCGGGGGCATGTTTACCTCTGGTCCCTCGGGGCACTGCTTTAGGGATTGATTGGGGGGTGTTGCGGGAGGAAGAGGGGGGGCTCTCGCTAAGAGGGATGGGGGAGTTTTGGGGAGGACTTTAGGAGGGGTTAATATTTTATTTGGGGGAAGTGAAGGTTGTTTAGTTCTCCACTGCCCCTCTTATCAACTGCAAACCATCCTGCATGTGTTGATCACTTCCTCAGACACATTTCCTCTTTTTTTAAACTCACATGACTTCAATACTTACTCAAGTGGTGTGGGGGTACTGTACATATATAACATATATACATATACAGTGTGCCCTATACTACTATAAAATGAATAGCCGTGAGCCGTAGATGAAGGATTGGTAGGAACATCAACATCTGGAAGCACATGCATCCCTGCTGGCTTCACGTCAGTTTATCTCCTCTCTGATCTGCCTTTCCTCTGCTTCTCTTAAAAACAGGAGTAAAACTTTAAAGAATTCATTTCCAAAGTTGTTTCATACATGAATCTATTTTGAATAGAAATTAACCGTTGCCTGAAATTCAGTATTCAGTATTCATCAACCAAGGACTTGTTTTAAAAGAGCAGTGTGTAGGATCTGGTGACATCTAGCGGCGAGGTTGCAGATTGCAACCAGCTGAAACTTCTCCCGTGTTCCGAGTGTGTATAGGAGAACTACGGTGGCTGATGCGAAAATGTGAAACGTGAATGGCCGTTCTAGAGCCAGTGTTTGGTTTGTCCGTTCTGGGCTACTGTAGAAACATGGCGGCCGGCTCCGTGAAGAGGACCCGCTCTGTATGTAGATACAAACGGCTCACTCTCATTCCCAGGGCGTCAAATTCCGAGGCTTTGTCACGGCCATTGGCGTTCGATACCGCTGCACAAGGCAACCTTTAGCGCCGGTATGAAAAGCACCGGGCGTTCCATTAACTACAATATAAACCCATCCTTGGCAACAGTAAATGCTCAGAGAAAGTGTGATGACGTAGTTTAAGGAGCGAAAGAGACTCACAGGGTCGACAGGAGGGGAGGTGGATGGGTCCATCAAACACAAGGCTTTCATCCAGGAGACCGCTGTTTGTGTCACGTTATAATCAGCTGTTCGTTCGTGTCCCGTGTTCACAACGTTCAGTGTCATTTTCACTGTACGAAGGTAGTAGTTTTAAGCCCAACCATGTAGTTCTTCCCTAAACCTAATTATAGTGGTTTTGATGCCAAAAATAAGATGAGAACGTGTTGATATAAACGGCTCATTCTAAGGTAACAAAAACACAACAATTCTTATTTTCAGGTAATTATACACTAAAGAAAACATACTTATTGATATTATATTCCATTTCTGCCAATAGATTCCCCTAAATGTTACACACTTAACCTTTAAGTTGAATTTTTTTGTGAAAGTGTCATGTTTTCAAATGGTCTGCATCCCACTTTGGCTCTAAAGTGAGCTTGTAAAAAAAGGAGAAAAATATAAACCAACACTGGAATATGAGTTGATTGTTTTCTACTGTTAATTTAACATATAATGTAAATATATCATCAAATTCATCCATATAAACACCAGTGCAAAACAAAACCACCAAACCACGTTAAAGCCCAGCCCACACCTCTGATACCCCCCCTCACACCCCCTACAACTCCTCACCCCTTAAACTCTCTCTCTCTCTCTCACACACACACACACACACATACACACACACCAAAGACCCCCACCAACAAAGAGAAGGGGGCAGCAGAGGAGCGAGTGAGGCAAAGAAAGGGAGAAGAAGGAAAATGCACGCTTGACTAATTCTTGTATTCAGAGTCGGTAGTCCCTTCCCCTCCCTCTCCTCTGGCCGTGTGTGTGTGTGTGTGTGTGTGTGTGTGTGTGTGTGTGTGTGTGTGTGTGTGTGTGTGTGTGTGTGTGTGTGTGTGTGTGTGTGAGAACTGGCACACTCTAACCTTGACATTTTAGCATCATGGGGGCGATGAATGAAAATGACCACAATACACTTGGGAAGGAGGGAGTGCGGAGGAGGGACGGCAGGAGAAGACGATAAAGGGGGGCGAGCAAGGTTTTTAAACGGTGATGGAGTCGCAGAGAGAGAAAGACCCGTTTATCTATATGTTTATATGTGTGTGTGAAGGCGAACATAGTGTGTATACAGTTATGTGTGCAGCAGCAGCAGCAGCAGCAGCAGCAGGAAGGGAGGAATGGGATCTGTGCTCTAAAACAGCCTGCCGGTTATTTAAAGGCCTTGGGGCCTGTGCTAGATTGATGTTGTTTTCCTTCAATCAAGGAGCCGTGTGGGACGCGCTGCTCGCATAAACACTCTTTACTGCTGGAGTAGGGAGGAAGACAGGCCTAGACACTGTGTCTGCATCGGACTGTCTCCTTCTCAGTGTCCGTCTCCATCCATGTGTCTCTGTCTGTCTGAAGGCCTGATGGGAACTTTTCACAAAACTCATCGTAACCTTCATGCAGCAAAACGTGTTTCTCGAGGTTTGAAACGGCTGCGTGGGCGTGTTTTCAATCCAAATGCACCTACGCACTGTGAATTTCAATACCAATGTTAATATATAAGTTATACAGCAGCTGATCCAGACTAATATTATACTCATTTAGGATTCATCCTCCCTTGAATTCATCCCAGATTTCTCATCAGCATGTTGTCACCCAAAGCACACTACCACAGGTCACGTCTACCTACTAATGAACATGTACAGGGCCGGCTTAAGGCATATAGGCCATATAGGCGTTCGCCTTGGGCGCCCTCTAAAAAAATATATATATATTTTTCCTTTTAAATGACAGTGGGCGCCCCTCCTCATTTTCTGCATTGAGGTAACAAATGAACAAATAAATAAATAAAGACTTTTTCATCTGCCCGGCTAACTTATTTGTTAATAAAAGTGTAAATTGTAGTGAAACTGACTGAACACTTCTAAGCCGATCAATTGTTTATTTATATTATAATAAATACAGTTATTTATGAAAATTAAAATCTTAATTTTTGTCTTAAAACCATTGTGATGTCTGATGTTTGTTGTGGTTTATGTGGCTATAGGGTTATAGGGTTCTGGGGCACCAAAAGGACTAGAGCCGGCCCTGAACATGTAGGAAAATAGATTTTATTCCACTGGCCTATCAACCTCATTTTGTTTACACTGTACATTGTAGACTTTTAAAAAAAATTAACATTTAAAAAGATGTTGTTATTCTAATTTTAATTCAGTTTTTTTTCACTTTTATGTTCTCTTATCATTATTATCATTTCTGTTCTGTTATTTTCTTTCTTTTATGCAAAGCAGTAGGTTAACTTTTTTCTTCTATTTACATATTTTATTATAATGTATTACTTTGATGTGTAATCAATTGCGAGATAAAAAACACAGCAAATAAAGTTAAAAGGACTTTATTTAATCAAAACAACCCTATAATATAGATTTGTGTCAGTGTCAGTGGGGATATTTGAGGTTAAATCTGGTCAATAAGAGCTGAATACCAAGGGAGAAAATTAAACGACCACAGATGTAAAATTAAAATGCATGCTAAGTATGGAAGAACTATAAGAAAGTGTGAGCTAAACTTAAAGGAGGCCTTTGTTAATGGTACAACAAATGTTCTCATGACATGCAGCGCCCCCGTGAGACCGCAAGGCGGTAACAGTGGAGATGATGTGGAAGAGACTTTGTCTAAAGGTAGAAATCATTCACCAGACTACATACACTGTGTCCTCAAGGCTGATATACAGTAAAAACAAAACACCGAGGTTATGAAATGTCTTGAGGTCTGTCAGTAAAAGGCGTTTTAATTTTCCACCAGAGTTATATCTTTAATTTCTCCAGGCCGTCCCAAGTATTTTAAGACAAATTGTACATATCCAGCCTTCAAGGCAAAGACAAAGCACAACATCTCCCTAGCAGTTCCCATGAGTGAAAGATTCATGCTTGTACTTTTTAAAAGATAAATAATCAATACGCTACACATCACACACACTCAAATGCTCCAACCCAGCCACTCTCTGATATTTTATACCAAAAGATACCGAAGGGAGATCGGAGGCAATACATTAAACATTGGAGAGTCCGTCTCTCTCTGGATGGTTCTCTGACTCACGGCTGTCCAAGAGACAAACAATTTACACTCCTCTGTGACCAAACCTATGACTGAATTACAAGCTACAAGTGTATTTGCACACTTCTTTCTTTGTTAAGAAAAGTAAACTTTTAAATATATATAAAGAGCAATGCATTTAGCATGTAGGACATGTTTAATTCCACTGCATTTGAAATTGTAAATGAGAAATCAAGCACTTTCCTCTTGTGGCCGTTAGAAAACTCCAAATGTACTGAAATAAGGGATATTCACAAATTCTCTGTACTGATATGTGGGCTTAAGGCAATTTTAATTGTTTCATTAGGAAGATATTACAGCTAATAGAAGTTTGGGGGCATTTTGCTTGACTGACAGCTGTCTCGGCCTATGACATCAGCCGTGGTGGTTATAGTTACTGTCAACATGGCAGCAAATGAAGCGTGACTTCAAAAAGTTCCCTTTAAAAAACCCTCTTAGACATAACATTCATATTTTGAGTCTATATATGTAGGGCTGGCAAAGTTAATGTTAAATCGTTTTAACGTCACTAATTTCTTTAATGCATTAACGCAATCGATCTTTCGGAGATTGTAGCGGGCTCAGTTTTAAAGCTAGTGATGATACCGGCGAAGGAGGTTAAATAAGGCTCCAAACTTGCGCTAAATTTTGGCGAGGAAAAACCGGCATGGCCTTTTTCAAAGGGGTCTCTTGACCTCTGACCTCTAGATATGTGAATGAAAATGGCTTCTATGGGTACCCACGAGTCTCCCCTTTACAGACATGCCCACTTTATGATAATCACATGCAGGTTGGGGCAAGTCATAGTCAAGTCAGCACACTGACACACTGACAGCTGTTGTTGCCTGTTGGGCTTCAGTTTGCCATGTTATGATTTGAGCATATTTTTTATGCTATATGCAGTACCTGTGAGTGTTTCCGGACAATATTTATCATTGTTTTGTGTTGTTAATTAATAATTTCTAAAAATAAATATATACATACATTTGTATAAAGCAATCATATTTGTCCACTCCCATGTTGATAAGAGTATTAAATACTTGACAAATCTCCATTTAAGGTACATTTTGAACAGATAAAAAAATGTGCGATTAATTTGTGATTAATCGCAATTAACTATGGACAATCATGCGATTAATCGCGATGAAATATCATAATCGATTGACAGCCCTACTACATTATCAATATCCAAGGAAAACCCTGTATCTCCAAACTTAGTAATTTTGAATTTTCCAAATAAAGTGAAGGATTACGAGTTCTTATATCGGTTGGAAGAATTGTCACACTTTTTACACTAAATAAACATTTTAAAAATCAATTGGATTACCTGAAAAATGCATTCTCACAAGGCTGACATGTCATGTCATGAGAACTTGATGTTATGGAGAGAAGCGTTTTTTTTTTTTTCCAGGACAGTGACAACATGTATGTACAATGTATGTTTAACCTTGTTCAAATCCATGCAAAACACCTCCAAATTTCACTTTTACTCTGTTGCTTTAACCAGACTTCTATTGTAGCGTTACAGAATTTACTTTACACTACTCTATATACCACATAGTATTCTATTTTTATCATTTAATTTGTCTTGGATTCCCATTACTGTAACATTACATACAGCCAATAGTTTTAGGCGGGAAACAATACCACTTTTGCCCCTTCACCATCCATGTCCACCCCTGAGGTCTGCTGTCCTTCCACCATGTGTATCACAATTTGCACTAACACATGTAATGTATGAAGAGACCCTCTTAATGTACATGTATTATGATTGAACTGCTGTTTGGTTGGGGGGGACAGACACTAAACAAATCACACCCAAAGGTTACTGACACAGTGCGAGAGATGGGCTTATACCGCTGAGGACATGGGTATTGCATTATCACAACCATCTTTTGCATCTCCATGGCAACTACACCAACACACACATACACTCATAATAAAGAGAAAAAAAGGAGGTGAGTATAACTTGTGAGCTCTGCTCTGAATCTTCATGCCAATTAGGTAGCTATGGTGCAGAGGCCAAATATTATTATCTAACAGCTCACCTGTTTATAGACCTACACGTTATAGTTTTTACCATTAGAAATCCAGAGGAAATTATTACAGCCGTGGTGGAAAATAACTGGAACAAATTATGTGTTGGATGAAATGGCTTGGGTGGATGCAAAAGGTTGGCGAACACACACACACACACACACATACACAAGCACCTCCGTCACAGCAGTAGCCTCTGTGCCTTTTTCCTTCTCATCGACCAGAGCTATTGATGTACTGGATGTTGGAGGGCTGAGTCAATAAACAAGAGGAAAAGCTTTTTGAGGAGAGAGTGACTGAAAGGAAGAGTGTATCCACATGCAGTCTATCTTTCTGTGCATTTGTGTACCTGTACGTATGTGTGTGTGCGTTGTCTACCTGCACATTTCTCTTTCCTCTCCCTCCCTACGGTGACTTTGTCTCTTCGCCTCCACTCACATCTCCTCTCGTCTCCTCTCTCCAGACTCGCAGAGCTGAGTCGTTAATGTTTAATGCTCACTCAGGAAGCAGACACGCTCAGCAAGGCTCGCACGCACACACCAACACACACACACACACCCCTCCTGCATCCCCCTAGCGACGCCATCCTCATTACCAGCCTGAGATTTGACCTTTCACCCCTGGACCAGATGGCTGATGTTTTCATTCTGGAGGGAACCAGGAGTGGCTCCACATCGCACAGCGTCACAGGGAGGGAAGGAGGACGAGTGTGTTGGAGGATGACGGGGGTGTTTGTCTATCAGCAGGGGGATCAGACAGAACTATTGCTGAATCAGGCAGGGCTATTGTGCATTTACATTCTTTGCAAGGAGAACTGGGTACCCAGGAGTTTTTGGGGCCTGAAGAACAAGATTGATGAGAGGAAACTGCTTGTTCACCAGCATAGATTTTCTGACTACCTTATACATTTGTAAAAAAAAAAAAGGATTCATAGCTCAATTTTATGGGGAATTCTTCCTGGATTTGAACTTTAAAAAGCGCCTTACACACTCTCATTTCTTCCACTGGCCTGCAGACTTCGCTGACTCCAGAAACTGTGACAAAGTCCAGATGAGGCTGCAGGTTCTTTGCCACTTCACACATCAAAAGATCCCACAAATCACACAGCGTGGACGAGAGGCAACGTCCATACGGGATTGAAGCTAAGCAGGCGGCGATGTGTGAGAGGTGGCATTGTGTGAAAGCATGTGTATGTGTGTGTGTTGTGAGAAAGAGCTCTAGAGAATGAGTGAAAGCAGCAGAGATTTCACAGGCCTGCGTACGTGCCTGAGCGCATGTGAGTGTGTAGCTACCGGCATGCCAATGGCACCCTCCGGTGGTGGCGGGGTCCATGAGGGGGGTACATGCATGTTTGGGTGTGCATCTCATGCCAAGTTAAATCAATATTATGTGTGAAACTCAATATCACTTATAATGTTTCAGTTGGCTTTAGAGGCCTACAACAGGAATGGTTCCAAACTAACGGAACCACCAAAAAATCTTAGCTCATAGGAGGGAAATGAATGAAACAACGTCATGAATATGGCCAGACAAGAGAAAATAATGAATAAAACATGATAAAATGCACTAATATTCAGGCAAATGGTAAAATAAAGGCATCGCCTGAAAGATAGTGGCTGATGGCAAGCTGGAGGTTGAACGCATATAACGCCGTCAGGCAGGGATTTGAAAGGACATAGAAGTTAGGGCTGCAACTAAAGATTATTTTCATTGTCGATTAATCTGTCGATTATTTTCTCGATTAATCGGTTAGTTATTTCGTCTATAAAATGTCAGAAAATAGTGAAAATGTCGATCAGTGTTTCCCAAAGCCCAAGATGACATCTTGTTTTGTCCACAACTCAAAGATATTCAGTTTACTGTCATAGAGGAGTAAAGAAACCAGAAAATATTCAAATTTAAGAAGCTGCAATCAGAGAATTTTGACTTTTGTCCTTACAAATTACTCAAACCTATTAATTTAATAGTTGACAACTAATCGATTAATCGTTGCAGCTCTAATCTTCCTTTGAGAAGACGTTCCAAAACCAGGGGGCCTTGAGACCAAAATAAAATGATCTCAGATTTACTTTGGGGGGAACAGTGCAGTTTATGACAGCAACTAAGCAGCTATTGTCACCAGATGTTATTGATACATATATAATAACATAAATAAAAAATGTTTCCTAAGAGGAAGCATGAATACGGGGTTAAAATTAGAGGACCTAAAATAGAGCCTTGTGGAACACCACAAGTGAAACAGGCAATAGAGCAAGAAGCTTTTTCTTTAAAGGTGCAACCAAGAATGTTATATGGATTAAAACCACACTAGGGCAGTATAAGAAAAGTTGACCCGCTTTTTTACATTTTAATTATTTTTTTTTTCACTTAGGTGACACTTTTGTATTACAAAACAAGGTACATAGAGGTACAACCGAAGCCAAAGTAGATCAAGGAGAAGCTATTGAGAATAAATCACACAGTGTTCCTAGGTTGCATGTTGCATGAAGTAAGACATAAGTGCATCGAAAATTCGATTTTTGCGGTCCCCAGCAACACATGCACAGATTTGTCCTTTTTATCCAATGGCAGCAGATGTGTGGTCAGCACTACTTAAGCAGGTCGCCAATATTTACAGAGGTGACAGCGCTCTGGAGAGCTTCTGCCAACAACACTGCATGTGTTCACTTGACTGAGTGTCTCTCTACCTCCTCCACACACTCTCACCATCCTCATTTTTTCCTCCTCCTCCTCCTCCTCCTCCTCCTCCTCCCTCTCTCCGTCTCATGCACAGACATATACGTTGAGAACTCCACAGCGGGAGAGAAAGACAGAGTGATGGAAACAGAGAACGATTACTTTTTCCATTTTGCAACTTGCACTGCGCCTGTGTTTCATTTTGTCCACCGGAGCAGACGAATCAGAGGTCTGATGGTGTGTCATGACTCAGTGTGATCCGGAGGAAAGGCTGTTAGCTCTGCTTATGTTAAAACACAACCACAATGTCTGTTCAATATGACCTGAGTGCTGAGATCACCGGAGATGCATATGAAGGCAGTATGTGTGTGTGTGTGTGTGTGTGTGTGTGTGTGTGTGTGTGTGTGTGTGTGTGTGTGTGTGTGTGTGTGTGTGTGTGTGTGTGTGTGTGTCTGTGTGTGTGTGTGCCCTCCTTTCTCTTTAATCAGAGAGTGAGTGGAGCAGAACAGAGCGGAGGGTTGAATCCGGGGCCTGACTTTAGGCTGGCACTGCTGTCGACTAAATACCCGCCAATAACCAGCTCCGGATGTCTCTCTGCCTCTACACATGCACAGGATGGATTACTGCGAGTATCTTTTCATCTCACTGTAATCTTCTCCTCTCACATTACCAGCAGAGGACCACCTGAATTCAGACATATGGAGCTGGATTAAAACCACACAGTGCAATGAGTATAAAGTGACTGTCTGCCAGGCTCCTCATTACACACACACACACACACACACACACACACACAGCTCATGAGAAGAGTTGCCATCTGAATGCAATGATTAACTCAGCCTTCCTGATTTTTTTTCTTTCCTTTTTCCCTTTATTCATTCTGTCTTTTCATTCTTTATTATTTCATTAATTTCCCTTTCTCTCTTACCCATTTTTATCATCCCTCTTGTCCTTCTTTCTTCTAGGTCTTTCTTTGTCTTTCAGTGCAGCACAACAACGTCAGTCCTTCATTCACTCCTTCACATACCGGCTCGCTGATTAATCAGAACAAATTCATTCATATGAAAGGATTTAAATGGTAAACCACTCTTCACCAACCTTCAGTAGATCCCTCACTGCATAAGTTTAAAGGGACTATTTGTAACTTATCACGCGCATAAATCATAACGGGTCGGAATCCCATGCGCGCTCGCGTGTGGGTACGTGCTGCTCCTGCTGCCTGCTGCCTGCTGCCTGCTGCCTGCTTGCACACCGCGCTCGTTCTCACCCGCTCGGTTCGCTCCAACTCCACGTGCACGTGCGCACACTGCAGAAGAGTTAGTTTAGCTCTGAGAATATCTAGTGAATGTGCAGTGGACGTTTTTGCAGAAATAAATGCTGCAGCTCCTCCAGACCAACAGAGGTTTCCCGTGTCTTGTGAAGTGACGGGGCTCCGCAGCGAGTTACGTTATCGTCCCGACCGGGTGTCGGTGTCTCCCCCCCCCCAACCGGGTGTCGGTGTCTCCCCCCCCCCGTTCCCTCCGCGGTCGGTATCGGCTGAAGCAGGAAAAGCCGGCACTAGGATCAGCATTGATCTATGGAGAGACCTTCGTCTGGTCAGCTAACATTACTGCCAAGCAGGTGAAATATAGAGTGATATTGTGTGTTAGCTGACGTGTGTCGCCCCACTGTTTAGACCGGTGCTCGTTCATGTCAATGTAGCGCGAGCACAAGCGCGAGCGCGAGCAACAGGACGCTGACTTTCGTTGACATTGCGGCCACAGGTGTCGCTGTGAACAAGCAATTTCTGATTCTTACATATAGCCCCTTTAAGTGTTGTTGTTCCAGATCATGATGAGTATAATTCAGATCTATTTAAAAGAAATGATGCGTTTAGCCTAATCAAACAATTCACTTTGCTAATGGATATAGTGTGTTATGGCACACTTGCTAATGTATATAGCGGGTTATTCTATGTTTATAATTTAGATTTATTTATGCTAGTTGTAGTAGTCAGGTATATTTACTGTAAAGTGTATTCCAGTATTCTTTATATTTTGTATTCTATGGATATATTTCTCTAGTGTTGATATGTACATTTTATGTACTGTTCCTGTGCATTGCTTGGATGACCTGCTGCTGTAACATAATAATGTCCCAATTTGGGATCAATAAAGTACATCTATCTATCTCTCTATCTATCTATCTATCTATCTATCTATCTATCTATCTATCTATCTATTGTGTTATAGGCCTATTTCACCCATTTATAAAATTATAAAAGAATGCTTTTCCCCCCTCTCTTTCCTCTCTCTTGAGTTCTGAAACTAAGCCTGCCTCTGTCTCATCTCACATCTTCACTCTCAGTCTCGATTCTCCCGTCTCTTTCCTCAAAACCATCTGTCTCCCAGGAACAGAGAAGAACAGCTTTGTCTCAGAGCGATTTCTCTTTTGTACGTGCAGTCCAAAAGTCTATTTTCTATTTCTGCTGTGGGAAAAAAAAAAAACAGCGCATGTGTTTATGCATGTTGCAGTTACAAAATCATAAATGCTGTTAGAACTGAGTCAGACATATCAAGGTTGGAAGTGCAGAAACATGCTTTGTAATAGTTGTGTCAGCTCTCTCAGTGCCTGACAAAGCCTTCTGCATCTAGACCTAAAATGATTATGTGCTTTATGTGGGTATGTGCTGACCTCTGCTGGTCACATGTGGGATTTCAACATTAGTGAGCAGAAAAATGACATCCTACAAAGGTACCCTGGGACTAGTTTATTGACTCTCACATTCTAACATATAACTATAACTATACTGGTATATGTGTAATTTCATGATTTTGTTTTTTTTCCCTACTATTTAGGCTTTATAGTAGTTTGATTGTCCTCCTCACTGTCAGTCCTAAATGCAACTGAAGGACTCCAGTAGTCAAAGAATAAAGCTGAACATGTGTGCATGTCCAACTCTAGTCTACCGATGTCTTACATACAGAAATGCTTCTAACTGATCTTTAAAGATGATGAAGACTGGTAGATATTCAATGTTCCCCGATTACATGTTTAGCCCAGATACTTCCACGTTATGTTGGTGTACAACCAACAATGATGTTCAGTCTGCTGTTATTGCAAGATGATTTATCACTGAAGTAGCTGCAGTCTCTTGTGTCATGTCTAGAGTTACTACAAACTATTTAAAGTCATTATGAATGAAGGCTTGCCTATTAGCCAGCTCCCGATCCTGATATATATACCACTGACTTTTGATTTGATTTTATGTATGTATTTGAAATTTTTGAAGTCATCTTTGATGTGATTTCGTTCACGAATGTTGTATTTTTGTTGACTGCATAATTGAATTTGTCAACGTTTTTTAATGGCACTATATAAAGATTTCTCCACCTTTCAAATGCTGCAACAATTTTCATTCTGTTAGAAAAACAAGACAAACGATGGATTAGGTTCCACATAACATGCTTGCCTCTGGATGTTGTTTTCCCATGAATCTAAGATCATTTTGTTGCACCAAAAATTACTGAAAGACTTACTGAAAGTCCAGACTTTTTCATGGCACTCTGTAAAATGAAACCTGAGGGGGGGATATGTGCAGTACCTGATACTGGCCTTGAGTGGGCGCCATAAGCTTTACTACCAAATGTCCCTGAGTTAGCCTCCACCATTAACCATCTGACTATTGACCATAACTACATTTATTAAACACAGTTTCATCAGTTATCATCTCTTCATATCAGATCATATTCAAGATTATGCATGCACCTGCAACAATATCATTCAAATAAGTGGCTAATCAAGCCTTCTGGTTTTTCGTACCAGTAAGCAATAATAATGATAAACAGATGAAACACAAACTGTGGGAAGTGTAATCAGGGTATTTTGAGTCTAATCAGGGATGGAAAAAATGATGAGCTCTACATCAGAAACTGTCAGAACCATCTGATCTTGTCATATAGTCAGTGTCAACAATTGGAAAATTTAACATTAGATAACAGTACATTAGTCCAGTTTCACTAGAAAACAGTGTGAGGTATCCAACTTGAGAGACAAAAATTATCTCTGCAACCATTACTGGAACCAAAACACATTGATATACCACAACTTGAAATACCACTACATCAAACCACACTGGTACACCTTCAGCGCTTGGCTTCAGTGAAACTATAGCATCTTGAACAGTGTACTTAGTGGGTTTCTAACTGGTCAACACATTCCTCCTGTGAGTAAACAAGCAATAGTTGCAGCTACTGTTTGTGGGGCAACTGTTGTCCACAGGCGGCCTCAGGGGCCCCGGGAAAGTTGTAAAGCAAGACAGCAGTTACACTGGATGCCTCGAGGGAAATGATGTGTACATTTGGGGGGTTTTGACCTGCACAACATTTATCTGTTGTGGTCCAGTGACATTTAGACTTACTGTTGCATTTGCTTTCTATTGGACTTAAAGCTGAAGTAGGCGAGATTGGAGCAATATGATTAAAAAAAGTTATTTTTATAAAACGGTCGCTATATCGTTATATCCTGACAGTAGTACATGAAACAGGTAACCTGAAAAAAATCCTGTTCCTCTGTGTCCTCCGGTGCTCCTAACGCGGCATCTGCAAGATTTCACAGACCGGAGGAAAACAGCCAGTCAGAGCTTATCTGAGGTCTGTTGTCCATCTGCTGTCTATGAGAGCCGGCTGTCAATCACTCGCGAACTCCGACCAAACGGTCAAACTAGGCAGCGCTGATCAAACAAAAATCAGTATTATGTTACGTTAATGCCTATTTCTCGCCTCAAATATTTTCAGAATCATCTTGTAGTGTACGGTTTAGCCGTAAAATGAGAAAGTTTGTGACGCGGCCGCCATTTTGAAATCTGTTGAAGGAACGCCAAGTTCCGGTCACATGACCGGAGCACAGCCAATAGGAACGCTCTCTCTCTCTCTGAAATGACCTGTGATTGGTCAAGTCTCCCATCACTGGCTAGATTTTCTAAAGCCTGAAAACAGAGCCATGATGAGGTGCAGAAGTCTAGTTTTCTCTCAGAACACTTGAATTACAATATGCTGAAAGGTTATTATGGAATTTTTGCCCAATGATGCCAAAAATATACTGCCTACTGCCACTTTAACACTTTATGGTGGAGTTGTCAGACGCTACAGGCTCTTACATGTTTTCTACAAGTGGAAGCTCTGACAATGTTTTGTTACAGATAATGAAGAATGTAAACCATTATGTAGCCTATTAGTTTTAAAAACTGCACCAGAAACATGAAACATAAACCACACAGTGATGACACTCTGCTGTAATCTATCACAATTAAGTTACATTTGGCACAGTTAAGTTGCTGTAATTGAATGTAATATGGACATATAGCCTGTCTCACAAGTTGAGCGGGTGATAATAATTGATAGATGATAATATATAATGATAGATAATGAACGGTTACCTCCACACGTTTGCACATGGCAGACCATGTTTGGGTACTGGATAGAACAAGATATCACTAGTAATGGGAGTATGACGTGTTTCGTGAATAAAAAGTGAGGACATTTGGGGCCTTCCTGTCTGTCCATTGCTCTGTCTCTCTGTAACATTTCATTAACAGGGAAACATGTCTGTACCAGCACACACACTCATAGAAACCACACAACATCAGACTCGGATGCTTCTACACAGGTTTTGGTTGTAATACTCAAATCTAAAATTACCTGTAACTATTATTTATGTGCAGATTAATACTATTCTTAATTTCAATTTACACCATCTTCCACTATAATCAACTACTTGTCCTTTTGACTAGAGGCTTTGAAAACATTTGTGTTGAGAAATGCGTCCTCTGGCGCACTGGAGGACCAGTGTGCGCGGTGCTGCCTTCAGGTACTATCAGAATTTTAAGAGCTATTAGTATAGTGGCATTAACGTCCAAAGAAAATGTATGGACAGGATGAGAGCTGCAATGATTAATCGATCGTGTGATTAGTTGTCAACTATTAAATTAGCCGCCAACTATTTTGATAATCGATTCATCGGTTTGAGTAATTCTTTGAGAAAAAAAAGTCTAAGTTCTCTGTTTCCAGCTTCTTAAATGTGAATATTTTCTGGTTTCTTTACTCCTCTATGACAGTAAACTGAATATATTTATGTTTTGGACAAAACAAGACATTTGAGGACGTCATCTTGGGCTTTGGGATACACTGATCGACATTTTTCACCATTTTCTAGACCAAACAACTAATCGATTAATCGAAAAAATAATCGACAGATTAATCTACAATGAAAATAATGGTTAGTTGCAGCCCTGATTTATTATTTTGTCCCCTTCACCCAATCCGTGTTTGGGACAAAATAATAACAACCTAAATCCAAAAATAGAAACATGATATTAACAATTTTTTTTACTGATTTTGTTGCAGTAGTACATCATATTCATGTTTCCATCAAAGGTTTGTGCAGTATATTAGATATGACAATTTTATGACCTTATAATGAAAACTATCTCAAGCATATGTCATATTCCTCACCTCATGCTTTGCAGGGTCAACTTCCTGTTTGATGCTTGCCCCGCCCACCTACGTGATGTCACACCAATGAGGGCATGCAGTTTTGATCATGTGGTTTCTACCAAACCAACTTTCCTGCATTTTATTAATGAATTCAAACAATATAGCATCATCTTACCCAATGTTAAAAACAAAAAAGCCATTAAGACTTTTAAATTATTAAATGAATATAATATGATGTATTTAACATAAACTCTGGCATTATGAAACGTATATGTAATTATTTTTGTTTAGTCTTCTTTTTGTCTGTTTTTTTTTTTCAATTGTCTATGTATCTGTTTGTACCTCTGTTAATGAGCATGTGTTCAATAAAGAAAGCATTATATAAAAAAAAAAGTTTATGTGGTTTCATAGCTAGGGCTCAGCAAAAAAGTTTTTATTTTCACTCATCAGGCCAGAAAATAAACCCTGTATAGTAATACTGTCCTCATCACCCTTAATTCACCCTACATTTATATAAACAACCATTATTGTTGTGTTTAGTCTTCATCGTGCATTGTATTTTTAATAAGCGTCTTAACATATGTAGGCCTACCTGTAATATGTATTAGGTTATTATTATTAAAGCAGCAGTGGGTAGAATTGGAGCAAATAGGTTTAAAAAAAGTTATTTTTTTATCCTGACAGTAGTGCATGAGACAAGTAATCTGAAAAAAAAATCATGTTCCTCTGTGTCCTCCGGTGTTCCTAATGGCATCTGCAGCAAGATTTCACAGACCGGAGGAAAACAACCACTCAGAGCCGAGCTGGAGCCTGCCGTCTCTGAGCAGCTGTCAATCACTTCAAACTCTGATCAAACGGTCAAACTAGGCAGCGCTGATCAAAAATGAATCAATATTCTGTTACTGTAATGCCTATTTCTCGCCTCAAATGTTTTCAGAAACATCTTTTAGTGTACTGTTTAGCTGTAAAATGAGAAAGTTT
Organism: Sebastolobus alascanus; assembly: GCA_916701645.2. Lineage (NCBI taxonomy): Eukaryota > Metazoa > Chordata > Actinopteri > Perciformes > Sebastidae > Sebastolobus > Sebastolobus alascanus. The sequence goes on along the minus strand of CAKAOJ020000025.1, from coordinate 1,946,901 downwards.
GTGACCCGGCAGCCATGTTGAGATCAGTTGATGAAATACCAAGCACCGCCCACCAGCCGGAGCAAATCCAATAGGAACGCTCTAGATTTTCTAAAGCCTGAAAACAGAGCCATGAGGAGGTGCAGAAGTCTAGTTATCTCTCAGAAAAGTTGAATTACAACATGCTGAAAGGTTATTATGGAATTTTTGCCCAATGATGCCAAAAATATTCTGCCTACTGCAGGTTTAATGGTAGTTGTAGTCAGAGATAAGACTACAACGAGGTCCTGGGTGAAGAAGCTGGGGATTACGAGCGGTACCTGAAGGCCTCATAGGATCCCATTTTTTAGGAGGGCTGATGTCATTTCAAAACTTAACTCGCTCTCTCAAGTCAGCGCGGCGAGTTGCTCACCTCCTATTCTCCAGTAAACTCGTCTCTTCTGTGTGACGGATCGCGTTCAAAGAAAACTCCGGGAGGTGAAATAAACTACAGGAGACACAAACTTCTCTACCAGAGACCAATCAGGGGGGATTTTTACATCAGAAATCCCGGGACCAGAGCCCCTCTTTCTGCGGGCTAAAGGCGGCTGAACTTTTTTTTTTTTTTTTTTCTTTTTTTTTTTTTTTTAAAACTGCAACCACAAAAATGAATCGGAGCTTTAATAAGTCGCAACCTCTGCGTAATGCGGATTGTAACGCAGTGGAGGTGAAAAGCAAGGTGAGCGTTTGTTGTTTGTGGGCTCTAGATGGGGATTTGGTGGAGAAAATAAAGAGTTCACATGGTCGTCCCGTCACGGAGCTGGAGTTGATCGGACAAAACTGTGTGCAACTAAACACTTATTATATTCTCCTCTCAGTGACAAAGCTCTTGTCTGGTTCATAAAAACAGGAGCTGGACGCACCAGTTTTTCTGTAATTTGCACTGATTATTGTCTTTTTACCTCCGAGCACGCAGATTGCGCTGATTTTGCTCTTTCCCCTCTCTGTCACGAAGCTGATGGGGGGGAAAAAACTGGTTTGACATTGGTACACTATTTGTTACAATGAAGAAGGTGTTATCTGTTAAATCGGATGTTTTTGCAACATGTCCCTGCGGGTTTTCTGCTACATAGTTTCAGCCCACTCATTGTTTAGAGTAGTTTGTGAGAGGCTGACAGTGAAATAGCTACATAAATTAAGTTAAGACCACAGCTATCTATCAACTTTAGGCTTATATAATGGAGAGAGCACCAGTTTATTTACAACATGTGAGCAGACATCTCATAGATTATGAGCATTTTCTATGTCAAACCTCTTAAAAAATACATTAGAACTAGATCTCTTCGATAAGTTTGTCAGCTAAAAACTTGAGTTTTAATACAGTAGTTTGGTACAGAACTGTTTATAGAGCATGTGGGCACAGTGGAAGTCGCACCAGATAAACACTGTGTCCAATCCTGACCACAAAGTGAACAAACAGTGAACTATTTATAATTTTGCCACAGCCTTTCAAGGACTTCTTGTGACCAACATTTTTCTCTAAATTCCACTGAAGTGACGACAATCTGGTATTCATACGTGTGTGTTTACACATGCCAGCACACATGAGTGTGTCAGCAGCACATATATATGAAGGATGAGCTGCTGAGTCACAGTTGGTATGTCGGATTGAGATGGACAAGAGGTGACTCATTCAGTCCAGAGAGGTCTTTTTACTGTTTTAGTTTTGGCTGCCCAGTTTCAGGTGGGGCTGTGACGATAGATCGATCTGGATATCGATTCAATGATCAAATATCTAATATCATCGATGCAAAGTGAAAATATCAATACTTATCGTCATCTTTAAGAAACACCTTTATTTTGAAATTACCACTTTATTTTTATACTTTTTTTTAATTTAAAAGTATAGATTGTTTTCCATTTAAATGTCTAGAAGAGCTCAGTAATACAATTGTCAAATTATATTTTAGTTGCTTTTTATAAGTTGTTATAAATTTAACTGATTGTGTTAAAGGACCAGTGTGTAACAATTGGAAGGATCTATTGGCAGAAATGAAATATAAAATAGTAAGTATGTTTTCTTTCGTTTATAATCACTTGAAAACAAGAATCGTTGTGTTTTTGTTAGCTGAGAATGAGCCGTTTATATCTACAGAGTTTGGTTTGTCCACAACGAACAAACCAAACACTTTTAACTTTTCCTGCTTAGGCCGGAGTCGATAACGTTACTCGCTCCCGTCGCCGCCGCTCTCTCTTTCTCGCTTCACCAATCACTTCCCACGTACATACACACTATGGCTCTGCTCCCAATGGCTCTAGAGAGGGCCATTCGCGTTTTCGCATTGGTCACCGTAGCTCTCCAACACGCTTGGCACACGGGAGAGGCTTCAGTTGGTTACAATCTCCTCACCTCACCGCTAGATACCTCCAGATCCTACACACTGGACTTATAGATGGGCATATGATATCGTCTCACATCGATCGCAGGCCCCTGAATTGAAACGAATCGAAATCGTATCACGGCAGACTTTTTGATAGCAAATATCGTGATGCTGTGAGAAGGATAACAGATACTATGATGGTGGGTGAGAAGAAGAAATTGAGGGGGACGTCTATTCCAGGATGCTCGTATATAACATCGTGGAGGAGCTGTGTTTGTTGTTTGTTTTTTGAGGCAGCGGGGTGGGTTTTGTGTTTGTCCACAGAAACAGGAGTGGTCACTTTGAGATTGTTTGCGGGTGACGAGCCAGAACGTTGTGTCTCCACGGCCAGGTATAACGCCGTCGTCATCGCAGCTGACTCACTTGTCACACAACGTCACATGTTTCCCTTTTTGGATCAGATATAAGTCATCGCTCTTATCACGTCACCTTGTTCTACTTCCTCTGAGCGGATCTAGAACATTTACTCGAGTATCACCTGACTAAACCAGATTGGCAGCTCAGAGCGTTTGAATACTTGTAACAGGTCGCTCCACTACTGCTGCTGAGTCTCCTTCTGAATGTGACAATTAGGCATTTCCAAAACACGCTGCATCTTTAGTTCACTACAGCAGCATGTGATGTGTTGCAAGGGTGTTCATCTCTAACCAGAAATGTTACTTGAAATGTTACAAATGAATCATTCTTCCATGCATAGTTTAGAAAATGGGACTTCCATTGCAAATTACAAACAGTACTAACAGTTCTTATAATGCAGATGTGAATAATCTATCTTTCCCTCCTTGTATCAGAGGCTCAGTCGATAGCAGATTGAAACTGTACATTCAGTCATATTATATAAACATTTTCATTGAAGCCAGCATCAACATCGGAACTAGTTATCTAGAAGTCACAGGGAGCAGGACTTACTGGAGATTTCTTGAAAAGAAACAAAGAAAGAATATTTGACTTAGCATTCATAGATGTCCTTTGACCTCCTGGATGACTGAGAATCTTCACAGACGTGAGAGCTAGTTAGTTGTTTGAGTGCACACAGCTCTTCCATACAGCCTTACATGACCAGTTAATGTTGGAGAAATAACCCCAAAAAATCCTAAAGAAAACTTTACCAAACAATAGTTGAAGTTAAGCATTCACATTCACTAGATTGCCAATAATTATATTGGTGTGTTTGATGCAACTAATGATTATTTTCATTACCAATTAATGTTCAGAATATTTTCTAGATTAATCGTTTGGTCTATAAGATGTCAGAAAATAGTGAAGAATGTCCTTCCCAGTTTGTCCAAAGTCTTTAAATGTCTTGTTTTGTCAGTCCAAAACCCAAAGATATTCAGATTAAAGGGGACCTATCATGCTCACTTTCAGATTCATACTTGTATTTTGGATTTCTACTCCATGTTTACAAGCTTTAATGTTCAAAAAACGCTTTACTTTTCTCATACTTCTTTTACCCTCTGTCTGAAACGCACTGTTGTAATTGGTCGACCGAACCAAACTCTTCAGACTCCGTTCCAGCTCCACTCTAACTTTTTCTAAGTTTTGTTTGAGGGCGTGCCAAACTAGCCGATAGGCAGGTATTATGCAAATGTGTTACTTGGTGACATCACCACGTTACGGAAGAAAAGGCGGGACTTGAAGCGAGGTGTTTCAGGCAATTCAAGAGCAGTGTTTCTGTCGGGAAGAGTAACTCCCTTTGATATGGACTTTGGGCTTTGTAACTTTGTAGATCTTTTACATGCATAAAAAAACTATATAACACGCTAAAGGAAAGGGAAAAAGCATTATAGGTCTTCTTTAATATGATACAAAACAGAGAAAAGAGGGAAATCTCCATATTTGAGAGGCTGAAAACTGCATTTTCTGCCATTTTTTCATGAAAAATGACTATAATGACTAATCGATTTTAGCGGCTCTAGTTGAGTGCGGTGCATGTTACGTGCCAGGTTCTCACTGGTTAGTGTTTGGTTTTCTCAGGGGAAGCTGCTCCAACGATAAGCTTATCAGGGATAACACGGGAGGTGTCTGGCTGCCCGTCGTGGAGCCTCGGCCAGGAACTGCTTTCACTCACGTAAAGCTCTTATCAGAGACGGAGAAAGAGCGAAGGGGGTTGGGTGGGATTTTTTCCCCCCACTCCCTCTACCTTTACTTTTTTTCCAAAAACTTTAACAGCATATTCTCAGTTTGAGGCCTGATCCACGACTTGTAGATCATGTTGCATATTTATTTATTCATCCTCTAATGCCAAGAGAAGCTGTAGGTGAGTTGTCCCTGGCTTACAGAGTATTAAGTAAGGACGACGCCAGTGTTGACAAAAGTCAGAAGTCAGTTACGCTCCATTTTCTCCAGTGTGTCGGAGTTTAGTGTCTCCAGACGTGTTCCAACCTGTTGACATCACTTCGCCCCGATAGGCCAGGTGATGTCACGTTTGTAGTGATGTATTCTTAGGTTAGGGTTTTAGCGTCGAGGCCCCGTGATGATTAGTCATCCCGTGTTCAGACTTGTTCACACCGGAGGGCCGAGGACAGATTGTTCAGACCGCGGAGCCGCGAGAACATTTAGATTCAGAGCCGTGACGGAGCTTTACTGATATGCAGAAGTGTAATTATTATTATTATTTGGGAGGTGGAGTGTGACATGTTTAAGTCTTACAGTGTTAATGATTAAAGCTCAGTCATGTGGAGGTTTCCCTTTCCTAAATGTTAAGTACACCTACGGAAGACTGACAAACCTGTTTGTCAACTTCTCGTGTCGTAGTAGGTTGAGTTCTATTAGCTGGAATCCAAGTTTCATAATGCAAGGATCGCATGTGTGACTTTGTTGCCCTCAGTGAATCTGGCAGCAAACCTCACACCCGCCTGGCATCCCACTACTCTCCTAACACGCCTCCTCTTAAATTCATATGTCATCTAATTACAGAGCTGGTTATTGTATCCCCCCCGCTCTTCTTCTCTCCTCCCAGTCACTGCTACTCTCTTCTGCTTCTCTGTCAGCAGTTTTCCTCCTCCTCCTCCTCCTCCTGTTGCTCCATGATCATCATCTCCTCTCCTCTCTGCTGTCAGCCGACGATTACAGTTACAAACGGCACCTTTGGCTACAAATTACCGCCGTGATTCCGACTTTAGTGCTACTGCGATTGTGCGTTGTTGTGGTTTATGGAGCTTTTGTGCCTCAGTTGTATCTCAGCTCCTCAAGTCCATTCTTGTCTATGAGTCACATGATGACCCCACCGCGACCCTCAGCCGCGCTCTCATTGGTGGTTCGGTGACCTAGCCGGGAAAAGCTGTGGCACGTTATTGTTCAAGTCTGTGCTCTTGTGTGTAAGTGGTGGGTGGGTGGGAGGGAGGCGGGGCAGCCAGCTAGTTAGTGTCATTTATATATATATGTACTGAGACAGCTTACTCATCCACCCGTATTGTTCTATTGTGTAGCAACTCTCTTCCTTTTTCCTGCTATTTTCTTGGTCAAAGTTACATGTGTGATGTGCAACTGATATTTGTTTTTGTAATGGTGTGATCTTGGCGCGCAGTGTAACACAAAGCTGCTGGGTTTCCACCAGGAAGTTGTTCAGATGAGATCGTTAGCCCCTCAGATCCTGATGCATCTCGTCTTGCGATCAGTTTAGTTTGTGGAGGCGGCCTAAACACACAAATGCACTTATTCACTTTCTTGGAAATAGTAGATGAGAAGATTGATACCACTCTGACGTCTGTGCTCCAAATGTGAAGCTACAGCTAGCAGACAGTTAGCATAAAGACTGGAAACAGTTAGCCTGACTCTATCCAAAGGTAACAAAAAACCTCTAAACCTCACCCTCACTTGCAATTTTCATCTTTTAAAGGAATAGTTCAATATTTTGGGAAATACGCTTCACTTTGTTCCCAAGAATTTGATGAGAATTTTGATACCACTGTTATCTCTGTCAGTTAAATATAAAGCTACAGCAGTAGTTGGTTAGCTTAACTTAGCATAAAGATTAGAAACAGGAGAAAACTGTCAATATATTTTTTCGAACTGTAGTTTTTGTCAAGAATACTTTCACACAGATCGCGAATATTACGCGACGAAAAAGCAACGATTTGCTGTTCTTTCGCACCGCGAATAAAGGCATCAACCAATCACGTTGTGCGGAACGGGTTGAGTTGTGCTCATCTTTATGAAACAACAACACTGAGGCTCCGTAGTCCGAACCAGGACGGCAAACTTTATTACTCCTTTCATACCAGATCCACTCCTTCCGTTGTTACGTTTCACAATAAAAGCCCGGTGTGTAAAGGCCTTTGGGCTACGGTACAGACTTGTGAATGGTATCGATCTACTCATCTAATTCTTTGCAAAAAAGCAAATAAACAACACAGTAGGCTACTTCGCAAATGTCAAACAATTCCTGTAAATACATGGCATTAGCTGTGTGAGAAGCGCCCCTGCTCTTTTCCCCCTGAAGGTTAATGTTTCACTTCATAAAAGCGCACACATTTTTATGACATTATTGGAGGCGTTTTAGACGAGGTGGCCCACCTCAGCTATAAAACACTGATGCACTGATTTCATATACAGAGGCACTCATTTTGACTTTATTTATTTAGATACAAGTTGTGGATTAATGTTGATTTGCAATGCTGTCAATAATTTGACCTGTATTTTTCCGTAAATATCAAACTCTTCCTATGCTTGAGTAAGTGTAATATGTAAATGTACAAAAATTATATTGCTTTGGCTGCGTTAAAACTAGTTTTACAAAGGACTGCAGCTTATTCAGTTTGTATTGTGCTTAGAAACAGCTTCCCCTGTGCCATAATGTACACAAGGTCATCAACGCAACTGTGACAGAGCGCAGCAGATTTCCACCCATGTGCCAGTCAGATGGTTTGGATAATTGCATGAGGTCCCGGTTTCCTCTTCCTGTTTGGTCTGATCTTCTCACTGACTGTCCTTTCTAATGTCCTCTCTCTTTTGATCTTCCCTTCTCTTCAGTATGGGGCCGAATTTCGCCGGTTCGCGGTGGACCGGGTCAAGCCCGGCAAGTTCGAGGAGTTTTACAAGCTCATTCTGCACATCCACCGCATCGCCAACATGGAGGTGATGATCGGCTACGCTGACATCCACGGGGATTTGCTGCCGATCAACAACGACGACAACTTCTGCAAGGCGGTGTCGACGGCTCATCCGCTGCTCAGGATCTTCATACAGAGACAAGGTAGGTCGTCTGGAATGTCTTTAAGACGGCACGGCTTCCTTTAGGCTCTTTTTAAAAAAATATGAATTACAGGAATCTAGCTTACTGAGTCTAAAAATGCCCTGCCTTTTTCCTCCATCAGAATCCTAAACATCGTCTCTTAAAACTGGTTGTTAGTATACATAAACATTGTATGGATATTAGTTTTCAAATATCCTGCAACTGGTAAACCAATAAAACGATCATCTGTTGCAATAACTGCATCTTGGGCTGCAGTTATTGTGCTGACTCGAGTCAAGTTTCCCCGCAGAATATTTCCTCATCCAATTATGCTTCTCTCTCTCTTCCCGCTAAGGGAACTCAAGGCCTTTTTGTTTACTCCATGCAAGGCTTTCTGTGTGTGTGTGTTTTTGTGTTTCCTGCCCTCTTATTGGCTGGATCTGTCTCCGTCTGTGTCTGTCTGCCTGGCTAAGTCCTGTGTCTTATCCAGAGGAAGGGCTCGCAGGCAGATGAACACACACAAACACACACACACACATGCACGCAGGCCGATGCCTTGGCAGCCCCATAGAAATCAGGTCATTGAGCAAAGCCTGTATCCCGGCATACCAGACATTACTGAGAGACAAAAGATCTGCATGAAAAGAGAGACTCCTTACTGAGCTCCCTCCGTTCGTGTGTGCGTGCATGTGAGTGTGTATTTGTTCAAAGACAACACCACGTATACCCTGAATGGGAACCAGCTCTAGTTTTTCTCATTGATCCCAGGTCTGGAGTGGGCCTTGACTGCCTGCCAGCCAGCCAGCCAGCATACAAATTAATCTATCACCGTTCACATCTATTCAGACCCTCAATCCTTCCTGGAATGTCCCTTGCTCGGTTCGTGTAATGAACATGTACGCTCCAGGGTATTGTTTTAATTGTCGTCCAGTGGTTCAAATACAAAAGCAAGCCGCCACATGGTGAGTTATCTTGTTGCAGATTTCCAGCCAAAAATAAGGTTTGGATCTTGAAGAGGCTCCACCAGAATCCTCCACACTATTGTGTGATTCACCGTCTTGAGAGCTTGCATGGCTGCAGCTAAATTAAACTCATTGTAATGATAAGACATCTGACAAAGATGTCAAATTAAAAAATGAAAATTGTTTTTATGATAGGGTAACTTTTTTATAATCTGTTAACTTATACCATCTTTGGATGGCATATTTTGGTGCAAAGGCCGCATGCCTTTACGCTCTCTACTTCTTTTTACTTTTGTCTCCAAGAAATGTATTTAGCCAGCCCGCTCTCATTCCCAGGGCGATAAATACTGAGGCCTTGTCACAGCCGTCAGCATTAAGGTACCGCCGCACAAGGCACACTGTAGCACCAGGTGCCCTTTAGCGCCAGGCGTTTCATTAACTACAATGTAAACCCATCCGCGGCCACAGTAAACGCTCAGAGGAAGTACGCCGGGAGTGTGGTGACGTAGTTTAAAGAGCGAAAAGACACACACCAGGCGGGCGGGACGGGAGGTATATGGTCCAACAAACACAAGGTTTTCCCCCGCTGCTCGTGTCCCGTCCGTCACGTTACAATCAGCTATTCGTTCGTGTCCCCCGTGCACAACCTTCAATGTCATTTTCATTGTACAAACCAAGTAGTTTTAAGCCCAACCATGTAGTTCTTTCCTAAACCTAACTATAGTGGTATTGTTGCCTAATCCTAAAGTGACGCCAAGGGGCATGACAAAGCGGCGGTATGTGACGAGTTGGGATGAGAACGTGTTGATTTAGCAGAGGTGGTATCGTGATCATTTCACTTAGTACAAAAAGGTAGCCACACCTATTGAACATATGGAATTTGCGGTGTGAAATAGAAACTCTGCTCTTTCCGCCTGATTGTTAACGTTTTATTTCATAAAATCGTAAAGTTTTTTTTTATGATAATTAGCAGAGGTTTAGAGATTACTTTAAGTGAGCTGGCTGGCACTTTCCCGCTATAAAACGCTGCAGGAAATCTTGAGCTTTTAATGTTTGCAAACTGCAAATTCAAGCATCATATAACACATTGTTAGGTCATATTAAATAAGGTCATAATTCATTTCCTGAGACCCATAGTTTGTGTCTTGGTGGTTCTTACCCATAAATGCAAGGATTTTGCTCCCAGCTCTTGCTACGAAATGTCACCCATATCCATCTTGTACATCAGAATCTGATTTATTTTTTGCCAAGTATATACATACAAGGAATTTGACTCCGGTTTTATGCAGCTCTCTTAATGTACTTAAACAGAATAGAAATAACAGCTAGGAACAAGGACAACAAAGCTGGACAAATAAAGGTGAGGAATAGTAGTAAGTAGTGCAAGAAATAGGTGTATATACAAATATTTTATATATATATATATATATATATATAAAACACCAATGATCGACAATAAAATAAAGTGTCTATATACAAGTCAGGTCGTCTGGAAGTTGTAAAAAATACAAATAGTGTGAAGAAATAAATACTGGATTGATATACATGGACTGGAGGTCCAGCTGAGGTGTCCCTGTCCTATGAGATGGGTTGTGTACCAAACAGTCTTTGCCTTCACATCCCTTTTCTCTCCCAGTTTCCTCTCTGGTACACCTAAAACAAAAAATGCCATAAAGCAGCAGAGGACCTAACCCTTGTTGAAGGGCAGATGCTCTTACAAAGGAGCTTATAGTGTAGTGTGTAGTTGTGGTGTAAACACAACGCTGACATGGTGATGTGGTTTAGGGGAATGTCCACTCTTGTGACTGATGCTGCAGTAGTCTGAGCATCTTGGCCATCACTGCAGTCTATTGTTAGTCGCCAGACAAAGATGTGTGTGTTTTACTGCGAGTACCTCCTCATGTCTCAGAAGAGCTGCCCCGCACCCAGTACGCTGCATGCGCGAGAAAGTGTGTGATAATGACTGTATCAGTCAGTACCAGCCTGTTAGTACAGGTCATTAGTGGTGGTGTCACCGTGTCGCTTCTCCGTCTCGGTCAGCAGACCACCCCAGATGAAACGAAAGACACTGTGACTCAGCCCTCAGTCAAAGAAGGGACATTCTGTGTTAAACTGGACTGGTCTTTCACATGCATACGAGTGCAAAAAGAATTAAAAAAACACATTTAATTGGGCTGCTCCCCCCGACAGCTCAGCCCACAAACTTTATATGTCTCTCTTTATTTCCTTTGAAAGGCGAAAAACACTACAGTAAATAATAAAAAAAAGTTTTTACAATGTGTAAACCATGCATTTTCTTCAAAATAAGATGCCACATAGAACAGCATGTTAAAAACAAACCAACTTCATGGATGCGTTGTACAATAAGGGCTTTTAAAGGCTTAAAGAGTTAAAGATGAAACACCATGAGAGACGGGAGGGGAAAGGGGGGGAAATAAAAGGAAAACTAGGTGAGGAGAGGTCTCCAAGTTTGAATAAGAATTGGAGAAAATTGAGAAAATGCACTGAAAACTAATGACTTACCTTTTTTATACCTTTTTAGATCTTTGTAGTTCATTTTCTCAATTTAGACCCTGACCTCCAACCCGAGATCAAGTGTATATACGTGTGTGTGTTCTTTTGTCCATGTAACAATAGGTATTATAACGTGTCTGTGTGTGGGTCTCTTTTATCTACCTGACACCCACCTTCCGGGCTTAGATTGCCATTGTTGGTGCGATCACTGGAGCACGTGTGCAGCAGTTGTGTGGCGACACACAGCAATAATCCAGCTGATGATACCTGTTGCTCCCTGTGGGGGGAATGACGGCGGCTTGTTTTATGATGACTTCAGATACAGAACAGAGGCTTACACTTTGTGGTTTATTCCCAACAATACACAATAGCCTCTCGGCGTAGATGATTGCACGGTGCTCGTCTTCAGTCAGAGCGAGGGGAAGTTAAAGGAGAACACCTGTGTTGTGTTTTAAACCAGGAAGTCCACTGTTTAAACAGACAAGAGTTGAATCAAAGGCATTTTGATTATGGTTAAAGTAAAACCTAAAGATAGAAACGGCAACAATGCCTCTGTACGTTTTTGAGTAACTCACTATTAGTTTTGAGAAGTCTATGTTGCTCCTTGTCTCACCATTACTCCTTACCAATGGAGCTGTGATTTATTTAAAAAAATTTTAACAAATATTTTAATAAGTAAAAAAGCGATATCCTCTTAAAGAGTCAGTTTGTAGGATTTGGCGGCATTTAGTGGTGTGGTTGCAGATTGCAACCAACTGAGTATCCCTCCGCTCTCTCCTCCCCAAGACTGCGGTAGCGTGAGCCGCCGAGTGCAGAACTGTGGTAACGCCGTTCGCCTCGCTCAGAGGCCATCCTTACCATAATAACACTACTTTAGGAGCAACGGAGGTCAGACAGCAGCTGGCCGTACCACCGTTCTGCACTCTGCGGTTCACCTTATCGCAGTTTCACAAGCATGTCGGAGAACTACGGTGGCCTTCAGGTAACATAAAAACACAAAAGGCTCTCTCTAGAGTCAGTGTTTGGTTTGTCCGCTCTGGGCTACTGTAGAAACATGGCGGAGCAACATGGCGGACTCCGTGAAGAGGACCAGCTCCCTATGTAGATATGAAGGGCTCATTCTAAGCAAACGAAAACACAACGATTCTTAGTTTCAGGTGATTATACACGAATGAAAACATAGTTATGAATATTATATTCCATTTCTGCCAATATATCCCCCTAAATGTGACACACTGTTCCTTAGAGGTGATCCTCTAAACTAAGAGAGTACTATTTGCAGCTACATACAGTAACAAGTATTCTTTTCCAGCAATGCAAAACTATTAGGAGGTGCATTGAGCTGTGACACTTTTCAATTTGGATATATTTCACTGTAGAGGGGTTCACTCTATTAGAATGCAAATTGATGATTTGTTCAGAAACAGAAAATGCCATGAATGTGGTTGTGCCCACAGCGGAAAGGAGCCTTTCTGATAAATCGTTTATATAATAACTTCAATCACAGGAAGTCTGTATGTAATGTAATGATGAAAAGAAATAGATGGAGAGAAACGTATCTATTTGTCTCAGCACTCTCATTACTACTGCAACCTTTTATTTCAAGCTCGACAAAAGGTGATCTGGGGAGCCAACGATGTCAAAAACCTGTGGTGAATAATATCAGTTTGTAGACGGAGGGGGGGAGGATAGTCACTTCACAGAGGGAAGTTTTGTACTGGGACACTTCTACATTTCTCATGCAGGCACGCTCAGGAGGGGGGGAGGGGGCGAGCAGCAAGTGATGGGAAGAAATGGGACGCGTCAAAAGATCTGCGAGTGAACCAGCTCTGTGTGTGGAGGCCAGGGGACTTCTTCTTGTCCGGTCCAATGTGTGGGCGTGTGATTGTAGCGGTTCAGTCATGTGTGGCCAACTGATGATTGATGTCAGATTTGGGGTCACATGCACATTTCAGCGCATGAAAGTGGGAAAAAAATAGGATATTACTATCTCCAGTAGCCTCATGCTGACTCAGCTTTTAGTTTCCTGTTTGATACGTTTGGTCCAGTTGTGCTCGACACATCATGATCAGAGAGAGGTATGTAGAATTTACTCCGCTGGGTATAGTCTGACATTTGGTCAAAGGTTTACGGTAGGTTTATCTACTGGAGGTACTAACTGTTTATTCACATTCTGCCTCTTGTGCAAAATGATGCAAATTAGGATATAGATAAGAGAGCGGGAACACTGCCTACATTGTTGCTTTAAGCAAAGATAACTGTGACAGGAAACCAGCCACTGAGCTCATGAATTTTCACTTTCTTTCTTTCACTGTTATAAGATTAAAGAAATAACATAAATGATCCCTGTTACAAAATATATCTTCTATATTCCCACAGATCTATTTTTGGAGTGGATATGACCTGTGAATGAAGGTTGTTAATGCGCTGAAAGGCTGGCAATGTCTGGCGTTGGTGCATACTAGCCGCTAATTTCCCTACACTGCAGTCATGCCTGTATAGTAATCGTGATGATAGTCTTTTATGATGCACAGTGGAGGACATGTAGGGTTCAAATGTGTATTAAAGTACATTAGAATTTTACCTGTAATTACGCTAATGGTTCGACAAAAACGTTCTTGATCCAAGGAAAACACGGGCCTGTTTTTGAAAGCTCAATTTTGGGGGGAAAAGTGGAGTTGTTTTTGTAGACAGTGCCAGCGGTGTGCACACAGACTAAACTTTCAACAAAGAGGAGAGACCCCTGTTTGGCAAAGGGCTAAAAGTTTAAATAAATAGAGCAGACGAGGTAGGCCAAGGTCGAGTCTGTGCGGCGTCGTATCTCGCATGCTGGGTGTAGTCAGCAAACCCGACTGCTCTCCACACCTGTGAAAACTAAGAGGGCCAGATATCAACATCAGCCAAACTAAAGAGAGATGTGGCACCACAGCACAAATAAAAAAACACCAGAATAAAACAGCAGCCACGCCAGTTAAAGCCGACATCCCAGACCGGTGCCGTTTCTCAACAACTTGGACGGCACAGTTGCTTGGAGATCAAATAAATGCGAGCGTTAATAATATTTCTACGGCCGCCCCGACTGTCTGCACTCTGCTGACTTTCCACACTTGGCTCTCTTTGCTTCTTTGTGTGTTGTTACCAGAACAAATCCTGGCAGGCTGTGAACAGAAAGGTGACGTTTACACTATTTAATGCAGCGTGTTGAAATTGCTTGAGCGAAAAGTTCATCGTATCAAAGTTCAGTGTATCAGTCATCACCCTGAGAAGTCGTCTCTGTTCACTGGAAACTATTGACTTCACTTTTCATTTCTACAAAGGAAAGAAAAGATGCAGACAATTTTAAATGGTTTCTATCTTTCATTCTAGAAAGTTGGTTTTGAAACTCACCAATCCACATAATGAAAAAAGTAAATTTTTAAAAGATTTTTTTTTGCAATTTTATATGGGATGTGGTTCTTAATGATCAAAGAGGATAACGTAAGACAAGAATAAAGAAAGTTAAAGTTATTGTTTATGTCTATGAAACAGAAACTCTGCAACCAAGGTCACAGTCTAATGCCTGATGTCCAAACGTTGTTGAAATGGAGAGGACGCTCGGTGGGCTTGTGTTTGCTGCTTTTGTCTGGTTTTGCTTAAATTTTCATAACATTTTATCTCCTCTCGTGAAAGAATTAGATTGCAAGCAGACATCTAATTCAATTCTCATGTTTTACTCTAAAACACTTTGTTCTCTCTTTTGTTTCAATTGTAAATGTAGGATGCATCAGTTCAACCGTTTCTCTCCTGATACCGACTCTGATACCTGATACCAGTGCTGTCTTTTTCCAAAATTTAAAATCTGTATATCTTACTGCGATCATTTTTATGTAAGGTTAAATTGGGCCTGGAATTTGTGTCACTAAAAGCTGTGACTGAATGAATATAACTGAACAGAAACATTCATTCATTCAACCTTTATTTATAATTGAGAGATCTCTGAGAGGCGACCCTCATTTATAAGTGACATCGAGTCAATTACAAAAACAAAGAAAACAAAACGACGACAATAAGATGTCAAACAGAGAAGAGGCAATACCATTATAAAACGAGTAAAAGCCATTCAAATGTTTTGATTGGGAAAAATAATAAAATAAGATAAAGTATGTACAAAAGCCCTAGACGTTTGCAATTACGATGGATAATTTGACAGATTAAAGTGCAAAATAAAACACAATTACAATCAGAAGTTGGGAGATTTAAGATCAAATTTCTAAAATGTCCAAAGGATATAAGTGAATTTTATAATGATACTTATACAGACGCTGGATTGGTTGCATCATGTCATTAGTCTACAAGTATATTGCGATTTCGATAAAATTTAGATTAATTGTGCAGCCCTACTGTCTCACAATTGCATAAATATAATTTAAAATATCTCTATATAAATCCATAAAGCAGCTATTATACATTTTAGAGCCACAGTCTCTGTTGTGTTCCTCTCTGTGTGCTGCTGTATAGCGGCCGACTGCAGGGACCCTGTCAGCACATCTGGCCAATCTCACACTGGCCAAAGGGCTTCTGAGAACACCACGTGGTGTGTGTGCCCTGTTCACTAGATGCGATTGTGCAGCAGATGTGTCAACATGCCAGTGCTCAGTCATGGTAGCTGTAGGTTAAAGCTCTGACCCCACAACATTTGATCCATGCAGACAACCAGACGAAGAGCCACCTCAGTAATTAGCGTCGGCTCTTTATCCCAGTCAGACCTCACAAAGCTGATTTAGTCCTCGGACACTGGATTAGAACAGATCTCTTGATTAGTATCAGAATTTATTCATGCCAGCGTGCAGCAGCTTTTTTTTTTTCTATTTTGTCCTCTTTGCTCATTTGCATTTTGTGTGTGCTCTTCGGTGGATTATAAAACTTGCGTGCCAGCCGCACAATCTAAATACCACGGCAGAAAGCATCCTTTTCCTCATTCCAGCAGGTCTATTTTGGTCGTGTAAAGGCACTGCCTTTATTACGATGCCTCAGTGTGCTTTTGTGACTCCCTTAACAGGACATCAGAGTCATTAAGTGTGACTTTGAGTGTGGTCTGTCGCCACTACCTCTGGTCTTTGTGCTCGGTACCAGAGAGCGGCCTCGGGCTGTGCGGCGACGGAGCCGGCTGAGTGAAAAGGGATCGCTGTGAAACAACCGTCCCTACTCACTGCCTACTGCTCCTCCTTGAAGGAAAAGAAGGCAGCATCTGTTAGTTATAGCTCATCTCACTCTCGTGCTTTTGTTTTCTTTGTTACATCTCTACCCTGCTACCCCTTTTCCTGTGTGGTGAAAGAGTGCAATTCCTGTAAGATAGGACGTCTGATCATCTTGGTCCACATTCAAGAGCACTGTTTTAGGTAGCTGCTCAGACCGATCCTCATTCTTTTCACATTAGAGCTCAGGCATGACTCAATTGTCGAGGGCAAAGGGGGAGCAAAACCACGGCAGACAGTGGGGAGTCAGCCTGACAGTAAGAAAGACAGACAGACATGCAGGGAGTAGGAAGGAAGGAGGGAGGGAGGGAGGACTGGGCAGGTTGAGTCCACCTCCAGTCCATCCTGCGGTCTGGCCTCTTGTTGCAATCTGAGCCAACAGAAATCTTCTGGCGAAAGAGGGGAAGCCCGTTGCAGGTAGAGGTGGCACAAGCAAATGTCTGAGACAAAAAGCCTTTTTGTTAGAGCTTTGTGTAAGCTTCACACAGATACTTTGATGACACATCTGGGTCACATTCAGAGGGCAGCAGCAGCATGGGAAAACCCACCGCCTGCCTTTTGAAAATCTCAGCTATAAGTGAGGTGTTCAAGGCCTCGTCAGTGTCGGAAATCTATCCTGCGCGCGTGTTTCACACAGCGCATCTCTGCGCCATACCAAATAAATCCCCCCATCTCCACTGGGGAAAAGTCTCAGTGCCGTAAAAAAACTACTAAAGGTAGTGTGTGTGGGCTTCTCAATAAAAACCTGTGTGTGGCCTTTTCTCTGCACGTCTTCAGACAATGCCAGCCGTAGTTAAAGTGTGATGGAGATGCCTGGTGCCCGCCAGGAGCGGGACAGAGGAGCAGCAGCCATGTCCGACGGGGAGCTGCCTCTCTTTTGTGCCTCCGACTGCAAAGCCTCTGCAGACCAGCTTGGACGACGCTGTAAATCATGTCAGCTGGCACAATGAGGAACAAATGCAAATCCGCACCCGTATTAAACACGCAGCCAGATACGTGCATGGACACACACACACTCTGTCCCATTACATGTAATTTGTGCTTGTATTATGCGTTTGAGTCATTTAATAATAATTGCGCAACAGGAGTGTTTTTCTTTAACTGTAACAAAGCAGAAGATGCACACACGTTGCTTTATTATATGCATCACAAATCGCAGCCGACGCACATCTTCAGCCCGTCTCTCCGTTGTCGAGGCGCGGGAGGGGAGGTCCGTCCCGTGTTTTAATTAAACTTGTAAGGGCTGTTGTGTTTGGCAGAACTATATTGGTGTTTGTTTTTCCTAAGTCCCTGCTTTCATTTTGGTTTTACGACCCCGCTTTGAACTGCGTCCTCGCTCCCCCACAATGAAGTTTCCAGACATTGTGGGACAGGAGTGTCTCTGTCGGGGCACTCCTCCTCCTCCTCCCAATGTATCATCTCTTTGTCACGTTTGATGAAAATTTCATGGATTTATTTTGACATTTTTTTGGTTTTGCATGGTCACAAATTGGGTTTGTAGAAAATTAATCCTTCTAAATAAACAGAATGAAATCAAATGTTTGACGAGCAAATTTCCTGACGGTTGCGGTCGATTTGCAGCTCTTCATTTGGTAAAAAATGCACTCTACACACAGCTGCTCTCATGCAGGAATGCCATCACACCTCGACACTTTCTGTTGTGACTATTCTCAGAAACTCAGTGGCTCACTTGAAATTGACCTCATCCTGCATCTAAATAAGCTCGGAGTATGCAGGCTTTTGGAAATTGTATGCTGGATGTGATGAATATAGCTGGTCCTTCAGGGACAAACAAACAGCTTCCTAAGCCGCCATCACCACCAGGCCACTCCTCAGCAGCAGGAGCCTTCAAAGAGAGAAAAACAAGCTTGAAATACTTCCGTGCCTTATTTCTTTCCCTCGGTGTATATGGCTTGAAAGTGGAGTGAGATCCTGTGACATGTGTGACTGAGATTCCAACTGTGAGTGAGGTTTTTGTTCTTTGTTTATGTTGTTGTTGTTGTTGTTGTTGTTTGGATGTTGTCATGAGCATACGAGGCAGGGTTTGTTTTGGGATTTCCCCTCTCTTAACTCGATAGAATAAACCAGTACTTTTAACACATCTGTTTTTCTATACAAAAGGATTTTACTTTATTTTGAAAGGTGTTCTATGGATTTTTACATTAGGTTCCTACAGTAATAAACCATTTAATTATAAAACTGCATACTAAAAATAAGTAAAAGGAATACATTATTTATTTATATAAATAATACATTTATAAAAATAACACATATAATAATAAATAAGTATTTATTATTTTTATTTATTTATTTTTGAATTTATTATTTTAATACATTATTTAGTTTCTGGCCAACAGTTCGATAAGAAGATTGATACCACTCTCATATTTGTCCGCTCAGTATAAGGCTACAGCCAGCAGCCTGTTAGCCTAGCTTAGCATAAAAACTTGAAATGGGAAACAGCTAGCTTAGTTTGTTTTTTGTATGTATTAAACAAACGTGATATATAACATGAAAATTAGTGAGCTTTAGAGGGGCTTGTAGGTGGATTTTGTTACCTGCAGACAGAGCCAGGATAGCTGTTTCCCCCCCGTTTCAAGTCTTCATGCTAAGCTAAGCTAACCATTCCCTAGCTTCATATTTAGCACACAGCCATGAGTGGTATCGATCTTCTCGTCTAACTCTCAGCAAGAAAGCAAAAAAGCTTATCCCCTAAAATGTCAAACTATTACTTTAAAACATTCAAATAACCTTTGAATCCACCTCCAACAGTCCTTGGCCTTTTTATTGTATGATGGTACTTATTTTCACAGATGACTAAAAATCGATATTTAATTGAGAACTGAATCATAGACAGATAAAACAGTTTTATCATCATATAATCATCCTAATAGAGTTTAATGTTCACGTACATCTATGGCTGCTCATGTTCTGTTCGACTTGTTGAACCTAATTCTGGGTAAATGCAGGATGTCATTAATTTAACATTTAATCAGAAAATACATCCTGTGATGCATTAAACATCACAGGTAAATGATATACAACAATGTAAGCATGGATTTCCCCTCAAACAGGACAGAGACAAAACTGAGAATGGTCGAATAAGAGTTGGTATGCAGTGGAAAATTCCCAGGCCAAGTTTAGAACCGAGCCATGAGGGAAGTGAGGGAAGAGGGTGAAGATTTGGGGTTAGAGAGAGCGGGGGATATGGACGCTGGCCTGGGTGGATGTTAGTGGGTTTTTTGGAGGGAGGAGTTGCTGGTTTTGTGCAGAGACGGCTCGCTGCGAGACTGCTCACTGCAGTTCCTCCTTAATTACAGCTCTACTGGAGGACAAGGCCAGGCATGCTCTGTGTGTAGCAGACTCACACAAGTAATTCACACGTACAAATAGTAGTGAACACAAGCTGGAGCAAATGATTTGTGTCCTTTGAGGAAAACCCAGTTTATCTCACATTATCAAAGCACGGAGGACGGCTTGAAAAGAGCGTGATTG
This sequence comes from Sebastolobus alascanus, assembly GCA_916701645.2. Classification (NCBI taxonomy): domain Eukaryota; kingdom Metazoa; phylum Chordata; class Actinopteri; order Perciformes; family Sebastidae; genus Sebastolobus; species Sebastolobus alascanus. Next base: position 1,927,121 of record CAKAOJ020000025.1, on the reverse strand, counting down.
TCACTGACGCACATATCATAACTGGTATTCTGTGACCTTTAACGAATTTCCAACCATATCTGAGTGTTTTTTGGTCCTAGGGCAAAGTTTGAAATCTTGTAGTAGCTTTTGGATCTATTTCACTGTTGAATTTTCAAGTTAAAGGATCATTCAAATACCGTTCATTTGAATCCTCGTGATCTTCAAATCAACAGAAGTACATCTACTTCAGGTTCCGGCCTGACAAAAACAACCCATAGATCACTGGGCTAAGCAAGCTGAGCCATGAGAAGTGCACGGTAGCTATAGCACAACATCAGCCTAGCATTGCCTCTGCAAAGGGTTATTTTGGGAGACCATAATTACAAAGGAGGGACTGACTTTGCTTCTCGACTGCTCACCCGCAGCAAACGCACTCACCACTGGCAAGGTTGCCTTCAGAGCCACCCAGCTTACTCTGTGTTAACGGTGTCTTGGCTACAACTCGTGCTAACTGCTGGTAGCTTGTCTACGGTTTGGTGATAAACAAGAAAAATCGATCAGAAATGTTCTCGACTTTTGCTTTGAAATTAGTTCATAGCGCATATTTATGCTGATGCACATGGCAGGCGCATGTGCTATCAGTGCTGTACATTGCCACCACATGCGCTCCTCGTCCCTTGAAACCAATCGGATGTGCTCGACCTCGTAGCGTGTGATGTTATTTATTTTCCCCATTTGATGACCCTGGTCAGAAGTTCACAGTCCCTGAGGCAAAAACCCTCCAGAACTGAATGCACTCAACATGAAAGCCTGTGTAAACACGGCTGTGTACAAGTGCACTGTATGAACTCTTGTGTCATTTGGCCTGCATGGACACTAGTGTGTCTGTCTGAGTCGAGGTCCATGTTTTTATATTTTTGTGCATTTCTTGGTTTTTGCTCAGTGGGGAGACTCAAATTGTTGGCCATGTGTGCACAAAGTGCAACATTCACCACCAACATGATTGCAATTGTGCCTCCAGCATGAAAAAGGCATGTTTATGTGGCACATTTAGGAGGTGCCGCATTGTGTTTTTCCTAGAAATAGTGTGATCCGGCCTGCTGAGAGGGAGTTGGCTGTTTCTTTAGGGTTGTTTACTCCTCTGGTATCCCCTTGGGGCCACAGTGATGAAATAAGAATCCATTTTGTTGATTTTTTTTTAAAGAATATAAACTGGATTTTACAGTTTAAACTCGTGCATTACGGCACATTAGATTTGTGTGGACTAGTCCCGGGTGTGTGGGGGGGTGGGGGTGCTCGAGGAATATATAGGTCACGGGGCTAAAACAATGAGACAAGCTGTCATGGCCCCTCACCAGTCTGACAATTGTTCATCCACAACACACACTGGAGTGATCTGATTGGCTAGAATGGAGCCAGAAGTGTTTATGATTGGCTATCACAAATCACCAGAGCTAACAGTTGCATTGCAAACCTCATTTAGCATGAAAGCAAACCACTAAGAGGATCTAAAGCACGCGTCTCATGATTATCTATGGTTAATTGGTTACTCTTGGAAGAGTTTCTGCAATCATCATTTGGTCATTGGATATTTGGTTGAGGCGTTTTGCTCTGCTTTACTATGTATAGCCAGTCTCCAAGTGATCAGTTGAATGATTTAAAACTGCACTTTTTTGCACAGTACTAAAGGAAATTGTGCAAAATAGTTTTTTGGTACACATTGTTTAAGTTAAAGTGAATAACAACAACCCCCATTGTAGGGGTGGGTAAAAAAAATCAATACAGCATAGTATTGCAATATTTTTCATGGTAATATTGTATCAATACACAGGCGTAAAGTATCGATCTTTTATTATATAAACTATTAACGTCTTAACAATCCGATGGCCCGATGGCGGGTCCGGCCGCTATTCTGTCTTTCAGAGGTTGTAGTCTTAAAGTTAGAGTGAAGATACTGGTATCACATGAAAAAGAAAACCTAAGAAATCGAATGGTACCATGTCATGTTAGCTTGTCGGGAAGAACACTAAATAACACTACAAAAAAATTGGCATGGCCATTTTCAAAGGGGTCCCTTGACCTCTGACATCACAATATGTGAATGAAAACTCTGAGATGAACCGAGTGAAAACTGCATCTTATTGGATAAAAGAGATGTTGACAAACTGCATAATTTGCAGTTTAAAAAAGGTAATAAATCGCAATATATCTTATCGCAATACTCAGCATATCACTAAATGTTTAAAATCACAATAATATCGTATCGTGGGGCCTCTGGTGATTCCCACCCCTACCCTGTTGCATAACTTTTAGTCATAGTCACCTAAAGCTGGACTTGTCTGGTTTGCTGTTTTTCATTGAATCCATTTTGGATGACTGCATTATCGGCCTGAAAACATCAAACTCCAATTAACTTTCACAAACAAAGCTTTAACCTTGCTCTCCTGTAACATTTGCCATCTTATGAGCTCCTGAACTGACTCACAGATGTCTGGCAGCAATAGGCCGACACACCGTGAGAAGATAATGCCCCCTTCTCCCACCCACCCTCCCCCCCTTCTGCAGACATGTGGGCCACGAGTTGGTGGTTGAATCAGGCCAACTCAGCAGTTCAGGATGGGAGAGGAAGGAAAAGAATGGAGGAGGGGAGGAATGACTCTTGTCCTGATAGGAGTTGTGTCCCAGAGACTCGCCGAAAACAATGGACACTGACAGGTCACGTGAGAACACTCCCACAGACAGTTTTGACACGGTGTGTGAGAAGAGAGAGTAGAGACTAGATGAAGAAAACCACTAATGGAGTCAGCGGAGCAAAGCGTGGAGCAGGAAGAACCGAGGATATGTGTCACCACACACAGGAAGTGTCCTGTTATGCTGTGTGGTTGTGTAAGAACGGGTGTTTCAGGTGGAGGTGGAGGGGAGGGGAGGATGGTACTGAGGCCTGTCCGAGCTCGCAGAGGACTTACCCAATCACACCCGGGGAACGGGGGCCCCTTACCTGGAGGCCAGGAAGGGGCTTTTCATTGACCCATGTTCTTGACTGAATGGGTGCTGGCGTTGACTGCAGGGTCCGCCACATACCAGTGATGCCGAATCCCCGTCAAAGGATTAAGAACAAAAAATCCACATTCAGCCAAAACTATCATACAGATTTGTTGCAAAACAAACCACACTTGACTGCCAGAGCTTCTCGATAGACGAGGTGTGCGTGTGTGTGTGACTGTGTATTTGTCTGCTTGGATAAGGATAAAAAAATGATCTCATTCAGCTTCGGAGACAACATTTTCTCTGGCCACTTATGAGTCGAGTCTCAGCGCGACGGATTATTGTTCTTGCCCACAGTGTGAATGAGATGAACGTCTCCAGAGGCAGCTTCACAACAGAGGATCAGTTTTCCTGTGGGTTGATGTGAGACCTTCTCAGCAAGGCGTCCTCTGTGAGACAGACTATCTCGCACTTTCTCAGTCTCTCCGCTTTCCCCTTAAGCCGGCAGTTTACTGCAAATCAGAATTTGCTCCGAGGCCTGTTTACTGCAGGAAATTTGTCAAGTCTGCGTGTGTTTACTTGCTTTGTTGTTTCATTTCCTTACCTGTCTGCTTGAATGTCACATCCTCCGGCATTTCTTGGCCCGTCTGCACTATGTGTGTTTTTGTGACCGTGCGAGAGAGCCAGACAGACGGACCGTAATCCTCCTAGTCTGCTTGTTGTCACCTGCAGCCGATAAAAGATTAGAAAGTGACTTGAACTCAGATCAGCGCCAGAACCTGGATGAGGATGAAGGTGGAGGGATACAAACTATGACAGTAGTAGAGGTCATCCTGAGTTCACTTGTGGTGTTGAGGAATATGACCCGGGTCGAAATTAAACCGGGTCGGGTTGGGTCTCATTTACTACATTTTGGAGCTGTGAATACTAGGGCTGGGTATTTGTACTCGATATCTTTTAAGGTATCGACCGAAATAACCTAGTACCAAGTAGTATTAAAAGTTCTCCAGTCAAGTGATATCTGCATTTACCTGCATACCTGCATACCTTTTTGAACCCAGATCTAGAAAGCATCCACTGCATCCTCTTTATATGTGGTTTAGTATTTTTAGCTCTTGCTGCCAGTGTGGCCACTTTTTATGGCAATTATTAACTAAACCAGTTTGCCACTATTTAAATAACACGAATAATATTCAACACAGCTACAACGTCGGATGAGTTTATTCATTTTCTCAACTATAAAACTATCTCAACGAGCTATTGCAAATGAACCATACTCGCCTTTTTCACACTCCTGAAGCGAGCCCACATGAGTAATATCCACACAGGACTCATAAACACTCTTCTCTTCATTAAGCAATGTGAAGCAAATCCAATTGAGAGCAAATCTTTTCAGCCTGGGGGCTCATTAAACATGATTTGATGGTCGAAGAGGCTGAAGGCTGCAAAGCTTGTGTTTTGGTTTGAGAGTGTGGGAGAGGAATGGAGTCAGTGCAGCAATGTGAGTCATAGTATCTCTTTTGAGTTTAGTCTTGGCTGTGTACAAGAGGAAATTGATATAGAAAGAAAGATTGGATGTCAGTGTTTTCTCATATTTTATAGTCATTCTGTTGTCTGTGTTATCCTTAAGTCTCTCACACACCCACTTAATGACTCTCACACAAACAGAAGGCCAGACAGGTGGCAATGACACAAGTCCAAGTCTGCTGCTGTGTGACGTATGTCACCGGAGCGCTGCCAGAATCTATTTCCCCTGATCCCGTCTTTGCCAAAATGTAAAATAGATTATTTGTCATATAATTGCAGGAGTGTGTTTTAATGTATATAATGTTCTCTTTGAAATATGGCTCGTATGATTAGGGCCAAAATGATAATCTTGACTATTTTTATCAATATTGAGATCTCGATTATTTATCAGGATTATTCATAGATTTTAGGGACAAAATATTTTTATTGCACTTTCAAATTTAAATAAACGGAGCACTGCTTTCACTTCCATGTTGTGATACATTCCTGCCTACATGTGCACATCTTTGCATCAAAATAAGGTTCTTCTTCACCTGAATTAAGTGCATTTTCATTTTGCCTGTCTTGTCTCTGTAATATACCGTATATTACTCTTCTGCTCTGGACTGCAGCCGCAACATTCAGTTATGTTTTTTACAGGTTGCCGCTGTAGGGTGCGAACATAGCGGCATGACAGCTCCCCGAAAGTGAGGCCGAAACGTCTCCATCGCCCCCCTGGTGGCTGGCTGAGTTTAGGATGCGCTTGATTTGATATGCAGTGGAGTTTTTTTATGAGCAGAGCATTTTAAACGCCAGTATCGCAGTCGAACATGCTCATTTAATCGTGGGAAGACAAAACTGTGATCGCGATTAATATAAGATTTTTTGTGCAGCCCTACTTTGAAATCAATAAATCTGTACACCGCTTATAGCTCAGTCTATCTTTTCTTAAGTTAAAAAGTCCAAGATTTCCATTACCTTTTGTTTTCCACATGTATTATTTATATCTTTACTTGGGTTCGTAAGCAGCAGTGAAGGCATAGCCCGGCCCGGGTACCTGTGGGCCAGATGGCGGCGGAGACTTTGTGGAGCTTAAATCAACAGCATGTGTTTTCTTGGTTGGAAACATGCATATGATCAGCAGAGAGGCAGCTGGATTAAAACCAGAAGCAGTAGTTGGTTATATTGAAGAGAGAGAGAGAAAGTAAGTGAACCCCCCCCCAACAGCACTTTTTCTCTTGAACACTTGATGGAGTGGAGATTGTTCCTTTTGAAAGGTTGGAGGAATGCAGGACCTGTCTACTCCATCGCTCTCCTCTTCCTCCTTCTTTGATGTTCCTCCCTCCCCTCTCCTGCTATACGTCACCCCCCCAACACACACACACAACCACACACACACACACACAAACACAGGTTAATCTCCTTATGTACGCACACACACTCTCACACTCCCTTTCTCTTGGTCTTAACCTCTGTTCCCCTTGTGATTTGGCCCAACATTTGCGTGCATATTGGCGGTGTGTGTGTGTGTGTGATGGGGGTGGGTGATACCTGCAGCGAATCTTAAACCTGTGACTACCTCCCCACCCCACCCCACCCCGCCCAACCACACAGGCCGAGCCAGAGCGGAGCAGACGAGGCAGCTCGGTTTAACGTGTCCCAGATGTGCAGGCAGCCCGGCCCCTGTGTGCCGCGGTAACTGCTGGTGAAATGAGTGCAGAGTGCAGTGAAAGAATGGAGGGGGTGCGTGCAAAGTGCTACCCAGCGCATATATGCATGCAAAAGTTTTAGAGCTTTGTCTTTGTTTTATCAGGAGGAAAAACTTTTCTTGCAGACAAAGGTCTCTTTTCTTCTTTTATCTACGTGAAGCATGAAGCAATACAAATGCACGCTCACACATGATTGTGGGTCTTTGAAGTCTGTTAATAAGTTAATGTGACAGTCCAGACTCGAGGCTCTTTTTTTCCCCCATCATCTTTTTTTGGAGTTCACATAAAAGTGATTGCAGGTATGCTTGTGTGTATGTGTGCAGTAGTGTGTGTGTGTTCTCTCCTGCATGGAGTAGTGGAAGAGGGATTCAGATCCTTTAAAGGTGCTCTATACGATATTCAGAGCATTCATATAGCAGCAAACAACTATTTGCATTTTAAAGATATAGTAGAGTAATGTCAATCTGAGCAGAGAATGAAGTCAGAGCTTCTCTGTGCTTTGTTGACGTAGTCGGGCTGGCCGCGCATGCTTATAGTGCATGTGAGCGCGCCTGCTAGCTCGCAGTCGCCGCTCTGCACTGCGCTCATACATCGTTACAGCTGATAGTTCCCCCTCAGGTAAACACTGTTAGCTCAGTCAGCACTTTCCCCATTGTTAGCACCGTTAGCCGCGAGCTGCCCAGCTCACCGTCACCATGTTGAGAGCTGTTGAGAGGCGATAGAAATGCTATTTAGCACCTTCAAGTAATAGTAGTAATACCACAATGTAAAAAATACTCAAGTGTTGTATTTTTATATATGTGTTATTTGATTTAATATTGATGCATTACTGTATCAACTCTCAAAAACACTGTCGATTTTTAATGAATAGTTTACATGCAAAGATTAACTCAGTCAATACTTTATTTAATTTGCAAAGATATGTACCCTCTCAAAGTAGTGCTATGATGTTGGATGTTACAGGGACTGTGATAAACGATGATGATTACATAAAAAAGTAAACTTTTTTACTCAGATTTTATGCATATGGAGGTGTGTCCATTATACAACAGTTTCCTAAAATGAGATTTAAAAAATTGCAATACATCACCTTGCTTTAAGTATCGCGATATATTGAATCATATCATGATATGTCTCGTATCACCAGATTCTCGCAGATACACAGCCCTTAGCACAAGTTCCTCAAAATTGTACTCAAGTACACTACTTAAGGAATGTACTTGGTTATGTTCCACCACGGCCTGTTTGTCCGTTCTTTTCTATGCACCCAGTATAACACAGCATGCACAAGACCACAGAACACAGAAAGTTTCTACCCAAACCTTCAGTTCCTCAAGCTTCTCCAAATTTTCCACCCAGGCCCTGCCTCAACCACCCCTGCAAGAATGTGAAATATGTTTGCATGTTTAAAAAAAGTTCTTCTTTATTCTGTCTAGATTCTTTTTCCATGTTAGTGTTAGCCGAACGTCTTGGCAGCGGTCAGCCTCCTAAACACACAGATAGACTTCCCGGCCGTCTCCAGTGGTGGAGGAGAAGGGACGTCCAAGAATACTGATTGTTTTGGTTCATTCCTCGCGTTTATATGTGTGCGAACGTCCCATTGGAAGGGGCTCCGCGTGCACTTTACACCGACAAAGGTGAAGACTTGAACTCCAAAGTTAGAGGCGAAATGCCTGTTTTAGTATTTGCTGCAGCTTATTTACATGTGAGAGGAATGCAGCTCATTCTGCTGTATTTGGATGTGTTGTATGAAACAACTGAAGAGTCATGAAAGCCAGCTCTTTCTGAGCCCACGCTATGAGGAGAAAGCAATAGAAAAACGCTCTGCATTTCATTAAATCATGTCTTTTCTAATGCAAACAGGACCAAAAAATGCAAATGTGGCTAAGGGGACAGTGGACACATACGCTTACTGTACCGCATTGTGCTGGGCTGTCTCGTTGTGGCTGTGCTCTGTCATGTGCTGTTTCATCCCGTTCTACTTTATGCCATATTCCTGGTGGGTTTGAAAGTGAGGAGCGTCCAGCTATGTGTGTGTGTGTGTCTGTGAGGCCCAGGAATGAAACCCACTGCCACAGCATCCAGTGACCTAATGCAAAAGGCAGCAGGGTCTAGCACTATTCACCATTCTCTCTCTCTGTGTGCCTCGTCTCTCCCCCTCTCCAGTGATTATGGTCTCTCCTGTCACTAAGCACTTTGTCACGCTTGGCCGAAAACCATGATGGGGGCTGGGGGGGTTGTTGGGGTGCAGGAATGTCACTCGCATAGATGGACTGTAGCGGGATATGCTGTAGACGGAGCAACATGCCGTAGGTCATGGGCTGCAGTTTTAGCATAAAGAAGAAGTGAACTGATGAATATTTTAATACTTAATAAGGAATAGTTGGACATTTTGGGGAAATACGCTAATTCACTCTTTTGCCGAGACTTGGATGAGAAGATCTGCTATCACTCTCACATCTGCACAGTAAATATGAAGCTACAGAAGCAGTTAGCTTAGCTTAGCACAAAGCCTGGAAACAGGGGGAAACAGCTAGCTTGGCTCTGACCATAGGTAACACAATTAGCCTACCAGCATCTAAAGCTAAAAAATTAACTATTAATTATAAAAAATCTTCTATCACGATATAGATCATTTCATATCTCGATAATGATATATATCACGATATAGCATGTTTTCTGGTAAGTCAATAAATAAATAGTCTACATGAAATAACCACACCGTAAAGCCTATTTTTGTTTACTCCTGTGTCAATTAAATAATTGTCAAATGAAAAGCATTTTCTCATTTAATTAAGAACTTTAGTGCAAAATGAACATAACAGTTTCAAGTGAGATCATAGAGGAAAAAAAATAACAAATATTTCCATATATACACATTTGTTAATCGCATTGAACTGAGTGGTAATGTAAAGTGTAATGTAAAAATAAAACTGCAATCTTCATATGATATTCCCTCAAAATAGTTCACATTAGATTTTCTGAGACATTTGAGTTAGTATGCGCTTGTTATTATCAATTCAGAAGATGTAGTTGTGTATCACGTTATCCGATTTAATCATGATACGATTCCTTTGAAAGACAATAAATTATCATATTGAATTATCGCCCAGCCCTAGCTGTATCTCGTTTGTTTAATCCGTACAAAAGCCAAAGTGTAAAATCATCAATTTGAGTATTTCCCAAAATGCCGAACTAGTCCTTAAAAAAGTTTATCAGAAACAATTTGGAGATCCGTGGTTTTCACCGGACATTGACAATATGGTGATCTGTGCTGAAGATGCTAAATGTAGCATTTAATAAGAATTCCATAAATGTTTTATGTTTCTCAGTACCCAGCTGCAATGTAGTCGTCTTTGCATGGTGCGGTGGTGCTGCCGCAGTAGTTGTCTATATTGCTTCTGTGAAGCCGTCTGAAAGGATTTTGTGTTTGTAAGTTCCTCAGCTGCTGGTGTCTGGGTCATATCACTGACTGAGTCAAAATATCATTACTAGGGGGTCACACCCCCGAGGGGCCACCGCCAAAGCTGTTAGCGGGGTGTTGATGTTGTCGCCTTTACCGCTTTTAAGTCTCACATGCACATAATAACAAGGCTTTCCACTGAAAAAGTTATGTTTTAAAATGAGAAATAATGAAAAGTTAATCTTCTTATAAACAATATAGTTCTTTTAATTGTGTTAATTAATTTGTTTTTCACAGCTGCTTTGACAGTGACTCAGCCAATCAGAGCTGATATTTGGAGCTTTTTATAAAGATGGATACAACATGTTCCTCCATTTACTTCCCACCAAGCACAAAGATTTCCATTCATACAGATTAACATGTTCATGGCACGCAGGCACACATGCTAGCACCGTACACACAACGCTGACAAATTGTGAAAAATTATTAGAAATTCTGGCTCTGGTTCCAACACACGTAAAGCAAAAGTACTTCACATGGCGTGCCAACTTTCACAAAGCCCTGTGTGAAATATCACACATGAGGCCGGCCCCAAACACCTCTTCAGACGTTATTAGTCTCAACTTCTGCTTAGTGATTGTGGTGCCTCTGAGGGGAACCAAAAGCATACCAGTCATGTTGTGGCTGCGCTGTTGCATTATTCACTTTATGTAAAGTCAGGAGCTAGTGTGCAGCATACAAATACCCTGTTGATTAATTTCCTCATACCATTTGTGTATTACTCGCATTCCAACGCACATTACATTACTAAAGCTTTAAGAAGGATTTGATACACTTTGTCAAAAATAGAAGTGTGTTTTTCTTTCGGTTCATTTCCATCGTCTCTTCGGTCTCTGTTTACAGTCGTGCAGAGTCGGTAGTGAATGTAAGAAGACCTGCCAGGAACAAGTGTGCACAGAGGCCCTAATGGTCGATCATAAAACTCTTTAGATTCCTGTCTTTTATGGGAGATGGTGGAAAAGCAGTAGGACTTTAAAGGGCCTTCCCTTCACAGCTTTGGTTAACTAGAGGTGGGCCGCAGTGGAACAAAGACTATTTTTCTTCTTTTTCCCAAGAACAGCATGAGGCGTTCAACAGCAACCGAGAGCCAGATGCAAACTAGTTAGCTGGCGTCTAATTGGTCTGTTTTTTCCGCCCCAATGCAGCATTACAACAAGACATATATGTTTCCGGATTATTACGGCTGTGAAAAAGATTAGCAATATGCCAGTGATGCATCGCATTACTTAAACAGCATCGTGGCGAGCTTGAAATAGCTGGTTGCTTTGGTTCAAAGCAGCCCACGCCTTTCTTGAGAAGACATGCAGGTCTTCAACCTGTTCGGAGATATCCCCAACTACGTTTACAACCACATTCCTCGAGTGTCACACACACATGCAGACTCATGCACACAGCCACAGAGGCAGAATGCAGAAGCCGTCTTTCCACCTCTGACCTTTTTCCCCCTGACTTTGTGTGGGTTGTAGGTTGGGAGTTTTTTAGCATCATGTGGTTTTTAGCTCCAGTATTCCTATTTTCATGATTACTTTATGCAAGTATGGCGTGAAGGACTTTAAGGTTTACGAAGCTGGAAAACATGGCAATGCGTGGAAATCTCACTGTCAAATTCTGACCTTCTCTCTTTATCCAGCCAGCTGTGTCAGAGCTCTCGTATTACCCTCACTGATACTCTTCACCACAGACGTTAAATGTTGTTTAAGTGAATGACTGTTTTTTCCATCCTTGTCAGCGTTTAGCCTCGTCGCTATTAGCCGTACTTCTGCTGGAATTCCCTGACCTTAACTTCCAGGACGAACTGAAGTTTAGGGGTAAATGCAAACAGCTGGTATTGATCTTAGATTGTGCATCACCTAAATTGGCGTTTTTATATTCCATACTCTGATCATCAGTAAATAACATATAGGAAATGTTGAGTAAGAGCTTATTGAAGCACCGAGCTTTTCTAACGGGCTTTGATCTGAGGTGCTGTTTAGCCTGCAGATGCCTGGCAGCGACCCGGCGGTCTTTGATTAACGGGTTCACATTGGCTTACCCATCATGCTTCAGTGTAGCAGGGATTAGGTTTGTCAGGAGTTGTTACGATAACCTTTGTGTGATCGGCCGGAACGTGCTCACTTAGTTTAGCTCTGTGCCAGGATCCCCGTGCGTGCGTGCGTGCGTGCGTGCGTGCGTGCGTGCGTGCGTGCGTGCGTGCGTGTGTGTGTCATACTTGGCAGGATCAAGTTAGGACTAGAAAGCTGTGACACCTGATAGTTCATCCTTACTTAGCTTCTTTGAAGTAATCAGTGACCTCTATGAGATTGGACTGGTTTAGAAAAGTCTTTTTTGATCTGTAATTTAAAGAGCAGAGTCATTTTCTGGCTTTATCCTGGACTGCAATCACATTCAGTTAAAACTACACAGTACGGTAGTAGTAGAAGTTTACTATGAAACATACACGCAATTTCTACGATGGAGTGTGTTTGTCGGGGTTTTTTTCTACAGTAGCACAGAACATAATGTTTAACTTTGCAATGGAAAAAACCCATTTGGGTTTGATGAGTGCATTGGTCCTGAATATAATACCCCAGCCCTGCAGACATAGACAGACGGGGTTTTGCTGCCGCAGTCTGGTTCTATGACTCGACATCTTAATTTGTTTGGCATCTCCAAATACTTGTAATCCCATGATGCTCCAGTGGTTTTGCTTACCAGGGTGAGTTGCTGTAGCTTCAGTGATGGAAGGCATGGTGCACTTGAGGGCTGCAACTAACAATTATTTTCATAATTTTCTCAATTAATTGATTAATTGTTTTGGTGAAAAATGCTAATCACAGTTTTCCAGAGCCCAATGTGAAAAGAGATTAATTTACTGACATTAAAGACAAAGCAAAGCAACTAATTCTCACATTTGACAAACTGGAATCAGTGTTTCATTACTGATTGAAAGAGGACCAGTTATGCTAATTTTCAGGTTCATACTTGTATTCTGGGTTTCTACTAGAGCATGTTTACATGCTTTAATGTTCAAAAAACACTTTTTTTTTCTCACACTTCTTTTCACTCTCTATCTGAAACGCTCTGTTTGAGCTCCTGCCCCTCCTCACAAAAAGCCCAGTCTGCTCTGATTGGCCAGCTGGCCCACTGTTGTGATTGGTCAGCCGAACCAAACTCTTCGGACTCCTATCCAGCTCCACTCTAACTAGCTATGTTTGAGGGCGTGCCAAACTAGCCGCTGGGCAGGTATTATGCAAATGTGTTACTTGGTGACATCACCATGTTACAGAAATAAAGGCGGGACTTCAATCAAGGCGTTTCAGGCAGTTCAGGAGCAGTGTTTCTGTGGGGGAGAGTAACTCCCTTTGGCGTGGACTTTAAGCTTTGTAACTTTACAGACCTTTTACATGCACAAAAAATTATATGACCCACTAAATGAAAGGGAAAAAGCTTAATAGGTCATCTTTAAACGGTTAATCGATTACCGAAATAGCTGCAGACTAATTTTCTGTTGATAGACTATTCAATTAATTAATTATGTCTTCCAGCTCTAGTGCACTTAAAAGGTATGTAAATATGTAGTATTTCTGCTTTCCTGAAACATAAAATGACTTCAGGGTTTGCTGAATGTGAGAATTTCAACTCCCAGTGTACCTACTTCACTTCACCTGCGGATGTTTTCATTGTTGTTTAATGCCTTCTTCCATATAGAGTAGCTACTTACTTGGCTCGCATTCACATTCTTTCACAAACAATGTGACCTTTCTGGTTGTTTGGTAATTATATAGATAGGCACATGATGCATGATGATACTTTAATTGACTTTTTAGTGTTACAAAGTCAGCAACTGTGTGGCTGTATCCGTTGGTTTACACTGAGCTTGTGCTCGTTTTCTGCTCACTATGTTTCACTTTTGAGTTGCTGTTCTAACGCCGAATTCACACCAGAGCAGCGGTGAAGTGCGGCCTGTGGCGAGTTGCCATGCAATGTCCATGAAAAGCTGCGGCAGCCGCTCCTGAGTTCAGTGAAGTGCAGCCAAACTTAAAGTTGGGAAAAGTAACTTTTAATGGAGAAATGCGATCAGAGAAGACCCGCAGCCAATCAGTAAACAGATCCTGGGACTCCTGTGACATGTTGACCTATGTTACAAAGAATTTCTTTCCTGCCTGAAACGCATGAACCCGCCTCCCGGCTGCATAAAAATGTAATTATTTCACCGCTGCATGATGTGAATTCATTGTTACTTTTAGAAAGAGAAATGGAGGGGGAGAGATGTGTATTTTGATTTTTATTGTTGTCGTTGTTGTTATATTGCTGTACAATATAGGACATCAGTGAGACAGAATTTAGACATAGAGCCTTAAAATGAAGCGCTCCCAGTGAATTCTGATCAGTGTAATCAGCACAAGGTGTCCCAAACCCAGATGTAACCCCCGCTGCTCAGCTCAACTTCAATCTTTCCTCCTCATACTATTGCCCCAAGACAAATCAAACACACCCCATGTCTTTGGATCTGTAGGTTTCTTTAAACAAATTACGGCAACGTGGGCTTCTTATGGGATTATGCAGAACAGCTGTGAGGCATTACAAACACAAAGCAGCATAATTATAGTTGTACACACAGGATTTCTGACTGAAAGATCATCTGTCCTGCTAAATACACTGGTGATGCGGTGTTCTATGTGTGGTTTCCGACCGAGGTGAGGGTGTGGAAGGTGGAGGGTGTTGCACCGTGGGCCTGTAAGCGATCTCCATGCAACATGGTTCCCATCAGGAAGGCTTGCACTTGTGGCAGAAATTCCAGCCCTGTAGCGAACGCGTTGTCTGGATTTAATCAAATCAGCTTCTGCCACGACATGCCCAGAAAACCCAAGAATACCATGCACTTCAAGTTTGATATTGTTCAGAAGCTTTTGCTTTAAAAGTGGCATTTTTAAAAAAGGCTATTTTAAAGCAGCAGAAGTTGATAAGGTTATTTCTGTATTTGATATAATGCAGTTTTGGCACAGCAGTTTGGCTCCACTCTGTGAGCACTTAACATTGATTTCATGCTCTGCCAAGAGACGTCAATCTGCTATATCGCAAACACTCGTTTATCATTCTTATTTTCCCCCCAATTTAGTCATCACCAATTCCCCTTGTGTACTGTGGTCGGTGACACTGCTGACACCCAAAAAAAGCTGCGTCTTCCCTCCTGACAACGCACCAGATTTCACACTATTTCTCCCCAGACTCTTCATTTCTGAAGCTGTGTAGTAAAACATGCTGCTTGGTCAACAATCTGCTCAGGAGGAGAGGCAAAAGAAGATGACATGTATTAATGATGAGTCAGCATTGCATAGGGAGCGGTATGGCAGGCGTCCACGGCGCTCCTCTGAGGCCGAAGGGGTCGACTGGTGGCCAGCTGGCTCTGCTCGGAGAGACTCCATATTTGTTTCGGTGTTCTCTCCTTCCACAGTGTACTTTGAAGACGGGACCAAAATAATTACGGTGTGCTCACTCATGATAATTTCAGAAAGCAGGTGTCCCAAACAGTAGGGCAAAGATGACTCATCATCGCCGTTGCCATGGAAGTGCAGGATGCTCCCGTCTGGGGAGCTTCACTTCCTGTCGCATCAGGCTCGGCTGTGTCCAGATTTCCTGTCTGCCTGAGAAGAGGAGATTAGAGAGCTAACAAGTTATTATGTTTTCCTTCATGGAGCACACTCTGTATCATTTCCCGCTATCTCACACTGTGTCTTTATCAGAAGAATCATAAGTCACTCAATGAATGCTGACACCCCACAGTATATTTTTCATTCCCCTCTTGCAAAGCCTCAATCCTCCCTCCTTTACTTTATTTTATCTAAGCAAGTCCATGAGCATGTTTGGCAGCAGCGGCTACGTTGTTCTGAAGAAGCCAGTCCTCTATGAGGGTTTTCATTGTTTTACTGATTGCTCTAAATCTCTAGTTGGACACATCGCGCTTTAACTGAGATTACCACACTGATCTTCCCTCACAGCTCATTCTTTCCACATTGTATTAAATCCTTTGGGGTCTCGTACTAGTTGAGCTAGTGGAGGACTTTCTTTTGAGTTTCATGTTTGCACTGAGGTTAGTACATGCATGTGCCTGTGTAGAAATGCACTCTGGGAATCCCTACAGCTGCCGCCTGGTAGCACAAGGGTGGGTCGCCTCTGTCAGCACAGGCAGGAATGCTCTGCACACTCAGCGTTTTATACGAACATGCACACACACAGAGAGAGAGAGAGAGTCATTTTTCATGCATAGGTTGGGCTCATCACTGTGAAAACGTCGGCTTCAAACTTAAATCACTCGCTGAACTCAGGCCTCGTTCGTGGCTTCAGTAATAAGAGCTGTGTGTTATATCACACGTGGAACAAAATCTGTATGAATGATTAGCAGATCTCTCACGGGAAAGTTATTTTCAAGCACATCTGTGCATAGTTTGATCAAAGGTTGTTGGATTTGTAAGGCAGGTGGTTTGATTTAAAGATGTAGGCAAAGACTACAGGTTTTGTAGTTGCATGATGGAAACTTTTCTGTTTGTCAGTTTGTTTTAACTTTCCAGATCTTCTTCTCTCAATCTTTCTGTGCCTTGCTGTGTTTTTCCTTGTTGCTTTTAACATCTGGCGACAGAAAGAATGTTTTCAACCTGTGTTGGCTGCACATTAACAATGTTGAAACCTAATTTCTAACACTTTTTGTTTCCCTTATTTCTTTGCAGAAGAGGTCGACTACTCCAGCTACGGCACCAACACAATAACTCGTAAGAAAAAAGCCGTGGTCGCACTGCGCAACAATGACATCAACCGCAAGCGGCCACACATCCGCATCGGCATGCCGCAGGACTTCCGCCCCGTCTCCTCCATCATCGATGTGGACATCCTACCCGAATCTCACCGCCGCGTCCGACTGTACCGCCACGGCTCAGACAAGCCCCTGGGCTTTTACATCCGAGACGGAACCAGCGTGCGCGTGACCCCCCATGGGCTCGAGAAGGTCCCCGGCATCTTCATATCACGGCTTGTGCCCGGAGGGCTGGCGGAGAGCACGGGGCTGCTGGCGGTTAACGACGAGGTGCTGGAGGTGAACGGCATCGAAGTGACGGGGAAGTCCTTAGATCAGGTGACGGATATGATGATCGCCAACAGCCACAACCTGATCGTGACGGTCAAGCCGGTGAACCAGCGCAATAACGTGGTCCGCAGCAGCAGGATCTCGGGGAGCTCGGGCCAGTCGTCTGACAGCAGCGGGTCGACCGGTTACCCCAGTTTGTCCGTGGCCTCGGCGGGGGTGACGTCCTCCGGAGCGCACGGGTACCAAGACGACCTGGAGAGCGACGAAGACACGGATATCGTCATCGAGAGCAGCCTCAAGCGGCCGTCTCAGAGGTCCAACGCTTCCCTGGCGTCCAGCGCGTCTCGCACACACCATCAGGCACCAACAACGGCTTCAGGCCCGGCGGCACCTCCGAGCCCGCCCTCACGTCCTTCATCGGTGGTCTCCACCGCCTCCTTCCACTCCCAGCAGAGCCTCAATGGAGGGTCCCACCACCACCACCACCACCACCACAGCAGCAGCCTCAGCTACCAGCTCCACAGAGACCTGAACCTTCAGCACAACCCGCACCAACAGTCCCAACACCGTCACCACCAAACACAGCCTCCGCATCACAGCAGCAACCCGGCCCTCCGCCACAGCAACGGCAGCCTGCACAAAATCCTCAGCTCCCTGAAAACGGACCCACGACACAGTCTCGCGCTGCCCAGGGGGGGGGTGGAGGAGGACGGCACCGTCATTACCCTATAATACTTATAAACACACACACACACACATAGAGACAGAAACATCCCAACTGCTCAGAGACTTAAACTGGAACACCAGGCCGGATGAATATGAGCACGAGTGCGTTTTGTCAGATACTAATTTTGTAACTTCTGTTTGTTTTTACGAGATAATCGATGACTGGAAGTTACAAGCCAGGAAACAAGGAAACTGTATTGTGTATATATTTCCTGTATTTTTTTTTTAAAGTTGTCTTTGTCTTACATCAAAAGATTTGTACGTATGTATGTAATGAGCATCAGAACAAATAACTGTTTTTAGGCGAGTCCACTGTATCCTAGAGTTCTGAATGTGCCTACAGCCTAATATCTTTTGTTATTAGTGACCACTTTTATTAAGATCCTTTTCATTCTTATTACTGGGACCAACTTGGGGTTACTTATGGATGTTTTTAAAGAGTAAATCTATATTTCTTATATTCTGATAAATGCTGTTTAGAGTATGATTTCTTTTTTTTTAATAGTTCTTTTATGCATTGATGATTGTGATCAAATCCTTGTATCTGTTCCAATAAATTATTCTAAGTCTGCAAACTAGAAATGTGATGTTTGGTTCGGCAGTTAGGCTACATTTATGGTTCCTAAAGCTTTATATTGTGTAATTTAAACATCGCTGGTTCCTCAATTGTATAATTTCAAGACTGAAAATAGTCTATAATATCATGAAGGAAAGAAAAAGCCAAAAATACTTGAGACAAAAGTTTGAAAGTTGACAGAAATGTTGACAGACAACAGATGAAAGTTTGTGTGATTCAGTTTGTCTTAGATTAACCTCATTTTAAATCCTTAATATCATCACTTAGTTGGGGGTGCATAATATATACGCTATAATTTGATTTGTTTCACCACACGTTTGTAGTGGGGCTGTCAGAGTTAACGTGATAATAACACGTTAACGCAGATTTGTTTTAACGACACTAATTTCTTTAACGCATTAACGCAACTTGCCTGCTTTTTAGGTTGTAGCGGGCTCATATGAAAGTAGAAAACCGAAGGAATCCATCGGTACCGACCATGTCATACTAGCTTGTTGCGAAGGAGGCTAAATAACGCTCCAATGTTGCGCTAAATTTAGATGAGAAAAAACTGGCGTGGCCATTTTCAAAGGGATCCCTTGACCTCTGACCTCAAGATATGTGAATGAAAATGGGTTCTATGGGTACCCACAAGTCTTAAATATATACATACATTTGCATAAAGCAGCATATTTGTCCACTCCCATGTTGATAAGAGTATTAAATACTTGACAATTCTCCCTTTAAAGTACATTTTGAACAGATAAAAATGTGTGATTAATCACGATTAAATATTTTAATTGATTGACAGCCCTAGTTTGTAGCAAAAAAATCCTTTGTCCACTAAACATACAGTAGATAGCAGGTTTAATTGTTTTGGTTTCAGGCCCCTCAGAAAACAAAACTCAGAAGCTTTTCTCCAGACTCACTGCTGACAGTCAACAAAGCAAATAATCACAGCAGAGGCTGACGTCCCGGTTTCTTCATCAACAGCAGCATCTGTAGACGAGGAATGCATAACCACAAAACATGCTGTAAGGGGTGTGACTGTGCATTTTCTGGAGATTACTGGTAGTGTTATTGCCATTCTGCAGCTACAGTAAAACCATGAGGAGATTTTCACCTCAGTGCCTACAGCAATCTAACTAAAACACTGATTACTGATAATATCACTATTCAAAGATTAATTAAGAGTCTTTTAGAGCACTTTTCATTGTCACTTTAACCTCATTCCTCTAATGTTTAAGTTTATTGCAACAAGACCATGCCTGTTGGAGGCAGTAGTCAGGTTGGGTAGGATATATAGGTCAAGTTTTATCACAAAATACCTTGCTCTAGACATCACATACTGAAGACGGAATATCTGAAGGTCTATTTTTTTTTAGACATAACCAGTCTTTATCATCATCCGATACAGTCAACATGGACATGCAGCAGCTTTGTGCTATAGGTAAGAGGCCCTCCAGCAGCAGCAAACTCCTTTCACCTCTCCGCTAATGAATGTGTGTCTACTGTGTTTACTCGAGATGCCACACTGCTCAAACAGCTAATAGATCATTGACACCCAACTGGTCTGCTTTGGCTGCAGTCTGCACCACCACCAATCAGCAGTCAGATTTGAGTGTATTTTGGCAGATCCCAAATCCTAGATGTCACATCCAATCAGTCTTTGCTATCTGTGTCACTGACTTTCAATCATGCATATGAAGTATAAAAGTACATATCAGCAGAAGACATGCACATGCAGTAGGGCCTTGACATAGTTTTAGCACTAATGTGTGAAAGAACTATGCTTCTCCTCACATGTGACACAGATGCTCAGCTGGCAACTCAAGTGAACTGATTAAAGTCTTGTTAAAGATTAAATCTAAAAAAACACATCTAAAATAAGGAAATTCAAAAGTTGATGTGCAAAAAATACTCAATGAGATCACTTTAATGCCACCCATGTCATTCTTTTACCTGGCCATGTCCAAATGTATATTTACATCGAGGAGGATTCATTGCTGCATCTTCTCTCCAAATAAACTGTTTTGACTGCTTATCAATTCTGTTAGATATTTGTATACGTTGAAATGTGTGATCAACTTTTTTAACCAATGCCATGCCTCTGCATCAGTCCATTGCTATGCAGCAATTCTGGCTGCCATCTGCTGGCCGAGATTGCAACGACATGGCATGTCATGAAATGTACAATACAGGCAATGAACATCAGTGTCACAAATTACCGATATCTGCATTTTATAATTGATCTTGACCTGATTTTTTTTTTTCAGATCAAGGCTTTGCTTTTAGCAATTTTTTTGATAATAGGCTATATCCCAATTGCACATTTGTATAATAGTGCTAATAATAATAATAATATTTATTATTATTAATAATAATAATAATAATAATAATAATAATAATAATAATAGTGTTTAATTTGCTTTAGGTTTAGAAATATGTCTTTTGTCTTTGCTTTGACTTAAATTACACATATGTTGAATATTTACAGTATAGTAAAGTGGGACTAAAAAATAAAAGGGGTAAAATCGTCAACGCTGTATTGCGCGCTCCACTGTTTTGACCCTTAAGAGCCTCCGTCGGCTGCACTACACACGTGATCCAGTTAGTTGAACAGGGCAAAACACGGACGGCAGTAACTTCGATCGGAAAGACGGGCGACATGGACCATAACATGGACCACAACATGGACCACCATCAGCGGGTCGACAGGGTGGTGGGCCTGCTGTCTCCCCTGGAGGAGTCCAGCGCCGAGATCAGCAGAGACAGCGGCATCGTGTCCCAAAGTGCGAGCAGCCTGTCCATGGTGAGCGAGATCCTCAGCAGCGGCACCGTGTCGCAGAGCCCCAGCTTTGGCGCAGCGGCTAACGTGATCCCTCAGAGCCCAGAAGCGGCGGAGGAGCCCGGGACTCCCGACCGGCGGCACTACCCGGAGCAGGACGACGAAGCCCTGACACACACCGCCCACAGCTACTCCTCCTACATGAAGGCAACAGCCGGAGAAGAGGTTTGTGCTCGTGTAGCGTTAAAGCACTGCACGTACTAACTAGCTGAGTTAACGTTAGCTCTTTGTGTGTATGAAGTCGTGCAGCAAAACTTGCGTTACTGCAGTATACCTGGCTAATAAAATGCTTCAGTTAACGAGCCACGGCTGAGGGAAGTGGTTGCTAAGCGACACAGAAGTAGTTGCATGATTGGTTTTACCGCCACTGGTTCAGACAGAGCACCTGTGCGAGTTTACTGGGATGTGGAGATGAGTTATGGCAGAGATGGGACAAAGTCACCGTTTCAAATCAAATTTCAAATAAGTGCCTTGGCTATGAAGTCCTTAGTCAAAACTGTAAAGTCAAGTCCAGGTCCTAAAGTTTATATTTTTTATGTTTTTGTATTTATGGAAAGTCAAATGGGTCATAATTTACCTGATATTAACGCCCAGCCAGGCGCTTATTAAACGCTGAAGTCATGTGTTTTAAAGACCTGGTGGCGTTTTTAAAGGCCTGGTGGCGTTATTAAAGGCCTGGTGGCGTTATTAAAGACCTGGTGGCGTTTTTAAAGGCCTGGTGGCGTTATTAAAGGCATGGTGGCGTTATTAAAGGCCTGGTGGCGTTATTAAAGGCCTGGTGGCGTTATTTAAGGCCTGGTGGCGTTATTAAAGGCCTGGTGGCGTTATTTAAGGCATGGTGGCGTTATTAAAGGCATGGTGGTCAGGGGTGCCTTAATATTACCTGAGGCCCCGGGGCTACAAACGTTTTGGAGGCCCTCCCCTCCCTCCACAATATACCATGGCAACTTTAATTCAGATCCCCCGTCAATGGACTGCGACAAATATTAAATGGAAAGCCCTCTTATCCAGTAAACTGAATATGAAAGTCATCATTATAAGACATAAGATCAACAGTATACATAATTGTGCCATGTAGGCCTGTGTGCACGGCAGCAACACAAGAAGATCAGCCTTTTCAATTAAAGACCCGCAAACATCACAGGCAAAGAACCGGTATACATGTGGGGTGGGGGTCTGGGGGTCCTCCCCCCAAAATTTGAAGGTTTGTGACCTAAAACTATGAAATTTTACATCGTTTATGACCATTATTATTTCTATAGATAACGCCCAAAAAGCTTAAAAACCAAACTTGCTATAATACTTCATTATTATTTACACACGTCACAGCTTTTGTCTGAATATTAAACCTATTAGAACGTTTGTCATGTAAAATCATATTCTGTAAATCAATAGAGCAGATTCAGAAAACTTTTAAATAGTGTTTCATTAATTAGATTTATTCTAGCCTATAGCCTAGACACTGGGTTCCCAGCTCCAGACCTCCAGACCCCCTACCTGCCCATCTCCAGCTCTCTCGGCTCTAACACACCTGAACCAGCTGATGCCTAAGCCTGTGCATTAAGGGCGCCATTGTTGGTGGCATAAAGTATATATATATAGTGTTATTAATATTGTAAAAGGTACACAGTCATTTTAAGTCATTTTACAACACACAGACTCTTTGACCAATGTATGAGCACTATTCACCTGTTTTCACACAAATTCAATTCAAATTGTTGAAACCTTTTTGCAAAACCCTAAACACAAGTCTGTCCATAAAGCAGATTAACATCATGTTTTTGTAACCCCCCATCAAATTTACAGGTGATAAAGTTTTTTTTTCATTGTCAGTAGAGTGCGCCCTAACGCTGTAGCCGTCGCACTACTGCAGAAGAGATGCACAGAGGGAGTGAGAGATTGCAGCTACTGTATAGAGAGAGCATCGCTGCTGCATATGACTAATTGACTATGTTGAAAGAAGGGCTACTAATTAGAATGAGTCATCTTGGTATTAGAGGAAAGATGTATAACTGGATATTAGATTTTTTTTATGCCATGCCTATGCCATTTAAAACTGTTATGCACCATAAAGGGGCTTTTAAAAGGGGTATTCCGTGAATATCAGTTTGTGAAAACAAATTTATAATGCCCTCTGCAGCTCTGTTTTTCGAAGTTTAAAAAATAACCCAGATGATGTCATCGTGTTATCTCAGCCAAGTGTGCCTTACTATGGTGTCCCTATAAATCATTTGGATATTTTGCATGTTTCCTTCCATTTTTTGTTGACCACAGCAGAGTCTTTAGCCTACATTAAAATGTGATAATAGGCGGTATCATCTTTCCCTCCTGTTAACACAATGTGATTGGGTGCTATTAGATTGATTTAAGGTGTATCCATTTTAGGAAAATGAAGATGTGATCCACTGTACACTGTTGTATAACGTAATTTTTATCTTAAATATTTGTCAAGTTCTTACAAGTTAAAGGTCTAAAGTCCAAGTTAAGTCACGAGCAATCGGAGTAATTCAAGACTCGAGACTGGCTTACTGAAGTCCAAGTCATGTGATCCTGCATTCAAATAAAACTAATTTAGATGTACTATCGCAGACATAAAAGGTCACCAAAAAGGCCACCAATCTTCCGCTGAAGGAGACAATTGTCTATATATGTAGGAACGGACTATGGTTTCTCATTGTGGTCGACTGACCAAATTGCTATCACTTCTGAGTTGACATTAACTGGATATGCGTGATACCAAGCAATTTATAAGGAAGGTGAGCTAGCTAGCTGGCTCTGTAGGAAGACAAAGGCCCCTGTGTTTTGGCCCTGTAGTCCCTGCTCACTCAATTTAAAGGCATTTTATTGAATTCCAGCTGTAACTGGTGTGTGGGACTAATTTTAAAGTGCACAGAAACTGTCACATAAGCGCCAGTTCATCTGATGTATTTTCAGTAGCTTTGGTTTCTACATAGTTTGCGTGTGTTTGCAGTTTCACAGCCTTTTCTTTTAATGGTTTCTCCTCTAGATCCTGTGCTTGGAAAAGAGCTTGGAAGAAATGCTGACGAGAGTAGATGAGTTTGTTGGAATGCTGGATATGGTAAGCCGAGTCAGGCTACGACACCGTAAAATCTTACGAATGCACTGAATCTCATTCTTATTGAATAAAATGCATATTTGTCTCTCACGTCCTTTTGTGTTTTTCCTCTAGATCCGTAATGATACCTCTCAGATAGTGAATGAAAACCTACCTCAAATCCAGCAGAAGTCAGATGAAATGAGACAAATATACAGAAGAATTGATAAGTTAGAGGTAAGTGGTCATTTTGGTTTTGCAAGATTGAATACTAATAATAATATTAATACATTTTATTTATATAGCGCTTTTCAAGAAACTCAAAGACACTTTACACAGTTAAAAAGATCATAAATAAGAACATCATAAGATATGAAACACAACATTAATCACGCATTAGAAGCGGTTCTGAAAAGGTGAGTTTTGATCAGTGATTTGATTGTGGACAGGTTGGTGCAGGTAGGGTTAATACTGCAGAAATAATACTACAAAAATATTTAGTTTGGTGCTTTTGTGATGCACGCTTGATCAAGGACTCTGAAATGAATGTACCACGAAACCTATGATGTACCGTGATGTAAACAGGATTTGTGTGCAGTGTTTTTAGTCGTAATTAGCTAAGAAAAATATCCTCTTCACATGAGGAGAAACTCAGAGATAATATGAACAAGATAATCTTCACTGGCTGACCACTTCCACTTCCAATAATGGAAATAAACACTGATCTAGGACCACAGTATGTTCCTGTTTTCAAATCCTAATAATGTTTCACACCCACCAAGATCCTAATGAGGATACAATCCAGCACATAATAATCAGAACTTATGAAAGCTCTGCGGCGGTTCCAAGGGGTCTACAAATGCCTTGCCACCCCAGTTTTGGACAATCTAATTAAATATATATATATATATATATATATATACAGTATATAGCATATATTTGCCACCCCTTAAAGTCTCCATGTCACCCTCTTGCCACCCCATGAATATCTCTCGAGATCCGCCACTGTGAAAGGAAGCTATTGTTTTCATACAGAGTTGTTTTTTCCATTCACCATATTAAGGGCTGTCTTTGTTATATTCACAAAATATTGTCACAAAAATGTTCCAGCAATAGATAGATAGATAGATAGTAACTTTATTGATCCCGAGGGAAATTCAAGTTTCCAGCATCACAGTTCCATTGTGCAAACATATCAGTAAAAACGGCACAAGTAAGTAGTACACATATTAGTAAAAAGACACAAGTAAGTAATACAGAGTATAAAATATATATATATATATATATATACCAGATATAAAAATAACAGGAGATGAAGCAACTGTTAAAAATGAATATAGCGCAGGGTAACAACTGAGATACAGGACTGTTAAAAATGTGAATATAGTGCAGAAAGTGATATAGTGCTGGATAATAAAATATAGGAGATATGGATATTAAGAAATGTCAAATATGGAATATAATGCGGGATAAGAACTGAGGTAGAGAATTTTTTTTGAAAAAATAGACTAAAGTGCAGAATAAAGCTGTACATTATTTGTAGAATACAGTAAAACCAGTCTATAAAGGTGCAGAGTAGAGCTGTTTGTAGTGTGCAGATTTAAAAAAGTAGCTCAGTCTATTAAAGTGCACTGTGTGCATTAACTATCCTGCAGACCGTCCTCCTTTGTCCCCCTCCTCCCCAGAAAGGTGTTGTACAGTTAAGTCAATGTCATTTTTGCTAAATGTATTATATTATTATTTCTTTATATTATTTTATTCTTCTAACCATTTTTCAATTCAGCTATTTCAAACGTCTTTTCAAGATCACTCATCTGCCTCCTATTTAAAAAAAAAAAAAAATCAAATTAAAGTTAAACCGTTTTTAAAGATCAATTCTTTGCCTGCACCAGTGAGCAAATGCCTGCGAAACTTTTAGTTTTAATGTTAAGTATGATGTTGAATTGTCTTGAATGAAGTTCATCTCAAATAATGTTGCACAGACAGAATCTCAGTTTTATTATCCTGGTGTGCCTGCAGGCTTTTGTAAAGATGGTGGGAGCCAACGTCAACGCGATGGACGAGCAGGTCACGCAGGCAGAGGGAGAACTAGGAACCCTACCGGATGCTTTCAAGAAGATGCTCCGCACAATGAGCGTCCCAGGCTTCTTAAACGTGAGAGCGCCTTCGTGCACTTTTGGATTAGTAGTTTTACATTGTCAGTTTGTTTACTACAAACACAAACACGTTTTATGTGTCAACAATCTTGAAATTATGTGAATTATGGTGTGAAACAGTGTTTTGTGCCGCTGAGTTGAACAGAGACCCTTTTTCCAATAAACATTTAAAATCCTGCACAGCCAGAGGGTGCTATTGGATTATTAGGATTCACTTTGTGTCTGTTCACTTGCAGAAACCGGCCAGCCCGAGAAGACCAGCACCACATCAGTGTCAAGAGATCCCCAGCGTGTTCCGGACGGACGATTATTTCACATCACAGCCAGAGCAGTGACACGCTACGACATTTAACACATCACTTGGTTCTAACCTCAGAGGCCTGCTGGGTGAAACTATAGAGACAACTTTTACTGCCATCCATTGCCAGAGGATCTTTTGGTGCAGCGGCCTCAACAAAGCAATAGTAGCCTTTCTGAACAAGTCACTGGAGGTCAAGTGCGGGAAGACGTTCAGCATTTCTTGAGTGTCATTTTCCAGGCAGCAACAAGCACTGAACTGTAGCTAAATGATTTTAAAAGTGCCTAAATGGGTCTCTGTCGGTCTTGTTTTCACTATTTGCAAAGAAAACAATGTCAGATGTTGGATTTGTGACAAAATCAAGGATGACAAAGTCATCCCACTCGCCAATAGGACACTGTAAACAAGGTACAATACGAGGAGCTGTAAAGCTCTTAAGATATATTACATAAAGAATTAACCCAGCTTTTTATAAATAACATTCCTGTTACTGGTGTTTGTAAAAAAAAAAAAAAAAAAGACCTGCACGCTGTTATGAATTAATCTGCATTTCTAATGTCTCATCACTCTCCCCGAGCAATATGGATCTCATCCAGTTAAGCATTTAATGTCTTCCATTTCAAAATATTCGCTTTATTGCTAGCCTGACTTATTGGCTAGTTGCCTCATTGATATGGGGGCGACATCTTTGATAGCACCTTTCAATAAAAGCACACTATACATGAGTTTTAGGTTGATAGTTCATGATCAAAGTTTGGGCCAAGGATGGAGCTGTGATTGAGTTTTGTAACAATACCTGGAGGAAGCTTGGATCTGGTCTTTGAAAGACAACTGCACCTATGATTTATTACTTGATTCATTATTTGCCAAAATATTTAGGAATGAAGATGTTTCCTTTACAAGTTGAATTTGTTTTCTGTTTTTTAAATAATCATTAAAGATTTATTTGAGACAAGTTCTTTGTTGCATGGCTTCCCTTTAGTCTGCATTCAAACCCTGCCTCCTACTGGGATTGACGGGCCTAAAGTCCAACCATCTTCATCATGGTATTGATCTTTTCATCATGCTAACTTATGTTTCCTCGCGTCCTCTCTCCTCATGTGACCCGGAAATTGTTCCCCCTCCACCATCATGGAGGATTTTCCAATCCCTTAAATGTACCTTGAGGAGACAAAGATCGAGGAAGCTTCTGAAGGAGCTGAGAGCAAGGAAACACTTGTTTATCCTTTGCGGAACTCTTTTCAGCACCCGCGACGTAAAAGAGGCCCGACACACAGCTGGGATAATTTCAAACCATGGCAGGACACTACAAGTGCAACTGCTCCTTATAAATTGTAGTGGTTTAAGAGGATCGAACTTTCTGCCCTTCACCCTGACACACGTCATATTTAATTGACATCTCTTTAAAATGATGGCTCAGACGCAAGGATCTCTCATTTGTTAAATACCTGTTTCCTCGACTCCTCTGTCCTTGAGTCTCTTCCTCGCCACCTCTGCTCACATCCCACCGTGGGCAGGACTAAGACGCGAGGAGAGGAGTCGAGGAAAGGAATCAAGGAGACATGTTCGCATAATGAAATGGAACCCTTGAGGCCACTTTCCTTAAATGATAAATGGTAATTTCGTGTTGTAAATGGTGAATGATGAATGTAAGATGGTGAAAATGCTGCAACATGGCTCTTTTTTCATCATATCACGACTGTTTTAATCAAATCACTTGATAATTTATCACTCCATTTTTCAGTTCATATCCATTTTTACAGCTCCATTTTTCAATTCACATGCATTTTCATCACCTCATCATTTTATCAATTAATTTGTGTTACTTCCACCACTCATAGAGGCTACAAAGTCAGCCAGGAAGAGCTCCTGGCAGGCCGAACTCAGGGCATCCTGAACTCAGGGCATTGATTTCATTTATTCGTGCCCTTCATTGGTCAGCTGTACGTGACGTCACAGGTTTGTCATAACGCCGAGGAAGCGGGAACCCCATCATCCTCAACTGGATCCATCTCCACGCTGGCTCTGACCCGCCGATTGGAAAAAGTAAGCTAAAAACTTACGCACATGGTAAAGTAGTGTTTAAATAAAGCCTCTCGACGACACCTCGCCCAGTTGTCGGTTCTGTTGAGACGAGTATAAAGGAGCTAGAATAGAGACAACGATACATAAAACGGTTCCGGGAAAAGCAAATCTGTGTGCTACCGTTAGCCGTAATTTAGCGTTACGCTATTGGATGACATGGCGGTGGCAGAGTGGACATTGGCTAACGCTAAACCCCACAAGACCCAGCTAGCTCAGTAGTAATTTGATTTCTGATGGACTTGAATATGTTTATCTCTATCGAGCTCCCGTTATCATTAACATTGATGTGGCTTTGGACCAACTCATGGGTGTGATCTGTGTTGTGATTGCAGCCGATGGAGAACTCGGGACATAAAACACAATTTAAAGGAGGTCATACGGTTTTTCGAGCTGTTTATTTTTGCAGCTATATCCCCAGAGACGGCTGATGTAAAGTCAGGATCATTTCTCAAAGTGTTCCCCATGTTCAAACAAAGCATATCTGGGGAGACTGGGTGTGCGCTCCTTTTGCACACAATCCGGCGAGAAGTGATGACGATCCAGTGGTGACGTATTTTTTGTAGGCCAACCAGGAAGTTGGCATCATCCTGGGTTCCCTCGACAAAAAGCCAATGGGATTTTTCCATTGGCTTTTTGGATTGTATCAAAAAAATAAGCTCTGTGGCAAACACACCTTTATGATATTTACACGTTTTGTTCAGCAAGATCATCTCCACAAATGAACACCACTTTTATTTTATTTTTTTGAAGTGTAAATTCTATCGCCAGAAGAAGTAAAAAAGCTAACGTTAGGCTGTAAACGAACTACACCACTGTCGCATGAGCGCGAGTGTACACAACCAACCAAGGCCTATTGAAAGAGGCTTGGACATGGGTCTTGGGGTATGGGGTATAACACATGCGCAGTGTAACCGGAGCTGCGGTCGTGGCTCAATTTCGGTGAGTGCAGACCAGATTTTGTTGTGTTGTACCCCAAAGATATGACGCGTGAAATACCCTCTTCCCTACCTCCTTGTACACAACGAGGCTGTAAAGGCGGACGAGTCGGCGTGATGACGTTCAGCAGTCTCATTTAGCCACTTGTTAGCAACCGCCTTTTTTTAAGACACATAAAGGCTTCAGAATTCATGAGCGGGGTATTTGTCGATGTATTTTATATATCGTAGAACAAAACGTTAAGATCTCTTAAGCTTGTGTTAACCAACTAAAGGAGTGACTGACATTCCTATCTAGAGTAGAAGCCTTCCTTCAGTACCGTTTTACTTGATACAAAATGTTTACGTTAGAGAATGTGTTCATATAAGTGTTTTCATGAGTTCAGTGTACAGTCCGCAGTCTACTGCAACTTTGACGAGACTCTTCTCTCTTTTTACAGATCCAAAGCTGCACAGATGGCTGAGAAAGAAATATGGCAAAAAATTGGAGAGGGCTTTGTCCAAGAATATTACAACCAGTTTGACAATACCAACAGAACAGCACTGGGTAACCTATACGTAAGTTTGTCCAGTGTCATATAATTATTGCTTGTTTTGAAAACATCGGCATGTGGTGTCAACACTGACGAACCAAATTTCATCACGCTTCACATTTACAGTTGAAGTTTCTGTAAATACAATGATTAATGATCAAACATTTAAACATACTTTTTTGTTCTTAGTCTGCTGACGCCTGTTTGACATGGGAAGGCTCACCTTTTCAGGGGAGAGAAGCCATCTCTGGCAAACTAGCAGTAAGTATCTCTTCTTACTCAGTTTGTATTAATCACAATCCACAGAAAATGTGGAAAAAGTAGGCTTCCCTATTACAGGTTAGTGGTAACAGGAAAAAAAGGAGCAGAGCCATTCAATGACAACTTCCTGTCCAAGCTTCTTTTTGTTTCTTTGTGTGTGTTATTGTACATTCTATTAATAAACGCTATTGTTTCCAATCCACAGAACTTGCCTTTCAAGCGTATTAAGCACATCATCACAGAACAAGACTTCCAACCCACGATAGATAGTTGTATCCTCATCATGGTGTTTGGACAGTTACAGGTAAGCTGGCACATTCTTGTTGATATCCTCTGGTTTTGCACCCGGGGCCTGTATCACAAAGCGAGTTTAACACCCTGGCTTCCCTGAGCCTAACATTGACCATGTTATCATCGCTGTTTGCGTCCCGTTTCACTTTGAGTTTACAATCAGCTGTTCGTTCGTGTCCCGTGTTCACAACGTCAAGTCACATTTGCACTGTAAAAACTTAGTAATTTTAAGCCCAACCGTTTTCTTTTTTTTCTAAACCTAACTAAGTGGTTTTGCTGCCTAATCCTAAGCATATGCTTTTCTCGCATGTGTTTACATGCGACATGTGATGAGATGAGAATGTGTGTGTTTGCTAAGCAAACTTTCTGTTGCTGCCATGCTGTCAGGTTAGACCCAGCGCTGACACCCAGCGGCACTTTTTCAATACAGTTATTTAAATTAATCATCTGACTTTAACACACAACATTCTGATGACACAGTACAAAAATACACAGACGGAGGGCTAATAGGCTGTTTACTGTCTGCAGGTTGACATATGCTTATTAAACACACACTTTGCATCCACCAAAGTAATGGACATAATTACTCTACTACTTACTAGCAACACACAGTAATATTAGCTGCTACTACATTGAAATAGGTGCTAATATTACTAGCACGCTGTGGCTTTCACTCAGCATTTTGATGACCGCTGGGTTTTCACGCCGTCGTTTAGGTCTCTCTCTCTCTCTATGATCGATTGTGTATGTTTAAGCACGCATGTGACATAGCGTAGAGTAGCGGTGCCACCTCACATTTTTCATATATTAACACCTAACAATTAAAATTGTATATATTCCATGACGCATATAATGTAATATAATGATAAGTTTCTCTACTGTCTCAGTATGATCCAAGACACTCTCAATCTTTGTGTCCCAGGTGCCATTTTTATTGTCCCCCTGGACATCCTTATTTTCTAGCGCTGGGGCTGCCCCCCTCTTAGTCGATTAGTCGACTAATCGGTCGTTTTGGTCTTAGTTGACTAAGATTTCTTTAGTCCATTTTTATGCTTTTTTCATGCTGGATGACTTATTTCCAAGAAACTTACGAGCACATCTTTGGTAAACAACAGATTTAAAGTGCTGCTTTTGTGTGATTCTTTGTGGAGAAACTCAGTTTTACAGATCTGTCGATTAGTTGAGAAAATCGTAGGAGTGTTAGTCGACTAAGAATTTCTTGGGTCGAGTACAGCCCTAGTTTAAAGCATCAGCACGGTCAGGTTATGCAGCTATAATTGCCATTATGTTGTGGTAAGCTGGGTTAGCCATTAGTTAGCTGAATGACTCTACTGACCTATAAAAACATTTATTACTCTTCATTGCTTGTCACCTTAATGTAAAGTCCGTACTCTTGGTCCTGTCAGAATCCTGTAGGAATGACTCGTTTTCCAGTGATCTGATTGACTAGTGGTCGGTCTGTTTACAGGTTTTAAACTTATCCTCTGAATTTAACCTGCTCTAGAACAGGTTAGCTGTGTAGCATAGGTCACCATGGTGATCTACCCCAGTTAAAAGTGAGCCAGCTTCACGATACCTCAAGTTAAGCCCAAAAATGGCTGGTTTACTCACTAATCCCGCTTTGTGTTACCGACCCCAGATCCACAGAACCTGGAATACATTTTTGTTTTAATGTGGGCTTGGTCTTTTTTATTCTTTTCTATTTTTTTGCCCCACTATAAATTAGACATGCACCTGCTCCAGTACATTTCTGCTGTAGTTAACGTAACAATGTGTCATCATTGTGCTCACAAATGCAATTTCTGCAACAGGTGGATGATGAGCTACCAATGGCCTTTCATCAAGTGTTTATGCTGAAGTCCCAAAACTGCGCATGGGCCTGCACAAACGACGTGTTCCGGTTGGGGATACACAACATACCAGTGTAGCAATCCGGATTTGTTGACATCCAGGTCGGAATTCATACTATGTTCATGCTGTCATTGAAAACAAAAGGGATTATATGCAAAGTTCCTTCATGTTTACAATACATCTATAAGCATGCTAATTGTATTAAAGATGTCAAATTGCATTCCTGTCCAATAAAAGAATTTATCAGTCTGAAATACTGGCTGTATTTTTTTATTTTACTGATTTTTCCCCTTGAAAAAAACTGCAGTATGATGAGTAATACTGAAGGTGAAGTGAGTTTTTTTTTTTTTTAAATAATGCTTTCGTTATTGAACACATGCTCATTAACAGATGTACAAACAGATACATAGACAATTGAAAAAAAAAAAAACAAGACAAAAATAATTACATATACATTTCATAATGCTATGTTTATGTTATAAAACAACATATTATATTCATTTAATAATTTAAAAGTCTTAATGGCTTTTTTGTTTTTAACATTAGGTAAGATGGTGCTATATTGTTTGAATTCATTAATAAAATGCAGGAAAGTTGGCTTGAATCCTGACCTTTTTTTTTTTTATGAATATGAAATTTTCCAAATATAATAAATAATTGTATGATATACAGCATGTTATTTCCAATTTTATCGTGACTAAAATATAGCATTTCAACATTCATCTGAAGTTTCTTATGTAGAAAGTTGGCCACATCAATCCAGAACATTCTTGTGTGTATATATCAAGATATTACATAGAATTTACCAGGTAAAACTTGTGTTTTGTGAGAACTTGTGAGAATCAAGCTGAATATTGATTACAAGTGTGATTTCTGTGGACTTGGAAAAAAGAGAATTTCCCATCTATTTTTTCACTATATATATATATATATATATATATATATATATATATATATATATATATATATATAAATAAATAAATGTATATATATAAATAAATATATATATATATATATATATATATATATATATATATATATATATATATACATATATATATATACATAGTTTCTTAGTTTCTTAGTAACTCAGTATTTGTCACAACATTTCCAAGCTTTCTCCCACCTGAAGGGGAAGTGACGGGTTTGAGCACATTTAGGGGGGTTTCTGTCATCCTACCATACAGCATGTGTAGCATGTGTTGTGTGTGTGACCACTAGAGGCGCTGCACCCCCCCTCTGTGTAGGAGTCAGTTTAAAGGGTTTACTCAACAAAGCTACAGCTGCATCCACACAAGGACATGGGTCGGGGTAAGAGCTGGAAGAACCAAAGCCAGTACTCCGAATAACACCGACGGTGAAAGAGTTCTCTTCCCAGGAAAAATGGATCTCATGAACATCAGTCGACAGTCTGATCATCTTAAAGAATCGGTAAGAAGCAGGTTCAGTTACACTGCTGTTGTTTGTATCGAGGTTTGGACGTAACGTCAACATAACCAGCGACCTACGGATGTTACCGTTGCATCACCATCACCCGAGACCTCCGTCTCAGCTCCGCGTTGTCAAGTCTTAGCTACGTGAATATAGGTTATAAGGCAAACATTGAAACTGCTTTAAACTGGCTTCGTCTGCTCCGTGTAGCTAAGAGAGCTAACGTTAGCTTACAGGTAAGAGAGTGACGGTGTAACGTTCAGAGGTTGTCGGATAAAGCACCGCTGAGAAGATGCGGTTACATTTTGTTAATGGAGAGGGGACAAAATAATTGCTAGCTATGATATTTACTTCTCTAAATAATTTTTTTAAAAAAAGGCTTTATCATGGACATGTAAATGCGTATTTGGATGCTGTTGTTGGAGTTGGTGCGCATGCGCAGTGGCGTAATTTAGTATTTTTTTCTTTATTATTTTTTTTTATATTAATATATATTTTTTTATTAATATATTTTTTTTTATTAATTTTTTTTTTTTTTGTAATATTTTTTTTTATTAATATTATAATTAAAGGATCAATCCGTTGAAAAGCTTTCTAGTAGGGGTACTACCGATTTTTGCCGAACCAAAAATTAAGAAATTACAATACAAACCAGATAAAAATACCATACTAAATGTGAGTTGAAAATGCGTTTACTTTACTGTGCTCTGGCTCTTTGCAGAATGGCTTCAAAGATAAAGACCCAGACTGCCGTACTGGATCCGAGAAAGAGCAGGAACCTTTGCTTCGAGAAAACCCCAGACGGTTTGTCGTCTTCCCCATCCAGTACCCGGACATCTGGAGGATGTACAAGCAGGCACAGGCTTCTTTCTGGACGGTGGAGGAGGTGGGTGTCACTTTTAATGGATTGTCATTTTATTGTTTAAGCAGCTGGTTTTAAGGGAAAGTCCAAATGTATTTTGATGAGAACACAAACTTTATCATTTCATTTAAGGTCAATTTAATACTGCTAAAGTAACAAAAAGTACAAATTCAACCAAGCTGTCTTGACAGTTGTTGAAATGCCACACATTAAAGCAGCAGTAGGTAGAATTAGAGTAAATGTGATTTTTTTTTTTTTTTTTAAAAGCCCACCTAAATGGAACAGGGCCACAATTAATGTTATTAATTACACCTGTGTTTGCTGGGTAAACACAGGTGTAATTAATTACATTAAAGCTGCAGTGGGTAGAAATGGAGCAAATATGATTAAAAAAAGTTATTTTTATAGTCACTATATCCTGACAGTAGTGCATTAGACAGGTAATCTGAAAAAAAATCGTGTGCTTCTGTGTCCTCCGGTGCTCCTAATGGCATCTGCAAGATTTCACAGACCAGCTGGAGCCTGCCGTCTCTGAGCAGCTGTCAATCACTCGCAAACTCCGATCAAACGGTCAAACTAGGCAGCGCTGATCAAATATGAATCAGTATTCTGTTAATGTGATGCCTATTTCTCACATCAAATGTTTTCAGAAACATCTTGTAGTGTACTGTTTAGCTGTAAAACGAGAAAGTTTGCGACCCGGCAGCCATGTTGAGATCAGTTGAGGAATTACCAAGCACCGCCCACCAGCTGGAGCACAGCCAATAGGAACGCTCTCTCTGAAATGACCTGTGATTGGTCAAAGTCTCCCGTCACGGGCTAGATTTTTTAAAGCCTGAAAACAGAGCCATGAGGAGGTGCAGAAGTCTGGTTATGCCAATGCCCAATGATGCCAAAAACTTTCTGCCTACTGGAGCTTAAAAAAGTGATACTGTTTGCTTCTCCGATTCCCACATAGACATACTGTATATGTTGCAGCCCTCCACGATAACACCAGCAAAACTAATAGAAACACCACCTGACAGGTGTACTGCTGATGTTGTGTCTTTCAGGTTGATCTTTCCAAAGACTTGATGCACTGGGACAGTTTGAAACCTGAGGAGAGACACTTCATCTCCCACATCCTAGCCTTCTTTGCTGCAAGTGATGGTATCGTCAATGAGAACCTGGTGAGGGATTTCATCAGATGTGACAGATGTTTTGTAGATTGCATGCCTCTAAAGAGGTGGAACATTTCTTGGTCAACCTACCAAAGGCAGGATTCAGAGCAGATGAGACGTTAAAATAAAATAATGTGCCAGGGTAAAGTTTCTGTTTTTGTCCTGTCTAACAGGTGCAGAGGTTCTGCCAGGAGGTGCAGATCCCTGAAGCACGCTCGTTCTACAGCTTCCAGATACTTATAGAGACTATTCATTCAGAGATGTACAGCATGCTCATCAACACTTACATCAAGGACCTGAAGGAGAGGTTAGTTTTTCTTTTCTTTTTGGCCACTCCTGATTCTCAGTGGCAATGGTTAGATGGTAAAGAATATGTGCCTCGGCTCCTTCGGAGCAAGTGCATAACCGCACCATGTATCTAATCCTCTGAAGATTCAAAACGAACTGTAAGACTTGCACCTGTTCATCATCACAGGCTAATTCTGCTCCACTTTGGCGATTTCTGTTGCATTCCCAGCTGCAGCAGCTTTGATGTACCCACAGACTAGGGAGGCAACAATTTCAAGGCCAACATGCATCAACTGGCTGTTCACAAAAAAACACGTTTTATTGTCTTAGGATATGTATTTTGCAGCATTTAATTTAGGTGTATTTCTTTTCATATTTCTTTCCATAGTTAGTGTATTTGTTATGCTGGTGCTTTATGTCTAGATTAGGGCTGTCAATCGATTAATATTTTTAATCGCGATTAATCACGATTGTCCATAGTTAATCGCAAATTAATCACACTTTTTTTTTTATCTGTTCAAAATGTACCTTAAAAAGAGATTTGTCAAGTATTTAATATTCTTATCAACATGGGAGTGGGCAAATATGCTTGATTTATGCAAATGTTGGTATAAATTTAGTATTGGAAATCAAACAATGACAAATATTGGCCAGAAACCCTCATAGGTACTGCATTTAGCATAAAAAAAAATATGCTCAAATCATAACATGGCAAACTGAAGCCCAACAGGCAACAACAGCTGTCGGTGTGTCAGTGTGCTGACTTGACTATGACTTGCCCCAAACTGCATGTGATTATAATAAGGTGTGCATGTCTGTAAAGGGGAGACTCGTGGGTACCCATAGAACCCATTTTCATTCACATATCTTGAGGTCAGAGGTCAAGGGACCCCTTCGAAAAATGACCATGACGGTTTTTCCTCGCCAAAATTTAGCGCAAGTTTTGAGCGTTATTTAACCTCCTTCGCGAGCTAGTATGTCATTGTTAGTACCAATGGATTCCTTAGGTTTTTTATTTTCATACGATACCAGTATCTTCACTCTAGCTTTAAAAACTGAGCCTGCTGCAACCTAAAAATCACAGGTTGCATTAATGCGTTAAAGAAATTCATTCATTTATTCATTTTGTATGAATCGTGTGTTTCAGGGACTACTTATTTAATGCCAGTCAGACCATGCCTTGTGTGAGACGAAAAGCAGACTGGGCCCTCCAGTGGATAAATGACAGCAAATCCACATTTGGTAAGGAAGATGCAACATTCAAAACATCATATTGTAAACCACATAATAATGAGAAACTCTCGCCCAAGAGGAGCGTCCCGTTATCTGCGGTTATTAGTAGTTTTGACACTATTTTGCCCTCAGGGGAGCGAATTGTGGCTTTTGCGGCAGTGGAGGGCATCTTCTTTTCTGGCTCATTCGCTGCCATCTTTTGGCTCAAGAAGAGAGGACTAATG
Source organism: Sebastolobus alascanus (assembly GCA_916701645.2). NCBI lineage: Eukaryota > Metazoa > Chordata > Actinopteri > Perciformes > Sebastidae > Sebastolobus > Sebastolobus alascanus. The sequence goes on along the minus strand of CAKAOJ020000025.1, from coordinate 1,889,647 downwards.
CCTGGCCTTACCCACTCCAACGAGCTGATTAGCCGGGACGAGGTGAGATGAATTCCCAAACAAAAAGACATGTAGTTTAATCCGTCTATATTTGAGTGCTGCTGGAATAAAATACAATGGTGTACAAAACAGGGAAGAGGACTTACGTTTGAGCTCAGGCTACAAATAAGAAATCAGAGCCAGTTCAGGGCGGAAGTTTAAGTTATCCATGACATGTCACAGCACATTGAATAATATAGCATAGAAATCTAAGTCATTGCTATTGCATAATACTGGGTTTTGATTTTGTTTGACACCTGCATAGGCATGCACGGGCAAGTTGTTTATGGTATGTCAGGCCATTCAACTAACTCTGAGGTTACTGTATTAAATTACTGTCTGTATTTGATGTGCTTGCTCAGCTCTTCCTTTCACACTTTGCTGATGGTGCTCTTCGGTCAGTTTGGGTAGTTAATATGGTCACAGTTTGCATATCAACACAGCAAGAATTATCTCTGTTTTTATATCAACTACTCTGACATGCATATTGATGTTTTTCTCAGGGCTTGCACTGCAACTTTGCCTGCCTGCTGTACAGCTACCTGGTGAATAAGCCATCCGAGGACCGAGTGAAGGACATCATCACCAAAGCTGTTAGCATTGAGCAGGTGAGCTAATGTCGGAGGGAATATGCTCAACCCAGACTACACATGATGATAAATTGTTGAAACATACACTATATCTCTGCTTGTTTTTAATGCCTCCACGCCGGCGACATCCGTGAACGGAGGCATTGTGTTTTCGGGTTGTCCATCCGTCCCTCCGTCTGGTCCATTCTCATGAAAGCGATATCTCAGGGACGCCTGGAGGGAATTGTATTACATCTGGCACAGACATCTACTTGGACTTTGAGGAAGGAACTGATTAGATTTTGGCAGTCAAAGGTCAAGGTCACTGTGACCTCACGAAACACGATTTTGGCCATAATTCAAGAATTCATATGCTAATTATGACAATTTTATAGAAATGTCTAATAGGATAAAATGATGAAGTGATGACATTTTGGACAGACATGGATGTAAACTGTAACTTGACTGGTTGGCGGAGGCATACAACCTGTTTACTTTGTTTATATTTTACTCAATGCAATAAATGAAAAGATCAAAGTCTTGATAGCCCGTACCAGTTCTGTTGATACATAATAATGATATCATGTTTGGTGTTGCAGGAGTTTTTGACAGAGGCCTTGCCAGTGGATCTCATTGGAATCAACTGTAGTCTGATGAGGCAGTACATCGAGTTTGTGGCCAATCGGCTTCTCGCTGACCTCGGACTGGCCAAGGTAATAATTATCATATAATAGAGATAACGAAGCCAAATGGTCATTACTCATTGAACCCAATTATACTGTGGTAGCTGTTGGGTTAAAGCAGAGGGTTGAGAAAGAATTGAAGTCTACTACACTATAAAAGCTAGAGCATTGCAAAAACTTACCATAAGGACATAATGCTTTACACATTATTTGACGAAAGAAATGTACATCAAGATGTGTTAACGCATTGTATTTTTTTGTTTTTAATAGTGTGAAATTTAAGTCACCTTTTTTTCCCCCCTCTCCTTTAATCAAAGGTATACCAAGCTGAAAATCCATTTGACTTCATGGAGTCCATTTCGCTAGAGGGGAAAACCAACTTCTTTGAGAAACGAGTAGCGGAGTATCAGAAATTTGGAGTCATGTCAAGCATGACGGACAATGAATTCACACTGGATGCAGACTTCTGACATGGAGATCACGTTCTGTTACACTACTGTTACACAACTGTTACATTTGACCTGTTGAGTTGCACTCTTCCAACAGACGTGCACCTGTTTGTCAATAGGGATTGAGAATTATACACTTGGAGTTAATTAGCAGTTTGCAGAGTGAAATAGTGTAAACAAATGGATCCTTCAAGCCTTGCTCATGGCTATTTGTTTTTACCTCTACATACTACAAGGCACGCATATGACCTGAGTTTTAAAATATGGGAGTGGGGTGATGGGAGTGATTATTCTGTTCCTCTTTGGGCATTTACATGTTTAAAATAAATATATATTATTGCGTCAGCAATTCTGGTAGCTTGCTTCTATGGTGGATTGTTTTAACATTTTCTCATTTTGAATGTACAATAAAAATGTTTTGTAAAATGAAAATGATTTCTTTATTGTAACTACATAGTATTTGTGATGAATCTATACAGCCATTAGAGAGCCAAATTCATTCAGCAGCCTTCTTTTCAAATGTGGGTGACTTAGTTATAAACATGGTTTACATGATGTAGGTCTGGCCAAATGATACCTGAATGTAGCTGATATTGTCTGATTTTTCAAATGGTCAGAATAAAGCAGTTGTGTATATACTGTTAATTACAGTTTTACTGACATTTCTCCCAACAGTCAGATTAGATTAGCCACTCCTCCGTTAGCATACGGATGCTGCTGTGCTGGCAATGATTGCTAACAGTTAGCTAATAGCTAAGTGTTTGGAAAGATGGCTGGGGACCTGCAAGGTTTTGCGCTGGAAAAAGCCGAGCTGCTGTCCGGCCGTCTGAAGGAGCTCCTGACTTCGGGACAAGGTTACGTTCGGGCTCAGTTCGGGGTGGATTTGGGTCTGAAGCCCGATGTGTACCCGACCTGGGTCATCCTGTCTGCGGCCGCGGCGGCTCTGCTGCTGCTGCTGTGTCTGTCCTGGGCCGCCGTCTGTGGGAAAAAGCGGGGATCCCCGGCGGTCACCCGGGGCAACGGTGAGCCGGGCAAGGCCCATTTGGCTAAAACTGCCAAACCAGAAGAGCTGAAGAAGAGGAACAAAAAGAAAACCATTGAAAAGGTAACGTTAATCACGGTCAATCAAAACAAGTGCCTGCATTGACGTGTCTAGAAACAATTAACACAGCTGTTAAATCAGTTAGCATCAGCTAGCGTTAAGCTAATGTGTACATGTATCCCCATTGTTGTTTTATCAATAAAGTTTAATTTGCTTTGCTGTCTCGTACACCGTTAATTAACCAGCGTTAGCTTCACAGCCCAACACAATAATAACAAGGTATTTAGGGACAACCATGTGACCCACTTGCAAAATGACAACAATAAACCAGTTAGCTAAATATACAATGAATCACGGTATCTTGTTTCGAATAGGATGCTAAGCTAGTTAGCATCCTAGCTGACGTGGCTGTCAACTAGGTAATGATGATGCTTCATGCCATCTAAGGTTAGCTAGTTAAAACGTTGTAGTAGGCCAACCATCACATAAGATAACACCTTTAGTATTCTGCTTGCCTAAGTTCAAGTGTCTGATTAATAAACTGTACTTATAATTTAAAAAAATGGCATGGTTTTCACACAGCTGTGCATAAGGTTTGCTGCTTATTAGATTAGATTAGATTAGATTCAATTTTATTGTCATTGCACATAGTACAGGTACAAGTACAACGAAATGCAGTTTTGCATCTAACCAGAGTGCAAATTAGTAAAGTGCTGATATGACAATAAATACAAGTGAGGGTATATTGGTGTATGTACATAGGCATATACATATATACAGATTGTAAATAAAGTGCAAGTGATTGACATGTTACATTGTGATTAATAGTAGCTTAACTATAAGTTGCATTGTATAAAAAAAATGTAAAGAGATACATATACAGATGTTATTCAGTCAGTAGCATCAATATTGCTATGATGACGTTTCCTTTAAAAAAACTTTGATGGTAAAGTGTGATACTACATATGTGTACTATACTCGAAATTCAGATATTGTAAAGATTCAACGTGAAATTGAAAGTACTGGATCATCAACACGTTGTTTATCTGATGTCTGTGTTTCTCCACCAGAACACTCAATCCAATGGACAACCAGTGACTGTAGCTCAAGAGGAAGTTGAAGTGCCGGAGACAGTTTCCAAGCTAGGCGTGCAGATCAAAACTGAGAAGGTATGTTGTTTGAGCTCAAACTGTTCATGGGCAGGGCAGCCACAAGTATTTATTGAGTCTCGTTCAGTTGCTTGTTGAAGTTTTATTCAATGATGACATATTGCCGCAACAACCCATTCACTGCTTGACACGTTTGCCAGTGTGTCAGGGCCTCAAAGGGTAACAAAGTTACATGATTGCCATTAGCAATAACCTTTTTTTTTGTAGCCTCATACTTTGTTTCAATATAACTTTGATTTCTCTCTATCCACAGGTGCATGAGGCCCCAGTGCAGGTGAAAAAGAACAAGAAGAAAACAAAGACAACTGTGAAACCAGTCCAGCCTGTGTCTAAAAGTGATGGGAAGGAACCTGATGATGGTAAGACTCAACTGCTGTATCGTGTTTTCAGTATTTACAACCTACTCGACCAATGCCGTTTTGGTTAGCCTGACTTACTACACTTAACATTCATTTTTCCTGTTGTAGCCAGCCTCTTGGTTAAATAATCAACCAACTTTCACCCAGTCAACCATCTAAAATACTTCTTTATCATTGCCTTGCACACGGTAAGTCTAACCTTACCGTTTTATGTTGTTTTTGTGTGTCCACCAGGTGCATGGGAGACCAAAGTCAGTAACCGAGAGAAGAAGCAGCAGCGCAGGAAGGACAAGGGCCCCGAGGACTCTGGTGGTCCAGGAGGGGTGGAGGCTCCCAAGAGCAATGTGGAGGCACCTGTGGCCACAGCAACTAACAACACCAAGAAGAACAGAGGAAACCATGGTATTCATCAGTGTGATGAACAGTTATTTAACATACAGGGCTAAGCATATATGTAACAACTTGTTGTGTTCAGTTCACTCATGCTTAAACAAGAATTATCTAGAAATATTGCAAGTTTCTCAAGCATATCTTTTTTTCCCCCCACACTTGTTTCAGAGTCCCTGCATTCAAGAACCGCTGGGAAGAGGGAGACAGCTAGTGGAGCTGGTAAAGACAAAGCTACACCATTATTTTGTGTGACTGAGATGGGAATACTGTTTGATAGCTCCCTTTTTCTTTATTTGTTTTTCTTTATTTTCCCAAGTGACGCTTTGTTTAATATTAGGACGAGATGGAGGATATGCATAAAGATGTATTCCTGGGTGTGATAACTGAACAAGCCTGTAAGCCTGTCTTCCCCCAATGTCTGTCTCCTCAGTGTCCTCCAGCTGGAGAGAGGAGCCTTCAGTCAACGGTGGAGGTGGGACTGATACGTCTGTGAAGATCCCACGTCAGATGGGCGCTATGGACGGAACCAAGTGGAGTGCCATTACCACTGCTCCACATTACAGGGCCCCACCTAAGCCTCAGTCCTGGGGTCAGGAGACACAAGGTACCACCTCGACCTGGGCCGACCTTTTTACACCAGAAACATAAACATTGATAGTGCAGTATAACACAGATGAATCTACAACGCAGGCTCTGCTCAGCACATTGGATTTGAAATGAAACCATAAAAGGGAGTTAGTCACATCCTCATCGGATGAACGGTGTTGGACTCATAGCCCTTTTTATTTTTGGAGGATTGAACACTCCCAGTATTAACTATTTAGATAAGCAGGATGATCAGAGATTTCATCATATTATATCATTTGTGTCTATACAGCTATTTCAGCATTTTCAAGGCCGGCTACAGCAACAATAAAACACTGCTATTTGACTGCTAACATTTTAAAAAAGAAAGAGAAAAAATCCCAATATGATTATTCTTGGGTTTAATTTCACTGACATCATAGTCATTTTTAAAACTGTGTCCAACTGAGCCATCTGCTGGGCAGACATGGCATTGTAAGAGACATTCGAAATGACTTGGAGTGGCATTGTTGAAGCTTAAGCTAACATTTGTTCACTATTTTGTGCAACTTTTGTGAGCAGGAGTCAAAATTATTGAAAGTTACAATTTCAATCAACTGCTAGCTCAACAAAGACACCCAAAATAAAAAAATACTTTATTTTATATGGCAACATACCCATAGGGGTTATTTTAGGATGTTGAATTATTTACTGTGAACGGAGCAAAACAATGCAGCTGTCATATGGAAGCACTGAAATCCGGCACAATGAAATAGTAATAATCAGTGATAAAACCTAACTAAGGCCTCAGGTTTACAGTGATTAAATCATTTTTTAAGACTGTGGAAGGTGCTTTTATACTGTAATTTAATGAATGGCAGCACACACCGGTGTGTAGACATCAGTAGGACACATATATTATTCTTCAAAAATCTGAGCTCCACTGTTTGTTTGCCAAAACAGCATTCCGACCATATAATCATAATGTGTTTCTGTGTGCTCTCGCCGGCAGCATGGAGTGGCATTGATGGCCGGATAAAGACTGACCTCAACCCGGTGACCTTCTCAATGATGGGACTAAACACCACTGGTTGGTATTGTGATTAACTTTCAGCTTTATCACCCAGTCACAAACCATACTCTACTCCCAGGAAGTTTAATATAAAGAGTCTAAATAGAGTTTAATAATAAGAGAGTCTGATGTAGCTTTTCCACTTTACTATAAGAGCGTACAGTGTTTTGTTTTTTTGAAGAAATTACTAACTTCATTTTTTTTACCTCTCTCTCTCTCTCAACCACTTTCTGACTGTCTTCTTAGACCCAATATCAAATTCAATGGAGCTGCAGTGGGCGAGGAGCCCCGATGTTGATGATGAATGGTCTGGATCCAGTGAGTATTTCAGCAACGCAGCCTTCTAAATATTAATGGATCATTAAAAATAAAAAGTAAAATCTGCCAGAGACGCAAATACTTCAGAATTTGTAATGGTTTATCTAACTGCCATCCTGTTGGTGTGAATAATTTTAGATGGGACGGCGGCCGTGGAGTCCAGCTCTGACTGGGATGCCCCGAATGAGTACTGGGGAAACTACGAAGAGCCCCCGGTGTTGGTGACGCCAGCGCCTCCACTGAAGGAACAACCTCTCCCCAACAAGGTATCACTGACACTCTGCCAAATCACCCACATGTCTAATTACATCTGTTAGACCTTTCTAAATGATCCCCATGCAAGGCTTAAAAGTCTTCATAAGGCTTTTTATATTCTGGATTTTACTGCCTTGTTTTTTATTTGGCACAAGCAACACTGATCCTCTTCGGTGATTCATATATTCTTGTAGCGTCCATCCCACAAAGCACCAGCTTATGTTCCTAATTTTTAACATGAATGTCTGTTTTCGTTATGGCAGGTATCAGAGGATGAAAAGGACACTGACGATCCCTCCGGCGGAGCAGCCAAATCCAAGAAAAACAGGAAAAAGAAGAAGAAAACAGATGAGGAGGCTGCATCTGAGGCTCAGGCAAGAAAAAAAAAAGCTGTCGGATTAATATCATATCATATCATATCAATATAAAACTGTTTTATTTATTCTATTTATTTTTACTTATTCACATCAAATGAATGTGGGCATTTTACCTGTTTTGTAAAGTCATTGCATTTCTTTGATCGTAGACGGTGAGCGCAGTGCCGCTGGTCAATGCAGTACCCAAACCCCAAGAGCCTCCTGCGCCGGCCTCCAAAAAGCAGAATCCCAGCATATCGTCCTCTCAGAGTAGGTTTCAACAGCTCAGACTCAGAGAGGAAATAAATGTTCAAACAGTACAGTAATAATAAATTGGCTCTAAATACAACTACTATTTTTTTCCTTTTTAATCTACTTGCAGAGAAGTCCGAGCCGACTGCGGAGCCTCCGAAGCCCTCCCAGAAGAAGAAGGTGCGAAGGGAAACATGAAGTCACACAGGTCCATACAAAGCATATGCAAATGATTGTAAAACGTGTCACATGCAATAATTACCAGGTACAGAGTTTCTTTCTGAGATGCATAAACAGTTTATCAGTTACCGAAACAAAAAGGAGAAAAAAAAAAAAAAAGCCGTGGATATCACCTGCTTGGCTAAATATAGTGATGAAATGTGGTCCTATGGACTAAAATCTTAACTAATTTGCACTATTTGCTACACTGCAACCAGAGTGGAGTTTCAGGGGCGGTGGAGGTACATGTTCATGTAATTATTTTTTATGGCATCAAAAGTGTTTGTTTTTTTCCCACCCCTCCAAGAGTGTATGTTTATAATTAACCCAAAAATACAAAACGGGTCTTGTTTTTTTTGTTATGAACATTTAAGTTACAAGAGAACATTTTTGCTCCCCAGGATATTGCACTTTGTTTTGTTTGCCGTGATTCTGCCCCGATATCAAGTACTGAAATGTGTGAGGGCTGGTCTCAGATCACAACAAGTTCAGATTTTATATACCCATATGTACATTGAGAGAGTTGAGGGTTGTTCACACTGGCCATGGAGTGATACCCTCATAGAGAACCTACAATGTAGGAAATGGGGGACAAAAATCCACACTCATCGTTTTGTGAAAAAAGGGTATTTTCCAAAGTGATGGTCGTTTTAGTACAAAATGCCGTCTTTGTGTTTCCCTGTGTTTTCTTACTGAGGTGTGAGGGATACGTCCTGGCAGTCACATATAGGTTTGTTGCCTTGACGACAATAAACCTACACGCGACTGCCAGGACAAAGGTTTGATTTGGCTATTCTCAGAACCGTTGAAGCCTCGTGTTAGTTTTGGCTGAACTTTAGGCGGCACTTTTGCACAGTAGAAGTGCATTTTTGTACCTTAAATTGTAGTCGCTCTATGGCCAGTGTGAACAGGACAGTAGAAATTATTACAGCGACCTTCAACGAACAAATTACATGGGAGTGTTGTGTTTAGATAGGTTTGCCTATTTGCCTAAAATCTATCCCAGTAGGCTGTGTGGTTTATAAAAGCTGCTTAATGACGAATGGCAGCTGTTATCAGGTTGTTTCACAGCAGAAAAAAAACAAGTATTCGGTCACAGAAGCTTCTCCACAACCGCTCCTGCAGCGTAATCCACCTCTTCACTGTCCATCCGTTCCAAACTTTCATTGTTTTGCCAAAATATGGTTGAATACACTACTGCCCGAGCTTCAGAGCTGTGGGGAGAGGCATAGGAAGACACTTAAGCGGTGTATTTAGCCAGATTTAGTTGAAACTGTGATGACAATTCATAGCACAATGACAGCTAAAAAGTTACTGATTCATCAGTTATGGATTAAATCAGATCTTTTCTTCAAAGACTACGCTAAATGTGAAATTTGGACGTTGTAAACTGATTCTGGATTCACACTGAGGACTGTTGATGACTGTTATGTACAGTAGAGAGCGCAGTAACTGATATGAACCACCAGGAGGCAACGTAATGTGAAGAAAAGGAGCAGTGGGATTATCCCATAAAGCAGTAACACTATTAAGTATTATCCCTCTACTTTTTATCATTCTGAGTGAGTCTGACTTTATGTGACTAGACTGTGCGTTGATTTTTTAAAGACTTGATGGACCCCTCTGCACTCTATCGGATTTTTTTTTTTCTTCTTCTAGTTTTTTGTGCTAGAAAAAAGCCATGCCATATGTACAGATTGTAAGGGCTTTTTCCAATTCTGTGATTGCACTGTGCAAAAGGCTGTATTGCGTTCCTTTTGATGTCGATGAATTGTTTTTTACTACCTTTTTGCAGATTGTGAAATGTATAATTTTTCCGGGGTTTAACCTGACATCCAGGATTTATGATGCGGGATTTTTATTTACATAAATTGAGAATGAAGACATGCATAATGATATGATAACGAGCAGCTTTAATTACACATCAGAGTTGGTTTTAAACAACACACAATTACACATATATATATAAAAGGAATTTAATTCCGTTGCCTTAACCTGATGTTGTATAGAAAGTGCATTGGCTTCCTTTTTTGTATAGTTTCCAACCAATTGCAAGTTTGATGTCAGAAATTAATTTCATCTTGCATGACTTTGATAGTAGTACTTGTGTACATGAAATGAACGATCTCTTGCTTTAACTGTTAGTACTTGGTCCTGGAGTACCACTCAGTGTATATATATACTGTAACAGCTTTTTTTTAATGAGACAAGTTGCAGCTTTTCTGTGGGCACCCAGTTTAGCGGACGTTAACAGGAGTCTGTTGTTGGTAGTCAAAGAGCCTTCGTGCATCAAGGTGTTGATCAGCTGCTCGTGATGCGTAGTTGTTCGTAGGGCTGATAGAACAAAATGATGCGTCGCTGTGGCTTCAGGCGCCCTTTTCTGTTTAATTTCTACTGATGATTCAAATGGATTCAATCAATGTATTTATATAATTGTCTCTAGGACATGGTTATGTGAATGATTTTGTTTATCGAGGAGATACAAATGATATTTCTATGTTTGTTTGGTAAAAATAAATCATAATTGCTTGATATCACACTGTCATAGAAATGCGCTTTGTCTCTAAAGCTGACTTAAATCTATGGTTTACATTATTTTTGTAATTTTTTTTTTTTCTTAAGGCTTGAAACTTAAAGGCGCTATTCATAACATTGATGACATTCAGCCACTAGATGCCACACCTTGTTAGAAGTGGGAACCAAACGTCAGATATCTTCCACAAAGATAAACAAAACATTAATTTTGGATGTACCAAATGTTTTTAAAATGATTAATTCACAATCATAATTTTTTTTAGGAAAAGCGATACTTTTGATGTATTATATTTTTTTAATTATTCGTCTACATACAAATTTTATCAATAAGACCTTTAAAAGTAACAACAGCGAGGTCTATTATAGGATGGCCTGATAAAATATTTACACTTATAAAGATGATGTTGACTCCTAACAACCAGAGCGCTTCAGGCCAGTTATATCGTGTGTGTGTGTGTATATATATATATATATATATATATATATATAGTTTTAAAGTTAGAGTGAAGATACTGGAAAACCTAAGGAATCCATCGGTACCAACCATGTCATACTAGCTTGTCGCGAAGGAGGATAAATAACGCTCCAAACTTACGCTAAATTTTGGCAAGGAAAAACTGTCATGGCCATACCCAAAGGGATCCCTTGACCTCTGACCTCAAGATATGTGAATGCAAATGGGTTCCATGGGTACCCACGAGTCTCCCCTTTACAGACATGCCCACTTTATGATAATCACATGCATTTTAAATACTTGACAAATCTCCCTTTAAGGTACATTTAAAACAGATAAAAAAATTAGCAATTCATTTGCGATTAATCACGATTAAGCATTTTAATCGATTGACAGCCCTTTAATCGTGCCAAAATAACCTTAAATTACGAATTAGAGGCATATTTTTGCCGCAGAATTCCACACACGCGATACTGATACTGACCGGTGCTTCCTCCCTGTCCACTGGCATCTTGTTTTCATGTTTTCTGTCAAACTAAATCCCAAATCTGTGATTAATACAATGAGGATTCACTGTGTCATGGTACAAATCTGTGTCAGCGGCAGCCAGGGCCCGCGATAGGCCCCGGTTGCATTGACCCTCCTCGGGCCAAACCGCTGCTCCAGTCAATGTGGCGAGACGCATTCGCATGGTACGCTTACAGAGCCTGACCTCCTTCATCTCATCAGTCTCCCCAGCCCTTATCTCTCAGTTCATTTAGGATTTACCCGTTTTTAATCTCTCGCAATCTCTGGCTCACGGTCCATTCACCTTCACTTCAGAGGGATATCACGTTTTTTTTTTATTATTATTATTATTCCCGCCAGAGGATTGTTGTACTTATTTTTCTTGTTTGTGTATATGAAAGGCAGACATATTAATAGTGAAGGTCACTCTCTAATGGATGGTACTGCAGTTGCTCAAAGCCCTGCTATGAAAATCACTCGCTAATGCTGTTTTAAAAAAAGATCCATCCAAAGTCCCCGTGTCTGAAAGCCACAGGCTTCACATATCCTGAGTGTGGTGACATTATACAGCCAAACTAACAAAGCACTTCAACCAAACACTGGCTTTGTATTTTTGGTCATTATGAGAGAGCTTTCTCTACACATACATAAATACTTCTGTTTGATATGTCACACGCACTCTCTGTGAATGTTATGTGTGCGTTCCAGCATTTAAAGAGGTGGCAGTCTGGTCAGTATTAAGTCATGGCAGTAGAGGAAAATCCCCTAATGTGACGATGATGCGGTCCACCCACCAGAGCTTAGAGCTGTGGTCACTGGCCCATCTGTCAGGCTTGATCCAGGATGTTTGCACAGGCGGAGAGACAAACTGACATGAAGTGAGAGGCTTGTTTCTTGTTCTCTAACACTCCAATATAACACATCCGTTTTATTTAGTTTGAGACGGTTCTTCAAAAAGAGAAGAAAAATCCTGTTGTGGTGACATCTCATTAGGTCTAAATGTGAATCATGAGCTATATGAACATGACACTAATTTGGCAACCTGCCTAATTTTAAGATGATGTCGTTTGCTTCATGAAAAGTTTAACAGTTGCATTGGAGCACAAAAATGAGCCCTAATATACTTGATCAAAAGTCGTTAATCCAGCCCTGCACTAGAGAAAGGTAAAAGGACTGCTTCGACTGGCAAAGTTATAGTGACGTGTGGCTTTTAAATCTGTTTAATCACTGGAAACAGCTAAAATAAATGTAAGGTAATGTTTTCAAGGCGTATTCAAGGCTACATTTGCCAAAAATCATGATTTTCTTTGATGTTCAAACTTGTCCTTCTCGCGGTTGTGCCAAATTTGCCAAAATTCTCCAAAAAATTCTCCAAAATTTGCCAAAATTCATGGGAATTTCTTTGATGTGCAAACTTGTTCTTCTTGCGGTTGTTTGAAAAGGGGAGTCAGAAACAGAAACTCTGGACTATAGTGGCTCCCAGCCAGTTTTGCTTGTGACTCTTCAAGCGATATATAGCCCAGTGGTTCCCAAAGTGGGGTCGGGGGACCCCCCAGGGGTCCTTTAGGGGGTTCCAGGGGGTCCCCAGCAAAAAGGGGCATAGCTTATTTTCACTATAATTCCATCCATAAGAAACACAATTCCTTATTTCATGGGCTATTTTGTGATTTATACTTTATTATTACACGACTGTGTTGAATACTCGATTCTGATTGGTCAATCACGGCGTTCTACGGTCTGTTATTTCTTTATAGCAGACCGTTGCTATGTATAGCAGACCGTTGCTATGGGACCAGTTCTGATGTCGGACTCTGGCGGACCGTTTTTGTGTAAAAATATTGATTTCTTCAGTAAGTAGCTGTGTAATAAGCGGGATAATGTACAACTAGCCGGTCATTGTTGTGAAAGAATCCCCGACAGGGCGATGCCGCAGTTTCTGTTTCTCTCATCGCCCTGAAGGGGATTCTTCTGGTTCGCTGTACATTATCCCTTACTTGTTACATACTTATATATACATATATAAACAAAAAATTAAGCATTTGCATAGTGATTTGGAGATCGATTACCATGGCAATGTTCGAAGCTTCGAAGCATTCGGGTCAGCCCTCAACAAAGTCTTATCAAATGGGGGTCCATGGTCTAATTTGTGTCAGTTTAGAGGTCCTTGATGTGATAAAGTTTGGGAACCACTGATCTAGTCTACATCTAATCTATGGACACGAGCTGTGAGCACTTAAACCAAATAGTGACTTTACCCTCTCACGTTGCTAGATTTAAAGGATTTAGAGACCCCGAGAGGCGAAAGTATGCAGCATTTTATTTCTTTTCACTGTTTTTTTATTTATTTTTTTATTTTTAAATATTGTTATTGAAATTTTCCCAAGTCACATCAAAACATGACGCAAATATCAACACACCACAACCATAGCTTAAACCAGTGTCGTTGAACAGAATATAGCCAAAAGCCCAAATAATGAGCACACAGACACCATACAAATAAAACTACCAAATACATCTTTAGGGTGGGGAAGGAAGGATATTCATGTTTTGATATATCAAATCAATGAAGTACGCTTGTCCAAAACATACAGAGACTGAAGCGAAGTCATGAGTAAAAGGGTTTGAAAGAAGTAAGAAGGTAAGTAAGTAAAGCTTTATTTATATAGCACCTTTTAAAACACACCGTTACAAAGTGCTTCACACACAAATAAAACATCAAACAATGATTAAAACAAAAACAAAGAGCCAATATAATATTAAACATAGAAACAATGAGAAACAGATCAAACCAAAACAAAACCAAAACAGGCAAACACACAACAGAGGGCATCGTGTAATATATGTGAAGTGAAATACTGTGTGTGTGATTATGAAGCATTTTTTTGCCTCTATCCCCTCTGATGATGTTGGTCAGAATCCTCCTCTGGTCATGTGACTCCCGGATGAGCCAGATTAAGGTTCTCTCTGCTCACCAGGAGGAGTCAGTCAGTCAGTCTGTCTGTCCATCCACTTGCAGAAAAACATCGCTTCTAACTAACATACGCTGGATGTGTCGCTCCTAGCACCAAGGACGCCAACTATTCCACCTTTTTTTTTTTTTTAGTAGTTTTGAATAATTCATTTTGGGCTGCATTCATGAAATAACTGGACCTCCACAGCAGGATTAAATGATGATTTCTCCGTGGGACCGGTGGTACTCCACGAGCTGCTGCCTGTGCTGCCATGTCCGGACGGGCACCATCATTCTGGGGATCTGGTACATGGTAAGTGAGGCTTTTCACTCGATGTCACACCCCGAAAAATGTGCACAAATACGGCTGAATATGAGGAATAGCAGAAGAAGTGTTTTATGATTATCGAGCGAGTGTTACAGCGAGTGAGCTAGCTGCTGTTTTTCATTCGTTTTTTCGACACTAGTGATTTGCCATTTCGAGGATGTCGGTTTATAGACTAATGTAAACACGTTTAAACTACACTGCTGGTTCATTAACCGCCACGATTTCGATACAATGCATCCGAATAGATATATTTTAAATCAAATATAAGCATATAACGAGATGTAATAGCTCAGTTTGTGATGGTATTCACTCTACATGTACTGTAAGCTACAGTTAAAGTGGCAGTATGTAACAATTTTTTGGCATAATTTGGCAAAAATTCCATAATAACCTTTCAGCATATTGTAATTCAAGTGTTCTGAGAGAAAACTAGACTTCTGCACATCCTCATGTCTCTGTTTTCAGGCTTTAGAAAAATCTAGCCCGTGACGGCAGATTTTGACCAATCACAGGTCATTTCAGAGAGAGAGAGCGTTCCTATTGGCTGTGCTCCGGTCATGTGACCAGAACTTGGCTTCCTTCAACAGATTTTACAATGTCGGCCGCGTGACAAACTTTCTCATTTTACAGCTAAACAGTACACTACAAGATGATTCTGAAAACATTTGAGGTGAGAAATAGGCATTACAGTAACAGAATATTGATTCATATCTGATCAGCGCTGCCTAGTTTGACCGTTTGGTCGGAATTCGCGAGTGATTGACAGCCGGCTCTCATAGACGGCAGCTGGGCAGCGAACCTTGTTTTCCTCCGGTAAGTGAAATCCTTCAGATGCCGTTAGGAGCACCGGAGGACACAGTAGGACACAGAGGAACATGATTTTTTTCAGGTTACCTGTTTCATTTACTACTGTCACGATATAGCGGCCTGTTTCTAAAAATAACTTTTTTTAATCATATTTGCGCCAATATCGCATACTGCAGCTTTAATTAACCACCACAATTTCGATAAAATTCATCCAAATAGATATATTTTAATCAAATATAAGCATATAACAAGATATAATAACTCAGTTTTTAATGGTATTCACTCTACATGTAAGCTACCGTTAACGTTACACTTTTTGTTGTGCTGAAATAACAACCTCACCAGCCCGTCCCGTTTGATTTGTCCTGCATTTGTACCGGTTAAATTTAGAGTTTGCTTCCGTTTTTAACCACGGGATAAACCTAAAGTTTTAAACATAGTTCAGTAAGCCTGTTAAATCCCCTGACCTTTCATAAGCGTTAGTCCAACCTCTATTTGTGACCCTACTACTAATTAAATGGAGCCAAGGCCA
The DNA here is from genome assembly GCA_916701645.2 of Sebastolobus alascanus. Taxonomy (NCBI): domain Eukaryota; kingdom Metazoa; phylum Chordata; class Actinopteri; order Perciformes; family Sebastidae; genus Sebastolobus; species Sebastolobus alascanus. Next base: position 1,873,798 of record CAKAOJ020000025.1, on the reverse strand, counting down.
GGAAAAGCAACCCTATTATGTGTTACCTCCATGAGACGTGTTGACATAAAATAGGGACATAATATAAGGACATATAGGACTGGTTGGACAGATGCTGTGCACTGAACCTGTCCAGCAGTTTAACATTAGTGCTGAAACAACTGGCCCAAGTATTTGCAGTATTTTGATAATCAAGTCATCTTTTTAGTCACTTCCAGCTGCAGCTTCAGTTTAATGATTTGTTTTGCTTTTCTCCGTGTTATATTATTATGAATTAAATGTCTTTGACTCTTGGACAAAACAAGCAATTTGAAAATGTGGCCTTGGGCTCTATGAACTTGTGATTGGTATTTTTTTTTTACTATTTCCTCTCATTTTTAATCAGAAAAATAATCAATAGAGTACTGAACAATGAAAAATTATAGGAAAGTGTGTTGTAATCAACACACTCAGCAGTAGACCTGTATCATTATTATATATATTATCATATTTATTTATTGTATTTTAGTGTTTTTAGTGATCAGTGGAGCCTTGAGCATTTTTATTTATCATGTTTGTCTATTGTCTGTGTCTGTAAAATGTATGTCATGATGAATACCTTGTCTTTTTACTGCAAACCAATTTAACCTATGGGTACAAATAAAGTATCCTGAACCTGAACCTCATATAAAGAGTAGGCTAACTCAATTCAAAAGCCTTATCTCTTACAGTACCTCACCTGTAATTACTTTTTTATCCCACTCCCCGATCCATCTGATCAATTCATTCCGAAGGTTAACCCCAAGAACGTAGAGATGGATAACTCCACTATGAAATGTAATATTAATATATTGATCTTCATTCCCCCCCCACAGCTCATCAACGCGGTGGTCCTTCTCATCTTGTTGTCGGCTCTCAATGACCCAGTTCAATACCGCTACCACCTTACCAGCTCTGAGCTGGGGACTGACATTGATGTCATGGACGATGCAAGTGAGTGCAGCTAATCCCCTCATTGTTACATATGTGACTTGGTATATATTGGATTAGATGTCCTCAATGAGGCATGCTTATTATTCTCCATATAGAAGTGCTCATTGCCAATATATTTTTACAAAAAAACAAGCCTATGGTTCTTGGTCCTGGAAACAATCTGCAGGCCAAGCTTTAACTTGAGACCCTTATCTCTTTAAATGATTTTAAACATAGTATAAAGGAAGTGGTCACTGCTAACTGCAGTTGCTTCAATGAAATAACATTTGGCCAACATGCTGCCCTGTTAATGCACTTTATGATGTAATGTACCTATTGTTGCTGTTGTGATTCAATGTTGTTGTCTTGTTATGTGTTGGATGCTGCTATTTGACCTTGTCTTAGCGAGGTCTCACTTGTAAAAGAGGTTTTAATCTCAATGTGACTTCCTAGTTAAATTAAGGTTATATATATATAATAATGCACTATTTCTTAATATCTCTTAACATGTAATTATTCCTGTCGTCAACCATACAGAGCATTACATTTTATTCAAACCGAGTTTAACAGAAAAGAATACCACTACAATAACACCAAAAGACAATTTAATTAAATTTTGAATGCATGATACACGATTTTTGAGTTTAGAATAGTCTCATAATACAACAACATTGAAGCCATATCAAAATATTACGGTGACTAAATACCCAGACAATATCAAGTTTCATGGCCCTAACAATATTATTTGGGTATTTCTCCCATAAAAATCAGCAGCGTGTCCACATAACAGCCCCGTGTGTTTCTGCAGCTCTGAAATCACCTCTTCCTTTTCTGCCCGCCGCTTCTTTTCCCAGAGTGCTGCTCTCAGCACAGACATAGCTGAGTCGGCTCCATAAAGAACAAATCAGCGTGCATGTGTATTTTCAGTATTTCCCCTCCAGCAGCTATCATCATCACAGTCGCCCCCCAGGACACCACAGGCCCCGTCACTGGCTACTCTGATTGAAAACGACATGCTCTAATTCTCCATCGGATTAAAAGGGCCATCTTGACTGATGGCGTCGTTTACTCGTGCAGCATCAAAGATTGCGAAAAAGGATGGAGACGAGCCGTTGTGGTGGTTTTGTAATAGGCGGGTATTCGATGTCGATCATGTGCAGAGAAATCGTGAAATTTGACCTCAGATGTGAGGGGTGGCGGTGCATTTATTTCTGCATGTATTGTTTATATATAGTATGTGTTAACACATCTGTACCCGTGTCTAGTGTGTGTGGCAAGGGGGGGATTAAGATGGAAGGGTATCATCATTTCCGGGGTCTTAACACAGTATCAGTAGCAGCGTTGCCGAGTGCTCACTAGCAGTCGTGATGATATACACAAGTTGCATTCAGTTTTTCATGAGTTTATATAAGTAAAAGTCATGGAAATTGTTGCGTTTTCGTGCTAACAGTGCTGACAAAAACTACCAGGGATGCATTGATTCCACTGTTTCCCAGCCGGTACTGTTTCTGAATACCAAGTTCAATAGCTGCCAATGCTGCATAGTGATCTGGGATCCCTTTCACCACACAGCACATTATGCAGATATCCTGATCTAACTTGATTCCCCTGTTAGTTACTCTGCTCCTGTGTGACACTGACAAGCATCTCATCAGTCAGTTTTCACAGCTGTAATGTGAGAGGGGCGTTACATTTAGTCACATTTAGCACATCTTGCATAACAATTACCCACGTGCTGATCGTGTTTTCGTCAAGGCAGATTGCGTGCTAAAAATAGCGAGGTTACTTAAGGTGCTTTGTTTTGTCAAATCCATGTACCCACTTTTGGATTACGTCACTGGATTCAAGAGTTCCGGTGAAATATTACGGCTGTAATCTAGATTATCTGTTCTCACCTTGTTCTGTTTTTTTTGTGTTTTGCTTCCGTAGATATCTGCATAGCCACCGCAATATCCCTGCTCATGATTCTTATATGTGGCATGGCAACATATGGCGCTTACAAGGTAAATACACAGACGATACAAAAGAGATTCAAGCAGACATCTGAACTTGAAAAGCACTTCGTTCTGAGTTTCTTCATCTATTCTCAATCTCTCCCACACAGCAACACGCCGCTTGGATCATTCCATTCTTCTGCTACCAAATCTTCGACTTTGCCCTTAACACACTGGTAGCCATTAGCGTGGTTGTTTATCCCAACACGGTGCAGGACTACCTCCAGCAGCTGGTGAGAACTATTTCCCTTCAGCCTAAATATACGGAAGTCCTGAAAGGCAAGCAAGAATTTTTTTTTTTTTTTTTTGGGTAATCCATTTTCTAAGTCTGATCTAAATTGTTTTGGTGAAAAAATTTTTTGGATAATCTTTCTAAGTTTCTTTTATTCCATTCCATAGATGGAAAAAAGTAACTAAAAAAACTTTTTTTTTTCACCTGGCGAATTTTTTTTTTACCTGTTTCACAGATGAACAAAAGGAATTTAAAAAGATTATTGTGGCAAAATATTTTTTTTTTTACCTGTTCTTAAGTTATAAACTATTTAGATCAGACTTAGAAAATGGAACACCAAAAAAAAAAAATTCTCGCTTGCCTTTCAGGGCTTCCGTACAAACACCTTCTTTTAATGACGTCTTTTTAAAATGTAGGGTTGTTTTTGTTCTTGAAATATTGTCAAAAGCTACAATGCAAAACATTTTAAATCAAGGAATAGTTCTCTGTTACTTTATTTATTTATTTATTTTAATTTCAATCCCTCTCTTCCAGCCGGGAACATTCCCTTACAAAGAGGACATCATGTCCACCAACAACATGTGCCTAGTTTTTGCAGTCCTCCTCTTCATTGGCTGCATCCTCTCCTTCAAGGTGAGCCCACAGAGTGTCTTTATCACTGCAGATTCTCCCGACCTGCCTGGCTTTGACCTTTAATGATGCCTAAACAAATGTATAGAAAAAGCCGTATACTTTGAAAATAAAATGATATATGCAACACGTGTCTACACATTACACACGCTCACCGAAATGCCTTTTTATAGATTTCATCATCATATTGCAACGTGATGATTAAGGCAATTACGTCTCACACTGTGCACACCTCATGCGATACGAAACCATATGGCACGTGTAATGAATCTGCCCAGTGTGAACGTTCCCATTATCAATGTTCTTCATGAGATTATCACACAGTCAGAGAGCAGCGGGTCGGGGACAACAGGAAACCGACTCCTGTCAAGCTAATTCCCCCCCTTAATGCATGGATGATTCTCCAGGCGTAGCTGTGCTCCGGGGCTGTGGGACGAGATGGGACAGGAAGTTTCAGTCATCTGTACAATCAAATCAAGTTGTTTCTCCTGCGAGCTCAGATTGGAAATGTTCTCGGCAGACATCCAAAGCCGGAGCCGGGGTTTTATGATGGGAAGCAGCCACTGGAAGATCCGCTGCTGGACTTACAGAGAGATATAAATGTCACGTAGGCAGAGAGTCTTGTTGCACAGAGTATACGGGGGGTGGTTGAACTGCTTTTTGCTTTACATTTCAGCATCTAACATTAATATAATCTTGAAATTTGCCGAGCAAAGTGAATAGGTATAGTATAGGTTACGCTATACAGTATGTATTGGCTGCTGTAGTGACGGTAGTTGAGTCAGTTCCCTGGAAAAGGGCCAGATCTGAAACCTCAGCTCTCAGCACACAGAGGCAACACCTGCTAAAAGTTCCTGCTGAAGCCAACATCCTCCACTTGACTGCACTTGGCATAAATGACAGACACAGACAGGAAGGGAAGAAGAAGTGTGAAGAGAGGGAAGCGGCGGATAGAGAGACGTAGACGTGGACAGATGGTTGGATGAATAAAAGAAAAGGGAAGTATATGGTCAAACTCAGACTTCATAGCAATGCCAGCCTAGCACATTATCATTGTGACTGATTGAAAAATGTTAGCGAGCTGGTATCACAGCGAGGAGGTCAACTCAGCAGATGGTTGAAGTGATTGGCTAGCAGGCAGCCTGGTTTCCCGGTCGGTCGGTTGCGCTTACTGCTGGCAGAGGTACCGACTCAGCAGGCTGCTCACACACATGCACAATGAACCTCCTGTTCTTCTACCAAGTCGGACAAACCTAAACCCGAGTGCTACCGTAGCTTACTGAGGGCAAGAGATGCCCGGACAGTTGCCTTGGCTAAAATGTTGGTGGAAGACCAAGAAGGGCAACAGCGAACCAGGAAAAATGTCCATACACAGCTGTGTCCTGACCTGTCTCGTTGCAAAGGTAGCTAATATATCACGGTCTCTTATCAAGCAGCGATGTGATGCATGTCTGCCGTCGTCATCCCTAACCTTGATGAATGGATGAGATCATAGCAAAGCAGTATCAGCAATAATGAAAAGGGGGGATGTTGTTAAAGGTCATTGTGTGCTCTTTGTTTCCACCTCCCCCGGGGACAGGCCTACCTGATTGGCTGCGTGTGGAACTGCTACAGATACGTGAGCGGCAGGGGCACCACGGAGGTCCTGGTTTATGTCACCACCAACGACACCACGGTGAGTCCTCACATCCACCCTCTAGCTCCTCAGTTCAAGGACATAGTGAAAATCCCCCTTACTCAGATCATAATATAAGTGCATTTGCGCAGCATTGATTTTTGTTGTTGTTGTTGTTGTGGCTTACAAGCTTTCGGTTCATTATATAAGGGGAAAATAATGCTTTGAAAAGTTGTTTTCGTCACAAAATTGCCCCCGAATTCAAGGTATTTGTCCCATAAAATACAATATAGGGGGAAAACATATTGTGTGGTTCTGTATGTAAATGCCTCCAAACATCAGGGGCAAAAGTCACCAAAATGTGCCACGTGAAATTTTTTTCTTTGCTCAATATCTGTGAGGTTTTATCGCCCTATACTTAAATATAGACTATATTTACTTTTGTGTGTTATTGCAGCTCAATGAGTTGATACCTCTAAATGTACAAGGTAAGGATTATAGGCTTTACTTATGATTATATAGCTTGAATTGTGCTTAGAGCAGCAATTTAAAGCCTTAAAAAGAAACACATTTTTAAAACGAGTGAATGGAAAACTCTCAAAAAAACCTCATTAACCTCAAACTCAGACTTGAGAAGTTAAATGATGCAATGCAGGAAGACGGAAACGGTTTTCTGTTCGGTGATGATTTCACGACATTTTATCGACTGTTTTCAATAATAAGAAAAGAAAAAGATTAAAGCATAAGTATAACTTATCGTCTGTATCACCGATCTCTTTATTTACATTATGTATATCAAAAAAAAAAAATCTAAAATGAAGTTGAAAAAATGTGGCCATCAAGTCATTTCACATGTCAAATAACTTTTCCATTTCCAAGAGGTTCAGGTTAGTGAGGTCCTGCTATAAAATCACCATGAAGTCATAGAATAGCTGTCATGTCACCGTCCCTATGTACGTGTACACGTTAAGATGCTATGTGTAGTATTTTAAACATTAATGAATTATTGCCAAATTAGAAATTACACGAGAATGAGATAAGTGAGAACCTGCGGTTAGTAATTTGCAGGATTTGATTAATATTCAGATAAGCAAGAAATTAAGACATCTTTAAGGTGAGTAAATAAAGACATATTAAAATCCTACACATATCACTTTAGGAGTTAGGAGAACAGAACTGTGAAGTGAAAGCACTTTGTCTGGGTGACAGTGAAGTGACATTGGTGCTGTGGGTAGTGATTGGCTGGCTGTGCAGAGCCGGGTGTCGTCCATCCCTCTTGTCCCCTTCAGTGTTGACTCATGGGGTTTCTGAGAGGCTTTAGCATGGTCACGGTTTCCATTCGTCTGTCTGTCTGTAATCCTCCACACTGATACATAAGACATTAATCTGTCTCCCACCCGCTGTCGTCTCAATACGTAGCACCTCGTCCGTCTGTCACTTCGTCCTGTTGTCATGTCGTGGCCCCGGTTCACGCTGCTGACATTTTTCACCTTACGAAACTACGTGCAGGAACTAATCCAGTACGGTCTGATGTCATGTTGTCGATCATATGGCCAAATATTGGAAATGTGTGAGTCTGTTTTAGTCCACTGCAGATACGATGGAGACAAGATGTGGAGGGAAAGAAATTGTTTTGCATGTAAAGCATGCAAAGAAAAAAAATTATGTTGGCAAATTTTTGTTAGCAGGTAATGAGCTTAAATTTGTGTGTTATTTTTGTATTGTATGGATACCCTTTTTTTTCCTATGTACAACAAACTCCATGGAAAAAAACAAAAACAATATTAGTCTGTCCCTCAATACTGGCTGACTTCCCTATCTGGTCTTGTCTGTGGCTCTCAGGCCCCGCAGAGCAAATTCATTCCTACTGAAGACATAAATCTGGGTCACAAATGTATAGTCTGATTATTTTAAAGCTAAATAATTTGGACCTGTATTGCCACCTTTAAACACATCTCTCTGTGAAAAAAAAATCATAAAAACATGTGAACAAGTTAAAATATATATAGTTTCCCTTGGTAAATAGCCACCTTAAAAATCACACAGCACAGTGAAACAAAGACGTATAGGATTCTAATGAACTTGATGTCGTAGGAACTGTGTTTCGGGCCAAATCAGTTACACACAGGCTGTGAAAAAATAAGCTTTATTATGAGTTAAAAATAATAAAAAAAGTTTTCATTTTATTTTATAAATATGTAAAATGCACCTTTAGTGAACAAATCTTACAAATTGATAAAATATTGATTATATTATATAAATAAAATGATAAAAATATATAATGAATTATAAAAATAAATAAATGGAAACACACACACACACACACACACACACACACACACACACACACACACATATATATATACACACACACCAGAAAAATCAAATGTTCACTCAACTTAATTAGGAAACCAAGAACACACTTGAATTTAGAAATAAAACAACTTTAATTGACCCTTTGCTAAGTCCCGCCCCTCGAACGCAGACTGGCCAATCATAGCGTAGCATCGACCAGCTCCGACCAGGGTCCGACAACTATACGAGTCTGCTCCATAGACTCATGCTCATACTGTGAGCTGTAGGCTTTAGCTTCTATCTTTATCTTTTTAACCCGTTTTCGCTGCTGAATCAGTTTGACAGCCTAGATAGACGCATATTGTAGACCCTTCAGACTGCTTTTTCATTTTTCCAAAAATTAGATATTTATTCAGGGAGTGCAGCTATCTGCCACAAATATCTGCGGCTCACGGTTTACGCAGGTTAAACAGCTCTCATATTAGCATGAATACTGACGACATGGTTTTATCACTCTATTCCCTGAATGAATAGAGCACTCCATCTATTTCTGCTATTAGAAAGCCAGCAGTGGGTCTAAATTACTTTTTACTGCCTCGAACATCAAGTACCCAGCTGCTTATCTGTCGTGCCTTTATATAAACGCCATTAAAATGCACAAGGGCCGCCTCTCCCCCCCTCCTCCCCCTCTCCTCCTCTCTCTCTCTCTCTCTCTCTCTCTCTCTCTCTCTCTCTCTCTCTCTCTCTCTAACTCTGTCCGTCCTCCTCTCTTCTTCTGGACATGTTACATAATTGTCTGCTTGTCCGCTTCATTTCAAATCCTCCCAGTGATGTGTTCGCCGGGCCTCCCTGGCTGCTTCACAATTCCATCCCCTCGGAGCATATTTTCTCTCTCTCTCTCTCTCTCTCTCTCTCTCTCTCTCTCTCTCTCTCTCTCTCTCTCTCTCTCTCTCGCTCTCTCTCACTGAATTAGCAGCAGTGCTGGTTTTATAACACCATTTACAGAGAAAAACCTCGGATGGAGAGAAGGCAATCTGGCCTCTAAAGCACAGGGATGCGTGTGGATGTTATCCTTGCAGCTAGAAATGCCTTCTGTAGGGATTAAGATGGAGAAGAAACCTGCAACAGTTACTAAGGCTGTGTCTAAAATCACTTCCTATTTACTATGTTATGTACTATATTAACTGGCCGCCACTTTATTTGAGTGTCTTAATTCTGAGTGTGTACATTTTCTGCATTAAATAGTTTCCTCAAAAATTGCCCAATTGGCTCATTCATCCTAACGGACAAAGATTGTCCATGATTAATCGTGATTAATCGCAAATTAATCGCACATTTTTTGATCTGTTCAAAATGTACCTTAAAGGGAGATTTATCAAGTATTTAATACTCCTATCAACATGGGAGTGGGCAAATAGTCTTGTTTTATGCAAATGTATGTATATATTTATTATTGGAAATCAATCAACAACACAAAATAATGACAAATATTGTCCAGAAACCCTCACAGGTACTGCATTTAGCATAAAGAATATGCTTAAATCATAACATGGCAAACTGCAGCCCAACAGGCAACAACAGCTGTCAGTGTGTCAGTGGGCTGACTTTACTATGACTTGCCCCAAACTGCATGTGATTATCATAAAGTGGGCATGTCTGTAAAGGGGAGACTCGTGGGTACTCATAGAACCCATTTTCATTCACATATCTTGAGGTCAGAGGTCAAGGGAAACCCTTTGAAAATGGCCATGACAGTTTTTCCTCGCCAAAATTTAGATTAAATTTGGAGCGTTATTTAGCCTCCTTCGCAACAAGCTTGTATGAAATGGTTGGTACCGATGGATTCCTTAGGTTTTTCTAGTTTCATATGCCAGTGTCTTCACTCTAGCTTTAAAACTGAGCCCGCTCTAACCTAAATATCGCAAGTTAGGTAAATGCGTTAAAGAAATTAGTGGCGTTAAAATGATTTTGCGTTAACGCGTTAACGTTGACAGCCCTAAGAAAGATGCATTTAAGGTACGCTTTGAGACTGAGACGCCTTCTGGTTTTTCTTTTACATCTCAGGTTCTGCTGCCACCATACGAGGAGGCCATCGCCCTACCACCGAAGGAGCCCCCTCCCCAGTATATGGAGGCATGAGAGACGTCCTCGCCGCTGGACCCCTTACCCCAAACACCTACCACATCTCCTTCCAACAGCAGGACCCCAACGCTGTTGGAAAAACAAGACAAAACAATGTCTTAGAGGCTGGTTTCAGCGTGGACTCCTGCCAATTTTAGTTTAGATTAGGCTGACCCTGAGGCAGTATTGCCATCAACTCTCTCCCACCACCACCCCTGGTTGTTGTGACGTATTTTCCTCCCCTCTCGTCTCCTCTGTCCTCCTCCAAGGACAGTATCGCAGCAACTCCCAACCGCTACCAACCCTCCCTCTTGGCAGCTGCTGTCCCCTGGCAGCATCTAAACTCTTGCACGCCCCCGAACACTCTGTCCCGACTTAATTTGCACTTTTCTTTGAGTGAAACGTGCACCGGTTCGGCCACCAACTGTTAAATCCCCCAATACTGTGAATCTCCCTCGTGGTCTTTGTCTCGAAACAATCTACCTGACGAGAGATAGCGACAGAAGGGTGAGAAGGAAAGCGACATACACGATCGGTTATATGCAAGAGCACTTTTTTCAGAAATTGACAAATTCCTTCATTGAATGTAATGTCGAGGTATTTTTGTATGACTTTTTTGTATAACAGTGAAAAACTGAGAGAAAAAGGAGTGAATAGTGAAAGGCGGTCCTGTTCCGTGATATCATCTGTGTGCTGATGTGGCTTGTCCTGCAGGAAATCGTATTGGAAAAAAGGTTCCTCGACCAATAACAACCGCGTCTTCCTTTTGTATCCATGTAACACGCTGTCTGTCTGTAGACCTGTAATCCATCGACTGCCAGTGAAAAACCCCTCGTTCACCCATTGATTTCAATCACAATATTCCAGTTTGCCTTCTTGTCCATTTCCCGTCTGTCCCCGAGATCTCAAAAGCTAAGAAAGAGCGGCATTAATGTAATCATCCAGAGAAGCACACAAACAGAAATGTTTCACAAGTTACAGATCCACATCCAAAAAGGCAATACACATACTGTAAAATGTAAAATGTGTAAACACTAGCGTGTGAAGATCTTCCAGTTCAGACGTCTGTCTCGTGTTCCCGTCGAGCTGCAGCATCAACAGCATCGTGTGTGTCTTTATTGTGTGTTTTTTTTTTTTTTTTGACATGGATCATGGTGTATAATCTGATCTTTTTAGTTGAGCTAACTTAGCTGGACTGAGGGCATTTTCCTATAAAGGCGGCGCAACATGCGACTGTATGTATGTGTGTGTATGTTTGTGTGCTTGCCTGAGCACTATGTGTGACGTTCATGATGTAACTCCTAGTTCCTTTTATATGTAGTAACATTTCCTTTGCACATGCAGCGATATCGTGTTGAGATATATCCTGTGCTGGTGACCTTTTTTTTTTTTTTTTTAAATTAACGACGGATGGGAATCTAAAGCATTGATTTAGCTTAGCATAGTAGCACAAAATCGATATACAGTATACGAAGCTAGGGAAGCTAGATGCTTGTCTATGAGACATAATAATGGACCAAACAATATTAGATATACCTAATCCCATTCTTTCCAATGATGATTCCTAAGTAGTATTTGCTATAAAACAGTCAATCAGAGTGACATTTTATCCTTCGGACTATGCAGCAGTGCATTCAACAACTCCTTAGACCTGGAAATACACACAAAGTAGTATTCCATTTGATACTAATACTGTAGTTGATAACGTAGCCATTTGTTGGCCCCTTCATCGTTTTCCCAGAGTGAATTATAACCACTGCTTTTGCAAATCCAACAAAGCTGAAAATTAAATTGCACTTTAAAGTCAGCGTGAGCTCACTGGGAACTGATGTGTGTTGTGTTTTTATTCATCTTTACCACAGTGTGCTGTAGCTAAGTGGTTCTAAATGTGATCAGCCACCCTCTTCTGGATTACACAAGTTTGAAACACGACATTAACAAATCGATATTTGCATTGTGTGATGTGACTGAAGGAGGATTCCAGCTGCAGGGTTTAGAGAAAACGGCTTGTGCAGTATCTGGTCCAGTGGATGACTGATCACTGAATCACTTCAATACTGTTCTCCATCGCTTTCCATTCACACACATCCTCTTGTTGGATCTGCATGAGCTCATGTCTTCAATTATGAATAATAAAAAGCAAAATAGGTCGGTGTCTGCTTCTGGATTTATTGACTGAGTCAATGGTTTGTTTGTTTGTTGTTTGACAAACTATACTATGACCTTTTATGACATAATATATCAATTAATTTTTATGACATACTATACTATGACTTTTCTGAATTTTTTCGACATACTATTCTATGACTTTTCTATGACTTTTTATGACATACTGTACTTGTCTTTTTTATGACATACTATACTATGACTTTTTTTTAATGAATGTTATGACAGACTATACTATGACTTGTATGACATACTATACCATGACTTTTGTATGATTTCTTTCGACATTCTATACTATGACTTTTCTATGAATTTTTATGACATACTATACTATGATTTTTTTTATGATATACTACTGGTAATCCATCCATTTAGCTGCTTTGATTTCAGGATCCAGGTATTTTGCAGGCTGATTTACTGTCACTCTCACTGGGATGCTTGAATAGAGCAGAGCGATCGTTAGTGTGATTAGTAACACCTGTACTGTTCCCACTATGACCAGTCAAACTGTCTGCTGTGAAAAAGGCCTGTTGGTGGGCAGGTGTGCTGATTGCAGGTTGATTGCAGATTATGGCCAGGTGAGTTGTGAGAAAGAGAGAGAGTGGACAAGAGGGGGAGGAAACGAGCAAACAGACAGACAAAACCAAAACACACCAATCACATGTCACTCATACTAAAAGGCAGGAAAAAATAATAAAAACACAGTCACACCCGGCAGGCAGGTATCACTGACAGGGGACCGTGACAACTTTACGATACGATATGACTTTTTTATATCATACTGTACTGTGATTTTTTTTGTGACACACTATAGGCCTACTATGACTTTTTTTTACGAATTTTTTGTGAAATACTACACTATGATTTTTTTGACACACTATAGGCCTACTACTATTACTATTTCAATTATTTTTTATGACATACTATACTATGACTTTTTTTATGAATTTTATGACATACTATACTATGACTATTTGTGACATATTATACTATGACTTTTTTGTGAAATATACTATGACTTTTTTATGAATTTTTAACAACATACTATACTATGACTTTTTTGTTACATATTATACTATGACTTTTTTATGAATCTTTATCAACATACTATACTATGACTTTTTTGTGACATATACTACTATGAGTTTCTTATGAATTGTTTGACATAGTATACTATAACTTTTTATGATTTTTTATGACATACAGTACTATGACTTGATTTTGTGAATTTTTGTTACATACTATACTATGACTTTTTTTAATGAATTTTGTATGACATACTAAACTGACTTTTTTGTGACATTTTGACGATTTTGACTGTCTTTATGGTCTGTCTACTGTCTAAATTATGCCCTTGCCATAAAGACATGACGTGTGGGTATAATGCTGATGTGCGTGCATCTTGCTGCCCTCAGAAATTCAGTATCCCTCAGTGGAGACGAACAAGCTGGCAGATCAACAGGGATTTATCCGCCTGCCTCAAAATGGAGGCTGGCATTACCTTGGGTCTGACAGCAGGCTCCCAGACAGACACGCTCACCTACTTTCTGCCACTGGGACAGGGCAGGGGGAAAAAAACACAAACAAGTGGGTCACATTCTGTCTCTTTTCTTGCTTGTTGAATGCAGATAGAGTTGCACAATGACATCAGCTTCATGAGGGGGGAGATATTTGTGAGAGGACACAAGAGCCAAAGGGTGGTTTTGCAAAAATCTGTCAACAGACTTTGTGTGACCTGGAAAGCATTCAAATTCTCCTCTAAAACGTTCCGATAACTACATACCATATCTACTAGGATATGAACGAAAACGTCCCATTTATGACATTGCCCAGAGACAACGAGAGATGTTTATGATCAATAATGTGTGTGTGTGTGTGTGTGTGTGTGTGTGTGTATGAGAATATAAAGCACTCAGCACTCAGTAAATGATCACTGAGGTCACATACCATTCAGTTTATGTCCCTATGGTGACAAATATTCAATACTGAATTTACTCTAGTGACCAACATGGCCTGACACACTCTGTTGCCTCGGGATTGTGATCGATTTGTATTCAAAGGACTTTGTTCTACATAACCGGAAATAACAATATAATTTGAGATCAGCCAAAATGAGTGACGAAAAATAAATTAAATAAACCCAACAGTAGCAAAAATGCGAAGCGCTGGAGGATTCTGTGTGGCCCTCAACAGGCTTTAAGTTCTATTTATGGTGCAAATTGTTTACGCTTCAAATCTTATTCTGCAGCCTCTTTAGAAATTGTCCTCATTTGGTGCGAAGCTTCTGCTGCACGTGAAACAGATCATCTGGGATGATTTCATTCCATTTAATTGGGAATCAAGAAAACAGCTTAGGGAAGCAGTTAGTGGAAAAACTGGGCCAAACATCTTACATCTCTGTCTCTGGGTAGATGCATCACTGTGGCAAACTAAGGCCAAAAACGACGGCCTCTGAGCTTGACATCTATGGGATTAGTGCTCTTATATTATTTAATTCTCTTTATACTCGTGAAACAACGCTAACTTGTATCTGTCATAACCAGCCATGTGGCTTAAAATGTTTAAATATTAGTATTATTAGTATAGTATCATATCTTGCCAGTTCAAGACTCCTACCTTTCAGTGGCTGCGTCTGTTTGCTGTTGGTGTTCAGACATTGCCGTTACTCCTAAACATTGCCTGTAATTCAAACATTCATATTAAGCCTTTATATTAGATGTGATGTATCGTCAAATTAATTAAAAACTTTTGATGATACGGAAATATCGAAATGAGATGATTATGAGGCAAAATCCAAAATTATTATCTTTTTTAATACGATTTCTAAGCAAATGTGTGGATGTACCACCATCACTGGAAAGAGTAAGTTGCACTGATTACCAGCAGTTGAGCCACTTACTCGCTTGTTCTGGAGCTTTCGACCAAATCACATGGTCCTCATCAGCATGACTTTCTCAGTTGTCATGGCTTGATATGGTCAAGAGCTCCAGAACAAGCGATTAAGTGGACCTTGGGTGGAGATTGTTTTGTCAACTATTAATTACTTTTGTGGATATAAACCACCTTGCTTAAAAAACTTGTACACTGGTATGCTACTTATAAGTATCATAATAGGCTAAAAAGGCCTGCATCACCCCTCAGTTTGATGTCCATCAGCTGCTACAGATGAAAGGCTTAATTGACTTTATCCACCTATGCTACCAAACTGCCCTTCAGCAAGGCACTCAACCCCCACCAGCTGCAGCTGAGCAGACTAGGAGATCCGTCTACTACTGCCTCAACGGAGAGGTAATCTTTCTATTTCTCCCCCTCTAAAGTTATGTATGTAACGGAGCTCAGACGTGCCTTTCCATCCACTCATGGTGTGAACACACAGCCTCTTTCACAGCCAACAAATGTCCAACATATACTGATGTACTGTTTTGCAAGCGTTGCAGTGGTTGTAATATGATGCAACTCCGTATCTAAGTTGATTTTGTTAGCGAATTCATCAGGTAATCACAAAAACACAAACAAACCTCGTGTTCTATCACAAACAAATGTAGGCAGATAGGTCTCAGTATTCTTGCAAAACATCTACATCTTTAAGTACCTCGACTTGAAAGGTCAGACTTTCCAAATTTGGGTATACGGAGACATTTTTCTTCTATTTGAAGTCAGCTTGTATCAGAAACTGTATATATGAGCTGTTTTTGCCATTTTCCCAATTGCGATTAGATCCACTATTAACAATTTAGAAACATGCAATTACACAATTTAAATGAAAAAACATCAAGTGCATTTTACACTTGTTTCACAAACTAAACTATACAATAACTACATGAATATTTCATAGAAGTAATGGGTTGAGAGACACAACAGGAGTCCGTTTATGATGCTTCAAATGTGACCTAAATTTTGAGTCTTTTTCTCTTCTCTGTGGCTGAAAGAAATTAACCAGTAAACCACTTTGTTGTTGGCTTCTTACGGTTGGTCGGTATATTCTCACACTCCCAAGTCAGAGGACATCAGCGGTATGTGTGACAGAAGCGGCCATCACACTCTAAAGCCTTTAATACCTCTGAAAGGACGGAGAGCGTCCTTACTCTATTACAGTCACCAGGCTGCAGCTAATACAGCAGACGGTCATCCCCGGTTTATGTAAGTGAGAAAAAAATATTCTCAAAGATCAGCAGTTGCGTAATTTGGGACGACACTGTGATAAGCGGTCGGTTGGTTGGAGCGTCATTTACACAGAAACAGATAATCCCTGTTGTCCTGCTTTGTTACACAAGTCTCTGAAGAAAGAGCTTATTTCTGTGGTGCTTTCTGCTGTTAGTCTCATATTGTAAACTGCTCAGCAGAGACGAGAGGAAATCCCTCAGACCTTAAAGCCTCTCAACACCCGCACAGGTGTTTTCAGTTATTCTGGCTGATTAGACCTCTGCTCAGGTGGGAATTTATTAGGTCACAAATCTTTTTTCTTCTTCTTCATCTATCAATAAGAATGAAAAGGTGAAATTCGTCCCGCCCCTAACAGGTGCAACAAAGTTAACAGGAGACTATACACACCCACACAGTCCTGAGAAGGTCTCATCAGCCAGATTAACTGAAAACACCTGTGTGGGTGATCAGAGGCTTTAAAAATCTTGATGGCAGTAACCTCATTTGGCAGTAACTTCATCTGAGAAAATCAAAGAGGACATTGGTGCTCTCTGGTGGACACTTGGGAGGATTGATATCATCTGGACAAGCAAGTTATATTGATAAAAAAAAATATGAAATGACGGCAGCATGTAACTGTTAACACCGGCTTTATTTATAACAATGGGGTGGGGGAACAGCTCTACTGGGGTGGCTGCTGCTGGTCAGGCATGCTCCTGATGATGTCAGAATCGCCTGAAGAGGAAAAGGACAAAAGGTCAGCAGAGCAAAATACAATTACATATACACATATACACTGGCATATACACTGCAAAGACATCCACTTATATACCCTGCATGAAACAGCTATTTTTTTCTGGTACAAATACATAAAGTCAACATTATTGAGGGTGATGGTTACCAAGTGAGCATCCATGAACTATGTTAACAATTAGGGTCAATAGAGACATTTTGCAGTCTCATTTGTTGAGCTGCATGGAGGTTATGTGAGCGATCAATTTTAAAAGGGACGTTTTGTCAAAGTTTAGTTGCTCTCTGGCAGCGATACAGATGCATGGATATTTTCTCTGGTTACATTACACCACAGATCTCTGGCTAATAGTCCCAGCAGCTAACAAAAAAGAAAAATTCACAAAACGGTTTCAAATTAGAACGCACAAAGACATCACAAAAAAAAAAGAATAAATCTCATATGTTTTCAACAAATTATTTTCTTCTGATCTCTGTATCTAGATTTTAAGTTTTGAATGCCAGTGTGTTAATACACCTCTAAAATATTTCTAGGTGAATAGGTAAACTGAATGGAAATGCATATGCATATTCTGTCATTAATCGTTGAAATGTGGTGTTGTGTTTAGGACCAATACCAATATCGGGCAGATACTGACTCAAATAGCTGGATCGGGTATCATGACAATGGGGCCGGTCTATTCAATTCTATGTTTATATACATTATATGCTGGAATCTTATATCCCGTTTAAGTTTTGACCAATTTATTGCTGCATTAAAACAAGTTTACACTGTAATTGTAATTATTGTTCATTTTGAAGATTTTTTTTTTACCAAGTTGCTAGTGTACGATTTATTATTTTAATAATGCAATAAATTTGTATCTATATATTTATTTGTTACATTTTGTTCTACAGAGTTGGAAACCAATGTTTAAGTCAAGCCTGATGGTGTCTTACACATAACAGAATGATCCCAGTCACTTCTACACAGTGAGGCATACAGCTTATTAATTAAACACTGGTATCGGATCGGTACTCGGTATCGGGACTAAAAAGGCTGGATCAGTGCATCCCTAGTTGTGGTTGAAAACTCAGTTGGTGTTCGAGGGGCCTTTTTGCTGCTGTTCAGTTCTGACAAACAGGCTCACTGGGACCAGTCCCCCGAGGCCAAAATCCCAGCATCAATTTTGCCGTTATGTCAGAAACGTCCTATTAGTCCATTAAATATTCTAGTATGGAACCTCCATTATGAAATCTGAATTAGATCTAAAGAGCCAAAGAACAAGCTCAATGTTTGTGGCAGTAAAGGAAAAGCACCATACTGCAGAGGTAGGTACTCACCAGGGTCAATGATCGCCAGTGTGCACACCCTGTAGTACTTTCCGCAGGCTGTGCCGAGCTCAATGTTGTTTCCACTGTAGTGATGGACACCAGTCTTGGCCAGCATGGCATAGTACTCAATCTCAGATTTCCTGAACAGGGGGGAGACAAAGGAAAAGGGTGAGTCAAAGCAGCGGATGCAAATAACTTTGCCAAGGGACCCAAATTAAAACAAAAATGCCCCAAAAACATGCCAACAAGCCATGCTACCGTTGAAGCTCTAAAAATCAATAACCAGCGTGTAACCGGACAATTTATAACAGAATCAACAGCTTTTCAGACCCGTTATGATTCACATCTGCATCGAAGCACACTGACCTGTAAAGCACAGCTCTGCTGCCCGAACAGATTAATCAGGCCAACTGGTTTTAAAAACCTATTACTTAAATCTTACTGAAATCTTTGGCACTGCAATGCAAGCAATAGGCCTTTCTCACAGCAGATATTTTGACTCGTCATAGCAAGAAAAGCACAGGTGTTACTAATAACAATAACGATGGCTCTGTCTATTGTAGTGTTTCAGTGAGTGAGAGTGAGCCAGCATTCACAATACCTTGAACCTGAAATCAAAGCAGCTAAATGAAACTTAGCCATCATTAATTTCATTATTTACACCTGTGCCTTTCCTACTGTGACAAGTCAAATTGTCTTCCGTAAAAAAGGCCAATGATCCGTTTAAACATCTAGCATAATTTTGCATAAGCATGCGATATAGTGAATGCAGTGTGCTAATAAAAAGTTGTTGATGCTATATTCTCTTTATGTTCCAGTAACCGTTACTGGTTTTATCTCAGGGCAACTAACATGACAAATAACTGTAGTCTTTTATTGAACAAGAAGCCCTTTTCACAGAAGTCATTTTGACACATCATTACAGGGTAAAACACAGGTGTAATTAATAACATTTATTATGACCCTGTTCCATTTTAGGTGGGCCAGGGCCCTTGTATTGTGCATGCTGGCTCGCTGGAATGGCTGCGACACACTAAATAGAAGGGAACATAATTAATTTAATCAATTACACCTTAGTTTACCCTGCAATTAAATGTCCTAGTGTGAATGTATTCATTATCCTCCTGTACCTGAGGGCTGGGCAGTTGTTGGCCAGGATAACCAGCTTGGCTTTTCCCTGACGGATCATCTTCTGGGACTGTTTGTAGCCCAGGACGTATTTCCCACTCTTCATCACCAGCTGGAGTCGGGAGTTGATGGACTCCATGGACTTTTTCTGAACAAAACATGGACACATACATACCTAAAGTTAGTGACGGCACACAAACTACATAGCTAACTTACACTTGTCCATCGTTGTTAAATAGATAGATAGATAGATAGATAGATAGATAGATAGATAGATAGATAGATAGTAACTTTATTGATCCCGAGGGAAATTCAAGTTTCCAGCATCACAGTTCCATAGTGCAAACATATTAGTAAAAAAACGTCACAGGTAAGTAGTACACATATTAGTAAAACGACACAAGTAGTAACAAGACACATGTAAGTAATACAGTATAAAACAAAAAATATGCAATGTGCAGAAGAACTGTTAAAAACGAATCTAGTGCAGGGTAAACAACTGAGATACAGGACTATTTAAAGAATAAGTGAATGTAGTGCAGAAAGTAATATATTGCTGGGTGATTAAGTATAGGAGATATAGATATTAAGAAATGTCAGATATGGAGTATAATTCAGGATAAGAACTGAGGTAGAGAAGTTTTTTGTAGTGTGCGGAATTAAAGTGGCTCAGTCTATTAAAGTGTGCATTAATGCAAAACCCCAAATAATATAGTATGATTTATAACTTTGCAATTTAACAAACGGACACCAGGAGGACAGCACATCTGATATGTTGTTAACGCACATTAGTATGAATTGTTGCCACGTTAATGACATTTTTCTTTTGAGATTTCGCAAGCTAGCATTAGCTACACTATCGGTGTTAAACAGTATTACAGCTACAAACTTTAGCCGTCAAACAGATGGACGGAAATACTTACAGTCGACACATGCTTTCGAATATTTACAGCCGCAATAATTTAACGCAAAGTAAGAGTAAATAACACGTTTCCACGCAGAGCTACAGTGCTAACTAGCTGCTAGCAGGCCCCGACAGAAACCACGTGAAACAGCAGCGTGCCGACGACACTCACCGTTTTCTTTGCGGCCACCATCTTTGCGGTTAATAGTCCTGACCGACCAACCTGCGGGCGAAGGAGAAGACTGTCGTTAATGTCTGGGTGGTAACAATATGTGAAAATGAACAACTTTCGGTGATTTTTTAATCAGAAAACTCGGAGCTCGTCTTACTGTGAGTTAACTCCAATATGGCCTCGGAGAGAAAGGAAGTCCCATGGTGCACCGCGCTGCTATCTGTCGGTGGGGGCCTGCGCAGACGAGTACTGCGCAGGATACTCACTGCAGATGGTTTATGGAAACTTTAAACTACAAGATATATAACATAACAAACCTAAACCTGAACCGTCTCTGGTATAATTACAACTAATAAACAATAGTCTACCTCAAGCATTAATAAAAAACAAAAACAAAGTAATATCAACTATTAAAATACATACAACAACAAGTAACATTTACAGAAGAATATAAATCATTGAACTTTTTTTTTTAAATGCAACAAAAACAAAAGACTAGATCCACAGACCCAGACATGAACAGAAACACGAATACAATGATTACAGCTAATAATAGGCTATTCATCGCTCTAAACGTGTGTATAGACGTTTTTGTTTTATGTTTATATTTATTTATTTATGTTTATGTTTATATTTTATTTCTTATTTTACTGTTGGACATTGTTTATATATATATATATATATATATACACCTTTGTTCACTACATGTGTACATAACAGTCCTGTCTATTTTTTACCTTTATTTGTCCAGCTCTGTTGTCCTTGTCCCTAGCTGTTATTTCTATTTCTGTGTAAGTATATATAGAGAGATACATAAAAACCGGAGTGAAAATTCCTTGTATGTTGGTATGTTATTTAAAGTTTTTTCCCCCATCCATCTATTTTACACACAAAGCATATGATCGCTGATAACATATGTATTGCATTGTTAGATTAAACTACCCTGGGTATATAGGCTTTTAAAAACTAGTTCCATCAAACCAGCTACAACATTAAAATGCTTTACATACATTAATACATACAATAAATACTACCTACTATACATTAATAAATACAAAAAATACAAAAAATAACCCAATAAAACTCTAGCAGGGGTCCCTCTGATGATTATTGAGTACTTTTACTTCTGATAGTTTAATTTTGCTTTTTTAAGTGATTTATGAATTCAGAAATTTTACTTCTAATGGAGTATTTTAATAGTGTGGTATTGCTACTTTTTGGATCTCAGTTTCTTTTACCACTGAGCAGATGGGTAAATTGTTACACATTTCCACTGGATATTACGCTGCTCCAGTAGATTAACTAAGGATTAAAATATTTGCTCAAGGGCACATCGACAGTGGACCTAGCTGTAAATTTGGAGAGGCTAGCTATAGGTTCACTTTCCCCGCCCCAAGAGGTGGTGGCCGCTGCACCCTGACTGAATAATGTATTTTTGTCCCTGCGCCAGCCTCCTGGAAACAGCCTAAGTAACAGTACACAACAGAAGCCCACATTTCACCTGCTGCGTGTCAAACTGTTTCGTGACTTGTAGCCACAACACAAAGAGCTGAACGCGTCTTTGGAGGAAGAACCATGATGCGCAATTACGCACGGGACTAAAGGAATTTGACGACCAGCCTTGTCTTTTTGTTTCTCCTCCAGAGGATTCGCCCTCCATAGTTTTGAGTTCTCTCCTTTTACAGAGACGATATCTATGCACGACGTCATCAGTGCGGCTACAGCCTCTCCTCAACTCTTAACTCTGAGGTTTAACCATCCAGTCAGTCCTCTATGTGCACAGGACAGGATGGGATGCTCCACCAGTTCCCAAACTTCTGCAGTAGATACGACTCGACCCAGTGCTAAGCCCGAGGAGAGCAACGGAGCCAGCACAACAGGTGATGCACAAAGCTTTATATGTAATGTATATGTTTGTGAGATATGTGGAGAGTACAAATAATATATGTGTGTTATATATGCAGATAGGTAGCATTAATTGCAAGCATATCTTAAGTGGTCTAACACAGAATATTACATGTATTAATAACAGGAAAATAATGATGTGTTGTCAACAGTACACTGGGAGCAATGATTTCCTATCCAAAACAAATTTTGACATATTGTATAATTTGAATGTAAAACAACAATCATATGTTTTTGCATAGTGTGAAATCTCTAAACTGGCACTGACCTGGCTTCACTTGAGAGATGTTAATGGCTGTGACATATCTGTAAATATCAATGTGCTATAATGACACCACTCAAATTATGTGTATAAATGATTATTGAAATCAAATGTATTAATCAAAGTACTTTTCATAGTTATTTTATTTCCTTAGATACTATGAATAGCCTTGTGACATGTTTGGTGTCATCATGGAAGTTCACTGCCATCTCCATGTAGAGTTACATCATCCATATACTTAGACTGGGGTGAACACTGAGGGCCCAGTCTACATGCAAATGATCATGAATGTATTTCTGTGGGTACAGTATCTGATGTCTGTAGTTTTAGTGAGCCACAGCTCCGCAGTGGCAGGATGGGAAAGTTTATTGTCTTTATTTAACAGTGGTTTCTGGCTCTGTCCTCCCTGAGAGAGAGAGAGAGAGAGAGAGAGACAGTGGCATGGAAGCAGATTTGATGACAGTCTACGGTTTCAATAGGAAATGGAGAAGCCGCTTTGGACACTCCTTTGTTGTAGTGGGCCAGAGATGGCCCGGCTGTGGCGCAAACTTAGCACACGTTTCGAGGTAAAACACCAAACACTGGATCCTGTGTTTGCATTGGAAGAGTAGGAACTCATAAATATGTGCAGGTTTAGTTTACCTTCGTAGGCTGTCAAATGTTGTGTGTGGTTACAATAAATGTGACTTTGTTTGCAGTTCTGTCAGCTTAAGCATTATTTGAAAGAACTCTGGTGGAAACCTGGTAAAATATTCACTAAGTGGGACCTCCTCTGAGCAAGCGTCTCTTGCTCTGATTCTCTCTATGAATTCCTTAAAGAGATATTACAGGCATATTAGCGTGATGACAGCATGGAGACACATGCATGCACACTCACACAAGTGAAATGCATAAATTTAGAGTGATATAGTGAGCTTAGAAACTGCCACTCACCCTGCTAAAGTGTGTTTAAGCTCGTGTCCTGCAGCTGACCTCTGAAAAAGAGAGTTTCCCCCTACAACTCTTATAATAATAATAATAATAATAAAGTTTCTCATCATTGTTGTAAACTGATGCTGGCAGAGCTTCTCTCCATGTTTATCAGCTGGTTGACACTGAACAGTGTTCCTGAAGTCAGGTGGAAATGTGTCAGGATGTTTTCTTCTTTTTGCATGTGGCTCATGACATTTATTAACTCATTCATTTAAACATCTAAAGAATGCAATCTTTTTTTAAGGAAAATATTGTAACAAATATCATGCGAAACGGAAAGGGAAAGACTTCTCATTTATACAAACATACACAGCCTTCTACGATCCATGCAAGTAATTGCCATGCAAATCCCTCAGACAAAAAGCCGTACAAGGAAGTCATGCACATAGCAACCTGTCCATGGAGCTGTAACCTGTGCGGTATGAGGCTGTTAATGTTTATTAACAACAATCCACCTGATCATTAACGCTTTGTGGTTCCAATTATGCGTCAGTGGGGGGTCTCTTTATGTTATTTTTATTTTTACTTCCTGCCCAATAATCTGTGGCAACTAGCAGCAGCATGTGTTTTATTCTTTTCCCAGGTATTTCAAGGAGAGATATTTGATCAAGTATAATTCTGTTTGTTTGGTGGTAGCTTTGCATGGTCCAGTTGCCATTTAAGACAAGAGTTTAATCCTTGGATGTTAGGAGTCATTTTGCCTGCATACAACTCTTATTTCATTACTCACTCCATTGTCAAAGTTTGAAACAAGATAGTATTAATTTTAGGACTAAACAATATCTGTATTTCTTTCAATTTCTTGATGTGATCCCCTCCAAATTTATGAAATGTAATTGCATTATTTTGCTACATCCTCACTGGCTGCTCCTGTCATACTGTCTCATGAAGTCTGCATAATTTCAAAAGGTGCCTGAACAGCGTACAACAAAATGTGTTGCGTGGCAACCGTAATAACATTTGTTATGTGGTAACTCTCTGGCTTTGGGTCAAGTCAACTCTGTAACCATTATGTAGGCAACACAAACATGAAGTAAACCAAAACAATGAAACCCAAGAGTTAAGTATTGATGCCCCAAACTGTCTCACATTTAAATAATGAAAGTCTAGTTCCTGTTTTCTTATCTGATAGGGTCTCTGTGTGTGAGTGTGAGTGTGAGTGTGTGTGTGTGTGTGTGTTTGTGTTGGCCTCCGGTCACCATGTAACCACCACAAGTGACAGTGCTGCTACCGTCCTGTGATGCTGTGATGTGAGAGAGAAGTGTGAAGAGACTTTTTTCAAGTATTTTGTGGGGCATTTGTATTACAGACAGTAGTAGAGAGATGACAGGAAACGAGGGGGATAGATGTGCAAAAAAAGGATATTAGATACGTGTGAGGAAAGTTTTACCCAAAGCAGACAGAGCAGTATCATTAGAGGCACATGTTCACCACCGGTAACCCCAGTGAAAACAAACACTACCTTGACCCTTGACCCTGATGTCATACTGTGTCCCACCGTGTTACAAAGGCCCTGTGCCTCACATATTAAATTGTAAATTGTGTAATATTGTGTGTTATGTAAACGTGATAATGTTTCTCATCTTTATTACATTCAAAGATTTTGCCTTCAAGATCTTGATGATATGAACAGCAACAATATGGTACATAATTCATGCACTTTGACTGCAGTCTTAGTAGATTTAGTAAATTTTTAGTAGTTTTATATTTTATTTATTGATTTTACATTATCTTCAAACTGTCTTCTTGGATGTTTGGATCACATGCCGTGTCAATACTTGTGTTCCTGACAGGGGCGGCCAACGAGAATGGCAAAGTAGCTGAGGACAGCGAAACCATTCCCGACCAGACACCCGCTGGGGGCGGCAGCGATGCCAAGCCTGCGGATGAACCTGCTGCAGCTGCAACATCTGCAGCCGGCACCAATGCAGCTCCACCTGCGGGGGAGGAGCCTCAGCCTGCCGCAGCCAGTCCGCCTGCAGAGGCAGCAGCAGCACCTGCGGAGGCAGCAGCAGCACCTGCGGAGGCAGCAGCAGCACCTGCACAGGCAGCAGCAGCACCTGCGGAAACAGCAGCACCTGCAGCAGCTCCAGCAGCAGCAGACAGCACCGCAGAGCCTGAGCAAGGTAGGTTGGAGTCAAAAACAGCACTGTAACAGGTTTCTTTATTAATAGAAATTTATTCATAAACTATAGAGTTTAGGTCCAATTCTACAACATTTTTGGACCCCCCCCTCCCATATTTTTGTGAGCGAGCTGCAGATAAACATGCTCAACTATGGATTCAGTTTTCCTTTAATGCTTCTATCAATATAATATAGTCTTTACCCAACCAACCCCACTTCGTCTCTGCAAAATGACCAGTTTAAAGTTGAGCCCTAACAAGGCTTGAAGCATTTTGATCGTGAGCTTTATTTTATATACAAATAACACGTTTCTATGCCCTATCTCCTGACACAATGACAGTCTTGTGACACCCATCACACTGACTTCACAAAGATATAAAGCAGATAAGGATGGAGCTTCATACCCGTATATGTGTGTGTGCCTCATCAACATGCTGTTTTCTATATTGAACATCCAAAAAAGATATTATATATTCAACGGCTTCTATTTTCATCACACTCTAAATCTGTGAAACATTTAAAACTGTTACCACAATCAGTGGAAAAGAATAGTGACAATAATGATGTGTCCCATCAAGGGGAGAGGAATTTATTAGGGACGAAATGTGCGATTGATCCCATTGACCAGC
Organism: Sebastolobus alascanus; assembly: GCA_916701645.2. Classification (NCBI taxonomy): domain Eukaryota; kingdom Metazoa; phylum Chordata; class Actinopteri; order Perciformes; family Sebastidae; genus Sebastolobus; species Sebastolobus alascanus. Next base: position 1,847,511 of record CAKAOJ020000025.1, on the reverse strand, counting down.
AGTAACCTGAGCACTGCTCCGCTTCCTGCATAGTGACCCTATGAACACAGCGCCCAGGTACATCATGTCCCCTCCGTCCTTCCCTAGACCCTCCACAGTCCCACTGCAATGTCGGTAACCAGGCGGTATCCAACAACACGCAGACGCGGCTATTAATGAACACACCGGGGCGGCCACACAAATGTGTTTATAAGTCACACATCCGATGATTTAGTTAGTATTTAAGAATGGGTTGAGTTTACCTCAACAGGTAACGATGAAGTCTGTTGTACAGCTCTGTTGTTAGGGGACGGCATGAACACTTCCTCCCACACGAAACGCACAATGTAGTCAGGATACTTTTAAGCACAATGGCATTTGTTGTCTCTGGAGAAGAAACCCCCAGTGCTCTGGTAACAGCGGGATATTACAAATTAGTGAGAGCAACATAACGATCGCTGCTTTAAATTCCAAGAGAGCACTTCAGAGTGACTGCAGGTTTGCATGGCGATGATCTCTCTGCACGCTAAATGATTATCTCTATACATGGAAGTGCTCCACTGGGAGCTACGTGACAGTGCAGCATCACACTGACTGCTATCTGTTCACTTATCGCTTCACGATGCAAATGACAATCAGCCGACAGGTTCACGAGGTCAGCTCTTCAGTTTCCTCTTTGTCTCATGCAAAGTGCCTACCACTGAAACGCAGGCCATTGAGGAAAGATGGACAAGGTGGCAAAGCCAGTACACTGTGCACTTATGCAATGGGGGAAAAAACAGTAGTTTGCATCCTTAGATTACTGCATATTGCCTTCAATAAGTATTTATATCAGTCATCCCGTGTAGGTGACATCCTGTCTTTAGTGCATAGGGATGTTTTATACAAATAACCACCTATGTTACGTTTCATCCAACAGTTTGAGTGCTGGGATGTTGTTTCACAGACTAGCTGGCTACGATGTACTGCAGCAAAATCATTTAAAACTCCCGCCTAAAGTAAGCTGTACATAGTATATGAGAGAATATAAAGACAGAAAGGCACAAGCTGTTTCTCACAGATTACTTGACAGCTTGAAACTGATTAAGAGCCCGAAATTGATTTAAAAATACACATTTCTAAATTTATTTAAAAAAAATAGTCAGCACTCTCCTTGACCCTTGCCTTCACTTGGTCCAACTTTACTCACCCTCAGTTCAAGCTTGGCCACAGCCCTGTTTGGGCAACCTACATGCAGTTTGTGTGTGTGCGTGCGTGTGTGTGTGTGTGTGTGCGTGTGTGTGTGTGTGTGTGTGTGTGTGTGTTGCCCACATTTTGTTGTCATCGTGGTCTCATTAAGGTGCAATCTGAGTCCACAGAGAAACTAGAGCATGCCAACACACACGTATATAGGGCTTCCACTGGCCACAAGCGATGTCGTTGTGTCCGTTTCACAGCCAGTGGAGAGAGAGGATCGAGTGTCACATAAGCAGAGCGGACATGGCAGCTCATCCTCTCCTGGATCTGTTAGTGGTCAGCGTTGAGATCGGTTTGGGGGAAATACTGTATGTTTCATGTTTGGCAATGTGTTTCTGTTTGTCATTGACGTGACGTCATTTCAATTCACACCTTTGGATTAAAAGGTATTACAGGATAAATAATTAACGTTTCTCTTGTTAGTGATCTGGATTTTCAGTGCGGTCCAAATCTGCAGTACTAGTCTTAAAGGGCCAGTTCACTCAAATTAACATATTGACTCAATTACCTCCAGCTATATTTAGCCATGAAGGTTTCTGGTTTTATTTGTCCAAGATTTGAGACATCGTTCCAAGACTTCGGCTGCAAACATAATACAATGGAGGTGAATAAAATGATATTTGTGGTGCTCAAAGCATTGAAAAAATACATTTTAAAGACTTGCGAAACAATGTCTCTGTTGATCGGGATAATCCACAGATTTGCTGTTGTCATTGGAAGTACTTTCCACCAAAGAAATAGTCCCTACAGTATGAAAACTAGTGTGGATTATCCAGCATAACAAGGCAGACGATAAGACTGTTGTCAGGCCATTAAATAGACATCATCAGTCACTAAGCACCATAGATGTGGGTCAATAGGGGCCGACTACACACAATATTAGGTTTTATCATCTATTCACATGGTAGATCACATAAAGAAGGTATAAAAGAACACGACAGCGCTTTCGCTTTTACAACATAGTAGGCGTAGTAGGCCCCTACTGACCCATATCTATGGATGCTTATAGCGACTGATAACTCCTATTTAATGGTAACAATGTCAAATCGGGTGCAACAAGGAAACGGTTTCTGGAAAGACATGCTGCTGTTGAATGTCATTTTTTGCAATGCTGTGAACACCGAACCTTTAAACGTGATTGTTTGTTGTTCACATGTACAAATCTTTCCCTTTCTTTCTAAACAGAAAAAGCAGAGGCCGCAGCAACCAATCCAGAGCCCCAAACAGAGGCGGCACCGGGTGAGTGGCGCTGTAACGTCAACACAATGTCACATATAAAAGCATCTACGCCACCCTAACATGTTCCCCCTTGTTTATTGTTTCCAGCTCCCAGTGAGTGAAGTACAACATGAATGACTGCGCAGATGAGTTTGTTGGACGTGTCTTACCTTGTTTGTATGCACGAGTGAAAGCGTGTGTAGGTGTGTGTGTGAGAAAGACGTCGCCTCGTTGCCAAGATGCAGACCCTGCGATAAACCACTTTCAGTCAGTCAGGGTCCCTCAGTCATCACCGTGCCTTCTTCTTCCCCTCATGATGGTGTATGGCTGCAATTTCTGCTCGCAAACTGTACATAGACAGAGCTCTACAGCACTTGGTGTTTATTTTCAGAGGATGTCATTTCAGGATAACTTAAATGATAAACTGTTGACTGAAATTTATATTTATTATCTCATAGAAATTTAAAATAGAAGATTTTCTTGATTCTATACTTTTCTACAAAATTATAATTCTAGGGAAACCAAAGCCAAAATATATATTTGATTTATGAAATTAATATATTCTTTTTGGGTAGCTGGCTTTGATTTTACAACCGTGTTTGTAATGAATATGAAGAGCTGATACTTTGAGGACAGAAGGAGATACGAGTACATGTGAGACCTCTTTTTTTGTGTCTGATGTGTCATGATTTCTCTCTGGGAAGACGACCTGAAATCTGTAATAAGCTATGAACTGTCAAAAAAATTAAAAAGGCCACCTTAAAAAAAAGACTTTCTTTGATATCTTAACACAGGATGAATACATGTGACGTTTTTAGGGTGAAATAACCATTCTGGGATCAGAGGTTGCACTATATTTTTTTTATTAGTGAGAGCTGCACTTTTAAAATGTGTTATAATATTTCTCTGAAACAAAACAGAAGACGAGATACCGAACCAGAAACGGCACCAAGAGGAAGCTGATTTGACCCTGAATCTGGCCACTGTGACCAGGGAATGTTGTACAGATACAATCCCACTTTATCATTACGTTTTGTTTTATGCTGGTGAATTAAGTGCTGCTCTATTGTTAAAGGTTTTAATTTAAAGTGGTATAATAATACTGGCAGTAGTTCAGAAATGCAGGCAACCAGCTATAGTGGCCAGATTTATGCTAAAACCTGAAAATTATGGAAAAAAAAAAAGTCAACAAGATCCTAGTTTGGTCTTTCACGTGTCATCTGGAAATACATTAAGGCTCAAACTGTGAAACTATAAAAGGTCACTTGAAGGTTAGACTACAGCTTGTTTGTGATGTGGCCGTCTAGTCAGGAGTCTGAGAGAGGGCCGACAACAGCAATCGCCTCAATTTCCACCAGCCCACCCTGAAGAGAAAAAGGAGGCAATGAGGACAGGAAGGAAAGGAAAGGAAGCGATATTAAGAACACTACAATGCAATGCTTCTCTGTAATGTGTATGGATCAATAATGATGCTAAAATGTGGGGGAAAGCCTGATGTTCAGTCAGACTTTGTCCTGTGTGCAGAGACAGCCTAACTTATATTACTATATTTTTTTCATGAAGGAGTGGCTTTTTTTTGACAGGGCCTAAGAGTGGATGTGTCACGGCAAAAGCGTGAGAGATGGCAAAACTGGTTTAGTGTGTTAGCATGCTAACATTTGCTAATTAGCACACAGCAGCCTACAGCTGGGGCTGATGGGAATGTCATTGCAGGTATTTGGTTTACAAACCGAAGTATTGGACAATAATAATTTTGACCTGATGATGCCACTAGATGAAACATCGGGGGATCACCTAAGTTATTACAATTCATCCTCAGGGGGGGCATGAATGACTGCACAAAATGTCCATCTAATAGTTGTGCATATATTACAGTTTAACCACAGTTATTACAATATTCATTCGTACCATTTCCCACTCCACTCATAGTGAAAGCAGCCGCACATGAATGATGGAAAATACATGGCACGGATGAATGAGCATGCGTCTATATGGCTACCATGAATCTCCTCCACCCCCCATGTGTATTGATGTATATGAACTATACCACAGGGTACTGCAGGTCTATATTGGTGGTTGTGTTTGTACTTACTCTGGGGAGAGCAGCGACTTGGTAGGCAGCTCTGGCAGGGAAATTACTGCAGAAAACTGGAGGGAAAAAACATTTACATTATAACAAAAGCATATTGGAAAACCACCAGGTTAATCTATGACTCTCTATATAAATGGGTCATTTGATTTCTGCAGCTTCTAACGATGCATACTTTTACTTTTAAAGAATAAAAGTAATGTGTAAAAGCATCTGGTGGAACACTTGGGAGGTATAGAAATGTTTTGGGCATTTTTCACAAGACAAAAACAGTTTTATAATAGAGACAAATCGCCAAATGCAAATCTATACTTTGGCCTGGGAAGTGAATATTCATATGACACATGTCATCTCCTTCCTCCTATCAGGGTCAGGGAAAGTTCCCAGCCTGTGGTGGTTCAGGGTTGAGTAGAGTCAGGAGGGAGGTGGGAGAGCTCGGAGCCTCTATACCCAAGTCAAAGCTTGCTGGGAGGGTTGGGTTACATCTGTGTGCCTGCTCGGCGGTATCCATTTACAACTCACTGGGCACCGCAGCTTCCATTACACCTGTCTGTTGTGATCCAGGAGGAAATGCCCAGACTGAGCGGCCTGTGAGAGAAGGCTGCTTTCATACAGCAGAGGACGGGCTGAGTGAGCCTGTCGGTCAGGTGACTGCTTCACCTGTCAGCGGTCATTTTCTGAGAGATGTTGTTGAAATATGAGGCGCCGCGTGTACGGATCCTGGAGTGTGCCACTGGAATAATGACAAGACTTTTACAGTGTTTCACTGTAACTTATCAGTAAATTGTGCTGAATTGGAGCACTATTTACACATCCTTCAATTTAATGCAATCACTGTTTTAAACAAGAAAAAGTATGTATTGTGATATAGAATATAATATGCATACACATTAGTAAATGGAATAGGAAAAAGTTCAACGTAAAAGCCTATTCCAGCTATTCCATTTTGAAATCAAAATATTAATTCATCATTGGAAGTCAGAATAAGGAAGTAGAATTATCAACCGGCAGATTTAATTATGTTTTCATTTAACTTTTTTTTAGCTTTCGGGTCTATAATGCAATCACTTGATTACAAATGTCATAAATCAAGTTAGAATAGTTTTTTAACAACAAATTATTAAATGATTACAGTAAAAGTCTATATTTATTCTGGTGGCCCACTCCAATCTCCATACACAGAAACATGTAGCACGACCATCAATAGAGACAATTTGAGAGTATTTAGATCTGTTTAGTTTCTCTGATGATATCTGGTCAGCTACAGTTCAGCACTGTCGGATTAAGTGCCTTGCTCAAGGATATTTCAGCAGGCTACACACTTGCCAACATGCACTCAAGTCCCAAGTCAAGACTGACAAGTCCCAAGTCCTAAACTTTTAGTATCGAGCCCTAGACAAGTCATAATGCGCTCTTCACCAAATGTAATGCCATTTGAACAACGGAGTAATAATATAATAAATTTACAAAAATCATGAATGCTTTTTAAAATGCAAAAAAAATATATAGTATACTTTTTAAGCTTTGCACTTGGGGGGAAGGTATTTTCAAGTCAAAACTGGTGTTGAAGTCCAAGTCGAGTTGCAAGTCCTTTTTGATTTTGTCAAGTCGAGTCTAAAGTCATCAAATTTGTGACTCGAGTCCAAGTCATGTGACTCGAGTCCACACCTCTGCTTGAATCCACTTCCTCTCCTTAAAGAGCAGTTTCCTTGACCACATCCCCACTCCCATAATAACAAACTACATATATAAGGAAGAAAATGATGAAACAAGCCACTGATCTACTTGATAAAATAAACTGACAACCCAGTTCCACTGCAAACAGTGACTCAGGTGTCTGTGCAAGTGAATGGTCATTATTCCGTGACAGGACCACAACAGTGACGCTTATATAAAGTGAATAAACTGGGCTGCTTGTATAGGAGACACGGATGTAACAGCAGCTCTGACAATGTTGGTTAAAGGCCGCCCCTGTGTGGCTGCTTTTATACACTAGAATATAGAAATATGAGAGAGAAACATACAGTACATTTTATCATTTCGATTAGAAGATCTACTATTTTCCATTATAATTTGCTTTCTAGCATGACCTAAAGCACAGAAATGAATAGAGTATTGCCTTACATGTCTTGTAGACCTCATTGACGCTGTTAAAGTCATTGATGTCAGCGAGCAGCACAGTCGTCTTCACCACTGAAACCAAAGAGTTCGCTTGTTCAGAGAGTTTGTTATGTTAAAAACACACAAGCAGCAGCTGAGCAGCCTGACAGCACTGAGATCATCTCACCGTTGGTGTAGTTGCAGCCAGCAGCTTTAAGGATCTCCCCCATATTGACGAGAGCCTGAGGAATGACAGACAATCAATATTTAATATCGCCTTCCTTTATTTATGTGGTTCAGATTTTTTTTAGATTGAATAACCATTCAGATGAGACCTGAGGAAACATCCTCTTATTTTGATTTATCACTGTCAGCGTATCGGTTTAATGTTTTACCCCTATGGCTGGAAGTACATTTTATGTTTATCTTTGGTGAACACCTATGGTCTCTATCAATTTCTATTTTCTTTGGTTGCAAAAAAAAAAACATTTATCAAATTTAAAAAAATAGAAAGATTTGTGCTCTAATAGGTAGCACAGCTCTACGCTCTGTGCCAACTGATCCATATAATTAAAACAGACATTCACTGAAGGATTCATTTATTTGTGGATGTCAAAAGCACGTGGCGCACATCTGGGCTTCTTGATTATCTTTGAAGTACTTAAAGTGTAACTACTCTGGGGGAAGGAAAATGTCACACTGCTCAGTGAAATGGAAAATCTGTCCCTGTGGAGCCTCACCTGTTTGGCCTGGGCCTGCACCCCTCCATCCACCAGCTGACCAGAGGCCACGTCCATTCCCAGCTGACCCGAGATGTACATCGTTCTGTCCACAACCACGGACTGGCTGAAGATGAGACACAAACACACAGACAATTACACACTACTTAGACCTGGATACTGGATATTTAATTTCATGTGAGAGAATAAATAGTAAAGAAAAGCTGCAAAAAAAAAACCTGGAAATCCGTTTTAAAAGGAATACTATAGAGTAAATAAAGTTATGTTGCAATTTACATTTTGGTGTATGTATCCGTTCTCTTTTATTCTGCTTTATATAGGCCTACTTACTTATACTTACATTTGCATAAAGCAAGCATATTTGCCCACTCCCACGTTGATAAGAGTATTAAATATTTAACAAATCTCCCTTTAAGGTACATTTTGAAGAGACAAAACATGTGCGATTAATTTTACGATTAATCGCGATTAAATATTTGAATCGATTGACAGTCCTAATTATAATCAATTCATGATCTTATTTTTCTCACTCATGAATGAACAGCGTGTAAATATGAAAGCTAAAGTGTCTGCAACCAAACTGAACTGCATCTGCGCTTAAAATATCTCAAAGACATGAGTGTATCATCAGTCTTATGATCCTGAAACCTCAGTTTCATAATCTAAAATCCCACAGTCGGTCTGTGCTACATGTTTATATGGTAGTTTATCACGTCAAATGTTATAACAGACACCAACAATGGCTGAATAACCTTGAATCCAAATAAGATAAATGAGGCTATTCAGTCTGAAGTGTCTCCACCCACTGACAGCCCATTGGTCAGAGCAGGAACACCCCTCACACTGTTTGTGCACAGATTAAATTAAACAACAAGAAAACACATTAAAAGTGTTGTATTTGTGTCCTATTATTCTAATTATTTCAGTTAATTTGGTTTTAATCAAGTGTTTGAAAAAACAAATTGGTACCTTTTTATTGAGGTTCTGAAGAGTTAGACTTTTGTAAAGTCTAGATAAAGTACATTAAGCCTTACCTGTATATTCCCTGTCTGATAGGGGCTTTTGGTGTGTAGGGTATTTGTCGACGAATAGATGCCATTCTAGTGTGTCTCTACTCTGCGGTGCTTCTTCTGCTCTGCTAAAAGTTCAACTCTGACACTTTTTATGGGTTCAATTCAAGCAGGTGAGTTCAATGTACACTAAGACCCGCCCCTGATCAAAGACTGGACTGTCCTTGTGATTCATCCATTCATTCAAACACTTTATGCACCAGCAGCTTCTGCGCCCCACGTGTTGCTATAAATAGAAATTGATGCATATTTGTGTTTTTTTTTAAAGTTTCCTTACCTGTATGGACCGATGGCAGCCGGGGCTGATGTAGTGTTGATGATCCTTCTGTTGAGTGCAGACATGTTTTCCTGTTTTTCCCCCCACCTCCGATGTTTCTGCACCGTAGAGTGGCTGTGAATGAAGGAAGTCAGTTGTGCAACAATTTATGGAAAGCAGGAACAGTTGCTGCCGTAAAGTCTACCGTAATGTCTGTCGACAGGAGCACGCTGCATTCTTTGGAGGAGCTTCTTTTGGGAAATATCGTGCAAACGGAAAATAGGGGCGTCCGTAGTAGAAGAGTTACGGTACGACAGGTGTGTCATGGTTGATGGTTTCTACTGCAACTCAGAGGTTCAAGTCTCCTTTTATTGACTTTAAGATAAGATAAAAATCATTATACTGCTGTTATGGTTAACTATAAGTAACTTTTATTATTTCTTGCACCTTTTCAAAAATAAAGTATAACAAACAAAAGGTAATAAATTAGGTGGTTCAAACATAAATGCTCACATTCCACTCTACATCCTCAAGTCATTATATAGCGGAAATAACAGCGAGATAAATGAAAATCACATAGCAGTCAAACAATGATTTCAGATTACTATACATATTATGGCAGATTTTCCGCTATGTCATATTTCAAACAGGGCTTTTTTTTTTTTTTTTTTATAAATTGTACAGAGCAAATAGTTTCTGTTAAAGCTGAAAATCCAGCTTCCACATTAACAGTACTCTCAGCTGTGCAGTTAATACAATAGCACTCCACTAAATAGCAAACGTAATTATAAACATGCATAGTCTAAAAAAACACGTGGAAATCAAGCCACATATATTTGACAAAGGGCAGAAATATTAACAGCCAAATCAGCTACCATATTTAAACCAGTGTCACAAAAAGAAAACAATTTGAAACATTTAATAAATAAAATTGTGAATGCTTGTGTGTGAGTTGCCAATGCACCGCAGACTTAATTTATGAAAACAATTCATGGCAAGAATGTTAACAATTTCTGTGAATGAACAGGTTAAAAAAAAAAACACTGAGATATGGTCATTCAAAAGCTGAGACAATATTGATTGAAATTTGAATTCAGGTGTTTAAAAATGTCAACTCATTTTGGCCACATTGTCCATCAGAGGAGACATAAGACATTGTAACAGGTCTATTCATAAGATTATCAAAATGTTGATTAAGTATGGGCTGAACCATCAGGACCGCATATTAACATTCGTGTGTAACAGCAACCTGCAGACATATTGTACATGTATTTAAAGACCGTCATAATTCATTCAAAGGGTCATTATTAGCACGTGTGTATAATCAATATGTCAAAACTAAACTACAGCAGAGCAGTTTGTTTCCCTCATGAAGTAAGAGTAGAAAGAGTTTTCAATTACACATTCAAAATTGTGAAATAAACCCCACCTGACATTGGATTTTAGAGGCCAATAATGATTATCTACAATATTTGAGAGCTGAGAAACTGATAACAGCCAATACTTGCATATTTTTTAGGATAAACACATGACATAACCAGTTTTGATATTCCTTAAATGTGTTTAAGGAACGACACAATCGATCACTGCACCGAACAGTTTTGTGTAAATGCAGTTTTTACCTCATTCCTTCATTAATAATCACACCTAAATGTAAAAAAAAAAAAGACTGTAGAAAACAGAAACAGCACATTCTCAATGATAACTGCTGAAACATTGATATAAGCTGCAGGGAAATTTGCTGAAAAGTGTCTTGAAATTCAGACATTAGATGTGTGGCTGATGCAGCGGCTCTGTTTTTCTCAAGTATTAATCAGTCACTTGAGTGTTTTTTTTTTCTTGGACTACAAACATAAAACAGTTCGTCGTGCCCGGCTACTTGGCTTTCCTTCACCGAGCGCTGAACTGTTATCGTCTGTCTTCTTCACTGCTTTGCATGTAAGATGGCTCCACATCTAGTCAAAATTTCTAAGAAAGTCATATTGGAAAAGTTAATCGATCATAGTGTGGAACAATTACAGTAAATATAATAATTAGAACCTTGAAATAAATCTGCAGGTTTTTAAACACTCCAGGGATATTAAAATAAAAGTCGTACAGTATTTTGGAATGCTTTCGCTTGTATGGAAATCACTTACTTTTTTTAACTTAGGAATGAATTTCGGTGCCAACTCTGGTTTTAATTTGAGTGAAGTGGATCATTTTGTCAAGTAAAAGCTCTGATTTTAAAGCAGTTGGTTAAGTGGGACAGGCGTGTTATGAGGCACCGAGATGGACTGGAAATTTAAAAGAAGCCCAAAGAATGATAATTAAGACTAATGAAATAATTTTCTGGTCCACCGTGAAAACATGCATGATCCGTTCTTCACCACCCACGTGATTTCTGTCATTTCTGTCCATTCTTGCCAGCGTTCCACAGTCCACCTCCAACTCATCTCCTCTCAGTGAGGAAATGGATTTAATCACATTGCTTATTGTAAAACTAGCTTTCAAATATTTTAAGGCATTCTCAACTTAATCATCTTGATTGTCTTTGGTCATGGACAAGCCTCCACAGCTTTTTGTTGCAGGTATTTCCAAACTAGGCTCTATATTATATTTACCCTGAAAGTGAAAAGTCTGAGGAAAAAAAAAGACCACTTGTCATTGACCACTGTGTGTTAAACTGCTGCTACTGCCAGAGGGTCAGAGGATCAGAGGATTCCTTATGTTGATGGGGATTCCCAGTGACTTTCAGACGTATAATAGCCAAGCCTTAGTTCTCTCTTTGGCTGCAGTCCTGAGTATCATTCATGGGAAAGCACCTTTACGAGGAACCGTAGAAACAAATATATGATTGAAAACGGAGGAACAGCATCTAGACAAACAAGGCGCCAAAATGGATGTAAGAGAAGCCTCTAACTTCATTTAGAGGCCAGTTAGCAGTCAGTTAGAACAGCAGTGGGCTTCCGACAAAGACAACAAGGTCATCTTAGTTCCTCTGAGTCAATGGGACGTAAGTTTAGTGGTGATGGTGGCTTTGGGGAAACCGAGACTAGAGGGAGGGGGCACTCAGAAGTTCTGTTGTCGCCTCTTCTTGGCATCCATGGCGTCCAGGATGGGCTGCCTTTTGGCGGTGTAGCGCTGCCTGAGGTCCTCAATCTCCCGCTCCATCATGGGATCCAAGGCGGTCAGGCGCAGCTGCAGCTCCTCGAAGTCCAGGTTCTTCAGCTGGGCGACAAATAGAAACACGGACAGACAACAATGGAGAAGGGATGAGTCACATTTAGCGTAAGAACGGCTTCTGTTTTGCTATTTTTTTTTTTACCACTAAGGCACTACTGTTTATTCCTTTAGGTCAAAAACCTCATTAATTACAGCAAGTACCGTCACACGCTCATGGAAGATGTTACTCACAAAGTCAAAGTCTCCGTCCTGAGGCACCTTCCAGTTGTCGGGGAAGACGTTCTTGGACTGGATGTGGTAGCCGGGCTGCTCCTGCGGCTGGTTGTGGTTGTAGTTCTCCTGCTGCTGGGCCGCCTTGTTGGAGTCCTGCTTGTCAAAATAGTCCATGAAGGACGGACGTATCGGCTGCTGGGGGGTGGCGTGCCCTGTGGAGGAGGAAGATTAATTAGTCTCTTTAATCAGTACCCTGTTTTTGCCATACCATCTCCCCAGTATGGCACTATTACAGACTACGAAAGCTGAGAATAACGACACTCTCCTGGGATTTTACGATACTTAAATTTAGGAGGAGTGTGGATGCGATTACACTTGAATCCCTTTTCTCCCCATAACTCAACCAACTTCCTCTGTGTGTGCGCTCACTTCTCATTGATCCCTGGTCTTCCTCCTCCTCGTCATCGTCGTCACTGTTGATGACCATGGTGCCCAGGTCCGACTCTAGCATGGTGCTGCCGTGTTCGATCATGGTCTGCGCCCCGTCGCTCATGGTGCTGGTGGCCCGCATGGTTCCTGCGCCCTCTGAGCCCGACTTCACCATAGTGTGAGAGTCCACCTCCGTCTCCTCCTCCTGGAAGACATTTAGTCGTACGGCCTCAACATATAGCCGTCCGATCGAGTCAAGTTTCATTGCTAACATCTCGGCATACGTACAGAGTTGTCGTCCTCCTCCTCCAGCTCCCTCTGCTGCTCCTGCTGCCTCTTGGCTTTCATCTCCATGGACTCGGTTATCAGGTCTCTCAGGATTGTGACCGGCTTGGCCTGGCTGACGAATGGGTGCTGGATATTCACAAAAAAAAAAAAAGTGTGTTTTGTGGTAACGTTTATTGCCTCAACGGCTCTCTGACACAAATGGGAGCATCCATGTTATTTTGTTCATGTAAGTGTGTGTGTGTGTCCCCTTCCTTCCTCCAACCTGTAGGAGCTGCGTGGCGGTCGCTCTCTGCTCCGGATTCTTGACCAGACACTTCTTGACAAAGTCCGTGAAGTCGTCCGACCAAAGCTCCGGCTTCCTGAATGTTGGAGGTGGGTTGGTGGGGATCATGAAGATCGCCTTGGAGGACGGCAAAGAGGTTTCAATAAGTACAGGTGGAATAACAAAGTCCTGCTTCAGAGCTAAGCGGTTGCGTCTAAGCACCCACTTCTTCAGCAAACTACGTTTACACTCACTCTCATGGGATGGATGTCAGCGTAGGGAGGTTTGCCCTCTGCCATCTCTATGGACGTTATGCCCAGCGACCAGATGTCAGCCACACAGTTGTAGCCGATCTCCTGGATCACCTCTGGGGCCATCCAGAACGGAGTGCCGATCACAGTGTTTCTCTTTGCCATAGTGTCCTTCAGAGAAAAAACAAAAACACTGCTGGTATCATCATTATGAATTTGAAGTTTTCAAAATCATTGAAAGATTATACTGATATATTGTGTCATTATACAGTCCTAGTGACGAGAATATTCACTTTAAACTCTAAAACAACTGCTATGATGTTACCGTTAGTTGTCCAGCAACTCCGAAGTCTGCCAGTTTGGCGTGTCCCTCAGTGTTGAGGAGGATGTTCCCTGCCTTGATGTCCCGATGGATCTTCCTCATGAAGTGAAGGTATTCAAGACCCTTCAGTGTCGACTTCAGGATGGTGGCAATCTCATCCTCTGTCAACTGATGTGAGGAGGAAAAAGAAAACACAGGGATGAAATGAGATCCAAGAGTAAGCGAAGAAATTAGACTAACGAAGGTACGTAACGCGAGTGTGTCTTATTGTATTTTCTATGTAATCAGTAGTTTTTTCCAGTTAAGTCACAGACATAGTCAACCAGGACATTTGACTCTTACTACACAGCTAAATAAGCTTTGCAAATTATGAAAATTGTTATGTCGGTGTCTACAGTAAAGGATCTACTCGGAAATCTATCCTTTCAGCTTTTTATGTGTACTAGTGTTCAAAAAAGAGACAGAGTTTGGTAAGAAGTGTATAAAAGCCAGGATAGTCACGGGCACTGAGATTTTATCACCATCATATGTATTAAAAAGCAATGTCTTGGTCAAACTCTATCAGTCTACACTATAATCAATTTGCTCCGAGTAAAATATAATATAATATAAACTCTGATCAGTTGTGAACCAATTACATTTTAGTACAGCCACACACACACACACACACACCACAACTGTCTCTGTGAGCACCCACCGTCTTGTTGCGCAGTCTGATGATGTCAGACACGGAGCCGGCTCCACAGTACTCCATGACAATCCACAGATCTGTGTTCTTGAAGTAGCTGCCATAGTACTTCACTACGTAAGGGCTGGGAGGAAATGCAGAACAGAGTGGTTGTCAAAAGAGAAGACAAAGTTTCGTTGAGAACAAAAACAGCAGAAGTGAGAAAACTCTCGTGAATCGAGACATCGGAGAGCCGTACGGGCCGCAGCAGCAAACCATTGCTGTTAAGTCAAACATTAGAGCGAAGTGAACTATGGAAACAAATACGATGCTTTGAGGACAATAATCAATGTAGTCAATTTGGAGGTTTTTGGGGAAAGCTGACCTGTCACACTGCTGCATGATGGAAATCTCCTTGATGATCTCCTGCAGATCAGACTCCACAGGAACCTGCTTGATGGCCACCACCTGGCCTGACTCCTTATGGATTGCTTTGAACACGCTGCCATAGGAACTAAACACACATACACAAGTTAATTCACAATATGTCCGGACTAGAGTGAATTTATGATATCGTTAATGAATTAATGCATTAACAGCAAAGGAGAGGCATCTTAAAAAGTACAGACGGCCTGATGGACTTAAAATAGCTTCAGTCAGTGGCACACAAGTGGAAACGTTGGTTAGTCATGACAAAAACATCTTACCCTTCACCGAGTTTCTCTAAAACATCAAACACTTCCTCTGGTTGTTTGGT
Organism: Sebastolobus alascanus; assembly: GCA_916701645.2. Taxonomy (NCBI): domain Eukaryota; kingdom Metazoa; phylum Chordata; class Actinopteri; order Perciformes; family Sebastidae; genus Sebastolobus; species Sebastolobus alascanus. Next base: position 1,832,469 of record CAKAOJ020000025.1, on the reverse strand, counting down.
CAAACTGTCCTCACTCAGCTTTTTCAGCTTGCTGGAAAAAAATGGAACAAATAAATTGTAACTTCAGTAAATAGTCTACCAAAAAACAAGTAGTGAAACCAAACTAAAGCACTATACCATAGGAGTATCTGAAAAATCAAAATCACACGTGGTTTCCAGCACCTAGCATTAAGTGATACACATAAATTAATGAAAAGTTTGTACTCCTAGAAACAAAATAAGGTGTTAGAATATATTATAACCCAGATGTTTGCGCATGTGTTCACTTCAACAAACGCTACAGCAAATGTTAAACAGTCTACGCCTCACAAAACACAAAAGATATAGTAATGTGGATTAATGGCAACAAGCAGATTATAAATTAAATGAACTGAGTGAAATAAATTTCAGTTCAGTCAGATAAGTCTGACATTTGTATATCTTCTATCTGATATCATTTGATGGTTCCCGTTTCTGAAATATGAGGATTTGCTGCCTTTCTGTATTTAATATCATTGTAAATTACATAAATTGAATATGATTTGGGGGTTTTGGACTGTCATTCGAACAAAACAAATAATGATGATTATGATAGTGATAATTAATAAAAAACAGTCTTTAGCTGCAGCCCTGATCGTACACTTATAACTAACTGTAAAATGCATCACAGTTATGTTATCTTACACCTTATACCTAACTAACTACACAGTTAAAGTGTAAGTGTAAGTGTAAAATTAATTAAAGAACAACTATTAAAGATAGGCCTATAACATGTTACTGATACCAGCTCTTTCTCCCTCTCCTGTGGTGTTTTAGTTGGCAAGGCAACCACATTAATCACCATGGCTACTATTAATTAAATGGTTGCCGAGGATACTCATTTGTTTTACGTGGATACGTGGGATTGTTTCAACTCGAAACACAATTCATTAATTAGTATTTTAGTACTTCATGTCCAAAAAATGACGTAAATGCTACTTAAAAAGGCACTAACGAAGTTAACATTAACAGTTCAGGTTAACCAACAACGACACAGACTAGAAAGCAATTAGCTAGAAGCACCGGGCTTGTGCAGTTAACTCGTCTGAACTGAGTAGAAAAGTTTGGCAGAAAACTGGTGAAGCTAACTCAGTTAGCATCAGCTAGCTGAGCGACAGCTACATTAGCCTTTCAGCTAGCTGCTTCATAGCTTGAAAGCACGTTTTTAACCAGCACAAACCTTTTGGGCGCAGTCGGCTCCATGATGTGTAACTTCGACCAATAAAAAACGCTACGGACTAATATTAAGTTGTGGCAGTTTTGGGGGGCGATAGTCAAGATGTGGACATTGTCGACAGAGTCGTTGTTGTCATAAAGCTAGCGGAGGGCCAGCTGAGTGCTCGTCAGATGACGGACAGTTTGGTGCGTCACATGTTCCACAGCTGCCCTCTGCTGGACCGGAGGGCAACACAGAAACACAGCTTATGTCCTTTAGAAGCTTAGAAACAATGCTCAACCTGCAATAAATAAACCCACAAACACGATTGCATACGATGGAATCCGTCGTGTATTCATATTATTTGCGTTGTCTGTCAAAAAAGGGGGGAGAAAAAGCTGTAAAGTCTCTATATTTTAAAGGAAGTACATTTTCTTGAACTCTGAAAAGACTTGAAATGAATGGACATTGAACTCCTCTGGAATTAAGGTTTTTTTTTTTTTTTTTGTCTTGTTTATTGTATTCCCTATACTTTTGTACTTGTCTTATGTTGAAAATAAAGTTCTGAAAAAAAAAGAGGAAAAAATAAGCCAAATGTGACAGAGCATCTTCTGGCCAATCACAAATCACTTTGCTGTGAGGTGACTCCGGTTGCACCATGGGTTGTGCGCATGCGCGTAGGCAGCAGTGTGTGATGTAAAGAGAGGTAAACAGTTAGCGTGTTAAAACGGTGAGTTGTCGTACTTCTTTATCTTTTCCTTTTGTGTATTTCATATTTACTGTATTCATACTGAATGTTTAGATTTCTTGAAGACCTTTGTTGTTCACTGCACCTCCCGGTTCTGGCGGTTCAGGCTCCTGTCGGTGCCACCATGCTGTTTCTGTGTTAGCATGCTGTAACCACACAGTCGTGATCGTGTCAACATTGCTTCTCCTGTCTTTTATAGAAACAAAATGGATCCACAGAAAGATGTGCAACCGCCCAAACAGCAGCCTATGATTTACATATGTGGAGGTACATTACAGCTTTAGTTTGTGTTAATTGCACAGTCAGCTATTACTACTGCTAACGATGCTAATTTACCAGACCTAACTTTCCTTTGTGCTGTAATACTCTTACTGCTGTTGCTGCTGCTATAGCTGCTGATGCTTTAGTACCACTGCTTATATCACTGCTAGTACTGCCATAACTAATTCTGTTACTACACTATACTACAATACAATTACACAGCACGGTCAGTATCACACTTATGGCCCAAATGCTGCTGCTTATTGAAAACTTTATTATGTATTCTTCAATTCTGAAGGGCATGAATACCTTGAGCTCCAAATAGCATGGTTTATGCAATTAATTAATGACGTTTTTTTTATTATTGTGTCATGATACAACTCTGCTCAGACTGCACTGCATCACAAGACACCACAAAACGGATTTTATATATATATATATATATATACACACACACACACACACACACACACACACACAGTATATATATATATATATATATATATATATATATATTAAGAGAGTGCAGAACATATGTTTCTAGATGATACTACAAAGAGTTAAAGACAAAACCACATACATTTCACCATTGATGTGAACAATGTTTGTCTACAACAAAATTAAGAAATCATTGCCAGAATAGATACTCTATAAACTGACTGAAACATTAAAGAGGAGCTATTATGCTTTTGTGCTTTTCCCTTTCCCTTTCTTGCTTAGTCCATCTTGGCTTCTTTTTCAGGCCTTTGAGACAAAGTTAGCACACATAAGAATTAAACAACCATTGCCATTTTTGAACGTCTGTTCACCAAATATTTCAGGATTTTGTTGAGCCATTCATGACAAACAAACACATAGCAGATTATCACACAGTTCACACATCTATTTTTCCTTGAACATTTGTGAATCTTCTGCCAATAGAATCTGTAAATAGCTAGAGGAGGAACAGCAATTGTTAACTAAGTAAAAATCAGTGGCTTCTAAGGCCATACTTTTTGAGAAAAAAAAGATTATTAATTTTGTTTTGATTTGCATCCATTGGATTTTATTGTGCATATATACTAGTAACCTCCAACAACCAGCCAATACACACAAAACTTCAGCATAAACTGAATAATGACAGTTATTATAGCCTGACTGCTACTGGATTTTTGAGGCCGATACTGATATCTATATTTGGGAATTTAAAAATGTGATAATGATATATTGGCCGATTGTAATTATTAAAAAAAATAAACACATAAAATAATGTTTTGCTTTTGGTTTTTAGAATTGTGACCAAAATATATACTGAGTGAGACATTTTACAGTTGAAAAATCAACCTATCCGTGCTCTCTGGTGGACAAAATATGTAAGACACTAAATTACCTCAAGCCTAGTTTTGCATTTCTGTACTCCAATATTTTCTTACTTATCAGCTGACATGTACACAGATACTGATAGATCTGCAATAAGCTTATATCGGTCTGACAGGTTTATCGTCTAGCTCTAATAGTTTTATTGGATGTATAGATTAATATTCTTTCTTTATTTGCAGAATGTCACACTGAAAATGAAATTAAGGCCCGTGATCCAATCCGATGCAGAGAGTGCGGTTACAGGATCATGTACAAGAAGAGAACAAAGAGATGTATCCTTTAAATGTAATATGTGATGGCAAAAGGCTGTTTATTAAAATTATACAATATGTATGAAATGAATACTATAATACTTGTACATTTCCTTGACTCCTGATTTCAGTGGTCGTCTTTGATGCCCGATGAAGAAGAGAAGAGCAGCCGTTTTCATTATTTTGTTCTGTTCTATTTTTGTAGTGTATGACCATGTAAATAAATAGATGACGACTCCATAAGTTCTGACCTTAAGGCCTGGGTACAGATTTCTGTATTATGGTTGAAGCTCAACATTATCATTTTGTCCGAAATAGTACTGTTTTTTTTACCCAAAAGTATTGGATGAAAGGTTTTGGTTAATTAAAAAACAAGATTTTCACTGATCTTGACTGTGTTTTTTTTTTCTCATCAGTTCACCCACATGTCCTCAATACCCTCAACAAGTCAGAAATGATCATCTTTGAATGATAACATCTAGATGGATGCAAGAATATGTACAATAATTGAGAAATGTTTAAAAAATGCAAATTTCTCAGTTCTACCTATTCCTCCGTGCTCCTAGATTAATATTTCGTTTTTTTTAATGCTATAATTGTTGGAGTAAAATGATAATGCTATCATTCAGTTGCTGTAAGATGTTCTAACCTCTGACGTTTATCAGTTCTACCAATGACTGATTTTTTTTTTTTTTTTAATATTCATTAAAAGGCTGAAATTATAAATAATTTCTCAAGAAGTTTCCAAGAAAGAACTATGTAATATGGTATTACTGTAGTTAGAAAGAAAGTGTTTAATTGGTACACTTATAATTAACTGATTTTAATCAACTGCTAGTGTTACCTAGTCTTTTAATCAGTTTTAATCATTAGATCAACTGACCATACCAAAATTGTCGGGCGAGCAGCTGATGTAACATGGAGAATAAGTTTCTAATAGTAAATGAATGATGAATTACAAAAAAATCCAATTTTCCCTTTTATTGGTATAATATATCATTCTATCCAGAAACTTACTAGGAATTTATTACTAAATAAATTAAGTGTTACTAGGTGGTTTTCTGCCTCCCTATCCTCTTAGTGACCCCTAGGTTGGGAACCACTGGTTTGGTCCAGTAGTAAAAAGATGTAGTTGTTTTGCATCCCGTTGAGGTGCAGTGGAATGGTGTGCAGCTTTAAGTGATTAACAGGATGGCATTTAATGATTAGTTTCATTATTGTTTGTTTTGGACTAATTTATAAAATATATATATAAAAAAAAGATTTCCTTTATAATGCTTTCATTTTTTTTTTTTTGTCGCAGTAGGAAAAGCACAGGTGTTACCAATAACACTAACGATGGCTTAGTTCTATATGACAGTGAGCCAGCGTGCACGATACCAGGACCTGCAGCTAATTAATCTGATTATTTACAGCTGTGCTTTTCCTACTGCGACATATCAAAATGTCCCCTTGAAAAAATACTTTAAATTTATCTTTACCTTTAAATTTATAATGAAACAAAGCAATGCTTTTGTTTTTTTTTAAGGTGTAAAGAGCAAATATTTCACTTGATAAATGACAATAAAAAAAGCATGGAACAATAAAGCATCAAAATTGTAATGTTTTTTTTTTTTTCCTGTTATTTGACATGCATCAGTATCTGGTCATCCGTGTTTTTAATCTGTCTGTATTCGTGTATGTCAGCAGCCACCAGAGCCCTTTAACGTGGGTAAATCTAATCCGAGGCTCTCCCATCAGATCTGTCCTACTGCAGCACTGCATCGCTGTTGCACTTCCTCCCCCCATCCGTGACATCACACCCCGACGCGTCATCCAGGGGGGCGTGGCCTACAGAAATCCCCAGCTTGGCTCAGACGTAGCTGCAGTTCTGCGAGAGAGAGAGGGAGAGGCAAGGGAGGGAGGAAGAGTTTTGAACACACTGCAGAGGGAGCGCAGCTATGGGGAACGCACAGGACAAACCCCCGGGTAGCAGCAGCAGCGGAGGAGGAGGAGGAGGAGGGGGAGGCAGACCGGATCAGGCCACAGCGGGGAGCGGGACGAGGAGCCGGGCTGGAGGCGGCGCGGAGAAGAGCCAGGCTCAGAGAGCTCCGGGGAAGGGGGTGGCCAATGGCACGCAGAGAGGAAACAGCCCTGCTGGTGGACGAGAGGAGCGGGGCAGCCCTGCGGTGGACACAAGTTATCTGGACGCCCCTGCCGGGGCCCTTCCTCCTCACCTGGGCCGGCTCAAGAACGCGGGGAACCACCTCTTCAAACACGGCCAGTTCGGGGACGCCTTGGGGAAGTACACGCAGGCCATCGATGGATGTGCTGAAGCAGGTGGGAAACACGTGAACTGTTTGTGTATTTTTTTTTCAGAGAATTCACATCACGAGCTGCGTTTCATCTGAGGAGAAACACCTCTGTTGATTAGACAAATTTAGGTTACAAAACACATTTTATTCTCAGACATCTCTCAGACTGAGAAGCAATTCTGAGGTGTTAAACTTGACATGCACAATATACAGTACAACCAAAAAAACCTTTAATAACTGACAATAATTTGCACTATCTGTTTATATTTTTATACTATGTTTAATTCTTGTGTATATATTATATTGTATATTGGTAGATTTCAATTTTTTTATTCTTATTTTATTCTAACACTTAAATTATCCTACTGTTATTTTTACTGCTTATTTGCACCAACCCACCAAAGCAAATTCCTAGTGTAAACCTGATACACCTGGACATAAACGAGTTTCTGATTCTGATTCTGATTCAGACAACCTAAATTCACATTGCCAGTGTTGATACAGTTGCATGAACTTGTGAACCCCTTTTGGGGGCCCCAAAGCCCTAGCTTGGGAACCACTGGTTTTGTCCACTATAAAGCGACATAGTTGTTTTGCATACTGAAGTAAATTACAGTAAGGAGTGGGGCTTATTTTCTGGATTAATCTATTAATTGTTTGGTCTGTAAAATGTCAGAAAATAGTAAAAATGCCCATTATAATTTCCTAAAGCACAAGTTGATATATTCAAATTGTTTCTTTTATCTGATCAACAATCCAACACCCAAAAATATTCAGTTTACTATTATAGAAATTGCACAATTCCCCACTTGTGAAGATGGAATCTGTGACTAACTGGCATTTTTGTTTAAACAAATTATATAAAAAAAAGACTGATAACTTAAGTCCTACAGTCAAAACTTGTGCTTTTTGATGAAGAATAGGAACTTCTGATGGCCTTCAAGTCACTAATGTAGAAACAACAACACACCGGTGACACAGAGACAGACAGAAAGCCTCTTCTAGCATCTGTTTACTAGCCCTCGTAAGGGTATCACACACAAGTTGACTCAGTGTCTTTTGGCTCCTCAATCCACAGTATCCCATGTCAATTTTGAATGCATTATGCTGCACAATTTCCTCTATTTGCCAAATCAGCATGCAAGTGCTCACCATCCTACATCATAACTCTAGTAGAGGATGAGTACAGGACACTTTTCAGATCTGTCGCCTGTGTGGATTAGTGAAAAGGTCATCGCAAGTGTTTAGTCTAAACATCCAAAAACTGTAGCTGAGACGTGAGGCGTCATTGGCGAAGACAACACCGCTGACCGTAGGTAGAAGTCGTGTGCTGGTGCATGGGGAGCTTTTACGTGGGATTGAATGTCATGCCGCACCTTTAAGAGCACTCAGCCAACTTTTACTCTCGCAGCTGGCAAGACGGATAGCTTCTTCTGCAGCACAGGCTGACGAGACTTAATTACATAGCAGACTTAACAGATAGACTCTCAATGGAAAGCACTGAAAACAATGTGTGATTAAGTCTCTTTTTTAATATTGTAAAAAAAAGGAAAACACAAATGTAGAAGAGTATCAGCACTGTTGACATCTGTTTCTGGGCACTGAAGCAGCACATAATAAGTGATGCTCCGCTGGCGGTCGTGAAACTGCAGTGGAGGCTCAAAGGAGAAAATGACTCTACCATTTATCTGCCTACCATTCACCCCCTCAGCATCTCTGGACAGTCTACACTTTAAATGAAGGTTTCTATCGTAAAAAAAAAAGGGGTTGTTAATATGAAGCACTAGTCTGTCCGTACAAGTGTGTGTTATACTGAAATGAAGGATGACTGTAGTGTTATTTCAACATTTGATCTTGGTTGTATTTGTTCCCCTGCAGGCATTGACAGTCCAGAAGACCTGTGTATTCTCTACTCCAACAGAGCCGCCTGTTTTCTGAAGGATGGGAACAGCGCAGAATGCATACAGGACTGTAACAAGTACGTGACAGGCATCAGCTCTGTGCATGTGTGTTTCTGTCAGATTAAAAGAGTACTCGGGCTCACGATTGACAGTTAAAAACTCGTCACATACCGCCCCTTGGCGTCACTTTAGGTTTAGGCAACAAAACCACTTAGTTAGGTTTTGGGAAAAACCTACATGGTTGGGCTTAAAACTACGATGTTTCTAAAGCGAATTAAACTGAACGTTGTGAACACGGGACACGAACAAACAGCTGATTGTAACGTGAAAGTGAAGGACCCATCCACCATCCTTCCTCTCTCTCTTAGTGTCTTTTTGCTCTTTAAACTCCGTCACCACAGTCACTCCCGAGTACTTTCTCTGAGTGTTTACTGTTTACTGCTGATGAGTTTACATAGTAGTTAATTGAAAGCCCGGTGCGTCTCATATAGGCGCTAAAGGGTGCCTTGTGCTGCGGTATCACGCGCTGTCGGCCGTGACAAAGCGTCGTTATTTGACGCCCTGGGAATGAGAACAGGCTGCCTGCGCATACTTCTTCCTTATCAAAGCCTGTTGCCTACATTACCCACAATGCAACTTAACTGGCGACTGCTAGGACAGAGACGCGGGTGTGTAATGCTAGTGGCGGCTAACGTAGCCTCAAGCAGAGATGAGGGGCGGGCTACAGAGGTCTGGTTACCTCACTTCTTTCCAACTCCACACACCCCCGGATTTGATTCATTTTCTAACTTGTAACCTTCGACCCCAACCCAATTTATCAGATTTCGTGCAGCTCCCTCTGCAGCCACAAAAGGCTTCATATGTAGTCGTACTTCCCAGCGCTTGTAAAGAGACTTTGATGTGTAAAATCGGTGGAGTTCCCCTTTAAGATTGTGTTTGCTATTATTGCATTTACCTTTGTCTTAAAATGAAAGATTTCAGCTTTTGTAGTTAATTTAAGTTATATTTGTAATATTTCAACAGTTGAGCTTGTGTGAGGTAACTATCAGTATATTAGTAGTCGATCTCAGTTCATTACTGCATGACTTTCCTCACATGCCTATTGAAATAATCTAAAGATTTATTTGAAAAATCATTTTTAAGAAGTTCAGTCTTTTGTTTGGCTACTTTTGGTGACATACATCATTTTATGTCAGCTTTTCCATAAACCTTGTGGTTTTTTCATATAATCTTTTCATGTTTTTTGACCCTTATACCTATAAACACACTGACTATTTGCCGTGTCAGGAGACTGCAGGAATCTCTCCATCTAAAGCAAATACTCGCTCACATGTTTATGAATGGAGAGCTTCAGATCAGCCCGGTTCCACCTGTGACACAGTGTGCAGAGTAGACAGTTTGATCCTCTGTCTCTCTCTGATCCTCTTTAGGGCTTTGGAGCTTCAACCGTACTCCTTGAAGCCCCTGTTGCGCAGAGCTATGGCCAATGAGTCACTGGAGCGCTACAGGACGGCCTACGTGGATTATAAGACGGTCCTGCAGATAGACACCGGGGTGCAGGCGGCACACGACAGTGTCCACAGGTCAGCTGAAAACAGCCAGACATTATAAACTCTAGCTAGGTGTGGCTTGTCTAACTCGTCTAAGTTGTTTCAAGGTCAGAGTTTATTCAAAAGTGTTGTGTTTTTTCTCTTCTGTATCTGCTTGTTCCATGCTTTTTTAATGATATTTCTGTTGAAACATTAGACACCATTCTTTTTATGGTAGTTTTATGTACAGTTACATTGTACAATATGCATTTAATAAGGGTTGAAGAGCGTTTTAATCGTGTGCCATCAAGACCTGAGAGTTTGCACATTTTCATTCAAACACTGAAGAAGGTGATTTCACTATTCAGCTCTTCTTGGATGATGTTAGAGAACCACTGGTCTGTACATAACTAACGTTGTTGTGATTAGTATTTTATTGTTTTTTTACATGAACATTGTCCCATTTTGGTCAACAGATCAAATGACTCCTATATGCAAAATAATAATAATAATAATAATAATAATAATAAAAAAATACCTACAAAATCATAATAAAATACAAAAAGAGACACAAATCAAATACATATTCCTACATTAATCTGCACCATGATCTAATCTAATTTACAAGCAGCCAATTAATGTTCAGACACATCAAGAGTGTGTATGTGTGTGAGTATTGTGTGATGGTGTGTGCTTTACTTGAGGATCTGTCCACATTAACAACGTATTCCAAGTAGTCTCCCCTCTTCGCCACATATTTCTCAGTCCTGTCCTTCAAGCTGAAAGTTGTTCGTATGACGCCACTTTTGCCAACTCTGTGAACCACTCCTGAAAAGAGGGCTCACCTGGATTCTTCCAGTTTTGTACATAACTAACGTTAAGGCATTCAGCACCACAGAGAGCTCCCATTCCCACAGTGTTGGAGACACTACATTGTAACTGTATACAGTATGTAATATTTATGGTATACTGTTTTGCAGTTAGTATACAAGAAGTCAACATACTTGCCCGTTTTTATTCAAATTCTTCTAATCAGACACCAAAATTTTTTTCCAAAAAGGTTATTTATTGTTTTTCGGTTTTGTTTCACCACCATCCACAATTAGTTTTACTTCATTCATCACTTTTCCAGTCTGAGTACACTACAGACTCAAAACATGCTTAGATTTACTGTTTAGTATGGATCTGAGACACAGATATATTCATTTTTTTAAAGGGTCCACCCACACAGGTGTTACTGTCACTTACTCCGGCTGATCAGACCTCTGCTCTGAACTACAAGGATGAGTGTGAGGCCTTTTTTTCCCAGCACACATTTTGATCTGTCACAGTAGGAAAAGAACATGTGTAAATAGTAAAAAAAAAAAAAAAAAGCTAGTTACAAAACACTTCCTGTGCTCACGCTGCATGTCGTACTCTCTGTGTGTCCTCTGCCAGGATCACCAAGATGCTCATTGAGCAGGACGGACCCGAGTGGAGAGAGAAGCTTCCAGTGATTCCCGCCGTCCCGCTGTCCGTCCATCAGCAGCACAGAGACAAACCGATCAGCGCCGAAGTAGCTCAAGCCCGAGCTGCCAGGGCTGTGCAGGAGGAAGGTCAGTGACATCCTCCTCTTAGCTTAGTGAGGAGTTGTTAAAACACAAACATGTGCTAAGTGGATTTATAACCTCCTGTTCTTTCTCCCTAAACAAGCACATGTGCTCACACTCTCAGGATTAGCCATCACTGACTGTGAATGACATAAAAGGAATCTGGCACCTTTAGTTTTTTTCTTGCTACCATATTGCCTGATGAATTGCGGGTGGTAAAATCTGAAATGAAACCCCTGAATTATGGAATCGTAAGGCAGCAGCAGCATCAGAAGTCGGTCAGTGAGAATCAGTGTGTAAATGTTGATGAGCTGTGATGAAGGCACTCCTGCTGGGAGATGGTGTGTGTGTGTGTGTGTGTGTCTGGGTGGATCATCAATAATGCAGAGGGGAAGGCGATCCACACCGAGCGTAGCGCTGCTGTAATGGAACAATTCAGGTCAGGTTTCCTGTAGGCTGCTCCTACTCATCACAGACCAGAACACTCCATATATATCATATATTCAAATATATTCATATGCATGTTGTTTTGCGTACCGCTATAAAAACATACAGACATATACTATAATATAAATAAATTGATTTATTTGTATGCACCACATACATTTTCCATGCACAGATAAAGCACCCGAATTTTACAGAGACACACATATGCATGAACACTTAATGAATATATAGCACATAGATAGAGTGAAACAGAGCTAATCTCTGAATGGCACACTGCTGTTGCTGGGGAAACAGATGGCAAGTGGTTCAGCTGGTCGTCAGTGTTTAAGACTTCACGTTTATTGGTAAAAATCCTGTTTTGTCACAGCAAATTTTATACTTTTAAAGGATGAATTACCTTAAGATAAGATACCAACTTCTTTCTGTCCCTCCCTCCAGCCATATTCCCCAAACACGTTCATTACTGCTCTCTACGGCCCAGTTCCAGTCCGGTCCCTACACCCTCCCACTCTGTGACGGAGAGAACTCCGTTTGTAGTCCAACTCACAGCTGGATGAAGCACCATTCTTCAAGGTGTAGGGTATAAATATAGCAGCCACTTCGGGACGAACTTCCCTTTCTCCGGCAAGGAAACTATAAATAAATACCAGAATCAGGAATACTTTATTGATCCCTGGGGGGGGAAACTGAGTTACGTTTTGCTCCCGTTCTAGAATAAATAAGAAATATGTATAACAACAGTGCAAATAATAATGCTAAAAATAGGATCTATGCAAATAATATAAATGCATGCATTTGTAAATAAATAAGAATAAATAAGTGTGTAAATAAATAAGAATATTAGTTTAAATGTGTAAATGTATAAATAAATGCAGTGTTAATGCCGGAGTAAACCAGATTATCGCACAGCTGAATTATTGCACTGTTAAGTCAGTATTGCACAGTTGAAGATATAATAAATTATGGGGTTATAGCTGCTGATAGGGGTAAAAAATAATAAATATATGCTGTGTATAAATATACAACAATTTACAATCTAATGAACATCTCTACTGTTTTCTAGACTGGACAAGGGTATATTTGATCATAAATACAATCCATTTACTTTAGGTTGTTGACGTCTGTATGACAATAAAGAAGAATAAATTAAATGTCTATCAGTTTACGAGTAAATGTTTGTACTGGTAGTCGCACGGAACTTAGATTGGAGCGTGTTCCATGACAAACACATAACGACGTTGCACGTCGTCAGTAAGAGCAGCTGGTTAAGTCGGCATCGATGCGGGCTCGCTGTTTTAGGGTTTTATAACCCATTTCCACTCCCCGCTGATTGGTTTGGGATGGCACTCAATATGGCGGACCCTCCACGCGAACGCACAAACGGAGAGGAAGTAGGTAGGCAGAGGGTGTAGGGGGTGGTTTGGAATTGGGCCCCCCTGTCCACCAGATAACTCTCTGACTTTTCCACCTGGTCCAGTCACCTGACTCACCCTCATCCACACGCTCACCTGTTTCCGCTTTCCCTCGTCAGCCCTGCAGTATATAACCAACCGGCCCATTTCCTCTCCTTCCCTGTCAGATCATCGATGCGGATTTCTTTCCTTGAGTTATTGCTTTCGAGCCTCTGTTACCTGAACCTAAACCTGTACCTGCCTGCGATTCTATATATACCTTCATTGTGGCAATAAATCATTTAACTTTATGGGACTGGGCGATATGGCCAAAATCTTCTATCCCGATATAGGTCACCTCATATCTTGATAACAATATATATATATCATGATATAGCATGTTTTCTGGTAATTCAATAAATAAATAGTCTATATGAAATAACCACATGGTAAAGCCTATTTTTGTCTACTCCTGTGTGAGTTAGATACTTGACAAATGAAAAGTACTGAGTATTTTTTCATTTTAAGAACTTGAGTGCAAAATGAACAGTTTTAAGTGAAAATATAGACAAAAAAAGAAATAAATATAGGCCTAGCCTATATTGCGTTAGAAACAATATATGATTGATATTTTTATATACTGTAGCTTTGACGCTATATATCGTCATATTGCCCAGTCCTAGAAAGGTAGTCTGTCTGCTTCGTCTGCGTTCAGTTCCTATCCCTGTTGCCCTGCTCACACCAGCCCTGACATCTGGAGACTCTTAATTAGATTCAGTTTCACATCTTCACCTTCACATCCCACCTTCACATATAACCAGTCGTCTAAATATAATGGCGTCATGTTTGTTCACGAAGGGATACTGACTTATTGTTTGAAAATGGAAACAACCAAAAAAGTATATTGATCACTAAATGAGTCCTGGATAATGAACGATAAATAATGACATTATACGATCGGACAACTGGTCTATTATTTTCCCTTCTCTCCTTAACCAACTATAAGATAAGATGTGTGTGCATTTAATATATTCCTTATTTTAAGATTTACAAAACAATTGTGACAATTTAAGACAAGCAGCCTCCATTCACGTAGACCAGCAGTTCTGGGCTACTCACTTTCGTGTAGTTCAGAAGATAATGTTTTTCTTTATAAACTAGATATGTAAACTTTTTTTCTGGGGTTTGTTTTAAATTAAAATAGAAGAAAATGCAATACTGCAATAATGAACAATACAAAGAAATGGATGAGCATATACTGTAGGTCATCCCATTGAAACAACTTTGAGAGAAAACTCAAAATGCACCAAAGGAAGACCTTAGTTAGTTTGCTGTATCCCACTCTCGTTTAAAGCATTGTATTTTAAATAGCTACAAATAATTTAGTACTGCACTGTGGTTGAGCTGCTGCTGATGCTGATATTAAACCTAAATCTCTTACTCTACTGATGATTGCAAGTATTCTTATTTTCCCGCAGCCAAAAAAGAGCTTAGTCTGCCTGCACGTTTGATATCATACTGTTGTATGGTTTTATTATACACCATTATTTTTAATATCCTCTATACTATCTATATTATGTTGGATGAATATGCTTGTTTGTTTAAAACGAGAGAATTTAATACATTAAAACTGAAAGAATACCAGTTGTTCGTGTTACTGTTTAAGTGACCAAATTGGCGAGGGCTGGAGACTTGAGGACATTTAGACATCGGACGTGAGGTAACCAGAATTAACGACAGCAAGCCAGGAAATCCCACCAAAATAAAGGACTTTATTTTAGACGAACTCCCCTTTAATGTCATTAAGTGGTGTATCTGCATTAAATACACAAACAGAGGGAGATGCATGACATTAACAGCATTGCACGTGCATTTTCTCGCAATCATAATTACCAACTCAAAGCCGGATAGTATTTAAACACAAACAGACGCACTGGATGAAACAGAGGAACCGGTCTGGCCGGTAGCAGGGCAGCTGTGTGCATCCAGTCTATGGATATATTAAGTGCCTTTCTCAGCACAGCAGAGAGCTCAGTAAGCAGCAGTTGACTCATCTCTTCTGGTCCATTCAGACTGCTGCTGACATTTACTGATGGATTTATTGACCACTCTTAAAAAAGTCTGTGCGGCCGGACTGACGAGAAAAGCTTTTTTAAAGCGAACGATGTTCGAACACAGACTGCCCCGACGTGTGCGACATATCCATAACCTCCATTGAAACTGAAGGTTAGGTTGTTTGTTTCTTTCACCTGTTTTCTGTATCGAATTGTTGCTAAATTGCTAATTTCCGTCAACAGTCAGAAGAAAAGATGCCTGCTTTACTTTACTGAAACGGGAAGGCAACGATCTGGTGAAGAAAGGCCACTTCCAGGAGGCTCTGGAGAAGTACAGTGAATGTCTCGCATTAAAACCTGACGAATGTTCTCTCTACACAAACAGGTACGCATGAAACTTGGACCCTTAACCACACACACACACACACATAGGATAGTCCCTGATTAAACATTGTGTTTAGAGACACAGGTAGACACTTTAACAATGGAAACCAGAGCTTAGGATGTAACATAATGCTGATTCCAAAACTGGCTGATCTCCCTTAAAGACAGTATAATAGTAAAAACAGTAGAGGGCACCACATCATCATCCATAACTCCAATTACCTGTCGCAGCATCCTGGATGACAGAAATGGACATGCTGCTGCTGCTTCCACTGACTCCCATCCTCTTTTTCTTCTCTTCTCCAGATCCATTTGCTTCCTGAGACTGAATCGCTTCGCAGAGGCCAAACAGGACTGCGACTCTGCTCTGCAGCTGGAGCCGGCCAACAAGAAAGCCTTCTACAGACGAGCCCTGGCTCACAAGGGTTTGCAGGTACCCGTCTCTCCCACATCATAGACACACACTTTCATGTATTTGAAGCAGTTGGATCAGAAGGGTTTGGTGCATTTATTTATTGATAATATTTGTCACTCTTTTTTTTTTTCCAGGACTACTTGTCGGCCAGCGGTGACCTCCAGGAAGTCCTCCAGCTGGACCCGAATGTTCGGGAGGCCGAGCAGGAGCTCGAGGTGGTGACGAGCTTGCTGAGACAGAGCCTGATGGACAGCACTGCACACACACCGAGGGTAAAACATTGTTCATGTGCACACACACAAACTTTCTTCAAGAAGTAAAGTTGATCTCTTTCAAAAACTAAATATATACTTTGAAAAGCAAGGTTTTGGCCATCAAATAGGGCTGAAACTAACGATTATTTTCATTGTCGATTCATCTGTTGATTATTTTCTTGATTAATCGATTAGTTGTTTGGTTTATAAAATGTAAGAAAAAAGTCGATCAGTGCTTCTCAAAGTCCAAGATGACGTCCTCAAATGTCTCGTTTTGTCCACAACTCAAAGATATTCAGTTTACTGTCATAGAGGAGTAAAGAAACCAGAAAATATTCACATTTAAGAAGATGGAATCAGAGAATTTTGACTTTTTTGTCCTTAAAAAAATTACTCAAACCGATAAATCGATTATCAAAATAGCTGGCGATTAATTTAATAGTTGACTCGATTAATCAATTAATCGTTGTAGCTCTACTATCAAATCATGTTTTGGAACAATGTTTTCAGTTCAGTGTTACATTTTTGTCATTTTCAGCAGAGAAGTTCACCTAAACCATATTTCTTATTTATAACTTATCAACACCAGTCTTAAAATGAATGCAAAATTAACTAATTATTAAATGTCATTTTTATTCAACTTTGAATGGCTTCCTTTTAGATGTTTAGATCATCTTCCTTTGCATTTAATGTCCAAGAGGTGAGATATTACTAATAATAGTCAACTTTTAAATTTTAATAAACATTGATTTAACAGAACGACATCTGTGGAAGAACCAGGGTCAACCGGGGTTTTTGTTTTCTTAACCAAAAAAACTCTGTGTTGACATAACTGTACATAAGATACAGGGAAAACTTAAATTTGAGTCATTCAGAATGATCATTTAACATGTCCATTTTGTAAAACCACAAGATATATATCAACTTATTTACTTTACGCATTAACTTATTCATGTTGGAAAATCAAATGCTAAAGACGAACAATAAGCAAACGCTGATATTGTAGGAAAAAATGTATATATTGTGCCTTCTGAAGGTTGCACTTAGAAACACTTAGAGGCTGACTTTTGCTCATTTCCTCCAGGTTTGACGTTTGTGGAGGAATATGGAGGCAGAGGAGTGAAACAGGTGAGCACACATACTGTACTGTAGCAGTTATGGAGGAAAAAGACTCATCAACTGTCGTAAGTAACACCTGTAAAAACGGAAAAGACTTGACGTCGATTCCCGGGACGGACTCCTCGGGCGACCGGCTCTTCAGCTCTGCACCATCTGCAACGTGTGCAAACAGCACACCGTAACTCCTCCTGAGTACACGGCCTTACGTAACGGGCAGCTTTATTTAAAAAGGCTAACGTCGAGGTACTCATGATCCTGCTTGCACTATGAATCACTCACATTATGATGTAATAATGTACTGTACACATACAGATTCATGTCTAACGGCAGAGTAACACGCGGAAAGTAAGAGTGTATTAATGTGTGCCTTATTGAGATTTCTACCACGGTTAGGATGAAACACGCCAAGATTAAAACTTTGATTTGTTTTAAAGATGTTTGGTTCCAAAATTGTTCACTGAGCTCACGACTAAAGCACCGATTCAACTCGACTGTACATAGAGATAAGGAACTCCCAGAAAGATTTAAAAATGTTCAACCTTTATGTATCCAGGGTTTCAACTGTTTCAAGACATTTGTCATTGTTTACATGTATTATCAGCTGCTACGTATTAAAAAGAAGATAAGCCAACAACTTACTATACAACATTTCTACAGCTAAAGACCCTGAAGAAGAGAGCCGTTAAAACTACATTTTTAAGATCGTAAAATAATGATTTGCCACAGTTAAAATACCCGCTGAGCTCAGTGCTTAAGTTACTGTTAATCGTAAATTGTTCATTGGTTTAGTAAAGATCCAGCACCGTAAGTTAGCATTACTTAATCATGTACTGTAAGACTTATTGTAGGTCTCAGGTTCAATCTTGAATGTAACCAAGACGACTGCGTGTCTTTGTGTGTGTATAAGGTGTACAGTATTTATGTTCTTATCAGAATAGTTTTATAAAGGGCTCTTAACTCTGAACCCTTGGATCCCTCACAGCCTCCATTCAACAAAAATCACACGTGCTTGGTATTATACTAAACAGCTCGTTGTCTGGCTTCTCCATCAACTGGTTTAAGTCTCTTAACAGAAAGTATTTGGGATGCTGCAGATTGGGAACCTACACAGGAACAACTTAACTCCTCCATGAGCTCTTCAAGTGTATTGGTGCCTTCAAATGAAACCTGTGAGCTCGTGTTTACAACATGGGTAGTCGTGTACACGATATGCGTGGCGTTCAAATGGTTAAGTCGTGAGAGCACTGCTGCTAAGCAACGGCAATATTAAAGTTACCGTAGGCGTCTAGAAGCCACAGCGGCTAACAATTTAGCAAGCGGGTAACATAATGCAGTAAATGCAAAGACATAATGACAGAGAAAAAAGATGAGGCCGTTGGGAATATCAACATTTTCATCAGACATATTATAAAATTACCAATAAAAACAATATACGACTAAAATTACAAAATATTAACTTATCATGCACCGAAAAATGAATTTCCATGGGCGCCGCCATTTCCGACAACGTCAACAAACACGTCACAACTCGTGAACTCGGAGCTTTCAGAAACTTTCCACTTACGAGGTTGTGAATACCCGCAAGAGGGGGGCGTTCACGTGGACTCATCTCGTAAACACGGTAAACACGACCCCCTTTGAAGGCACCATATATCCAGACTTTGGGTCCACATTTTTTAGCCCACATATACAGGTGTTTTCACTTTATTTGCCTGATTAGAGCTCCTGCACGGACAGTGCTCGACTGACAGCCACCTGACTCGCCTGTTCGTGAGGAACAATTAGACTTTAATCCCTCTAAGCGGAGCTTCATGCCCTCTGCTGAGCTTCAATAGGCCCTTTTCACAGCAGCCATTTTGACATGTCATAGCAGAGTAAACACAGATGTAATAGAACAAATTAATTATGGCACCACTCTATTTAGTGTGTCACAGCCATTGCAGTGAGCCAGCATGCAAAACACCTGAATGCAACAGGGCTATAATTAATGTTATTAATTACACCTGTGTTCACCCTACAATGACATGGCAAAATGGCTGCTGTGAAAAGGACCAATAGGAGCAGAGGTCTAATTAACCTTAATAACTGAAAACACCTGTGTGGGTGCAGCAGGGCATTTAAACGTCTTCCTTCGGAATCTCCCATTCCTACAACACACAGAAACAATGTAAACCTTTGTACAGCACAATGTGCCACAACTTATATTTCATTCATACTTTATTAACACTTTGTCCAATCTTATTTTACCCATTTTTTTTCCCCTTGTATTGTCTAAATAAAAGCATAAAAATCTCAACTGAAAACACTTGTTATGAGGCTTGGAAGTGTTGTTTCGTGGAATGTAAGAGCATGTACTTTATGTAAATAGTTTGGATGCAAATGTAAATAATAAACTGCTAAATGGATGCTTTATTGAGCCTTTTGTTTCTGTAACTTCATAAACTTGATTACGAGGGTAAACTGAATGTGTAGCCAGAGGGGGAAACAACAAAAAGTACTGCAACTAAACTGGTAAAAATTAATGTTGACCAGCTGATCTTTGGTCACTCGGCATGTTATAATAAACTTAACCCACACCTGTTAAAGCCGAGTTACTCCGATGTTATACATAATACAATAACTTTACAAGGCAACATGAAGTTTGAACATACAGACAACAAGCTTGATTGAGAATTTTATTGTTTAAGAATATGCATTTACATGCACATTATAAAGCAAATAATTAGGGGAATATATACTTTTTCCAAATAGCATAAGCTTCTTTTGACCAAGTTAGAAAATAGACCTCGCACTAGTCTTCAAATAATAATATAAAACTCACAGGAATTTAACAGAAGAACATTATCAGGGCGGGAACATCCTGCAGCTGGAGGCTTTTTTGAGGTGCACCGAAACGCTTTCTAGTCGACATCACAGACTCTTGACTCCCACACAGCTCACGCTGAGCTCGGCTGGTTGACATCACAGCAAAGTAATCTGCGGTCAGCGCTGAAAATTCACAACAGCTGCTGAACGCAACATCTGATCCTCACAATGCTGATTGCTTTGGATAAACAGGGTTTTATTGCCAACAGGAGGCGACTAACAACACAGGTGAGCTGACTTTGGGGAAACATTTTCAAAATATTATTCCTAAAAATGACCCAAACAAATATTTTGGTCTTAAAGTACTGCCCCAAAATCAGGTTTAATGTAGTCGCCTGAGAGCAGTCTTTGGTAAGCTAAACAAGCTAGGGGGGTGAGGGTTTCATGCGTTTTATGAGGTGAATATAATTCATTCTCTCATGATTTTTACGTTTATCATTTGAAGACACACAGAATGAGGAAACAAAAAGAAAATAAAAACACAATACAAAGGATTTCCCCCCCCAAAAGGCACTGTGGGTCGAAAAAAAATATAAAATTATTTGCATTAATCATTTGCAAGGATTTAAGAAAAACAAAACACATTGTAGTTAAAATACACCCAAAGCTCTGAATCAAAAATTATATTTTGATTTGGATATCACTGAGGGAGAATCAAACATGTAACCCTATTATCATCATCATCATCATACATTCACTACTGAATACTAAATCACTGACAGATGTATGTGCTCAAATACACAAAGAGGAGTTTCCCATCGCACCTTTAACTATATCGGAGCTGTTTTTGCTATAAAGTCGATGCGTTCCCGTGACTGGACACATCTGCTCTTTCTAAGTAGTTATTCAAAAGCTTTGTTTTCTTATTGCAAATACATTGTTTGGTTGACTTTCCAGCCCTATAAAATTGTAAGAAATGCTACAGTTTCAAATATAAAAACTGGGCTTTTCTCAGTTCTGTTTACAAGGAATAACTTAAAATTCCCTTTCTTTAATATACCCCTCATAAATTCCATAATATACTAAAAAAAACTGCAGTGAAGACTTGGTTACATTTGCACAGGTGCAACCATAAACAAAACACTATTATTTCACCAGTGCAGACAGAGGCTTGTGAAGACAACGGCTGTCTTAAATCCACAATATTTAACAAAAAAAAAAAAAAAAGGGCTACGTTTTCCCACTTGATCATACTAAAGAGTTTGGACCCAACACAGGGCTTCGACATTAAAACCAACTTTCCCAAAAAGGAAAATAAAAATAAGCAAAGACAAAGCACGAAGAAACACGTTTAAAAACAAAAGCAACAATAATGATTTTTTTGCTTATAGGTGATTATTGTAAAAACTAAAATGTGCTACTGTACGGACTGGTCCCTCTCCGGTTCAACAATCCTTTAGCTGTGGTGTTTCTCACAGAATGAACTGGTGGCACAGCGGTGGACCACAGTGATGACGCATCCATCCCCGATTCATGCAAACCAGATTTTTGCAGAGGGGAGGATAGGTTCAGGCTTTAAAATAGCAGCTCAACTTGAAAAGAATACTAGACATTTTACTTTGCTCCTATCCAGCTTTATCACTTCTGCTTAGGAAAAGGGTAAGATCGGCCTCGAGCTCGGATCCACGACATCATCCAGGGGTCAGCTCTCTTTACAACCTGTCCACAGACATTCAACTCCACATACTATCGGACTTGCTGCTCCAGCTGATGCTTCAACAACAGGCTGAAACATCTGGTTCACACATGTCTTGCTTGTTCTGTCGCTGAAGAACAGAACCCACCGATCTGCTTTGACTTCACTGTGCTCCAGTTTACTTCATTCACAAATCTCTCTCCATCAACTTAGACCTCGACCCTCTCTGTAACTGTATAGACGGACATTCACGTAATATTCCTGCCTGCATCCACAGCAGGTAAAAATATAATTATACTTAAGATTATAGCCTTAAACTTGACCACCACCTTTCCAAGATGCATGGGGGGGGCTTCACTAAATTGTGAAGATAAGGCTAACTGAGCTAGCAGTGCTAACAACACCAACACCAGAAGAACAGGAGTGAGTTTCTTTAGATCTCTGTTTGTATACAGCGGCTCTTTGTTGGGCTTACAGGCTGTGCGGCAGTGTTTTTGGGGGTCTCTTTACTTTTCTCCTCCGGCTCTGCGTCCGCGACGGCGCCTCCGCTCTCCTCGCTGATGTACAGAAACGTCCCGCTGCTTCCCTCTCTGGGTGAAGCGGGTGGAGATGATGACGGCAGGCGGTGGGTGAAGGCTGCGTGGCTACTCTGAGGCGGATGATGCTCCAGGCGGTCGTTCTCCACCTCGGGCATGGGTGCGATGGCGACGTCGTTGAAGGTGGCGGTGGCGGTCGCGGGATGATGAGGGTGGGGGTCCGTCGGGGCGGAGCAGGGCGGTTGAGCCGGTCTTGAGGTTTCAGGGTCCGAGCAGCTGAGCTCCGACGAGAAGTGGCTGCAGTGCGAGTCGGCCACCGAGGGCAGGCTGCCGCTCAGAGACGGCGAGTCGAACTCGGAGGAGTTGGTGCTGCGCTGCTCCAGGAGCTGAGCATCCATGTCTCCCCGTGTCTCGTTTATTTTCGCATCCCCTTTGCCGCCGCCGCCGCTGCTGCTGCTGGCTCTTTTCCAAAGCTTCCCTCGGCTCTTCTTGCCCCCCGAGGCGGAGGGTTCCTTCGACCAGGGGGACGACGGGCGGCAGTGGTTGTCGTGCTGCGCGCAGCAGCAGTTGGAGGGACATGAGCACGTTCCACCGCTGGCACCTTTCAGGCCGGCAGTGCTGCTGCTACAGCTGGCTTCATCCAGGCTGCTGCTGGCGCTGTAGTGCCTCAACTTCTCCTGTTTGGACTCCACGTCTGCCTGAACGTCCAGACCGTTGTCTCTGTGAAATGAAATCACTCAAAATTAACCAAACGTAACAGAACAAATCATTTTAGCCTGCGTATTCATTAAGAATGAACTGTTTTTATGTGCTTCCAGCATCGTTTTCTACTAAAGCAGAAAGCATGCAGTATACTAAATACTGATAAAAACACACAATGACTTTCTTTCAAGCAATTTGACCACAGGGCTGAAACTGGCAAAAACGTAGTACTAGAAAAACTAGGACAGTGATTTCTTTTTTTGGTTTAAAAATGGGTCAGAAATGTGCTGATGAGTGTGGAACTGACCTCTCCAGAGGCATGTAGGCATTGAGGATGGATCCTGCCATGGCTTTTGTGCTCGCGTTGTCACTGATTGTCCCGAGACTGACGGTGGCCGACTCCCCGCTCAGACTACAGCGCTCCTTCTGGACATCAGCATGCACTTCCATCCTAAAAGTAACAATTGAAACAAAATATGAATTAATTTTACGTCTCGATGATTCACTGCATGCTTGCTTTATCCAGTCTAGCAGAACACAATACCATGAAGCCTCACTGAATATTAATATCTAAAAATAATCAAAATGCACTACCACTTTCTTCAAATTCCTAAACTTATATGAAATGAGGACTCTTTGCTGGTCAAACAGTAAAATTTTCTCAATGATCCTCCAGGTCCATTACCTGTTGTAGCAGCTGCCGGAGAGGCTGCCTGTGATGCTGGTCCCGGCGAGCGCCGTGGTGCTGGCGTTGTCGCTCATGTTGTCCCGTTGAGTGGAGCTCATGCCGCAGCGCTCCATGTTGCTCCCGCTGACGCTGAGGCTCAGGCCCGTCAGGCCGCCGACGCTCGCTCCATCTCCGAGGCTGGGATTGTTGAGCCGAGTCTCCGCCACCGAGGTTGTGTCTGAGGAGGAAGGGGGAAGCGGGAACAGGATGTGTAAGTTTGTTAATTAAGGGAAGGTTTTGACTGACAAAGAAGAGTCATAACTTATGTGCAGCAAAGAACTATTTGGCTTGGAGAAACCCCCCAAAAAGGAAGGAAACAGGTTTAAAAGGAGGAGGAGGAGGGAAATACAGATTGAGCCATGAAGAAGAATTAGGTCAGGCGACCTCAGATAACAACAGCAAACAAAGGTGATATTGAGGTCAGGGCTTATAAAGTTCATTCTTCTGCAGTTATATCAGTGACTTTACTGACTTTAAATCGACTTTAAATTCATCCTTGAACAACAGATTGATGAATTCTTGGGTGTGAATAAGTGTCATCACGTCTCGCACCTCACGTTCCCCGGAAAGGTTAAAGTCCCCGCTGTCATTTGGGCTCATTATTATCATCTGCGGTGTTGACAGAAGCTGTGAGGAATACAATCCGTCTCCCTAAACACCTCCCGGGGAAAGCAAGACGAGCTCGACCTCACACAGCCGTCAGTTTGACAGTGACAAACACGCGGTGACAGGAGAACCCACTGTCATTTCACGCCATTGCAGACGTCAAATACCCATCGACTGTTTTGGCATTTCACGGGCTATGAATAATCCACGTGTACACACAAAGGCACCGACGGATGTAGGTGTACTTCTGCAAGCCGAACAGAGTTGCATGAACACAACTCCTCGTGTCATGGTTGCTAAAAAAGCTGCTGGTGTTTTCCCAAATATTCCGGCGCTGTGCTGGACGTAAATCAAAATGATTGTGCCAATAATAACGACACATAAGCCAGTCTACGCCGACTGCACGACAGGAGGGTAAATGTTTATAATATATAAGAAAATAACTTACAATAAATGGAGAGATAAAGGTTTAACAAAAACAGCGGCACTGCTTTCGTTAGAGATGCTCACCTGTGGCTGCTGCCCCGCTACCTATGTTGTCGTTTTCGTCGTCGAACTCGATCCGCACCCCTTTGCCGCTGCCAGCGGACACTCCACAGCCGCCGCTCCTGCACAGCGAGATCGGGACGACTCCGTAGACGTACGCCAGCATGATGGGGACGCCGATGCCTACACACAACACAACACAACGTAAACACACACTTAAAACAGTGGAAGATTTATCGGGGTTCAACGGATGATGGATGATGCTTTTATATGGCTTTATACAAGTGACCCACCAAGAAAACCCTCATAAATAATTGAAATGGTTGTCGAGACACAGATGGTGAAGGAAAGAAAGTCAAGAGAGAGAATAAAACCCTTCTTCCTTACCAACAGTGACAGCTGCGACCACGGGCGACACGATCACAGACAGAGTCACACCGCCAGCTATCACCAAGTTCCTCTTGTGTTTGGAGATGTCTTTGCCCTCGTAGCGGTTGTGGATCTGAGGAGGAAAATCATTGTTAATTACCTTCAAATTAAATCACATTATTGGCAAATCGTGACTGTATTTAGATTATAAACATGTGCATTAGATGTCAAGATTGTAGCTCCATGTTTTCCAATTTATCTGAATAAACTGCTGGTTTTGACCCCTATCGATTCCACATCATTCCTCAGCGGTCTGGCGTTGTTAGCGCTCACCTTTCTGCCCACGTAGACCGGGATGCCAATGATCATCGCAGGGATGGCGATGCCGGCGATGAGGGCGATGCCCACGGGCGCGCCCACCAGCGTGCCGAGCTGCCAGAGGATCTTCTTCTTTCTGCTCCAGGGCTTCTTCCCCCAGAAGGTGCAGCCTGACGGACTGAGAGGATCGGAGGGAGAGAGGAAATGAGTTGTCAGGACAAACAGAGAGAGAGAGTATAATGTTTACCATAACGACTACAACCAGGGCTGAAACAAAAGTAAAGTGATAAGTACGGATGTAAAAGAAGACACAACTACATCTGAAAATAACTTAATTTTGATGTAATCATTCAATTTAATTCTTTGACTATTTTAAGTGCACAGCAGAGACAATCAGCTACTAAAGATGCATCACAAATCGAAATACCCACAAATACTAATAGATTTTGTTTTAAAAAACGTAAACTTTATTGTATTTGTCACATACTGCATTTACAGGTACATACATGATATTTGACCTCTACATTTAACCCATCTAACCCATCATTAATCAATTTTTTTAGACTAGAAAAAAAAACTATGTCAAAAACAAAATAAAGAAAACTAAAGACGTAACAATTGAAACTCTGGAAACTGCTTGTAATTGGACCACGGGTTAAAGATTATTTTGTCCAACTACTATTTCCAAAAAAAAAATGAAATTCAATGCAAGATCAAACCCCTCTATCACACCAGGTTTCCTGTCTACACCGCTGGCTCTAAAATAAAATAAAAGAAAACACTGTAAAGAAACACAACTGTAGTAACTACTGAGTGGTATTGAGCAGTTTTTTTCTCACCTTAAATAGTGCAGGTCAGAGATCTCCTTCATGCACAGCCAGCAAAACTCGCAGCCGCAGACAGCGCAGGTCATGTGATTACAGCTCCCATCGTTCATCTTGATGATGTACGCGGCACAACGGGGGCACGGCTTGATGTCATCGCCTAGCGGGGGGGGGGGGGGTTGATTTAGGGAGAGCAAGAGAAGCGAGTATTTTGGGTGAATAATCTATAGTGCGTATTGTGTGTGAGCCTTTGAGTGCAGGTGTTTGTTTGCGTGTTACCTGCGGCTCCGCTCTCTTGGCTGTAGCTGAGGGAGGAGGACCTGAAGTTTCTCAACCGGAGGCTTTGGGCCCTTTGTTGCCGTGCGGTGTCGCATGTCTGGTTGGGATGCCACAGCTGTTTGCAGTGGTAGCAGAACTCCGTCCCGCAGCCCTCGCGCCCGCAGGTGATCTTTGGGCAGCTGGCACAGCCAAACGCAATGACTGCGTAACTGAGAGAGAGAGAAAAAATAAATAAATCAGCCAAAATGGTGGTTAGTATTTGCTGGGAGGAGAGCATGGATGTAGTAGTTTAGCACAACACTAGGGGTCAGCAGGGTTGAAATGACAAGTATAGGCGTAGTGCAGGAGTATAAAACTAGAGCGGATAAAACCAAGGAGCCTTTTTTTTTGTATTTAAATACAAAAATCCAATAAACTTTCACAGTATACGCTGCTGCTGTTTACATCTCCAGGAATCCAACACCTTGAGTAGCATTTGTGACATAAACACATGAAAAGTAGCTGACTTTCCATGATGATTTCACCAACGAGCTCTGTTACAATAAATCAGTGCTGCTGGCACAATCAGTTCTGGGTGACTGCATGTCACCAGAGTTTCCCTCATCAATCATAACAGTGGTCTATCTGAGAGCTATTATTGAAAAGTGCACGGCATGACCGAGGCAAAGTCCAACATCCAACATTTGTTATGAACTTGACAAACTGGCACTATTAAAAAAATGTTGCAGCAGTTATTTATAACCCAACTGCCTCAAATAAATGTCTTTATTATCTGTGAAAATAATAAAATAAAATGGTAGCAACTGTTCCCTCTTGCTTGGTGACTCTCAAACCTATTATACGATGAGATATTAATAATCATGTTGTTGAAAGAAACACCTTAGATACTGTAGGAGGGAGTGCAGAGCACCTGGCCTGTTAATAAAGTAAGTTCATGTACGACAACCTCAGTTAAACCCCGAGATTGTTGCAGCTATTCAGCATGATCCCATAGCAGGGTTATCATGGGAACTTTAGAAACACGCGATAAGGTAAAACAAACACTGCTGGCTGACGTATCACTGTGTAAATGAACTAAATAAGAGTCTGCAGCTCGCATGAAACCTTCAGCAGATCAAATACTGTGAACATATTAAAGCTAAGAAATTTGGGCATCAGCTGATATACACACCGCGGCTGTTGGTTGATATTTACAGCCGTTTACTTATTCAAGATCTTGTTTAAAATGTATTAAGTCTTTAATCCAATAATAAACATGCACTAACATCAGCTGATACCAGACAATGAAGAAAGTGGTTGTTATGTAAAACTTTTGTTACTCAGTAGACAGACTTGTTTACTGCTATAAAAACAGACCTCTAATACCAACTAAATTACTTACAAATTCTTGATTGTAGAGTTAGTTTATCAGCCACAATTTTGATAATCGATTAATTCAAATGTGCTGCTTTTCCTTGTCGTGCATTAAAGTAAAATAATTTAATATATTTGGGCTTTAGACTGTTGGTCTGACAAAAAAAGACACTTGTAGACATCACATTGGTCACTGACAATTATGTCAGTTTTGGAGATTATAGGATAATTAAAAAATAATAATTAGTTGCAGCGCTACTTGAGAGATAAACAAAAAGTGCTCAATCTGTTTCCCCATGCACTGAGATCCAATCTAGTTTATCTAGTTTTCTTTGCATAGAGTAAAAAAACTAGAACTGGTTTCACCCTCACAGCGTCTTTATTTGGGGCACGGTTGATAAAAAGATAAAAGTTGTAAATGAGAGTAAGGTGAGGGTGGACTTTCTCCTGTGCTGTGGTGTGATGAAGGAAACAAAAACAAATGCACCGGTAACTGACGTCATGGCATCATTTTATTTTACGATGCCTTTTGTTTCTGTTTTTTTCAACGTTTCCCTATAAAACTGACACACTGTGCAGTCCAGCATCGGGGGTAATGTGTGTGGGCACCATATTAGACCTACAGAGCAGTCAGTCTAGACAGTTTCCAGGCGGTCTCCGCTAACACCTCGGTGAAGCAAACTGATGGCAAATGGTGTACAGGTCGTAAAGTGGATGGGAGAACTTCCAAATGGACCTTTCGGTACGTGCGTGTGCATTGAGCTACTGTGTGACACCAGTCAAGACTGCAAAACGATAATAATTTACAGCAGGACTTTTACATTTGACAACTGAGCTGACAAAACGCAGCCCAATAACCCGCGAGAGCAATTATACAACAATTAAGAGCGACAGTATTATTCGGTAGAGTGTGACAGTGAACCGGAGCAAAACAGATTAGATGACGAGAGCAAGAAGAAACGAAACAAGCTCATGAAAGAGCCATTATTCTAGCAGACAGGGTCAGCAGTGTTGTGATGCAACAAAGAGAGTGAGAGTGAGAGTGAGAGTGAGAGTGAGAGTGAGAGAGGAGGGTGAAGCCATTCCTGAATTCAGCAATCACTCAAAACTAAACTAACAATCATAACTGAATGCAGGGAATGTGGGTTTAAAAAATAGACTGCTGCAAATGCAGATGAGCGGTTTGGATTATTCTGGCGGTTGTCATGGCCTACAGGTGCGGTAAACAGGTAAAGCAGGGTGACCTAGTGAGCAGCACACAGAGAGCATAATAATGTTAGTTCAGGCTCCTGTGAGCAAACTGTTGAATCCCTACCAGCTCCAAACATACAAGAAAGACCCTGACCTGACCCTCACCTACACCGTCACCTCCTCGTGAAAGAAGGAAACCAGAACAACAATCTCTCCAACAGAGAACCAACAGAGTTTCGGTAGCTGAAGGAGCGGATTTACAGAACCCCCGTCTGACCTCGAGCTAATAATTTACATTACTAAATACTCCAAATT
Organism: Sebastolobus alascanus; assembly: GCA_916701645.2. Taxonomy (NCBI): domain Eukaryota; kingdom Metazoa; phylum Chordata; class Actinopteri; order Perciformes; family Sebastidae; genus Sebastolobus; species Sebastolobus alascanus. The sequence continues at coordinate 1,803,092 of CAKAOJ020000025.1, read as the reverse complement.
CAATACCTGGAAGTTTGTGTTGTTGTTTTTTTTGTTTGTTCTTTACTTTGGTCATTTAAACTGTTTTTAAGCTGTTCTGTTTTTACTTTTTTATGTTCTTCATTGTTTTACTGTTTTATTCTGTGTGGTACTCTTACATCTGGCCCTGCAGTCTTAAATAAATAAATAAATAAATAAATAAATAAGTAAGTAAGTTATAAAAAATAATATTATTTTTTAAAATAATTTTTTTGTATATATATATATTTTTTTAAATAAAACAATGTTAATAATTTATAAAAAATAAATTATTTTAGCAAAATGTGTTACTGTAAAGCCCTATGCAGATTTGTTTAGAAAGTGCTTTAGAAAGTAAATAAATTATGAAGATATGAAGGTAATGATTAGGACGATGATTATATTGCTAACATGCAAATCACTACCAGCTTTAGTCATTAAGTGGTTAGAAATAGGTCAGGTACGGCCTGATAACAATAGGCGTCATCATCACTTGCTGCTCCCGTCTTTTATAGCTGACTCATTAGACTGACAGAATAAACAGGTCTATTACTGCTACGAGTTATTTATAACTTCGACATCAACGCAGAAGCTGGCGTGAACTTCAAAAGGCCCGATTACAGCCTTGACGTTTCCTTAATGTAGCCGCTTACTGTGTTATTTTGGGACTCTTGTATTTGTTCTATCGGAAGTACGAAACATCGAGCACATCTCAGGTAACCGAAATAGAGATTTAAAAAAAAATATTTAATAAACCTTGTAGCCTGTGTGGAAATAATCGCGCATGCTTGGAGTTTTTATGGCTACCGGACTTTGTTTGGTGGACAATACTTGACGTATAAAATAGTTTCAAATTCGTTCCTACCCTTGAGTTACACCTGAATGTAAAGAGCAGGTTGTCCTAATGTGTTATTCTCCGAGTAGCCTATATACTCCCTCAGCTCTGGGTTCTTACCCACAGTCGGGGGCCGGGCACCAGCGGCAGTCGGGTTCCCCCACCAGCCACCTCCTCAGCATGAACTCCTCGTACTTCTCCATGAGGGCTCGGTTCCCCAGGATCATCTGGATGTCGTGGGGATTGAAGCGCTCCGAGCACTCGGGGCAGCAGATGTTGACGCGAGACTCCGAGATCTCGATGCGCAGGTACTGCCGCAGGCAGTCCGCACACGAGCGGTGGGGACAGGTCATGATGTCCGGGAAGCGGTCGCGTGCGTGGCGCAGTAGGCACAGAGGGCACTCCAGCAGCTCCGACGAAGAACCATACAGTGATGAAGTCGATGCTAAAGACAGCACAGAGGGGGCAGATTGTTTATCGTGGACAGTCTCCGGCTGGACGCTTTCTGCGCTGACGACGCTGTCCACTCCAGCTCCAGCTCCAGCTCCAGCCTGCAGAGTCCTGGACTTGCGCTTAGGGTCGCGGTCGGGCCGCCGCCGCCGACTGAAGAGCGAGTGGAGGGACAGGCGGCGCTTTTTGGGGGTCTTTCTAACTGAAGGGAGGCTGACAGAGGAGGCGGCAGAGTGAAGCTCTGAGCCGGTGCTGCCATGATGCTGCATGTGCAGGATGCTCATCGCGCCAGAAGGGGCGCCGCTGTCGGTACGACCAAGAAATCACCACATCGGGAGAGGAGATGAAGGAGTGGGAGAGAGGGAGGAAGATTGAGAGAGGGACAGGCTGGTCAGGGGAGGGGGGGGCTGGGCCGCTGTGGGCTAGGACATAGTGGTTGGTACAGGAGGTCTGGAAGTCTGCGGTGTGATCTGTCCCCTGATTTAAATCACAGTGATGTAGATGTTCAGATGTAGGACACCAACCTGAGAGAGACAGAAAAGAAAAACAGAACATCAGGTACAGAGCCAAAGCTGAATGCATTTACTTTTAATGTTCTGCGGCATTTGGATGATTCAGGATGCAGAACAACCAATCAGCTAGAGGTCCAGGGTTAAAAATCGGACAAAATGTAAGACAAGACAGCTCACACTGAGGCGTTTACTGGCTTGTGTGAGAGACAGAAAGACCATCCCTTTGATAGTTTTCTTGCAGGCGCGTCTTCTGCGTGCGTGTGTTTGTGCGTGCCAGACTGCCTACGTAAAACGTCTGCAGGCTTTCCCTGGAGAGCGTGTATTAGTCATGTGTAGGCAAAACAAGACAAAATCCTGTGTGTTTTTTCCCATCATAGATCTCAGATGTGGCCACAGATGTGTGTCAGTGCGCCTCTGGAGCGGCCACACCTTGCCTCAAGTGCTTCCACATGCTCTGATTTTACACAATATGAACAACTACAGTATAACTCGTCACGTTTTAGTGCGGCGTTCAAGCGCCACTTGTAGTGGATTTGAAGGATGGCTGTTTGAAGGCGATGCTGCGCAGAACCGAACCAAAGTAGAAGTGGTTAAAGTGGCATCGACTTTCAAGTAATGAGAAGCAAAGTTCATGCTGAAATAAACCAACGCAGTTTGTGGGTGTGGTGCTATACAGGCTTCCGTAGAGTTGACAGATCCAGCTAATGAATTTACATTACATTACATTACATTACACACCTCTGATTCTGTGCTGCATCACACTTTTTAGCAACAATAACACACCCAGATTCCAGATGTAAAAACGTGGGGAAAAAGCTGGATAACTGGTCAGTTGGGAAATAAGAGATTTGAATGCTAAACCTTTGCACTCTACAAGATAGTCCGCTTTAAAATCAATAACCATGGCCAACTTCAGGTTATAATACAGCTTTAAATCATGTGGTGTGTCCCCAGCTTAAAAGCAGGGCGGGCGATCTCGAAAAACTAGCAACAGTACACTAGATTTTTTTTAAAATGATCCAGCCGAAAAAACGAGCCCAGTGTTGTCAATTCTTTTACAATGAAAGTAGCAGCTCCAAATGTCCCTAAATCTAGAGTGAAAGTCGCCAAGGCTGACAGTCCGTCTCTTCAGGCCTCCCTCCAAACCCCCCAAAATTATCATTATGAACGTAAACTTATCATAATGAATGGCGAACATGGCTATTGTGTGTACTCACAGCTGTCAAGCTAGCAGTTTGTAGCCGACTCCGGTGACGTGCAACGAGTGCACGGCCATTGGACGGGTTTATTACAATCCCGCGACAGCCACAGATACCAGATTTTTTTTTTTTTTTTCCAGAGCATTTGATTTGTTGATTGCTGTCAGGATGTAATGAGAATTTCGACTAATATAAAAAAAAAATGTTTCTAAAATCTTTACCAACCCTGCCTTTAAGTGAAGAAAGAGTATGTTTTATTCATGTCCTCAAATTTGTCCAAACTCATCTCCCGTCTGGAAAACAACAGAACACAGCACTGCAGACAAACGACTGACAGTAGTAAGAGGTGCTGCAGCGGAGGGTTACGCAATGTTATTAAAAAAATACTTGCATCTCCTTGGAGATTCACCATGAGACACAGACAGAATTTAATTACGGTGTTGGTTTATTAGGACATTTCAACGTAATTATAGCTATTCCCAAAACATGTTGCACCCTGGTTAAGAGATTGCATCTAGTTTAACTTCTCACTAGGTTGAAGCCACAGGAAATTTGAACTGGGGCCGTCCCCGGATCGATTCCGACAAACCTACAAATATGAGAAATATCACTCCTCTGGCCGGTTTTTACGGGGGAACAACTTTCCGTATTTGTATGATACCGTGAGACTTGACATGTCCTCAAAACTACAGCTGCAGATTTATCTTTCAAAATCCTACAGCATAATACCGAAATGGCCAAAATGGAGCACAAAGACTGATTTCCCCCCCCCCCCCCATCTGTGTGCTCTAAACTTGTGTTTCGGTGTGTGTTTGTCATTAGAGACTAACGTCAGGAAAATTCCAGTGGGAGCCAAAAGGTGACTAATTAACAAGCAACAAATCTCAACTGGGACGTTCAATCCTGCAGCTCTCACTCTCATAACTTACAAACCTTCGTCTGACTGGCTGAGGTTTATCTCTCCTCACGGTGACACGCAGGCAGCAGTTAAGTTTACTGCGGCTACTTTAGTGTTTTAGACTTTTGGCTGCACAGCTGGAAGCCAGATTCAGTCTAAACACGTGCCCCGACTGCACGTGGTTAGACTCTCCTTCCTCCTCCATATCAACCAAAATTATATACGTTGAATTAATTCTGCATTAACATCTAGCACTGAGATGCATCTTGGGTGATTTGATCTAAAAATAGGCGCGAATGCACCCAAAACACACACCGACTCAAGCCACATTTGAGAGGGTGTGGAGGTGTGCCCAACTTCCAACCTGTGCTGTGCAGTGTAAATGGAACTCAAAGCTCCTAAACACAGACGATTATTCTATGTCAAACAACTCGGACAAGGTTTCAAAGCTGAGGTAGCAAATCAGTCCACTTCTCCAACTGAATATGGACAGGTGTAAATATGTGTTTTATCTGTTTAGCTGCAGTCAGTTTCCCACAGAAAAAGGTGAAGTGGAAAGCAGAATCTTATCATCATGTGATCACTCGGTGTGCGTTTGAGAGGCTCTCTGATGACGGGAGTAAACTGCAACTCATCTCAACTGGCTCTTGACACATTTGAGTTACAATCTCTAAGTATGGCCTACACCCTGCAGGGAAGCTCTCACAATCCCACCATTCTTGTGACCGAGCGGACGCTACTGCGCCTGCTGCTCCATGGGCCCAATGGATGCGGAAGATCCGGGTACTTTTCCAGTCGGAAGAGGAGACATTTTGGCATCATTCGTCACTGAGCAGCTTTCATAGGAATGAACGGGGCCCCGCCTCCAACGCTGCATCCAGTTCTCTTAATACATCCATGTTCTGATCACATCTGCTACACAAGAGCTCCTACAGTTTGCTATAGTGTTGTCAAAAATATCGAAGTAACGATAAATATCTATGCTGATAATTTGAAACGGTTTCAATACTCATTTTCTGCGGTATCGATACCCGGGTACCAGCGGCGCTTTCTGCTCTCTCATCTCTCAATCAGCAAGTTGACACACACACACACACACGCATGCGCACGCGCGCACACACGCACGCACGCACGCACGCCGCTATTTATCTTTTAATAAAAATCTGAAATTTGATGCCTTCAATGTTGCATCCGTTTTTCCCTGTGGTATCGAAAATGGTACAAAACGTCAATATTTTTCAAGGTATTTTATTGAAGCTAGAAATTCCAGTATCGTGACGACACTAGCGTCCTAGGAGTGGAATAAACTGTAATGCAGATGTAAATATGAGATGATGGATGTATGAGGCTTACTCTCTTAAGCAAACAAGCAGCAGTTATCACACTGGCAACACTTAACGTCCACGTAGGTACGCAAACTGGACAAAGGAGCTACAGTATAGTTGTCAGAGCGTAAATATGAGCTCTGTGTAAAGACCACATTCAGCAGAGAACAGGTCACTGACACAGGTCAACCAATCAATCATTAATCAACGGCCTGCTTACAGTGACTACATGTACTGCAAAGGTATATCGAGGACACTGGTGGGTTTTGGCCTCTTTCATGATAGTCTCACGACTGTTCCCTCGACATAGGGCCGGGCGATACGGAGAAAATCAAACATCACGATACGTTTGACCACATACCGCGATATGGATATTGAGACGATATTGTAGGGTTGACTATTGGTACTTTAACAAAATAAGATTTTTGATAAATAATCATCAGTACTGTGGATATAATGACTAAGTGGGTAAAGGGAAATAATAAAACAGCTGGAACAGTCTGGTAAGTTAAGAAAATCACATCACTTTACTGTGATTCAGCCTTTAAAACCAGGAAAAGACAACACTTATGACATATCATGATATTACGATATCCAAAATCTAAGACGATATCTAGTGTCATATCACAATATCGATATAATATTGATATATTGCCCAGCCCTACCATGACATACTAAATATTTTCTTCTCTTTCAACCAGTGAATTTGAAATTTGGGCACAAACGATCACAAATGATCTGGCCCTTTTTGGAGCAGATGTCTCATCTTACTTTTTTAAAATTCATATCAAATTGTCAATTTCCACAACTTGTTCAAAACTGACGAATGCCAACTGACATCATCAACCTAGTGTAAACCACCACCTTGATCGTAATGCAACAATAAGAGCCCTATAAAATATGGGCAGTGTAAACACCTAGTCCTTTTACCTCGTTTGAGGTCACATTCAAAAGGACCAACACTGCGATATAAAAGTGATAACGGGGCTGTTAGGACTTGGAAACAACACTTCAAGCAGTCAAGCCGCTCTCGATTCACAAGAAAAACACAACTGCGTTTTGAATGGCGGATGGGACAAGTACACAAGAGGACAAAGTAGCCGCTGCTACCAGACTGCGCAGACGCGGGAACAGTTGGGAGCAGCCGCTCGCGCCCTTTGTGGCGGCGACGCACACGCACTGTGCCGAAAGGCTCGAGATCGATTGTTGTCACCTGCCGAGTCTCACTGATCCTGTTTAACTGTGAACAAATAAGAGTTTAAAAAAAGAAGTCTAAACCGTAATTGCGTGTCATTAAGCCATTAGCACCGCTGCCAAGTTGTTAAGAATAATATGTTTTAATTGCTCGTTCTGAATGTTTAAAGAGTCACGTTTAAAACCCAAAGCCCGTACGTGACATCTGAAATGAAAGCAACACCGGTGGGTAAGGCGACATGAGATGATGTGAGGTGACAGCTTGTTGGCGCTACTTCCTCGAGGTTTGTCACGACGACTTTAAGTGGGTCTCCCTCGGAAAATAAGGTCACGGCGACTCAAAGACAGACCGCTGAATTTGGAGACATGGCGCAATACTAGTAGCCTGAAAAAAAAAAAAAAAAACTGTAAAACTTCTTGTGAAATAGGACCTTCACATTATCCGGTAACATCTTGCAACAACTTGCAAATTTAAATACTCAATTCAGTCAAGTAGGATGATCTTTTAATAGCAACTACTGAGCAATTCTAGCAGGAAATTTCCAGAGCTATCCTTGAGTACCGTAGCACTGAAGTGTGTCACGGACCAAAAAAATGCTTTTCTAATGATTAGGCTATCTGGTACTGGCTAAAGTGATGTCCTAATGCTATAGATCCACATCATAACAAAGCCTGATGATGTACTGGGTCAACTAGCCGAGTCACGTGAGCAAGAGGAAACTTTAACAAGACAGAAGAGCGATTTCAAGCAACCCGCAAGTCGATGTGAAATTACACTCCCAAGGCGTAATTAAACTGGAAAAGCCTGCCTCGGCACTGTACCGAGAGTGAGTGGGACTTTCCATGTGACTGCGGTCAGTGTGTGTGCGTTTGTGTTTGTGCACGCACATGCATGCATTCAAGTGCTGGGGACTCGAGGGCGATCACATGCAAACCGCGGCTCTCACACACACTGGGATGGTGTCCCAGTTCCTGAGACGACCCCGGGGCAGGAAGCCTGCTGCGGCACAATAAATGGTTTCAACCTTCCGTCAACTCTTGGAAAGAAAAGGAAAAAAAAAGAAGAGAGTTTGCACCAGCTGATGCTACATCATGATTACCATTGTAGTGTGATTTAAAATGTGCTGTTTTCTGTTTTTTTTTCGGGGAGTCGCACTATAATTTACATGTCGAGACGGACGGGGAAAAAAAATATAGTAACAAAATGTGTCACTTGGGGACGTAGTGGTGATGGTTTTAACAGATACGGCCCTCCAGACCACGGAGCAATAACACGTTGGCTCTTGCATCGCAATAAACAAAATAAATCCAGGTTTCCATTGCCTGCAATTTCGCGAAAAGACAATTAGCTGCGTAACCACATTGCAATGGAACGTTTTATGTTACAGGTCTGTGACTGCACACAGACTGTCGTGTCAAATTGAGTTTTATAAAGTTTTTTTTACACTATTAATAAGCTATAAACAGGATCTGACCCTCTCTCAACGAAACACACTTTCCTAAATATTCACATGAAAGATGGTTGCGTCTGAAATTCCATACTAACATGCTATTTAGTACGCTGAAACAGTACGTGAGATATTTTAGTATGTCCGAAACCTTAGTATGAAACCAATAGTACGCGAATTGCATACTACTTCCAGTGTAATATTACAGTATGCGAAGCTGGACACTACGGCAGCATAACTATCCCACAATGCAATGCGGTAGTGACGACAACGTTCATAACGGACGTTGACGGACAGCTCCGTAACATCAACAATGCTTCAATTTAACTGTAGAAAAGACGTAATATATATTTTAAATTAATTCAGACTTTGATTCTCACAAACCGTCGTAGTATTTCACATAAGCATACAGTATAACATACACACTTATTTTGACATTACTTTTCGGTGTTCTGGGTTGAACTCCCATCTTTCAAGAACAGGCCACACCCTTCATAATTAACCTATATCAAAACAAATGTGTTACATGCCTCTGGAATCCCAACGTCTGCATAGACCTGTAGTTTGAACAGACGCAACCCTCACTTCTGGCATTTCCTGTGGGTATAATTGGATTTTTCCAATCCCCTCCCCCGATTTTATGACAAAGCTGTGTTTGAGCTATCTCCATTTTTTTTTAACATCCCTGATGATACCGCAATTTCTGAAGGTGCACATCATGACACACCATCCAGACCGTACTCCGATTTTAATTCTTGGTTGACAATATTTTGATTAAAAATGGTGAGCTCCAGGGGGGTTTTAGGTCATCGGGAGTGTATTAAGAAGGAATCCCTGCTGTGTTTCTCAATGCTGAAGTCCTAATTTAGGGCTAGATGATGTAAGCGTCCTGGGGTTTTGTGAGTTTGCTAGAACTACCTTCAAAGAAATCCCACATACAATGATCAGCTTCTGAACTGGAAACGAGGGGCTCAAAGTTCTCCTGCAAAGTGTTCATCACGTACGCTAATTTCCGGTGACATTCCAGCCGGAGGACAGACTTCCTGGTCATGACAATGCGTTCAGTTATTACGGCGTGAGACGGAGGAACAGCTCAGAGACTGGATGACTAATTCCATAGAAAAGCTACTTCTTTTTTTTTGCTTACCTATACACATTTTGAAACGGTCACCGCTGCGTATGGCACAAGACATCCCTCTGAAGCAAATTAACACTGGGAAAGAAGTTATTGTTAGACTGCCCAGCATTCATCGGGTGTAGGCCAACTTTCTGTCAGCTGGACATCAAAATAAACCCCGCGGCTTAATGAATCTCTATGTAGCCTATTATCTGCCGGCCAAAGTGTAATAATAATGTCTGACGTTCAACACAGAGAGTGGAACAGGAGGCACTAGAGTCGATGCCTCTCTGAGGTTGCGTTTAGCACTATTTACAAAACAGTCTGATTTACAGCCAACAGGGCAAGGTACTTTTCCACTGTATCTGGTTCACTATGATGAGGCAGTACAACTAAAGATGGAGATGGAGATGCAATGATTAGGTAGCGAAATTCTCTACAGTATAAAAAATAGTTCATCGTGTCAAAAAGCAATTTAAACACGAGGTAGTATTTTGCCATTTCTCCATTCAGCACCATGGAGACGGCAAATAAAGATGGCTTGTGTTACAGAAGGGGAAATGCCATTTGTCTACTGCATAGATAGAGGGACATCTATGCTGCCCAGTGGGGTTCTGACAAGGACGATAAAGGAGAAGAGCCACATCGTGGATGTATTCTGAAAAGTCTAAAAGGTGCCGTTCATTCATTTTCAATGGCAGCTGGATTTCTTTGCAAAGAGTTTCTTGCACTTCTGTAAGCACTTCCTACTCCCAAGGGTTTGGAAGTAGCAAGCAGTAATTTACACTGCAAAACATCCCGGAATAAGCAGAGGACTAAAACAGGGTCTACAAAAACAAAATGTTTTCAGACATTTATTATCTATAGACATACTCTTGACACTTCAATCTCCATTGGGAGATCTTCATCTTATCTGCAGCCACGTGGTCGTAAATTCTTTGGAATTACCCCTCGATTAACAGGAATAATCAAGATAACCGCAGACTGTGATAACACTTCTTCTTATTGGTTCCAAGGAACAAAACATACAAAACGCAAAATGAAACCAGAAAAGCAGCAAGCAAAAATGATGTTAACGTGTTCGCTGCTATCTGTCTGTCCCTGGAGCACAAATTTGCAAGCTCATTCATCAAGCCAAAGGAAAAGTCAAGACAAGTGTCCATGTTTGTAGATAGAACACATTATTGCAAAAAAGGCAAATGTTTGCTTATGAGTCACAGCCCAACGGTTGATGGGTCGTGTGTGTGCGTGTCCCTGTCACAGGCTGTGTCACACTCACACCAATTGATTGAGAGGTGATGATCAGTAGATTATACAAATACATCTTAAAATAAAATGTTTTGATTGGCTATATACAGAGAACTTGAAACAGGAATATCAAACAGCCTATCTACTGGTATATGCACAGATAGGGGGCTGTTTCATAGGCACAAAAAGCCTAAAAGATGAATTTCTCCCATTTGAATACTGATTTTTTTTTTTTCACATCACGTACCAGATCTAATACATTGTTAATGAATTAATGTAAAATATTGGAAAGTATGATCATAATGTTGTCCCCTGCACAACACACCTGCAAATTTAGGTCAGTTAACCTGAAACTAGTTCAGTCTGGAGAATGCCCTAGTTATTTTTTTTTATTTATTTATTTATTTTTTTACAAATTAGGGGTGGGGGTGATGGTGCAAGCCCTTGTGTCAAGAAGTGACAAGAAAAGAGTAGCTTCCTGTATCACAAAAAAAGTATGGGCTCAAGGATATAATCCTTGGCTCAAATTATATGAGATGTTGGAATTTGCTTAAAAATAACCTTACATGTTAATATTTGTGCGTAAAGCTAAGAACAACACATTTATAATGTACTGTCTGTCATAACAAAACACATTACTTGGATTTGTGGCGGGAAATGCCACTGACGGGTAACACGAGTCCCAAAGTGTTACCAAACTTAGGAGCACAATTTCATTCGGGTTACATTCAGAAAGCCTGACACTGAAATTGAAGTTGAACAGTAACATGCCATTAGGAGAAAGCAATGCACTGTGACTCACTAGCTTCCAGTGAGGATGGCTTGGATTAATTTAGCAGGCATGCAATAAAAGTCACACATTAAATAAGGAAGGGACTGTGCCCAGTAGTTTAGCCCATGCACTATTCAGTCAGATATTGCTGACTATGCTATAAAAGTGATGACAGAAAAAACATTGAAAGACATAATTTCCATTCACTGAATTTAAACTTTACATGAAGACCACTCGCTGCAAAAATGTGAACCAAAAATAATAAAATGCCCAAAATAGGGCACCAAATGATGCACTAGTGTTGGGTCAATTATTAGTGCATATAACATATTAAACCTTAAAATAAATCCTAACTCTGACATTGAGATGCATGCCTTTACTGTAGCCACAGTCACCAGCCTCTACTCTAACGTTGCACTAACTCGTCCAAATGCATTATAAGTTTTGAATGCAATATAAATGTAAAATTATTATTATTATTATTATTATCATTATCATTATCATTATTATCATTGAATAATACAAACAACAAAAATACTCCATTACCAGTAAAAGTAACTCCTTTAAATGTTTAATTTAGTTATTTGTCTGGACCTGTCCCAGTGATTTATAGCGAGTAAATTCTGCTATTTCAGTTTAAACATATTTATGAACAACTCTTTTAAATCTTTAACCAGTGGGTGCAAAAAAAAAGGATGTTATTTCGCATCCCCCCCCCAAAAAAAACCCCCAACACAGGTAGGTTTAATAGAAATAACATGTTTTACAAATAGTGGCAAAATAACTCACAAGAAAATAAAACAAGGCACCATATGTTTGATCTGAGGCTCGGCACAGGAAGCACCAGATTGTGTTTACACTCTCCACCTGGCTAGCCTGCTATAGCTAACACAATCAAATTCTGCTAGCAGGGAAAGCTACTGCCTAACTTTAATCGCCCAAAGAGTTGCTGACCGGGCTGAGCTATGATGTCTGCCAGCTAACTCACTGCACAGTTTAATCGATAGTATTGTTTATCTAAGTGAGCGACCTTAACGGTGATAAAACTTTATCTGGTGCCAGCAGACGCTTCGTGCCGATCTGGAGTTTAAAGAGGAGCATTTACAAGCTAACAAAAGCTAAGAACTGCTAGCTGCTCGAAGAGGAGGAAGTTGAGATCTGTGTGATATTAAATATTAAATATGGCTGTAAAGATTATTCTCACACACACTTACCGTTAAGTTTCCACCTGATCTCCTTTTTACTTCACAGCCCGAGTCTACACCGATGTCTCCATCTCTCAGTGAGCAGTACATTTGTTGAAGAAAACTTCGCAGGACAGCCGCGGCGCATTCCCCCGAGTGACTACTGTTGTCAAGTCAGTGGACAACATAGATACAGACGACCTTCATACTTCCGGTGGGAATTGTCCGCTTTTCACAATAAAAGCCATCCATCCGGTTTTCAATACAGTATCATAGCCAGTAGCGGAAGTACACATATTATTTACTTATTATTAGGGCCCGAGCACGAAAGTGCCAGGACCCAACGGTGTCCTGGCACGAAGTGCGAGGAAACCTATTGTTTTTGCTCGGGTTATTATTATTATTATTATTATTATTATTATTATTATTATTATTATTTTTCTGCTGGAATATCGCATTTTTGAGGCCCTTAGGATGCACGAAAACTCTTGAAAATTGGTATGCACATCAGAAGTCGCGAAAATTGCAATGTTCTGTAGTGTTTGGGCTTGGGCGTCGCCAGCGGGCTCCATAGCGCCCCCTAACGCGTGGTAGGCCATAGTTTGAACAAAGTTTATCCTATATTCATGAAATTTGGTAGGCACATCCCGCTCATTATTTCGGACATATTCCTCATTGGGTTTCATTAGCCCCGCCCACCCGGAAGTCGGCCATCTTGAATTTTGTGCGTTTTTTATGTGTTTTCTGCATACTTTGACGAACTCCTCCTAGAGGCTTCATCGGATTCGTGTAAAATTTGGGTTGTATAACCCTCAAACTGATGTGATGCTAAATTGCGAAGGAATTTTTGATCGCTCGAACGGTGATGTCATAGGTCATGTGAGAAGACGCCATTTTGTCACTTTATAGGTCTGGAACTTTACGATACTCCTCCTAGAGGACTCAAGAGATCCATCTCAAAGTCGGGCAGCAGAATCTCAACACCTTCACAATGCTAAATTGCGAAGCTTTTGTGTTTTTGCGAAACGGCGTTCTTATGGCGGCGCGGCGAATTTCGATGTTTTGACATGACACAGGAGTCTGATTTAACTTGTCTTTACATCGTCCTATCTGTCCCAAATTTCACAAGCTGGATAAGAGTCCAGGCCTGAAGACATATATGTAACTTTATGAGTGATAGTCATAGCGCCCCCTACAGGAATAGGGAAAATGTTGTAACTTGACTTTACGTAGTCTGATCTGCCCCAAATTTCACAAGCTAGATAAGAGTTCAGGCCTGAAGACATAAACGTTTCATTATGAGTGATAGTCATAGCGCCCCCTACAGGAAACAGGAACATGTTGTAAAGTGAATATGCATTGTCCAATCTTCCCCAAATTTGACATGTTTTATAAGAGTCCCGGCCAGAAGACATATATGTGTAATTATGAGTGATAGTCATAGCGCCCCCTACAGGAAACAGGAAGTTGTTGTAAATTGACTATACAATGTCCAATCAGCCCCAAACTTGACATGTTTTATAAGAGTCTTGGCCTGAAGACATGTACGTGACGTTATTGAGTTATGGTGATAGCGCCCCCTACTGGCAATAGCATATGGTTGTGTACTGCCACCCACCCTCATAGAAGTGCCTTTAAAGGAGACCCCACAGATTCTCAACAGATCATTTACGGCAACGCGCGCCACACGCAGAAAATACCCTCAAACTGTTACGTGCGGTGTCCGACTTTCATGTAGTGCGCGACAGCGTGTTCCCCGACGTCCGCAAGGGGCGAGGGCCCGCTCATCGCTGCTTGCAGCTTTAATTAGGGCCCGAGCACGAAAGTGCCAGGACCCAACGGTGTCCTGGCACGAAGTGCGAGGAAACCTATTGTTTTTCTAAGGATTATTATTATTATTATTATTATTATTATTAGGGCCCGAGCACGAAAGTGCCAGGACCCAACGGTGTCCTGGCACGAAGTGCGAGGAAACCTATTGTTTTTCTAAGGATTATTATTATTATTATTATTTTTCCGCTGGGAGATCGGATTTTTGAGGCCCTTAGGATGCACGAAAACTCACGAAAAGTGGAATATGCATCAGACCTGGTGGGAAATTCAAAGTTCTGTACTGATTGGGCTGGGGTGTCGCCAGCGGGCTCCATAGCGCCCCCTAATGCAGGCAGTTTTCAGGAAAAGTTACTTCGATCTTCACGAAATTCGAGTATGTCATTGCTCACATCTTGAAGTCCGTCTTAAATATTTCTGAGATTTTTTCGGCCAACAGGAAGTCAGACATCTTGGATTTCCTGCGTGATTTTAAAATTTACGAACACATGTTTGAGGACTTTAGGATGCACGAAAACTCATGAAACTTTACACGCATATGCACACTAGTACTTACTTTGATTTGGTGGTGTAATTTGGCTTGGGCGTGGCATTTTGGCTCTATAGCGCCCCCTTATGTCTTTTAACCTTTACGCATACCTTGGTGTACTCGAAAACTCATGAAAGTTGGCAAAAAGATGGACACTTGTGAACTTTACGTGAATGTACAGCCATTGGGTTCAACGCGTTAAACGGGCTCCATAGCGCCCCCTACCGCGTGGAAGGCCATAGTTTCAACATAGTTCATCCTATATTCATGAAATTTGGTAGGCACATCCCGCTCATTATTTCAGACATATTCCTCATTGGGTTTCATTAGCCCCGCCCACCCGGAAGTCGGCCATCTTGAATTTTGTGCGTTTTTCATGCATTTTACGCATACTTTGACGAACTCCTCCTAGAGGCTTCATCGGATTCGCGTCAAATTTGGATGGTATAACCCTCAAACTAATGTGACAAAAAGTTGTTTAGGAATTTTTGATCGCTCGAACGGTGATGTCATAGGTCATGTGAGAAGACGCCATTTTGTCATTTTATAGGTGTTAAACTTTACGATACTCCTCCTAGAGGATTCAAGACATCCATCTCAAAGTCGGGCAGCAGAATCTCAACACCTCCACGACGCTAAATTTTGAAGCTTTTGTTTTTTTACGAAACGGCGTTGTTTTGGCGGCGCGGCGAATTTCGATGTTTCGACATGACACAGGAGGCTGATTTAACTTGACTTTACATCGTCCGATCTGCCCCAAATTTCACAAGCTGGATAAGAGTCCAGGCCTGAAGACATATATGTAACTTTATGAGTGATAGTCATAGCGCCCCCTACAGGAAACAGGAAAATGTTATAAATTGACTATACATTGTCCAATCAGCTTCAAACTTGACATGTTTTATAAGAGTTCAGGCCTGAAGACATATCTGTGTAATTATGAGTGATAGTCATAGCGCCCCCTACAGGAAACAAGAAAATGTTGTAAGTTGACTATGCATTGTCGAATCAGCCCCAAACTCGACATGTTTTACAAGAGTCTTGGCCTGAAGACATATCCCTGCCGTTATTGAGTTATGGTGATAGCGCCACCTACTGGCAATAGCATATGGTTGTGTACTGCCACCCACCCTCATAGAAGTGCCTTTAAAGGATACCCCACAGGTTCTCAACAGGTCATTTACGGCAACGCGCGCCACACGCAGAAAATACCCTCAAACCGTTACGTGCGGTGTCCGACTCTCACGAAGTGGGCGACAGCGTGTTCCCCGACGTTCGCAAGGGGCGAGGGCCCGCTCATCGCTGCTTGCAGCTTTAATTATTATTATTATTATTATTATTTTTCCGCTGGGAGATCGGATTTTTGAGGCCCTTAGGATGCACGAAAACTCACGAAAAGTTGAATATGCATCAGACCTGGTGGGAAATTCAAAGTTCTGTACTGATATGGCTCGGGTGTCGCCAGCGGGCTCTATAGCGCCCCCTAATGCAGGAAGTTTTCAGGAAAAGTTACTTCGATCTTCACGAAATTCGAGTATGTCATTGCTCACATCTTGAAGTCCGTCTTAAATATTTATGAGATTTTTTCGGCCAACAGGAAGTCAGCCATCTTGGATTTCCTGCGTGATTTTAAAATTTACGAACACATGTTTGAGGACTTTAGGGTGCACAAAAACTCATGAAACTTTACACATATATGCACACTAGTACTTACTTTGACTTGGTGGTGTAATTTAGCTTGGGCGTGGCATGTTGGCTCTTTAGCGCCCCCTTATGTCTTTTAGCCTTTACGCATACCTTGGTGTACTCGAAAACTCATGAAAGTTGGCAAAAAGATGGACACTTGTGAACTTTACGTGAATGTACAGCCATTGGGTTCAGCGCGTTAAGCGGGCTCCATAGCGCCCCCTAACGCGTGGAAGGCCATAGTTTCAACATAGTTGATCCTATGTTCATGAAATTTGGTAGGCACATCCCACTCATTATTTCAGACATATTCCTCATTGGGTTTCATTAGCCCCGCCCACCCGGAAGTCGGCCATCTTGAATTTTGTGCGTTTTTCATGCATTTTACGCATACTTTGACGAACTCCTCCTAGAGGCTTCATCGGATTCGCGTCAAATTTGGATGGTATAACCCTCAAACTAATGTGACAAAAACTTGTTTAGGATTTTTTGATCGCTCGAACGGTGATGTCATAGGTCATGTGAGAAGACGCCATTTTGTCATTTTATAGGTGTTAAACTTTACGATACTCCTCCTAGAGGATTCAAGAGATCCATCTCAAAGTCGGGCAGCAGAATCTCAACACCTCCACGACGCTAAATTTTGAAGCTTTTGTGTTTTTACGAAACGGCGTTGTTGTAGCGGCGCGGCGAATTTCGATGTTTCGACATGACACAGGAGGCTGTTTTAACTTGACTTTATATTGTCAGATCTGCCCTAAATTTCACAAGCTGGATAATAGTCCAGACCTGAAGACATATCTGTGTAATTATGAGTGATAGTCATAGCGCCCCCTACAGGAAACAGGAAAATGTTATAAATTGACTATACATTGTCCAATCAGCTTCAAACTTGACATGTTTTATAAGAGTTCAGGCCTGAAGACATATCTGTGTAATTATGAGTGATAGTCATAGCGCCCCCTACAGGAAACAAGAAAATGTTGTAAGTTGACTATGCATTGTCGAATCAGCCCCAAACTTGACATGTTTTACAAGAGTCTTGGCCTGAAGACATATCCCTGCCGTTATTGAGTTATGGTGATAGCGCCACCTACTGGCAATAGCATATGGTTGTGTACTGCCACCCACCCTCATAGAAGTGCCTTTAAAGGATGCCCCACAGGTTCTCAACAGGTCATTTACGGCAACGCGCGCCACACGCAGAAAATACCCTCAAACCGTTACGTGCGGTGTCCGACTCTCATGAAGTGGGCGACAGCGTGTTCCCCGACGTCCGCAAGGGGCGAGGGCCCGCTCATCGCTGCTTGCAGCTTTAATTATTATTATTTTTCTGCTGGAATATCGCGTTTTTGAGGCCCTTAGGATGCACGAAAACTCATGAAAAGTTGTATATGCATCAGAACTGGTGGGAAATTCAAAGTTCTGTACTGATTGGGCTCGGGTGTCGCCAGCGGGCTCTATAGCGCCCCCTAATGCAGGCAGGTTTTCGGAACAAGTTACTTCGATCTTCACGAAATTCGAGTATGTAATTGCTCACATCTTGAAGTCCGTCTTAAATATTTCTGAGATTTTTTCGGCCAACAGGAAGTCAGACATCTTGGATTTCCTGCGTGATTTTAAAATTTACGAACACATGTTTGAGGACTTTAGGATGCACAAAAACTCATGAAACTTTACACGTATATGCACACTAGTACTTACTTTGATTTGGTGGTGTAATTTGGCTTGGGCGTGGCATGTTGGCTCTCTAGCGCCCCCTTATGTCTTTTAGCCTTTACGCATACCTTGTTGTACTCGAAAACTCATGAAATTTGGCAAAAACATGGACACCTGTGAACTGTACGTGAATGTACAGCCATTGGGTTCAGCGCGTTAAGCGGGCTCCATAGCGCCCCCTACCGCGTGGAAGGCCATAGTTTCAACATAGTTGATCCTATGTTCATGAAATTTGGTAGGCACATCCCGCTCATTATTTCAGACATATTCCTCATTGGGTTTCATCAGCCCCGCCCACCCGGAAGTCGGCCATCTTGAATTTTGTGCGTTTTTCATGCATTTTACGCATACTTTGACGAACTCCTCCTAGAGGCTTCATCGGATTCGCGTCAAATTTGGATGGTATAACCCTCAAACTAATGTGACAAAAACTTGTTTAGGAATTTTTGATCGCTCGAACGGTGATGTCATAGGTCATGTGAGAAGACGCCATTTTGTCATTTTATAGGTGTTAAACTTTACGATACTCCTCCTAGAGGATTCAAGAGATCCATCTCAAAGTCGGGCAGCAGAATCTCAACACCTCCATGACGCTAAATTTTGAAGCTTTTGTGTTTTTACGAAACGGCGTTGTTGTGGCGGCGCGGCGAATTTCGATGTTTCGACATGACACAGGAGGCTGTTTTAACTTGACTTTATATAGTCAGATCTGCCCCAAATTTCACAAGCTGGATAATAGTCCAGACCTGAAGACATATCTGTGTAATTATGAGTGATAGTCATAGCGCCCCCTACAGGAAACAGGAAAATGTTATAAATTGACTATACATTGTCCAATCAGCTTCAAACTTGACATGTTTTATAAGAGTTCAGGCCTGAAGACATATCTGTGTAATTATGAGTGATAGTCATAGCGCCCCCTACAGGAAACAAGAAAATGTTGTAAGTTGACTATGCATTGTCGAATCAGCCCCAAACTTGACATGTTTTACAAGAGTCTTGGCCTGAAGACATATCCCTGCCGTTATTGAGTTATGGTGATAGCGCCACCTACTGGCAATAGCATATGGTTGTGTACTGCCACCCACCCTCATAGAAGTGCCTTTAAAGGATGCCCCACAGGTTCCCAACAGGTCATTTACGGCAACGCGCGCCACACGCAGAAAATACCCTCAAACCGTTACGTGCGGTGTCCGACTCTCATGAAGTGGGCGACAGCGTGTTCCCCGACGTTCGCAAGGGGCGAGGGCCCGCTCATCGCTGCTTGCAGCTTTAATTAGGGCCCGAGCACGAAAGTGCCAGGACCCAACGGTGTCCTGGCACGAAGTGCGAGGAAACCTATTGTTTTTCTAAGGATTATTATTATTAGGGCCCGAGCACGAAAGTGCCAGGACCCAACGGTGTCCTGGCACGAAGTGCGAGGAAACCTATTGTTTTTCTAAGGATTATTATTATTATTATTATTTTTCCGCTGGGAGATCGGATTTTTGAGGCCCTTAGGATGCACGAAAACTCACGAAAAGTTGAATATGCATCAGACCTGGTGGGAAATTCAAAGTTCTGTACTGATATGGCTCGGGTGTCGCCAGCGGGCTCTATAGCGCCCCCTAATGCAGGAAGTTTTCAGGAAAAGTTACTTCGATCTTCACGAAATTCGAGTATGTCATTGCTCACATCTTGAAGTCCGTCTTAAATATTTATGAGATTTTTTCGGCCAACAGGAAGTAAGCCATCTTGGATTTCCTGCGTGATTTTAAAATTTACGAACACATGTTTGAGGACTTTAGGATGCACAAAAACTCATGAAACTTTACACGTATATGCACACTAGTACTTACTTTGATTTGGTGGTGTAATTTGGCTTGGGCGTGGCATGTTGGCTCTCTAGCGCCCCCTTATGTCTTTTAGCCTTTACGCATACCTTGTTGTACTCGAAAACTCATGAAATTTGGCAAAAACATGGACACCTGTGAACTGTACGTGAATGTACAGCCATTGGGTTCAGCGCGTTAAGCGGGCTCCATAGCGCCCCCTAACGCGTGGAAGGCCATAGTTTCAACATAGTTGATCCTATGTTCATGAAATTTGGTAGGCACATCCCGCTCATTATTTCAGACATATTCCTCATTGGGTTTCATTAGCCCCGCCCAACCGGAAGTCGGCCATCTTGAATTTTGTGCGTTTTTCATGCATTTTACGCATACTTTGACGAACTCCTCCTAGAGGCTTCATCGGATTCGCGTCAAATTTGGATGGTATAACCCTCAAACTAATGTGACAAAAACTTGTTTTGGAATTTTTGATCGCTCGAACGGTGATGTCATAGGTCATGTGAGAAGACGCCATTTTGTCATTTTATAGGTGTTAAACTTTACGATACTCCTCCTAGAGGATTCAAGAGATCCATCTCAAAGTCGGGCAGCAGAATCTCAACACCTCCACGACGCTAAATTTTGAAGCTTTTGTGTTTTTGCGAAACGGCGTTGTTGTAGCGGCGCGGCGAATTTCGATGTTTCGACATGACACAGGATGCTGTTTTAACTTGACTTTATATAGTCAGATCTGCCCCAAATTTCACAAGCTGGATAATAGTCCAGACCTGAAGACATATCTGTGTAATTATGAGTGATAGTCATAGCGCCCCCTACAGGAAACAGGAAAATGTTATAAATTGACTATACATTGTCCAATCAGCTTCAAACTTGACATATTTTATAAGAGTTCAGGCCTGAAGACATATCTGTGTAATTATGAGTGATAGTCATAGCGCCCCCTACAGGAAAGAAGAAAATGTTGTAAGTTGACTATGCATTGTCGAATCAGCCCCAAACTTGACATGTTTTACAAGAGTCTTGGCCTGAAGACATATCCCTGCCGTTATTGAGTTATGGTGATAGCGCCACCTACTGGCAATAGCATATGGTTGTGTACTGCCACCCACCCTCATAGAAGTGCCATTAAAGGATGCCCCACAGGTTCTCAACAGGTCATTTACGGCAACGCGCGCCACACGCAGAAAATACCCTCAAACTGTTACGTGCAGTGTCCGACTTTCATGAACTGCGCGACAGCGTGTTCCCCGACGTCCGCAAGGGGCGAGGGCCCGCTCATCGCTGCTTGCAGCTTTAATTATTATTATTTTTCCGCTGGGAGATCGCGTTTTTGAGGCCTTTAGGATGCACGAAAACTCATGAAAAGTGGAATATGCATCAGACCTGGTGGGAAATTCAAAGTTCTGTACTGATTGGGCCCGGGTGTCGCCAGCGGGCTCCATAGCGCCCCCTAATGCAGGCAGTTTTCAGGAAAAGTTACTTCGATCTTTACGAAATTCGAGTCTGTCATTGCTCACATCTTGAAGTCCGTCTTAAATATTTATGAGATTTTTTCGGCCAACAGGAAGTCAGACATCTGGGATTTCCTGCGTGATTTTAAAATTTACGAACACATGTTTGAGGACTTTAGGATGCACAAAAACTCATGAAACTTTACACGCATATGCACACTAGTAATTACTTTGATTT
Organism: Sebastolobus alascanus; assembly: GCA_916701645.2. Classification (NCBI taxonomy): domain Eukaryota; kingdom Metazoa; phylum Chordata; class Actinopteri; order Perciformes; family Sebastidae; genus Sebastolobus; species Sebastolobus alascanus. The sequence goes on along the minus strand of CAKAOJ020000025.1, from coordinate 1,781,628 downwards.
GGTGGTGTAATTTGGCTTGGGCGTGGCATGTTGGCTCTCTAGCGCCCCCTTATGTCTTTTAGCCTTTACGCATACCTTGGTGTACTCGAAAACTCATGAAATTTGGCAAAAACATGGACACCTGTGAACTGTACGTGAATGTACAGCTATTGGGTTCAGCGCATTAAGCGGGCTCCATAGCGCCCCCTACCGCGTGGAAGGCCATAGTTTCAACATATTTGATCCTATGTTCATGAAATTTGGTAGGCACATCCCGCTCATTATTTCAGACATATTCCTCATTGGGTTTCATTAGCCCCGCCCCCCCGGAAGTCGGCCATCTTGAATTTTGTGCGTTTTTCATGCATTTTACGCATACTTTGACGAACTCCTCCTGGAGGCTTCATCGGATTCGCGTCAAATTTGTGTGGTATAACCCTCAAACTAATGTGACAAAAACTTGTTTAGGAATTTTTGATCGCTCGAACGGTGATGTCATAGGTCATGTGAGAAGACGCCATTTTGTCATTTTATAGGTGTTAAACTTTACGATACTCCTCCTAGAGGATTCAAGAGATCCATCTCAAAGTCGGGCAGCAGAATCTCAACACCTCCACGATGATAAATTTTGAAGCTTTTGTGTTTTTACGAAACGGCGTTGTTGTAGCGGCGCGGCGAATTTCGATGTTTCGACATGACACAGGAGGCTGTTTTAACTTGACTTTATATAGTCAGATCTGCCCCAAATTTCACAAGCTGGATAATAGTCCAGACATGAAGACATATCTGTGTAATTATGAGTGATAGTCATAGCGCCCCCTACAGGAAACAGGAAAATTTTATAAATTGACTATACATTGTCCAATCAGCTTCAAACTTGACATGTTTTATAAGAGTTCAGGCCTGAAGACATATCTGTGTAATTATGAGTGATAGTCATAGCGCCCCCTACAGGAAACAAGAAAATGTTGTAAGTTGACTATGCATTGTCGAATCAGCCCCAAACTTGACATGTTTTACAAGAGTCTTGGCCTGAAGACATATCCCTGCCGTTATTTAGTTATGGTGATAGCGCCACCTACTGGCAATAGCATATGGTTGTGTACTGCCACCCACCCTCATAGAAGTGCCTTTAAAGGATGCCCCACAGGTTCTCAACAGGTCATTTACGGCAACGCGCGCCACACGCAGAAAATACCCTCAAACCGTTACGTGCTGTGTCCGACTCTCATGAAGTGGGCGACAGCGTGTTCCCCGACGTTGGCAAGGGGCGAGGGCCCGCTCATCGCTGCTTGCAGCTTTAATTAGGGCCCGAGCACGAAAGTGCCAGGACCCAACGGTGTCCTGGCACGAAGTGCGAGGAAACCTATTGTTTTTCTAAGGATTATTATTAGGGCCCGAGCACGAAAGTGCCAGGACCCAACGGTGTCCTGGCACGAAGTGCGAGGAAACCTATTGTTTTTGCTCGGGTTATTATTATTATTATTTTTCTGCTGGAATATCGCGTTTTTGAGGCCCTTAGGATGCACGAAAACTCACGAAAAGTGGTACATGCATCAGAACTGGTGGGAAATTCAAAGTTCTGTACTGTTTGGGCTCGGGTGTCGCCAGCGGGCTCTATAGCGCCCCCTAATGCGGGCAGGTTTTTAGAAAAAGTTACTTCGATCTTCACGAAATTCGAGTATGTCATTGCTCACATCTTGAAGTCCGTCTTAAATATTTATGAGATTTTTTCGGCCAACAGGAAGTCAGACATCTTGGATTTCCTGCGTGATTTTAAAATTTACGAACACATGTTTGAGGACTTTAGGATGCACGAAAACTAGTGAAACTTTGCACGCATATGCACACTAGTACTTATTTTGATTTGGTGGTGTAATTGGGCTTCGGCGTGGCATGTTGGCTCTATAGCGCCCCCTTGTGTCTTTTAGCCTTTACGAATACCTTGGTGTACTCGAAAACTCATGAAAGTTGGCAAAAACATGGACACCTGTGAACTTTACGTGAACGTACAGCCATTGGGCTCAGCGTGTTAAGCGGGCTCCATAGCGCCCCCTAACGCGTGGAAGGCCATAGTTTGGACAAAGTTGATCCTATATTCATGAAATTTGGTAGGCACATCCCGCTCATTATTTCAGACATATTCCTCATTGGGTTTCATTAGCCCCGCCCACCCGGAAGTCGGCCATCTTGAATTTTCTGCGTTTTATGCATACTTTTACGAACTCGTCCTAGACACTTCATCGGATTCGCGTCAAATTTGGGTGGTATAACCCTCAAACTAATGTGACGCAAACTTGTTTAGGAATTTTTGATCGCTCGAACGGTGATGTCATAGATCATGTCAGAAGACGCCATTTTGTCATTTTATAGGTGTGAAACTTTACGATACTCCTCCTAGAGGATTCAAGAGATCCATCTCAAAGTCGGGCAGCAGAATCTCAACACCTCCACGACACTAAATTTTGAAGCTTTTGTGTTTTTACGAAACGGCGTTGTTTTGGCGGCGCGGCGAATTTCGATGTTTCCACATTACACAGGAGGCTGATTTAACTTGACTTTACATCGTCCGATCTGCCCCAAATTTCACAAGCTAGATAAGAGTCCAGGCCTGAAGATATATATGTAACTTTATGAGTGATAGTCATAGCGCCCCCTACAGGAAACAGGAAAATGTTGTAACTTGACTTTACGTAGTCTGATCTGCCCCAAATTTCACAAGCTGGATAAGAGTTCAGGCCTGAAGACATATATGTGTAAATATGAGTGATAGTCATAGCGCCCCCTACAGGAAACAGGAAAATGTTGTAAAGTGAATATGCATTGTCCAATCTTCCCCAAATTTGATATGTTTTATAAGAGTCCCGGCCTGAAGACATATACATGTAATTATGAGTGATAGTCATAGCGCCCCCTACAGGAAACAGGAAAATGTTGTAAGTTGACTATGCATTGTCGAATCAGCCCCAAACTTGACATGTTTTACAAGAGTCCCGGCCTGAAGACATATCCCTGCCGTTATTGAGTTATGGTGATAGCGCTACCTACTGGCAATAGCATATGGTTGTGTACTGCCACCCACCCTCATAGAAGTGCCTTTAAAGGATGCCCCACAGGTTCTCAACAGGTCATTTACGGCAACGCGCGCCACACGCAGAAAATACCCTCAAACCGTTACGTGCGGTGTCCGACTTTCATGAAGTGGGCGACAGCGTGTTCCCCGACGTCCGCAAGGGGCGAGGGCCCGCTCATCGCTGCTTGCAGCTTTAATTAGGGCCCGAGCACGAAAGTGCCAGGACCCAACGGTGTCCTGGCACGAAGTGCGAGGAAACCTATTGTTTTTGCTCGGGTTATTATTATTATTATTATTATTATTATTATTATTTTTCTGCTGGGAGTTCGCGTTTTTGAGGCCTTTAGGATGCACGAAAACTCATGAAAAGTGGAATATGCATCAGACCTGGTGGGAAATTCAAAGTTCTGTACTGATTCGGCTCGGGTGTCGCCAGCGGGCTTCATAGCGCCCCCTAATGCAGGCAGGTTTTCGGAACAAGTTACTTCGATCTTCACGAAATTCGAGTATGTCATTGCTCACATCTTCAAGTCCGTCTTAAATATTTCTGAGATTTTTTCGGCCAACAGGAAGTCAGCCATCTTGGATTTCCTGCGTGATTTTAAAATTTACGAACACATGTTTGAGGACTTTAGGATGCACAAAAACTCATGAAACTTTACACGTATATGCACACTAGTACTTACTTTGATTTGGTGGTGTAATTTGGCTTGGGCGTGGCATGTTGGCTCTCTAGCGCCCCCTTATGTCTTTTAACCTTTACGCTTACCTTGTTGTACTCGAAAACTCATGAAATTTGGCAAAAACATGGACACCTGTGAACTGTACGTGAATGTACAGCCATTGGGTTCAGCGCGTTAAGCGGGCTCCATAGCACCCCCTACCGCGTGGAAGGCCATAGTTTCAACATAGTTGATCCTATGTTCATGAAATTTGGTAGGCACATCCCGCTCATTATTTCAGACATATTCCTCATTGGGTTTCATTAGCCCCGCCCACCCGGAAGTCGGCCATCTTGAATTTTGTGCGTTTTTCATGCATTTTACGCATACTTTGACGAACTCCTCCTGGAGGCTTCATCGGATTCGCGTCAAATTTGGATGGTATAACCCTCAAACTGGTGTGACAAAAAGTTGTTTAGGAATTTTTGATCGCTCGAACGGTGATGTCATAGGTCATGTGAGAAGACGCCATTTTGTCATTTTATAGGTGTTAAACTTTACGATACTCCTCCTAGAGGATTCAAGAGATCCATCTCAAAGTCGGGCAGCAGAATCTCAACACCTCCACGATGCTAAATGGCGAAGGTTTTGTGTTTTTACGAAACGGCGTTGTTTTGGCGGCGCGGCGAATTTTGATGTTTCAACATGACACAGGAGGCTGATTTAACTTGACTTTACATCGTTTGATCTGCCCCAAATTTCACAAGCTGGATAATAGTCCAGGTCTGAAGACATAAGTGTTTCATTATGAGTGATAGTCATAGCGCCCCCTACAGGAAACAGGAAAATGTTGTAAGTTGACTATGCATTGTCGAATCAGCCCCAAACTTGACATGTTTTACAAGAGGCCCGGCCTGAAGACATATCCCTGCCGTCATTGAGTTATGGTGATAGCGCCACCTACTGGCAATAGCATATGGTTGTGTACTGCCACCCACCCTCATAGAAGTGCCTTTAAAGGATACCCCATAGGTTCTCAGCAGGTCATTTACGGCAACGCGCGCCACACGCAGAAAATTCCCTCAAACCGTTACGTGCGGTGTCCGACTTTCATGAAGTGGGCGACAGCGTGTTCCCCGACGTCCGCAAGGGGCGAGGGCCCGCTCATCGCTGCTTGCAGCTTTAATTATTATTATTATTTTTCCGCTGGGAGATCGCGTTTTTGAGGCCTTTAGGATGTACGAAAACTCATGAAAAGTGGAATATGCATCAGACCTGGTGGGAAATTCAAAGTTCTGTACTGATTGGGCCCGGGTGTCGCCAGCGGGCTCCATAGCGCCCCCTAATGCAGGCAGTTTTCAGGAAAAGTTACTTCGATCTTTACGAAATTCGAGTATGTCATTGCTCACATCTTGAAGTCCGTCTTAAATATTTATGAGATTTTTTCGGCCAACAGGAAGTCAGACATCTTGGATTTCCTGCGTGATTTTAAAATTTACGAACACATGTTTGAGGACTTTCGGATGCACAAAAACTCATGAAACTTTACACGCATATGCACACTAGTACTTACTTTGATTTGGTGGTGTAATTTGGCTTGGGCGTGGCATGTTGGCTCTCTAGCGCCCCCTTATGTCTTTTAGCCTTTACGCATACCTTGGTGTACTCGAAAACTCATGAAAGTTGGCAAAAACATGGACACCTGTGAACTGTACGTGAATGTACAGCTATTGGGTTCAGCGCGTTAAGCGGTCTCTATAGCGCCCCCTACCGCGTGGAAGGCCATAGTTTGAACATAGTTGATCCTATATTCATCAAATTTGGTAGGCACATCACGCTCATTATTTCAGACATATTCCTCATTGGGTTTCATTAGCCATGCCCACCCGGAAGTCGGCCATCTTGAATTTTGTGCGTTTTTCATGCATTTTACGCATACTTTGACGAACTCCTCCTAGAGGCTTCATCGGATTCGCGTCAAATTTGGATGGTATAACCCTCAAACTAATGTGACAAAAAGTTGTTTAGGAATTTTTGATCGCTCGAACGGTGATGTCATAGGTCATGTGAGAAGACGCCATTTTGTCATTTTATAGGTGTTAAACTTTACGATACTCCTCCTAGAGGATTCAAGAGATCCATCTCAACGTCGGGCAGCAGAATCTCAACACCTCCACGACGCTAAATTTTGAAGCTTTTATGTTTTTGCGAAACGGCGTTGTTGTAGCGGCGCGGCGAATTTCGATGTTTCGACATGACATAGGAGTCTGATTTAACTTGACTTTACATCGTCCGATCTGCCCCAAATTTCACAAGCTGGATAACAGTCCAGGCCTGAAGACATATATGTAACTTTATGAGTGATAGTCATAGCGCCCCCTACAGGAAACAGGAAAATGTTGTAACTTGACTTTACATAGTCTGATCTGCCCCAAATTTCACAAGCTGGATAATACTCCAGACCTGAAGACATATCTGTGTAATTATGAGTGATAGTCATAGCGCCCCCTACAGGAAACAGGAAAATGTTATAAATTGACTATACATTGTCCAATCAGCCCCAAACTTGACATGTTATATTAGAGTCCCGGCCTGAAGACATATATGTGTAATTATGAGTGATAGTCATAGCGCCCCCTAAAGGAAACAGGAAGTTGTTGTAAATTGACTATACATGGTTCAATCAGCCCCAAACTTGACATGTTTTATAAGAGTCCCGGTCTGAAGACATATCCCTGCCGTTATTGAGTTATGGTGATAGCGCCACCTACTGGCAATAGCATATGGTTGTGTACTGCCACCCACCTTCATAGAAGTGCCTTTAAAGGATACCCCATAGGTTCTCAGCAGGTCATTTACGGCAACGCGCGCCACGCGCAAAAAATTCCCTCAAACCGTTACGTGCTGTTTCCGACTTTCATGAAGTGGGCGACAGCGTGTTCCCCGAAGTTCGCAAGGGGCGAGGGCCCGCTCATCGCTGCTTGCAGCTTTAATTAGGGCCCGAGCACGAAAGTGCCAGGACCCAACGGTGTCCTGGCACGAAGTGCGAGGAAACCTATTGTTTTTGCTCGGGTTATTATTATTATTATTTTTCTGCTGGAATATCGCGTTTTTGAGGCCCTTAGGATGCACGAAAACTCATGAAAAGTTGTATATGCATCAGAACTGGTGGGAAATTCAAAGTTCTGTACTGATTGTGCTTGGGTGTCGCCAGAGGGCTCTATAGCGCCCCCTAATGCAGGCAGGTTTTCGGAACAAGTTACTTCGATCTTCACGAAATTCGAGTATGTCATTGCTCACATCTTGAAGTCCGTCTTAAATATTTCTGAGATTTTTTCGGCCAACAGGAAGTCAGACATCTTGGATTTCCTGCGTGATTTTAAAATTTACGAACACATGTTTGAGGACTTTAGGATGCACAAAAACTCATGAAACTTTACACGTATATGCACACTAGTACTTACTTTGATTTGGTGGTGTAATTTGGCTTGGGCGTGGCATGTTGGCTCTCTAGCGCCCCCTTATGTCTTTTAGCCTTTACGCATACCTTGTTGTACTCGAAAACTCATGAAATTTGGCAAAAACATGGACACCTGTGAACTGTACGTGAATGTACAGCCATTGGGTTCAGCGCGTTAAGCGGGCTCCATAGCGCCCCCTACCGCGTGGAAGGCCATAGTTTCAACATAGTTGATCCTATGTTCATGAAATTTGGTAGGCACATCCCGCTCATTATTTCAGACATATTCCTCATTAGGTTTCATTAGCCCCGCCCACCCGGAAGTCGGCCATCTTGAATTTTGTGCGTTTTTCATGCATTTTACGCATACTTTGACGAACTCCTCCTGGAGGCTTCATCGGATTCGCGTCAAATTTGGATGGTATAACCCTCAAACTAATGTGACAAAAAGTTGTTTAGGAATTTTTGATCGCTCGAACGGTGATGTCATAGGTCATGTGAGAAGACGCCATTTTGTCATTTTATAGGTGTTAAACTTTACGATACTCCTCCTAGAGGATTCAAGAGATCCATCTCAAAGTCGGGCAGCAGAATCTCAACACCTTCACGATGATAAATTTTGAAGCTTTTGTGTTTTTACGAAACGGCGTTGTTGTAGCGGCGCGGCGAATTTCGATGTTTCGACATGACACAGGAGGCTGTTTTAACTTGACTTTATATTGTCAGATCTGCCCCAAATTTCACAAGCTGGATAATAGTCCAGACCTGAAGACATATCTGTGTAATTATGAGTGATAGTCATAGCGCCCCCTACAGGAAACAGGAAAATGTTATAAATTGACTATACATTGTCCAATCAGCTTCAAACTTGACATGTTTTATAAGAGTTCAGGCCTGAAGACATATCTGTGTAATTATGAGTGATAGTCATAGCGCCCCCTACAGGAAACAAGAAAATGTTGTAAGTTGACTATGCATTGTCGAATCAGCCCCAAACTTGACATGTTTTACAAGAGTCTTGGCCTGAAGACATATCCCTGCCGTTATTGAGTTATGGTGATAGCGCCACCTACTGGCAATAGCATATGGTTGTGTACTGCCACCCACCCTCATAGAAGTGCCTTTAAAGGATGCCCCACAGGTTCTCAACAGGTCATTTACGGCAACGCGCGCCACACGCAGAAAATACCCTCAAACCGTTACGTGCGGTGTCCGACTCTCATGAAGTGGGCGACAGCGTGTTCCCCGACGTTCGCAAGGGGCGAGGGCCCGCTCATTGCTGCTTGCAGCTTTAATTATGGCCCGAGCACGAAAGTGCCAGGACCCAACGGTGTCCTGGCACGAAGTGCGAGGAAACCTATTGTTTTTCTAAGGATTATTATTATTAGGGCCCGAGCACGAAAGTGCCAGGACCCAACGGTGTCCTGGCACGAAGTGCGAGGAAACCTATTGTTTTTCTAAGGATTATTATTATTATTATTATTATTTTTCCGCTGGGAGATCGCGTTTTTGAGGCCTTTAGGATGCACGAAAACTCATGAAAAGTGGAATATGGATCAGACCTGGTGGGAAATTCAAAGTTCTGTACTGATTGGGCTCGGGTGTCGCCAGCGGGCTCTATAGCGCCCCCTAATGCAGGCAGTTTTCAGGAAAAGTTACTTCGATCTTCACGAAATTCGAGTATGTCATTGCTCACATCTTGAAGTCCGTCTTAAATATTTCTGAGATTTTTTCGGCGAACAGGAAGTCAGCCATCTTGGATTTCCTGCGTGATTTTAAAATTTACGAACACATGTTTGAGGACTTTAGGATGCACGAAAACTAGTGAAACTTTACACGCATATGCACACTAGTACTTACTTTGATTTGGTGGTGTAATTGGGCTTGGGTGTGGCACGTTGGCTCTACAGCGCCCCCTTATGTCTTTTAGCCTGTGACATACCTTGGTATACTCGAAAACTCATGAAAGTTTGCAAAAAGATGGACACCTGTGAACTTTACGTGAATGTACAGCCATTGGGTTGAGCACGTTAAGCGGGCTCCATAGCGCCCCCTACCGCGTGGAAGGCCATAGTTTGAACATAGTTGATCCTATATTCATGAAATTTGGTAGGCACATCCCGTTCATTATTTCAGACATATTCCTCATTGGGTTTCATTAGCCCCGCCCACCCGGAAGTCGGCCATCTTGAATTTTGTGCGTTTTTCATGCATTTTACGCATACTTTGACGAACTCCTCCTAGAGGCTTCATCGGATTCGCGCCAAATTTGGATGGTATAACCCTCAAACTAATGTGACAAAAACTTGTTTAGGAATTTTTGATCGCTCGAACGGTGATGTCATAGGTCATGTGAGAAGACGCCATTTTGTCATTTTATAGGTGTGAAACTTTACGATACTCCTCCTAGAGGATTCAAGAGATCCATCTCAAAGTCGGGCAGCAGAATCTCAACACCTCCACGATGCTAAATTGCGAAGCTTTTGTGTTTTTGCGAAACGGCGTTCTTGTGGCGGCGCGGCGAATTTCGATGTTTTGACATGACACAGGAGTCTGATTTAACTTGACTTTACATCGTCTGATCTGCCCCAAATTTCACAAGCTGGATAAGAGTCCAGGCCTGAAGACATATATGTAACTTTATGAGTGATAGTCATAGCGCCCCCTACAGGAATAGGGAAAATGTTGTAACTTGACTTTACGTAGTCCGATCTGCCCCAAATTTCACAAGCTGGATAAGAGTTCAGGCCTGAAGACATATATGTAACTTTATGAGTGATAGTCATAGCGCCCCCTACAGGAAACAGGAAAATGTTGTAAATTGACTATGCATTGTCCAATAATCCCCAAATTTAACATGTTTCATAAGAGTCTTGGCCTGAAGACATATATGTGTAAATATGAGTGATAATCATAGCGCCCCCTACAGGAAACAGGAAGTTGTTGTAAATTGACTATACATTGTCCAATCAGCCCCAAACTTGACATGTTTTATAAGAGTCTTGGCCTGAAGACATATCCCTGCCGTTATTGAGTTATGGTGATTGCGCCAACTACTGGCAATAGCATTGTATACTGCCACCCACCCTCATAGAAGTGCCTTTAAAGGATGCCCCACAGGTTCTCAACAGGTCATTTACGGCAACGCGTGCCCCACGCAGAAAATACCCTCAAACTGTTACATGCAGTGTCCGACTTTCATGTAGTGCGCGACAGCGTGTTCCCCGACGTCCGCAAGGGGCGAGGGCCCGCTCATCGCTGCTTGCAGCTTTAATTATTATTATTTTTCCGCTGGGAGATCGCGTTTTTGAGGCCTTTAGGATGTACGAAAACTCATGAAAAGTGGAATATGCATCAGACCTGGTGGGAAATTCAAAGTTCTGTACTGATTGGGCCCGGGTGTCGCCAGCGGGCTCCATAGCGCCCCCTAATGCAGGCAGTTTTCAGGAAAAGTTACTTCGATCTTTACGAAATTCGAGTATGTCATTGCTCACATCTTGAAGTCCGTCTTAAATATTTATGAGATTTTTTCGGCCAACAGGAAGTCAGACATCTTGGATTTCCTGCGTGATTTTAAAATTTACGAACACATGTTTGAGGACTTTCGGATGCACAAAAACTCATGAAACTTTACACGCATATGCACACTAGTACTTACTTTGATTTGGTGGTGTAATTTGGCTTGGGCGTGGCATGTTGGCTCTCTAGCGCCCCCTTATGTCTTTTAGCCTTTACGCATACCTTGGTGTACTCGAAAACTCATGAAAGTTGGCAAAAACATGGACACCTGTGAACTGTACGTGAATGTACAGCTATTGGGTTCAGCGCGTTAAGCGGTCTCTATAGCGCCCCCTACCGCGTGGAAGGCCATAGTTTGAACATAGTTGATCCTATATTCATCAAATTTGGTAGGCACATCCCGCTCATTATTTCAGACATATTCCTCATTGGGTTTCATTAGCCACGCCCACCCGGAAGTCGGCCATCTTGAATTTTGTGCGTTTTTCATGCATTTTACGCATACTTTGACGAACTCCTCCTAGAGGCTTCATCGGATTCGCGTCAAATTTGGATGGTATAACCCTCAAACTAATGTGACAAAAAGTTGTTTAGGAATTTTTGATCGCTCGAACGGTGATGTCATAGGTCATGTGAGAAGACGCCATTTTGTCATTTTATAGGTGTTAAACTTTACGATACTCCTCCTAGAGGATTCAAGAGATCCATCTCAAAGTCGGGCAGCAGAATCTCAACACCTCCACGACGCTAAATTTTGAAGCTTTTATGTTTTTGCGAAACGGCGTTGTTGTAGCGGCGCGGCGAATTTCGATGTTTCGACATGACACAGGAGTCTGATTTAACTTGACTTTACATCGTCCGATCTGCCCCAAATTTCACAAGCTGGATAACAGTCCAGGCCTGAAGACATATATGTAACTTTATGAGTGATAGTCATAGCGCCCCCTACAGGAAACAGGAAAATGTTGTAACTTGACTTTACATAGTCTGATCTGCCCCAAATTTCACAAGCTGGATAATACTCCAGACCTGAAGACATATCTGTGTAATTATGAGTGATAGTCATAGCGCCCCCTACAGGAAACAGGAAAATGTTATAAATTGACTATACATTGTCCAATCAGCCCCAAACTTGACATGTTATATTAGAGTCCCGGCCTGAAGACATATATGTGTAATTATGAGTGATAGTCATAGCGCCCCCTAAAGAAAACAGGAAGTTGTTGTAAATTGACTATACATGGTTCAATCAGCCCCAAACTTGACATGTTTTATAAGAGTCCCGGTCTGAAGACATATCCCTGCCGTTATTGAGTTATGGTGATAGCGCCACCTACTGGCAATAGCATATGGTTGTGTACTGCCACCCACCTTCATAGAAGTGCCTTTAAAGGATACCCCATAGGTTCTCAGCAGGTCATTTACGGCAACGCGCGCCACGCGCAGAAAATTCCCTCAAACCGTTACGTGCTGTTTCCGACTTTCATGAAGTGGGCGACAGCGTGTTCCCCGACGTCCGCAAGGGGCGAGGGCCCGCTCATCGCTGCTTGCAGCTTTAATTATTATTATTTTTCTGCTGGAATATCGCGTTTTTGAGGCCCTTAGGATGCACGAAAACTCACGAAAAGTGGAATATGCATCAGAACTGGTGGGAAATTCAAAGTTCTGTACTGATTGGGCTCGGGTGTCGCCAGCGGGCTCTATAGCGCCCCCTAATGCAGGCAGGTTTTCGGAACAAGTTACTTCGATCTTCACGAAATTCGAGTATGTCATTGCTCACATCTTGAAGTCCGTCTTAAATATTTATGAGATTTTTTCGGCCAACAGGAAGTCAGCCATCTTGGATTTCCTGCGTGATTTTAAAATTTACGAACACATGTTTGAGGACTTTAGGATGCACAAAAACTCATGAAACTTTACACGCATATGCACACTAGTACTTACTTTGATTTGGTGGTGTAATTGGGCTTGGGCGTGGCATGTTGGCTCTCTAGCACCCCCTTATGTCTTTTAGCCTTTACGCATACCTTGGTTTACTCGAAAACTCATGAAAGTTGGCGAAAAGGTGGACACCTGTAAACTTTACGTGAATGTACAGCCATTGGAATCAACGCGTTAAGCGGGCTCCATAGCGCCCCCTACCGCGCGGAAGGCCATAGTTTGAACATAGTTGATCCTATATTCATGAAATTTGGTAGGCACATCCCGCTCATTATTTCAGACATATTCCTCATTGGGTTTCATTAGCCCCGCCCACCCGGAAATCGGCCATCTTGAATTTTGTGCATTTTTCATGCATTTTATGCATACTTTTACGAACTCCTCCTAGACGCTTCATCGGATTCGCGTCAAATTTGGATGGTATAACCCTCAAACTAATGTGACAAAAAGTTGTTTAGGAATTTTTGATCGCTCGAACGGTGATGTCATAGATCATGTGAGAAGACGCCATTTTGTCATTTTATAGGTGTGAAACTTTACGATACTCCTCCTAGAGGATTCAAGAGATCCATCTCAAAGTCGGGCAGCAGAATCTCAACACCTCCACGACGCTAATTTGCGAAGCTTTTGTGTTTTTACGAAACGGCGTTGTTTTGGCGGCGCGGCGAATTTCGATGTTTCGACATGACACAGGAGGCTGATTTAACTTGACTTTACATTGTCCGATCTGCCCCAAATTTCACAAGCTGGATAAGAGTACAGGCCTGAAGACATATATGTAACTTTATGAGTGATAGTCATAGCGCCCCCTACAGGAAACAGGAAAATGTTGTAACTTGACTATACATTGTCTAATAAGCCCCAAACTTGACATGTTTCATAAGAGTCCCGGCCTGAAGACATATATGTGTAAATATGAGTGATGATCATAGCGCCCCCTACAGGAAACAGGAAGTTGTTGTAAATTGACTATACATTGTCCAATCAGCCCCAAACTTGACATGTTTTATAAGAGTCTTGGCCTGAAGACATATCCCTGCCGTTATTGAGTTATGGTGATTGCGCCACCTACTGGCAATAGCATATGGCTGTGTACTGCCACCCACCCTCATAGAAGTGCCTTTAAAGGATACCCCACAGGTTCTCAACAGGTCATATATGGCAACGCGCGCCCCACGCAGAAAATACCCTCAAACTGTTACGTGCAGTGTTTCATGAAGTGCGCGACAGCGTGTTCCCCAACGTCCGCAGGGGCGAGGGCCCGCTCATCGCTGCTTGCAGCTTTAATTATTATTATTATTATTATTATTATTATTATTATTATTATTATTATCTTTATTATTATTATTATCATTATTATTATTATTATTATTATTATTATTATTATCATTATTATTATTATTGTTATTATTACTATTATTATTATTATCATTATTATTATCATTATTATTATTAGTATTAGTATTATTATTAATATTATTATTATCATTTTTATTATTATTATTATTATTATAATTATCATGATCATTATCATTATTATTATTATTATTATTATTATTATTATTATCATTATCATTATTATTATTATTATTATTATTATTATTATTATCATTATTATTATTATTATTATTATTATTATTATTATTATCATTATTATTATTATCATTAAATAATACAAACAACTAAAATACTCCATTACCAGTAAAAGTAACTCCTTTAAATGTTTAATTTAGTAAAAGTGAAAGGTGTTAACAACAAAATATACTTAAAGTGAAAATAAAAGCACCAAATCGCAAATCGACTACTTTCTTCTTTTCTTTTTTTTTTACAGTTAATTTGCCATCGCAGCTCATCTAAAAACGAAGAATTAAAAACTAAAATACACATTATACTACTATTACAATTTTTCCCCACGATATAATGATTTGTCTGCTCTTATTTGTAAGCCAATAGGAACATCATTTCCTGGTAGCAGCTGTTGACTTGACACATTGCCAGAGAAGCAAACACACTGTAGATGTTTAATAAACAGCATTGTTTGCCCTCCAGACCAGCAGGTGGCAGCAGCAGGAAGGACAGTTACCCACCAGCGGTAAACTAAGAAACGGAAGTGGTTGTAACGTGAAAACAAATAAAATGTGTGTTTTTATTCTTTCCTCTGGATTTCAAATATGGATCAAACAACTTAGCATGTTTTATTTTCGGCTCATGTGAACTTACTCATTCGTTGGAGTCAAATAAATACAACTGGTGATTTTACATTAGCTTCTGATGTGGCCCAGAGACGCCATATAGACACACATACAGCAGTGCACGATGGAGTATTAGGGCCACATTGAGGAAAAAAAAAAAAAATCTGAGATTTTGCGAATAAAGTCACAATATTACGAGAATAAAGTCAGAATTTAATGAGAATAAAGTCATAGGTTTACGAGAAAAAAGTCATAATATTACGAGTATAAAGTCATAATATTAAGAGAATAAAGTCATAATATTACGAGAATAAAGTCATAATATTACAAGAATAAGGTCATAATATTCTGAGGATAAAGTCATAGGTTTACAAGAAAAAAAGTTGCAATATTATGAGAATAAAGTCACAAGTTTAAGAGAAAGCCGTTAGGAGCACCGGAGGACACAGAGGAACATGATTTTTTTCCAGATTACCTGTCTCATGCACTACTGTCAGGATATAGTTTTTATAAAAATAACTTTTTTTAATCATATTTGCTCCATTTCTACCCGCTGCTGCTTTAACTCAGTTTAAAATATTGTCCGATGGGTTTTCAACAATGCCTGTCCATATACAAGGTTGTTGTACGGTGATTATCAGTCTCGGGGGGGATCATCACATCACTGCAGGTGTCTTTATGTTTCAGACATGTTCAAACATGTCCACAATTTAACCAAGCAGACCTTATCCTCATCTCTGTTTCTCAGTAACTAGCTGCCTTAAAAAAGAGAAGTAAATGGAAGAAAGATAAAAGATGGTTGAAGTGTTAGCTGTGACATTAAGGCAGACCTGTCTGAGGTGGAACTCGGCATGTAATGTTAGAAATGCTGCTTTTGACCTCTTTGTTGACCTGTAATCAGTCTCATAATAATATTAATCAGATTACTGAAGAGTCGTCCGGCACAATGACCATCACATTTCTCTTAAACTTAAAATCATGGGGTGGGGACTGTTCTTCAGACAAAACAAGCAATTTGAATATGTCACTGTGGGAATTGCTAAATTCAATTATGATGGGCGTTTTTTTTAAAAATCTGAATCTTTTTCTGAACCACATGATTAATCACATAACAAAAAAATGATAATCAAAAGTGTAATTGATAATGAAAATGGTCATTAGTGGCAGTCCTAATATATATTTTCTTTTGTTATAATTTAAATCTGAACAACTAGGCCTAAAAGTTGACAAGTTGTAAAAATAACTTATTTAGAAGGGTGTTTTAAACCCAATAATTGTACATGTATTAAATATTTCTTTCCTTTTTCCTCTTCCTTAGTGTAATGTGATATTTTGGAACAATGCTGATGGATTTTCGGATATATGCGATGATGAATATGACACAATGTCTACAAATAACATGTTTGATAATTAGAAGGATGATATTTAGGAGTATGGCTTTTGTATTACTGTTTTTATGTACTTTATTAAATTGTGGATTGGTTTGTAGATGTTTTTATCTCGCTGGTGTTTTGGATGAACTACACCTGCCATGAAAGAGATTGTTTGCTTATTGGTGTGCTTTAGGTATAAATATGGGCGTGGTTTCCACTTTTCTTTCATTAACACTTTGACCTGACGAAGATCCAAGCAGGATCGAAACATAGTCAATATCATCTCGAACATATTACTACTCCCATATGTAAATATAGGTGGCTTTATTTAAATAGAAAACACTGGAACACTATATTTCTGTTACCTCATAAATATATAATTCAAAATAGAATCAAGGAATTTCTATTAAAGATTGTGCACAGGTACTACCCTGCTAAAGCTAATATTTGCAAGTTCTTTGCAACTGTTAACAATAGATGCACTTTTTGCAGTTGTGAAGGAGAAAACTTATGAACATGTGTTTGAAGATTGTTTTCGTGCTATTTCTTTTTGGTTTGATTTACAGAAGATTTTCTCAAAACAATTTGAAAAAGATGTCATACTAACAAAGATTGAGATATTACTCACTTTTAACAAAACCATTTTTTTTTCGGCAGATGAAATTTACATAATTAATTTGACTAATCTCTTGGCAAAATATTATATCCATGAAATGATATGACTTAAAAGAATACCCTCCTTTTATACCTTTAAAGATACTGATTTTAAAACATATTTGACTATGATTGAAAACCTAAAACTCAAAAATTCTAAATTGGCAAAAACTATTAAATTGTTTAGACATTTCAAATTTATTCCAATTGTTTAACAGACCCTGATTGTTTTTTTTATTGTTTTTTTTAATTCATCTATTCATTTCCTCACATTTTATTTGTTGTAAAGGCTAATTTATTTTATTTGTATTGAATTGATTTTTTGTAATGAAACATGAACATGTTTATGTAACTACTGTAATGAACTTTCAAAATAAAGTAAGAAAAAATGAAAGAAACCTAGTCAATAAGAATATTGTGGCCTGGAGTAGTGCGCAGGCGTTACCTTTTTCTAAAATAAAACCTGAACATCATAGCAAAAATACTGCCAAATTAATTCATACACAAGAACTTTCTCCAAATAAAAAAAAACATTACAAATGGGTACAAAACACATATATATATTTGTACTATAACAAAAAGTCTCCACCACTAATTGTATCTACTTATTAGGTGAAACTATATTAATTTATTCTCCTAAATGGGATGCTTTACACTGAGTAATCCTGGTGTTCAACATCTCGTGTGTTCACTGAATATCTCTGCTTTGTTTGTTTTCTGACAGCTACTGGAGGGACCTCTTGTTCGCGCATGCGCAACACGTCGCTCTTTCAGATGTCAACTCTCACCGGAGAGATAACGGAGGAACACTCAGCGACAGCTCGCTTAGCGTAGGGAAGTAGTATAATCCTTTTGACCAAAAAGAAGCTTCGCCAGCCTTAAATAAAGTAATGAGGTAGATAGTCGGACAGCTAATTATACTAACTTTGAGTACAATAGGCTGGCGTTGCCACGGTGAAGATGGACCAGGAGTTTGAAGACATAGATTCAGAGGGCCGGTGGCAGAAACTCTACCTAGTAAGTCTGTTAGCATAGTTAGCATAGTTAGCATAGTTAGCATGAAGCTAACATGAAGCTAACATAGACAGTACTTGGCTCGGCTAGCTTACCAAGTATACGACATGTAACCTGTCATTTATCGCCAATTTCCTTCATATTTTTGTTTTTTTTCTGTTTCACTTTTTTTCTCAGTTTGTCAAATCGACACATTGAACACTTCATTATGATAACTTAAGCGTTACGGTAAAGCTTAGTGTTGAATAAAGTGCTGCATGTGGTTGAAGCTCACTGTGATTAGCTAACTGTTACATTATATAGCTGTTTAGCTACTTGTTTGTGTTTTATACTGCACTCTACGAGTTGGATCTTATTCCGATAAGTTGTATGATGTTCAGTGCTGAAAGTAGATTTGTTAAAACACATTTCATGCTTGCTCGAATAAAATGTTCAAGTGTTGGGATTGAGCCCCTGTCAGGGTGTCATAGAATTGAATGTCATGCTGGGGATTTATTGTTTCCAACCCATCTTTCTAATTGTCTTCAGGACATAAGGAATCAGTCCCACGAGTGCTCCTACAAAGTGGCAAAGTATCCAGAGAATCGCAACCGAAACAGATACAGAGATGTCAGTCCATGTAGGTACACACACACGTTTGTGGAAACTGTTTTTTCAATGTGGCGTTTTTCTCTAAACCTCTAACAATGTCTGTCAATTTACAACCGGATCCCCAATTAATGTTTCTCTCTCACACTGCCTGCAGTTGATCACAGTCGGGTGAAGCTGGAGGGCACAGAAAACGATTACATCAATGCAAGTCTGGTAGTCATGGAGGAAGCCCAGAGAAGTTACATATTGACTCAGGCAAGTCTGACGATTTTCATTCCAGTAAAAACAATCATGCACGCGGGTGTATTATTACAACCATGACACCAGTGACATCATCAAATGCTTAGTTTGTCCAAATTGCAAAGGTATTCAATAGACCATCACATAAATCAAAGAAGAGCTGAAAACCCTCACAATTGGGGAACCAGGGGTATGTTTTTTGTCATTTTTTCTTTAAAAAACGACTGATACTATTAATCAGTTATCTAAAGAGTTGCAAATTGTGCGTTTATGCAGCTACAAAGTAAAGTAGATCTGGAGAATGTGTGCTCTTTCTGATGCTATATCTTTCAAATATTTAGTAGAAATAGCCTATTTCAATTTCAAAAACAGTTAGTTGCTGCTCTACCTCTGAGACACAGCCGCCCCCTTTGGGGCAGGTCGTGCTCCAATCGTAAGGTCGGCGGTTCGATCCCCGGCTCCTCCGGTCACATGTTGAAGTGTCCTTGAGCAAGACACTTAACCCCAAATTGCTCCCGGAGGCTGAGCCATCGGGGTTGTGAATGGGTATTTAGATTAGATCCTGATGGGCAGAGTTGGCACCTTGCATGGCAGCCTCTCAGTGTATGAATGTGTGTGTGTATGGATGAATGCTGACATGTAGTGTAAAGAGCTTTGAGTGGTCAGAAGACTAGAAAAGCGCTATATAAATGTAAGTCCATTTACCTTTTAGTATAAAATGATCTTTCATGATATTTATCAAGATTGATATTGATTATTTTTATTTACATACAAGCACAGAAAATAATGAAATTCATGTTATTTCTAGACATATTTACGTAGAGGCCATACAGTATTTTGTTCCTAAGCTTTTTCATTTTTATAATTATTTACTACATTAATTTATATACACTTGTGAAATATCACCTGGTGTATTTCTAACTTCAGACAGACTGATTTCATATCCTTTTCTGCATAAACTGTAATAGACGAGACAAAAACTAAGCAAGTTGATACATAATTGAGTGATAGTTTCTTCTTTGAAAACTGAGATGAATCAACGAATGTGTGTCCTCACTACACTTGCCTACAGACAGTGTTGTTAGTGTATAGCCATGCACACAAGAGAACAAACAATGGCCTTATTCATCAGGTTGTAGAGAAGAGTTTGAACATTCATAGCAGAGAGTAAAGCTTGATGTCAAATGTCACAAAATTGACGTCTAACGGCGAAGAAATAAACCCGTAGGGGAGAATCTGTGTTATGACGTCTACGGTTGGGCCGATGAATGATGCCGTCGTTCATCGCCGTCTGCTAACAGTCGACCACTGAGCCCAACATCGTCATTTAATAGCAGACTGATCCTAGTCAGCTGCTTGGCATTAATGTTTGCTTGTGACTGACAGAATACCAAAAGTCTTTCTTATTTTTTTTAGATGGAGAGATAATGCTTAAATGTTAGTTTAGAAGCTGTGAAATTCTGGTCTTGACGGTGTTTTATTCATGAAAAGTTTTTCATGGGTGTTGCTGTGTGAAAATTCCCTCAACTCTCCACCTTATTACCTCTAGTAATGATATACATGTATAAGTTTGAAATACTGTCTTATTGAGGACTAATGCCCGACGTAAAGTAATTTGTAAAGCCAAAGTGATCAACGTTGGTTCACAGAACAGAAACAGAAACCCAACACAGGGGGCGTCTCCATCCCACACAGCTTTGAATCTTCTCATGTCTTAAGGACAAATAACCACTTAACCTTTTCATGTGATGTTTTTATTTCTTGCTAGCATGACCACAGAAAACTGAGATGGGCTGATAAAACGGTTTATTCTCCACCAAACGATACTGCTGCTCACCGTACACTGAATACTGCTTCAGTAATTTAAAGCCACAGAAAGGTTGTTCGGTTCATCACGAGTGAGACAAGACTCATTTATTTGACATTTATGGTTGTTTGGTTGTTGTTGTTATCTCGCAAATATATGTCGACCTTTTGAGTTTCAGTTTGTTCTGCAATTATTTCACCCATTTCCTTTAACTATTTGCATCCTATTTTACGTGACATCAAACAGTGTGTCACTCTACATGATGGTATTTCTTTTAATCCTGTTACTGACAAATTTGATTGAATTTATACATGACAAAAAAGCAAGCAAATTACATATTCGTTGACGGTATCTCAGCATTGTCCACGTCTTTCTGTATGTTATCTATTCTGTATTATTTGAGAGACATTTGACATGTAAGGGATTATGTACAGCGAGCCGGTCATTATTGCGAAATGAACCCCAACAGGGTGAGCAGGACTTTCGCAATTATTTCCTGCCAGCTGTACATTATCCTGCTCCTTACACGGCTACTTGCTAAAGAAATCAATCATTTGACACAAAATGTTGATTTAAAAAAAATTATTTTATTAAGTCATTTCACCATACAGAGTGCAGTTTTCCCAAGTTAACCACATCATAAGCAGTCTTGACCTTTTTTTAAAATAAAGACTCGTTAGTTGCACAGTTTTCACGTTGATAAAAAGACAATCATCAGCCTGATGTATACAATGTTCGGTCGTGCTTGAAAGATTACGCACATTTCCGTTGCAAATGATTTCCCAGTGTCCCACTGGACTCATTTCCTCCTGCCATGTAAATGATCAAAGTGTGTTTAAATGTGTGTGCGTTTGTTGTCCGCAGGGCCCCCTCAGGAACACCTGTGGCCACTTCTGGCTCATGATCTGGGAGCAGAAGACCAAGGCGATCATCATGCTCAACAGGGTCATTGAGAAAGGCTCAGTAAGTACACAATATTAAAAAAGGCATCGCATTGTCTGGTACATCTGTTATTTTGTCTGGTGTGTACGCACCCACACACAGATAGACCACAGAAAGACAAGTACATACACAGACTAATCATCCACGGCGACACACGTACTTTATTAAAGTTAAATTGTCCACCGTGAGGCTTCGCTCTCCTGTCAGCAGGATAACAGGAATTCAGTGTTTTGACAGCGTGTTCACAGATGTATGTGAGGAACTGGGATGCAGCCCAACCTCTCAACGGTTATTAAATCCAGTGATCCTGTGATGTGCCGATTAAACACGCACACACACGCACTCTCCCCCCACGCCGAGCAGCTGCGATCTGTGTCTCTCTCTCTCTCTTTCTCTGTAAAGCAGCTGGAGTGGATCTCGCCAGGTCATGAGATTCACTCACTGACTGTTTTCTTGGAAACAGAAGATAAAGAGTACCTAGTCCACAGATATTATTAACCTCACAATGATCTTTTTATGTAGGCCAGCTCTCCAATCTTGCACAGAGGAGGTTACATAATAGACTTAGGCTCAACAGGTCTGGCCAGTGTCTGTTTACTAACAAAATGACCGTGTGATAAGATGTTCGTTGTAGATATAACTTAAGAATTCCAAATTGTTAAAATACTTATAAAAAGAGGAGGAAAGTAAAATAATTAAATTTTAAAAAGGTATATTTATGCATATTTTTTGGGTTGAACCTTTTAGTTTGTTCAAAATTCATTCCTGTACATTTTTTTTTTAAATTATTTCTGCCGTAGTGGTGCAGTGAGGTTACAGTACAGTGTGATGTAAGGACTGTAGTCACAAAATACCCAAAAGCAATACATGAGAAAAACTGTAAAAACAAAAATATATGCAAAAAATAGAATCTTGACTAATACAAGTTTTAACCGTTGTCAGAATTTTGTGGGTGTTTTATTTTTATTAGTGCAATGTGACATAACACAAAAGGTGACCTAAATTAGACAGACATGCATGTGTGAAAGTGTATTATTATGTAAGTGTAACATGTACTGTATGTGTGAGTGTGACATTTGCAGGTATGTGTTGGGAGAGAGGATGTTTATCCTCGGCATTATTTGATTTATTATCCAGCTTTCGTCTCAATGAGCAAACTGTCCTCCTGTTAGTCGTCATCTGCTTTGCCTCACGGCCACTCGGCCAGCATCTGCTTTTCATCAGGTGTATTCCTCTGTCAGATGTTTAATTTATCTGGTATCTCTTACCTTGTTTGTCTCCTTTCTCCTTGTGTGACAGGAAAAGTGTGCCCAGTACTGGCCCACAGCTGAGGAGAGGGAGATGACCTTCAGAGACACACGTTTCTTGGTCACGCTGCTGTCGGAAGACATCAAGTCTTACTACACCACCAGAGTGTTGGAGCTGCAGAATATCAGTGTAGGCCAGAGTTTTACTTAAGACAAGGGGCATTCCCAGTTCACAAAATTATTTGCTGTGTGTAGGTGTGGGGAAAATGATTATGCAGCAGAGCAATTTCAGTATGTAAAATACACAGCATGTGCTTAAACTACGTTTCTGCTGCAAATTGCATTTTTAAAATCTGATTTTCACCCAAACTTTAATGTTATGAATTTCTGTTCGCATGTTTTTTATTTATATTAAAAAAATATCCTTTTTTTTTTTAAAATACAAAATTGAAAATATCAACAACTAAAAAATGAACTGCCAAGGTGATCGCAAGAAAAATAAGCATGAGAGAGAAGTACACACACGTCTTGATTTGCTGTTTTGCTGTGGCAAAGTTTTCAGAACCTGTTTTCTTGTATGGATTGAAACTGAAACTGTTGGAAACGTTTGCTTAGTTCAGCTGTCACCTGAAACAGAAGTGATAAAAATCAGCACCGACAGGCTGCAAATAAATAAAAATGTTGTTCCTGCTAACGAGGCCTCCGTTTGCCCGCTCTCACAGACAGGGGAGAAGAGAGAGATCTACCACTTTCATTACACCACGTGGCCTGATTTCGGTGTCCCAGAGTCCCCGGCATCCTTCCTAAACTTCCTCTTCAAAGTGCGGGAGTCGGGGGCGTTAGAGCTGGATCACGGGCCGGCCGTGGTGCACTGCAGCGCTGGAATCGGACGCTCGGGGACGTTTTCATTAGTCGACACGTGTGTGGTCCTGGTAAGTTTGTATCAGTGTTTCCATATTCTGACTAAGGAGAAAGATTTGCCTTTTTGTTCTTTGCTACAGTGATTTGATTTGTGATTTAGACATTTGTGTGTGTTAGAGCCAACTAGAAATTTTCAAGGTGGTGATAACGATTGGCTCAACAGCGCGATATGCGGTATTAGTATTTTAAACATATTAAACACTTGTTCATTGTTAAATGCAGAAAACAGAAGGGCAAAGAGGCGAAGCGTTTTTTTCAGCGATGAGACGCTTCGGTTGCGTCTGGTTGCTAGACCCATTTTATTTCATGTTTAACGGGGAGCACATAACCTTTTTTTTGCGATGTTATATTTGTGGTGTATTTTTGCTTAACCTGCTTGTATCTAAAAAAGCATGGAAATAAATACATACGACTTAAGCCCACATATTCACATCAAAGAAATAGTCAATCAGTGTATTATTTGACATCTTTATATATGTACATTGCACCAAAATTACATTCTGCCTTTTTAAACAAAAAATGATGACGATAAAGAGTTATTTACCTTCTTTTTTCCTGCTCAAAATCACCCAGTAGTTAATTTGACTCATCAGCACTTATTCTGTGAATAAATATATCAAAGTTTTGTGCAAGTTTTCTGGGCTGCATTTCAGTTTTCTGATTGAAGCCTCTGACTGAAATACAAAATAATTTGAGGGCTGATTAAAATGTTTTAAATAACAGTTTGAATAAGCCTATTTTCTGATAGATACCTGGTTCAGAATGAAGTTAAAAGAGAATAAATACTAAAGAAAAACAACCAAAACATAACCTAACTTTTAAGATAAGATAAGATGAACCTTTATTAATCCCCGTGGGGAAATTCAATTCAATTTTATGTGATTATGCACATCCTGCAGCTGAAATGCAACGTTGTTCTCTTGGCATGCTGGGAAACACACGAAAACATGGTGATGTAGAAGTAGATCAGCCAGATAAAAGAAAAATAGGGTACTAAATAAAGGTCAATTACAGCATTTCATCCTGAAACTGTTGCACTATTCTCACTGTTACAGGCTGGCGACGTGTAACAATGTGTCCGGCTTAGATATTCCTTCAAAATACAACCAACAAATTAGTCACCAAATATCGCGAGAACAGGGGGTTCATCCTGGTTAGCTGAGCTAATTTACATTCTGTCCTGTCAAGATGGACAAGAGGAAAGACCCGTCATCAGTGGACATCAAAAGCATCTTGTTGGACATGAGGAAGTACCGCATGGGCCTGATCCAGACCCCTGACCAGCTGCGCTTCTCCTTCATGGCTGTCCTCGAAGGATCCAAGTACATCATGGGAGACTCGTCTGTACAGGTACCTGCACCTCACACACGCTGACCAATTCTATCACTCGCTACACTTTTTCCTCTCCGTTTTTATCTCTTGTTTTCTTGTGAACCCGGAGGCTCTTATTTCCCTTTTATTTAAATGATTCAAACACAGACTGCACTGTGAGTTTGTGAGTTTCTCCAGGCCTCCGCTCAATTGGGAATTTGGCTGTAACACACAAAAGTACAGCAGACTGTCAGTCTGGTGATTGACATTTATTTATTTTACACTACACAGTAATTCAGTCTGTGTGTGCTGTCAATTAAGGGGAATAAACGCTTGCCAGTGAGAGAGCCACAGTGTGAACAATTTTTCAAATTGAAAATATATTCCAGGCTAAAGGATTATTTACAAGATGGTATCATTGTCAGTTTCAACTGAACTTATTTGCTGATTTGCATCAGAAAATGATTGTGACACGGCCTACATTAATTCACTGGCAGGAGGCAGATGAAACAGGCAGATGAAACAAGGCAGATGAAACAAGGCTACTGTAGATCTCCCAACGTATCACCAGACCCTTCTGGCCAGGCCTCTCCAGGCACATCTTAATGATAAAGTGGCTTTATCTAATCATAAAAACGATAGCTGTTACCCTAGCAACAGAATAGCAATGAAAAAGTCTGTAGTATTTTGTTCATGCCGATGTCCTGAATGCTTGACAGAGCAGTGATTTGTGTGCATCAAGCTACAGTGCGTATGTGTTCTTAGTATGGGACCATGTTGATCTTGCATAATTAGACTAATACTTCTCGTTGGCAGCTCCTTCTTTTGTCGCACAGGACATTTTTGACGAGAACAAAATGACCAATTATAGGCTGTTTTGTGGCAAAAATGGTATGGTGGCACCTGCTTTGCCAACACATTTTAGAGTCTTAATATATCTATCTCAAAATATTTTGTGTGTATTTATTGCATCAGTAGAAAAGCAACTCGAAAGTAAACCATCAACCATGTTTACTGTTCTTCTCGCGTGTAGAACCGGTGGCGGGAGTTGTCCAGGGAAGATCAGGAGCTGACGTCGGAGTCTCCCCCCTCGACTCAGCCTCAGGCCAGGTGTCCGACAGAGCGACACAACGGCAGCCAACGGGGAGGTCAGCTGGAGGAGGGAGGAGACTACAGACAGGATGGCAAAGTACCAGCACAGTCTCCCTGCAAGGAACAGGAGCAGGACGGCAGCACGACACAGTCAGTACACTTATTATTGGTTATTGGTCACAATCTGTTGATAAGTGTTCTGAATAAAGGTCGTTTGGTGATTTCTTACTGGACAGACAACTGTTTACCCATTTCCTCCTTTTTCCACACAGCAAACGACGCAGAGAAGACAGCATCTCCAAATCAGGCACAGCCAAGACACCCCAAAGCAAGCCCAGGACGAATGACTCGGAGAAGAAGAGAAAAAGGTGATTCTATCATTTGGCTGAAACCAACTCTTATTTTTCATACACAAAGCATCAAAGTTGTTGTTGTTACCTTCCACGATGATTTGTCAAGCACCATCACAATGCCACTTTTGTATTCATTACCCGCTGTCATTTATACTGATATACAAACATGTACAGTATGTATTAATCAACACAGACTGTAAGAACTAGGGGTGGGAAAGAAACCGATTCACCTATGTATTTTTTTTACGATTTTGAAATAGATTTTTTTAATGCCAGAATTGATATATTTGCTTCATTTGAGTCTATGCGGAGGTAGAAGGAAGTCAACCCTTTTATTGTTGTAGTCAGAGTAACGTGACGTCATATCCGTTCCGTATCCGTCAACCAAAACAAACCGCAGTTGGCCGAGACGAGAGAGTAGAAAACGGCGGAGGGTCCACATGGATACGACCTGCACCCTCACATTTTAAATCCAAAGTGGTAAACACTACACATACAGTAAAGTATGGAAACACTTTGGGTTTCACACATTGCAGGAAAAGCAGAGCTAGACATCACTGCTAAAGCTGCATGCTAACTCTGTCATGGACAGGAAACGTTATCGTACTGCAGTAACGTGCGATCAAGCCAGCCGTCACTCGCATCTCCGTGGTCAAATCAGCCGACGCTACAACTGTAGAGCACCCATTTACTGACATTTATGTTAAATGCATTGAAATGGCCCTGTGGAGCTGACCATGGATGTGTAAAGAGAACAGAGCTGACGGGAGAGCTAGCGACGGACTTGGCGAAGTTAGCGGAAGTATATACACGTGTGACTACGTCTGGTTTTCAAAATAAGGTGTTAACAAAGGGAACTCTATATACAAAATACATATATGGAAGTAAGATTGACTGGATTATATTCAACAGAAGTTTAAAACATTACATGTCCCTTATAAATTAAAAAGAAAATATCACTAATTTGTGAGGGAAATGTCTTTATTCTTTGATTTTTGGGTTGCTGGAAAAAAATGTAATACATACTGACAATGACAGATATATTTGACTTCAGGACATCTCTGACTACATACATGCTGAAAATCAAACATTTTAATGTGTTAATTTAGATATTTTCCTAAGTACAAGTCCCTAGAAGTGTATGATGTAACTTTTCCCCATGGTCTAGTGTTAAAAAAGTTAACAAAAATCGCAATAAATCAGAATATCGAATGGTAATACTTGTATAATCGCAATACCTAAAAATAGCAATACATATTGAATCGGCACCCAAGTATCGTGATAGTAACGAATCGGGAGATAGGCGTATCGTCCCAGCCCTACTGCAATCCCTGTATAATGTTCCATAATGAGAACTGTAGAAAATCTGTAGTGTGACATCATTTTTCATGCTTCCTAGTTTTCTAGTTGTCTTTCTAGTTTCCTTTAGACAGAAAAGAAGGCAGTATTTTTACTCTACATGTCTTGTGATGTAAAAGAGATGCCATAGAAGAAAAGATATGAGTCAGTTTTCCGCTTCATTTCTTTTAATCCCACAGAGGAAATCCAGGCAGGCTTTCCCAGTGCATGACTCAAACTCCTAATAGCAAAAGTTAGACTTCCTACAGAG
The DNA here is from genome assembly GCA_916701645.2 of Sebastolobus alascanus. Lineage (NCBI taxonomy): Eukaryota > Metazoa > Chordata > Actinopteri > Perciformes > Sebastidae > Sebastolobus > Sebastolobus alascanus. The sequence continues at coordinate 1,753,648 of CAKAOJ020000025.1, read as the reverse complement.
CTGAGGCTTTCTAATTTTCTCTTTCCTTCTCTCTCTCTCTCGACATTCCCAGTCACTTAGTATGAAGCCACCGGTGTAGCTAACTGACATCTCCTTCATGTTGTCATAAAGGCCGGACGGTTAGCCCTGATGAAGCACTTATTTCTGATGACTGTGCACTTCCAAAAATGGCTCACTAAGTCATTTCTCAGAAGCCTTCCTTTGTTGTGTGACATGTCAGTGTTCTTCCAGTAACTCGGCCCAAACTGCACCATTTCTGACGAGGTCTTACTCTGCTGTTGTGGTTCTTCTCGGACAGTTTGGGCTGCATTTGCTGCACATGACAAGAGCTGGCCTGTCCAGTGGGGGGCAGAGTATCTTTACCCCCCCTCTGTGACAGCAACAACCACGAAGAGCACATTTACAGGACGAGGTTTACCCACAGCTTTTAAAAAGAATGCCCACTCTTGTACATTGAGGTGTGTGCGTGTACTTGATGTCTGCTGTGTTTTTGTTGCTGTTGAGGTTTTGCTCTTCTTTTCATGTTTCGCTTGGCTCCTGTGGTTTGGAGTTAATTTCGGCTGCACCCCAGCATGGTGTGTGTGTGTGTGTGTGTGTGTGTGTGTGTGTGTGTGTGTGTGGGTGTGTGTGGGTGTGTGTGGGTGTGTGTGTGTGTGTGTGTGTGTGTGTGTGGGTGTGTGTGTACGTGTACATTTGTGGTTTAGGTGTTGAAGCTCTGAAATGTCAGGTCGAGTTGGAATAATGCAAGGTGCTAATTCATGCTGTGCATCATAGATTCAAATCTGGTGGCATCTTTTCATTCCTGTCGAATGTTACTAAGCACGCCAGCGTAAAACACCGTTACAATCATTAACCACTAAAGTTTTCACCAGACTAAACCACTGTTAGTACACATAAAAGTGCTGCTTTTTTGTTGGCTTGTAAGTTAGGACAGATAATGTAGAATCATTGATGGTTTCTTGACAGTCTTCCAAAGGAAGTACTTAAAGGGCCAGTGTGACAGTGTGACACAAACTGGCGCGACAGCGAGCTCGCACCTGTGAGGATTGCAATCTGCAACCACACCGCTATATGCCACCAAATCTTACACACTGTCCCTCTAAGTAATTCAGCAATGAAGGGTAAATTCTTTTCCTGGTTGAGGACGCCAGTCCATCACACCAAATGTGTTTTGAGCTTGTACATTTGTTGCATGTTCCTGTGGTTTTACTACTGTTCCTAACTTTCAGAGTTGTTTCATGAGGTCTTTACTTTTCTTCACCTTAGCATGGAAGATTTCCTAATTGGTTTGCTGGTTTTAAACTGCATCGGTTGTGTTTTGGCCTTGTTAAAGTTTGAATGGATGTTTGGATGTTTTAAATTCATTGGGAGATTTATAGAAAGGTTTTAGGAGGGCTTTTGTTGATTAAATAGGCTGGAGGAGCATTCAACACTCAAAACGTTTTGTCTTTTGCTGTAGTTTTTCAAACTATATATTCAGAGCTACAACTAATGATTATTTTCATTATTGATTAATCAATTTGGTCTATAGAATTTCAATAAATAAATAAATGGCTGTTACAATTTCCAGAGCCAAAGGTGTCTAATGTCTAGTTTTGTCCAAAACCCAAAACATTATCCGTTTACTATCACATAAGACAAGGAAAAACAACAAAATTAGGAATGTTGGGTATTAAAAAAGACAACCATTTAATCATCAAAACAGCTAACTGATATTAACTTATCATTTCACTCCTATAGATATTCATCCTGTAAAAAAATCTGTTCTTTTTACAAATGTAATATGTATGCTGATGTGAAGCCAAAAGCCAAACATCTGGGCAGCATCCCCTACCCTGGATTTAGTAGATTTACATGTCTACAGTACATAACATTTGTACAGGCTGAATTTGAACTTGTAAGTACAGTAGAGAGAAGAATATTTGGCATTTTGGCTTGATGATCGAATTGAATTAAAAGTGATAAATCGGTGATCAAAGTTGTTGCTGATTAATTTTCTGTTTTATCGACTAATCGATTAATTGACTAATTGTTTCAGCTCTAATGTTATCTTCAAAACCCCTCTACGTCGGACTGAGACGAGTCTCTGTTTCGCTCACAGATAATCAAATCTAATCGCGTGTTCTAACGCTCTGCAATAACTAAATGGGAATCTTCTTGAAAATGTTGCAGCTGAGAACATCTGAACACAGTGTGACATGTTTGCTTATTAAACACAATGGCTGCTTTCGCTGCATTTACTCAATCTAATGTTGGTAATGATCAAAGTGATCCGGGACACTGTCGTGCCACAGCCCCTGCTAGCAGCTGAGCAAACCTTCCTTTGCTTTCTGCTCTCTGTGGTTTAGTTTGATCTGAATTACATGGCTTTGAATACTCGATTCTGATTGGTCAATCGTGGCGTTCAACGGTCTGTCATTTCTTCATAGCATCTTTATACCGTTGCTATGTATAACAGACTGTTGCTACGGCCGCAGTTCTGATGTCGGACCATTTTTGTGTCAAATTATTGATTTCTTAAGTAAGGAGCCATGTAATAAGCGGGATAATGTACAGCTAGCGGGTCATTGTTGTCGCTGTACATCATCCCTTACTTGTAAACTTCACCAAGCTGAAGACGCTGACTTGATTATGTGGCACAAGTTCCTTTGATCACTCTTGAGCTTCACTGACACTCTGCTAGAAAAATAGTGTTTGGAGTTCAACCTCTTTAAATACTTTGTGTCTTGTGACAGGGCGAAAACCAGTGACTCCTAACCACCACCTCCTCCTGCGGCCGCGCACCAACAGCTCTGGCCGCAAAGCCAACATCGGCAGGGATCTCCAGCTCTCTCCCAACCTCTGTGTCCTTCTTCCTTGACTCCAAAACCACTCTTCCTCACCTCCACAGCAACAGCCAGCTCTCCTCTCTTAAACGCTTCTTTTTTTTTTTTTTTTCTTCTTCTTTTGTCCCAGCCCTGAAACATTATTCAACCACCGCACATCTCCCTCTCCTTCCTCCCGTTCGCAAGCATGTCACTCCTCAGTCCTTCACCTCACAGCTTCTCCTCATCCTCTCTAAACTGTTTACAGCAGACACTTCGACATTCTTTGAAGACAGCACATTTGAAAAGGCGAACACACCAGCGCTTTCTCCCCCCCAGTCACACCTCAACCTCAACGTGCGCTGCTTCCGGAGTCAGAAATTATTATTTTTTTGCTTTAATATTATTATTTGCAGCTTTGTCATTCTATTATGCTTCTGTGCATTTATAAAATTCAGACTGATACTAGGGACTATGCATTGCCAATTTGTAATGCTGTTCATATGTGTATTTTTAGAAAACCTTTTTTCCAGAGGCAAAAATAAATGTTCTATTTTTTATAAGAGATTACTTGAAGTTTTTCCACGGTGATGGGGGCTGGTTAAATGAAAAGCACTGCCTCCTGTGGCATGTAATGTTTCCATGATGTACATAGTGTCCTTTTTAAAAACGTGTGTAAAAAGACATATTTTTGCTTGTAAAAAAAAACTAAACAAAAAGACGGACGACAATGTTACAGATTTGAATACAGTAGAAACCTGATTTGATGACTTGTTCTCCTTTTTGAAATGAAATTGTCTTAAGTTTCTCTTTCTGTTAGAGTGTAATCTACAAATAAAACTGGTATTATCTAGTTTACATAACAACCTGTCTTTCCTCCTTTCTGGTTACTTCACCACAAACCTGTTGGACCGGAAACAAATAGCCTTGCTTTTCTATTTATAACAAAAAGCGAGGTTACAATTAGTTTAATAAGTCAATGAACAAATTATATTTTGATTTGACAATGGCATTTTGTTGGCAAGTGGCATCAATCTTTTCATTTACTATAACTTACCTCTCAGCCAGAAAACTAATAAATATATTTCACAAAATGTCAAACTATTCCTCTAAAAATGCATTTAGGATAGAAAAAAATTCTCAAAATCCCCCTTAACTTATTTAACCTCTTCCACTCCTTTCAAAGGGGTCCCTTGACCTCTGACCTCAAGATATGTGAATGAAAATGGGTTCTATGGGTACCCATGAGTCTCCGCTTTACAGACATGCCAACTTTATGATAATCACATGCAGTTTTTTTGCATGCAGTATAAATCTGTTATTTTCGCCTATTCTAAAAATTGTTTCTGCATACTGGGGTCCCTAAATAGTCTTGGAATTGCATAAATTGGGTATCACTGTAAAGACACAGAGACTCTTGTGGATTCAATGAGCCCAGTTGTAATTGTAACTGAAACTTGACCTCACTTTATAAAATGACCCGTGGTGACCTCTAGGATAATCACAGCCTTGTGAAACTTTACAGCCACAAACTAGAGACCTAGGGCATTCAGAGGATGGATGGCTTAAGTTTTTGATACCAAATCACAGCATGGCTTTTTCTACGGTGTTCCTCAAGGTCTTGGTGTCTTAATGTGGTATTCTGGAGGGATTATTGATAATTTTTTATCGATTCTCGATAGGTAAAAAAATGGTTAAATTTAGCACCAAATCTGTGTAACAAATGGAATCAACCTCAAAATTGCTGCAACAACTTATGAGACAGAAGTGAGCATGGGAATGGCCATCAAATTATACAAATAATTATTTATTCATTTCTGAATCAAATTAACCTTCAGCTTCCCAGCTTTCAGATGATGCACACCACTTCTATGGGACATCTAATCTTGACCTGCTGTCTCCCCCTAAAGTCCCCCCTAAAAAAGACAAAAAATGGGTCTATGGTAAAGAGGTGGAGTTCAAAAGGTTAAAGCACGTATTTGTTAATGGCGTAATTAATATTACTTTTATGGCCAGCATTATTTGTGTGTCCCTTTCTCAGAGCCATCATTTTATGGTTCCCTCTTTAAAAATGCTGTCAGGACATTCCTTTCCCACCACCAGTCCTACACAGAAACCCCCCCAAACAATGATGCAGACAGAAAGGGAAAACCACAAACTTGGCAAAACAGCTTTACAAAGTCAAAGTATGAATCAGAGTGCTGTCTTTTTTTTTTTTTTACCACTATGTAAGTAGTTGTAACATGTTTGTAGAAAGGAATCAAATTACAGAGGTGGGACTGCCAGGAATACAGCATGGCACCTGGCCAACCACTTTCAGTCAGGCGGGCGGAGGAAGAGTCCAGTGAGAGTAACACAATCAAAGTCTTGACCTTTTTAGATAAATTCACACTGGATTATTGCCGCAATCTTTTATTGGAAAAAAACATTCAAATGCTGCAATTCTTGGAAATAGTATTCAATTCCTGTACATGACGTAATGTTTATTGTACTCCTGATAGATTATTACCAAAATAAAGGAGACTGCGATAGATGTCAGAGAGAGTGGCAGGGTTCTTATGGGGTCAGTTTACAACCAAGTTTTAGGTCCAGACCAGGTAGACTCAATATAAGACATATATAAGACTTTGCTGCAGTTCCCAGAAGCTAATTATGAGCCAAAAATAGCAAAAACTAAATATACACGTATCAGAACAGTGCTGGAGGGATGCCGCTGCCGAAAAGAAGACTCCAGGAAGTTGGGATCTTCCATTTGTTGGGCTTTTGGCTCTGAAATGGGAATCAAGCAAAACCATAATTAGAAAGTTATAATCTTAAAGGGATAGTTTGGATTTTTTTGAAGTGGGGTTGTATGAGGTAATTATCCATAGTCAGTGTATTACCTACAGTCGATGATGGTCGGCACGTCCCCAGTTTGGAGAAGCAGACAGGAGTTACCGCACGGAAGCTAAGCAATGTACTGCTGTGGATGGGGCAGTCAGCAAAACGTATTTTAGCCACATAAGAGAAAGGCTCACCTAAAAAAATCTACATCAGTTTAAGTGTACGCTACATTAAGAATATTTTCACTGCTTTACCTTGCCGTCAGACAGCTCTTTCTGACGGGGAACTGAAGTCGTTATCTATGCTCTCTTCAAAGCCACCAGGTCCTTTGACAAAAACAGTAATTTAACCTTGCAGAACACGGGGGGTTGCTGGTCTACCGCTGCCTTCATCGGTTAGTTTGTTTTCGTTAATGTGCAACTTCGGTGTTTTAAATGGTTAGTTCGGATTCACCAAAGTCAAACAATAACCCAAACAAACTAACGATCGATGCAGCATTAGACCAGCAACCCCCGTGTTCTGCGTGGTTAAATTACTGTTTTTGTTAAAGGAGTCCGGTGGCTTTGAAGAGAGCATAGATGGATAAAACGGCTTCAGTTCCCCCTTGGAAATGGCTGTCTGACGGCAAGGTAAAGCAATTGAAATATTCTAAATATAGCGTACACTCAAACGGGTATTGATTTTTTTTAGGTGGCTAACATATGTTTCGCTGACATCCCAGGGAGCAGGCGCGGTAACTCCCGTCTGTTTCTCCAAACTGAAGGCGTTTGGATAATGGATAATTACTTCATACAGCCCCATTTCAAAACACCTGAACTATCCCTTTAAGTCACACGTTATAGTATATAGCGAGTTCTGAATTAAACTAAGCATGATGTCCACTATGTCAGAATACTTTTCTTAAAGTTTCAAGTCTATGCAAGTTTATTTTCATACCGTACTGAAAAGAATTAGAGGCAAATGGCTGTGTAATCTAACTGTATGTATATATATATATATATATATATATATGTATATCTGTATATGTAAGGCTGTCAGTTTGTCACTTACAGGATTGTCGAGCAAATGAAGCCAGTCGTTGAGGTGGTTGACGAGCGTGAAGGCGTCTGGGATGTTGTCGCCTTCTGAACAGAAGAGCAGCAGCACAGCCAGAGGGAGGTCCTCTGCACAACTGAACACAACATCCAGCACACACGGTCAGACACATTAAACAACACCCATGATCAAAACCTATTACTGGGTCGTTTCAGTGTGCTGAGTAAAAAAATATTGTAGTCGAGAAAGTGTGTTTTGATATTATCACACTAAGGATATTCTGCAGGTTTACCAGCGATCTCTCGTATCATGACATAAGAGGTAACTTTACCTTTTATAGTATAATCATCTAAATTAGTGTGATGCTTGAGAAGCACTCGTTTTTGGGATTCAGCATTTTTTTTTCAGTGCAGTTTGTTAGAATTGAACAGAAGGGCAACTTTTTCATAATTAAGAATAGGGCTGCAACAACTAATCGATTATAAAAAATAGTTGGCAACGAATTTCACCATCGATTAGTTGGGTCTATGTCATGATGCACGACGCTGATCCATCTCAAAACGGAGAGAAAACAGACGGAAGGTATTTCTGTCCGTTACGTTTGTTCTTAAATTAACCTGTAGTGCTTTTGTCTGTCAAAAGGGAAACAAATCTGCCTGGAGATGCAGATTAATTAGCTGAAATTAGGTCAGAGAGACACTGGAGTTATGCATTATTTATCGTTATATAAAACGTTATGTAGTTTTTGGAATATTTCATGCCATCAGTCAGAGACAGTCTAAAGTGAAACCTTTATTTCTTCGCAACAGATACTTGAGCAATATCTGATCAAACATATATATATAAATATATATATATATATATATATATAAATATATATATATATTAGTTACATTTCCTTTGTATTCTCAGTGCATGGCTGCATCTCCAATGTCCATGTATTTAATTTAATTTTTTTTATTGTAGTAAAAGAACATTGTACAAGAAGATGAGGAACAAGTTTTGTATTTGAATAAAACGCTGGAAATAATAACATTTGTCTTCTTTCCTCTGTCTTTCTTTTTATCCGATTAATATCCATCAAAGTAATAACCGACAGATTATCAAAATAGTCGTTAGTTGCAGCCCTAATTAAGACAAAGAATACAGACAACGGTCATCGCATTCTTACACATCACATGCACATAAGTTACATGAGGATGCTGCATGAATAAACCAGCTCAACGTGCAGTTTGTTGCTGTATTTGGATAATTATACAGAACCATGACTCATGTCTCATTGACAGAGGGCAGTTACAACCCTATTTTTACTTCTTAGTAAAAAAAAAAATTCTTCTTGGTAGTATATAAAAATGATTCATTAAAACTTCTAAAAAATAGCCTCACCTTTTTACTTTAAAAAAAACTTAAAATGAACACAAATAATGGAATTTTTCTTTGTGTTCTTTCAGATCAATCAATGATAATTGAGGCGTGTAGGAAGTTGCCAACAGGCTAATGCAGCGGTACCTGTCTGTGTAGAGTCCTTTGGTTATACCGCCCCCAGGGATGTAGAGGCGTGGCTCCGTGTTGGCGTCGGTCAGTCCCGGGAAGGCCGACACTCGCTCCATCTCCCTCCAGCCAAGCTCCTTCAACGCATCCGCGCTCACCTTCAGCAGGGACGGAGTGGCCAGGTACCTCAGAGGAGTGCTGACATGGACACGTGTTTGTTATTAGAGGTGATTGTAAGCAGCACAGGCAAAGACACGCAGCGATGATGCGAACGAAGTGCACGGTTAGGTTACCCTTGCAGCTGTTGGTCGTCCCTCTGGTAGGCGTGGCTGCTGGACAGAACTACGGTCCTGGAGAAGCCGCTGGTTTTGATCCAAGACGCGAGCAGCTGACGGAACTTTTTGGATTTTGTCTGCATTTTGAACAAAGGTTAGAGCCACAAATACTATTGTGCCAATTTAATTCCACGGAAACACAAACTACATCATCGTGGAAGATAAAGATGTAGTTAATGCTCTCATAGCTCTCAACATATCGCAGGTAAAAAAAATAGTTAAGGCCTTAGACTCAAAAACAAACAAAAAATATTAAGAATCAACTCGTGCTGGGGTTTCACCTGAATAATTGGCGCCCTGATTTGAAGAACTGCCACCTTCAGTTCTGATGCTGTGTAAACTGTTGATGAGAAAAAGTTGACAGATTAATTGTGGATTTAGATTTCTGAATGTGTCGGATTTCTTTTCACTTCCCAGCGGTGACAAATTACACTGCTGATGACCCGTCTCACAATTTATTCACAGTGTGCCGACATCCACTGAGACCATGTTTTGGTCTATTCGGTAAAGAAACACCATTCGGTCTTCATTTTAGTCCTCGACAACCAATGACTTGGGTAGATTGACACAATAAGACAACTGGACCCGAAGCAACCGACAGGAGACATGGCCTGTTTATCAAACATTACAACAAATTTAACAACTTTCAGTACAGATCAGTGTTTTTTGCTACACATGCAGGTTAGCAAACCATACTTTCACATATTTAAAAAAAAAAAATGTATTAGTTATATTAGCAGAATTTAAGAGTTCACAAAATACTTCAAACAGGCCCTCAGTGCTACTCTAATAAAGAACATATTTCACTGGTGAAACTTGCATATTTACTTAGTTGATACCTTCTGCAGGGGTGTGCAGCTCCTCAGCATCCTCTTTGCAGGTGGCGTACGGGTTGTTTCCAGTCATGGGGATGAGACAGTCTGTGTGTATGTAGCCCACTCGGCTCATGTTGAGAGTGGACACGATGAGGTCCACAGCCAGCTGGCCCACATTACCAACAGCCACTGCTGGCTGGGGGGGGGGGGAATAAACAACAATAAAGAGCAATTAGCCACTATTTTGATAACGTATTAATTGTTTCAGTCTTTTTCGTGCAAAAATGTAGCTGCATTTCATGGTTCCAGCTTCTCATGTGTGTTCCTTTGTCTTAATGGCTGTAAACTAGGGATGCACCGATCCCACTGCTATTTACTGACGTCATACAAACAAAACAATTAATCAGTAAATTAATTGAGAAAATAATCAGCTGATTAATCCATAATGTAAATAATAACGAATTGCAACCCTATATAAAATGGTTGATGGGTTAATACATAAATATGCATTAGAGTAATAAGAATCTAATGATATAACATTTTATAGTATAACAGTCACAAATGCTATTTGTCTGCATTTCACTTTTACTGCAGGACTTTTATTTGTAATTGAGTATTTTAACAGTGTGGTATTTGTACTTTTTACTTTAGTAAAGGATCTGAATACTTCCTGCACTGATGCAAATCTGTGATTCTGGGTTTTATATGGAAATAAAATTGACTTGAATCTGTTCCCATTATATAACAAAAACTAACTAGTGTAAAATGAAACTACAAGGCTGAAGCTCTTACTCTTTAATAATAACACACATTATTTGTCCCTGTCTAAGTGAAACCACAGACTCCAGATGTGTCACTCACCATGAGGAGGGTGAAATCTTTGAAGGAGGGAGGTGAGTTTAGTGAAGAGATGAACATGGTGGCGTTCAGCTCGCAGACACGACGAAGACAAACAGGTATAATTCACTGAGTAACTATGTTATTTACAATTATATTATCCCGGAAGTTTTTCACTTTTATTTTCATGCCTGCTCATGAGGACCTTCTGGGCTCAACGGCGTCGATTGTTGATGATTGAACAGTTTTAGGACCTGCTGTAGATGCCTGAATGAAATGTTTATTTCGGGGGGAACAAAATTATATTTCGTAAAAGGTCTCCACCGGCTTTCACGGTCTGTATTTATCGGTCTTTATCCCTCCTTTAGGACATATATTTAAAATAATGTTTTAGGAGTTTATGTTAAAATAAGGCATATTAATGGTCAAACTGCAGCTCCGCAAAGATCTATACTCTTTTGGGTGTATTAGAGATCAGCAACCCCCCCTTTTTTAAAAACTGATGGCTACCATATTTTGTAGACATGTTTGGCGCCTTTTCGACAGTAAACCGTGTTAATCCCACCGCTAAAATGACATGATAGAAGATGCAACGAGAGACATTTTCAAAAGAAGAAATCCTAAAACAGGAGGACCACCACAGGAAAAGATTAAAGACATTAGAAATTGTGCTTAGGTGGTTTTTCTGGGACGAAGAAGCGGAGTGTTTGGGGTAAACAGAAACTTCAAGAAACAGGAGAATACAGGTAACATTAGGTGACATCAGTCAAAAGAGAAAAAGAGTTTTCTTTGTGACGATTGTTTCGGTTTGCTAAGCTGATGTTGAGTCAGTAACTTTTTTTTTTTTTTTTTTATTTCAAAAGTTCAATACAATATAATCACATGTTCAGATGTTTCATTACAGTTCTGCAAAAATATCTTACGATATAAAAATAATATAAAAATAAGTTGTAAATTGTACAACAAATAAACTGTAAAGAAAGGAAAAAGAGGAATAAAAACAAAACCAAATAAAAACCAAATAAACAAACAAAAAACATTCGGGGTCTGCTAAACAATTGGAATAAATTTGAAATGTCTAAACAATTTAATAGTTTTGGTCAATTTAGAATTTTTGAGTTTTAAGTTTTCAATCATGGTCAAATATGTTTTAAAATCAGTATCTTTAAAAATAAAAAAAGGAGGGTATTCTTTTAAGCCAAATCATTTTATGTATATAATATTTTGCTAATATGAAAATCAAATTAATTAAGTAAATCTCATCTGCCACGCCGGAGCCCAATCACTGCAGAACTATGCAATTTTCGCCAGTTCTGAAGCGTGTGCCAATTTTCATGAGTTTTCATGCATCCCAAACCCCTCAAAAATGCAGTTCCCCAGCAGAAAAATAATAATAATAATAATAATCTTTACAAAAACAATAGGTTGCCTCGCACTTCGTGCCAGGGACACCGTTGGGCCCCAGGCACTTTCTTGCTGGGGCCCTAATAAAATAGCGAAGGGGACTTTTCTAATAACTCTCAGGCATCAATAATGTTCAGAAGTTTTTTGCTGCTTTCTTTTTTATATACTTCAGCAATTTGGAGTACAGTGCTACATCTCCCATAAAAAACACAAATAAGGGTTGTGTCTAAATACATTTACATTTATGGATAAAAAATGTATCTATACCACAGAAAAGTAATCCAAAATATCCCAAATTAACCGTCAAAAGAGCTGTATCAAGCCAAACTAACTGTAAGGCAACCTCCTTCATTCTTTTACTGACTGCTGATTAACCCATTTGTGCCCAAAGACTATATTTAGTATGATAAGGTGATTGTTAAAAGTCTTGAAATGTGGTACGGGCATACTTTGAGCAAACAGTACAACTTTGACATTTTTCGATCACTTGAAAAATCCCACTTTTATTAATAGTCAAATAGTCAGGTTTTTTTGAAAAATGAGGAAAAATATTAACATTGTGTTTTTATTTTTCGTATGAAATATTTCTTTACACTGTATATGTATGCATATCTTAGATATTATACTTGTATAGTTGGTATAGATACCAAATACTTGATTGTGCTCCTTGTAGTTTCTGAGATACAGGCATTTTCTTATCATACTATAACTAGTATTTGGGCACACGGGACTACTGCTTTTTCCTTAAATATTATGGAGTTTATTGTAAAAACAGTAGTTCCATGTGCCCAAATACTAGATATAGTATGATAAGAAAAACTCAGTTTTCAGCCAAACAATTTTACCGATTCAGAAAATGTCTTTACATTTGTGCATAGGCAAGCCCACCTTCAACCAAAGGAAACTAAAAATTTCAGTTGCGGTCACAAATGGGTCAGCTTTTTTACATCTGACTTCGTGACTATGACACTAGGTGGCGAACTTTACCACTAAAGGCCTAGTAATACACCCACAGTATACTAAACATCAACAACTAACAGAAAAAAATGTAGTGACAATTATTATGTATCAACAATAATAAAGTGTGTTATGATGACTTTTGGCTCTTACAAAGCTATAAACCAGACCTGACTTGACTATGACTTGCCCCAAACTGCATGTGATTATCATAAAGTGGGCGTGTCTGTAAAGGGGAGACTCGTGGGTACCCATAGAACCCATTTTCATTCACATATCTTGAGGTCAGAGGTCAAGGGACCCCAATGAAAATGGCCATGCCAGTTTTTCCTCGCCAAAATTAAGTGTATTTTTGGAGCGTTATTTAGCCTCCTTCGCGAGTAGCTAGTATGACATGGTTGGTACCAATGGATTTCTTGGGTTTTTCTAGTTTCAGATGATACCAGTATATTTTCACTCTAGCTTTAAAACTGAGCCAGCTACAACCTAAAAATCGCAAGTTGCGTTAATGCGTTAAATAAATTAGTGGCGTTGAGCGTTTGTAATGTAATGTGTGTGTTCAGAACATGGTGGGTGATGTTAGTATTGTTGTGCTGGTTTATAGTTCAAACCATGAGTGAGATGGCTGTTACATTTCTTGAGTACAGCTGTACTTTCCTTCGTACGCACGGGATGGGGCGGGGTCGGAGAAAAACAAAAAATCGTCCTTGAAAAATGTCCGAAAATGTAAAAAAAAAACAAAGTCTGACAAATGTCTAAAAATGTACAATGAAAGTCTGACAAATGTCCAAAAAATGTAAAAAAAAAAAGAAGAAAAAAAAAGTTCGAAAAATGTAAAAAAAAAAAGTCTGACAAATGTCAAAAAATGTCCCTCAAAAAGGCTGAAAAATGTAAAAAAAAAAAAAAAAATTGGAATAATGTCGAAAAAAAAATTGAAAAATGTCCGAAAATGTAAAAAGAAAACTAGTCTGACAAATGTCTAAAAATGTACAATGAAAGTCTGACAAATGTCCAAAAAAAAAATAAATAAATAAAAGTTTGAAAAATGTAAAAAAAAAAGTCTGACAAATTTCTAAAAATGTACAATGAAAGTCTGACAAATGTCCAAAAAATGTAAAAAAAAAAAAAGAAAAAAAAAGTTCGAAAA